>VDFB02075321.1:243981039-244018759 GCA_007258455.2 Sequoia sempervirens | reverse complement strand
TGAAGAAATCAACTAATAGGTCACCCTTTGAACTAGTTTATGGAGCATAGGGTAGGATGCCTATGCAGAATCTATTACCCACATATAAATTTATACTTCAAGAAGATCTAGATATCCCCGTGCCTATGGAAGATAGAATGGAACAATTGGCAGAATTAGATGAGATCAGGAGGCTAGCTCAGGAATAGAATACAAAGATGCATTCACAAGTAAAGTATTTATTTGACAAGAGGGTAAAAGAAAAAAAATCAACAAAAATTATATGGTCCTACTATGGAATGCGAGGTTCCAGGATAAAGGAAAACATGGGAAGTTTGAAGCTCTTTGGATCGAACCTTTTGTCATTATTGGCAAAGGAGGAGAAAATTCTTATTATTTGCAAAATATGTTAGGAGAGGATCAAGAATTTCCAGTGCATGGAAAATTCCTGAAACATTTCTTTTCTCAATCCTCCATGCATAGTAGTCTAGGAGAAGGTCGAGAATTTCTAGTGCATGGACAATTCTTGAGATACTTATTAAAATATATAATTTCCATGCACAGTAGTTTTAGGTTCTCATATCATTCCATCTTTCATTCATGGTCTACCTCCCAAAGATTATTCTAGATTCTTGCAATGATCTCATGCTCATTCATCCCCAATTGGAGCCACTGTTAGGATTGGAAAAAATTTCACATTTTCACTAGCCTCCAGCCACCTATCTTCCACATACCACAAAAATTTCCCACTTTAATTATATGATCAATATAAATTGTTGAAATTTGTGTGAGAACATCCATATGGTAGCCTACATTTCCAAATGATTACATCCATTTGAGACTCCATAGTCTTTGCCCATTCCTAAACAAAATTAGCACCATCGGCCTAGTGATTCCTTATTGGCAGAACCCCCATCATAGCCTTGCTGATGGCTTGATGAAAAGTAGCTCACAACCTAACATCGGTGTAACAATACCCTATCAGGCTTATTCCTAAGTCGCTCTCCCCAATAGACTGAGAGAGTTAACAATAGTAAGCACATTACTGTAACACATGTATATTGGTGGAACAAATGTCTGCATTCCCCCGATGGCTCAATATAACCATGGATTACCCAGTGCATAGTGTGTATCAAGGGAATTGGGGTGCATCGGGGTAATGCTATCTGGCGTCCCACCAATAGACCTAAGGAAAGTTGTTCATTGGTGGAGAAGGTGGCTATTAGTGGAAGAAGAATCACAATCTCACTGATACAGTGATAATGATTATTACTAACTGATGTGACATCCCAAGGCATCATTGAGATATTTAAAATAAATGTTCTCCTCCAATGACAAGACTGAAATGGGTGGTGTATTTATGAAACATAATTGAAATGAATTATACCACAAGTTGATCACATAATTGTTGCAAAATCTGGAAGATTTGGCTAAGGGTAGGAGCATAAAAGAAAATCTTGGAGTGTGTATGCAACAAAAAAATAGTGAAGGTGAAAATCAAGTAAGTATATGAATCCCAACTGAGAAATTATATCTTTCAAAGGCTTGAGAAATAAAAAAATGGAGGAAAGTATAGAAAAACCCAAAGCTAAAAAAAAGAAAACTGAAAAGAGACTCCTAAATCAAGACCTTATAGATTAGTGCCCTAAGTCAGGACCAAGACCCAAGAGGAGTGCTCAAACGAATCCTTCAATGGATCAAGTATTAGACAAACATAAAGGCTTGGGAGATATTTGGACACCGCAACACAGATATGAGCTCTTCATGTACCATTATAGAAAAAAATTTAGGTTTCAGCCAGTCTGCAACCCATGGAGGTTGAACCTGGGGAGACTCATGGTGAATAGTGGGGCTAAAAATCACATAGTGGAGACCCCAAGAAGAGAACTATTCAATCACATAGTGGGGCTAACATGCTTGTTATTTCTAAGGATCTCATTTCTAATGTGTTTCAATTGGAGTGTTCTCTAGACTTTCCATTCATAGTCAAAGACCTCTTGATAGAGTATCATCATATGGATACCAGTTGCAAATGATGAAAATTTCCTTTGTATAGGCCCAAGAATGAAGAAGTCCAACTCAAGAGGTTTTCTAGCAATGAAAACCCTCCTTTTCATGAGGATTTGTTTGAGGAATATTTTTGATACACTTATTAGTCAGCTGGCCAGGTTTTGGGGGTAGAGGTTCCACCTCTCATGTCTATTGCACCAATGGTCTTAGCTGCAGATATATAGAGAAAAGACACTAGGTCATTTGATTATGCTAGTTACTTGGCCAATTCCCTAAATCAAGGGCTAAAAAATATTTAAAATAATAGTGATAATATTCATTTCAAACACTATTCTCTACTTATGCATTTTCTTTTGCATGAGGGAAAGGTCATAAGGGTTTCGAGTGAAGAATTGAGGATAAGCGAAACAAATGAAAATAGAGATTTCAAACCTGTACAAATGTGGACCTCATTATGGGATAGCTGATTTGGAAGATCTCATTACCTTTATTTTGAAGAGTTTTTTGTAAAACTATTGATGAAGTTGCTAGGATACCTGTGTAATTATAACTTATCCCCAGAAGTACAAAGATTTCTAAGACCAAAGGAAAGTGATCCAAGAAATAAAGTCAATAACAACTGGGGAGATTGATATGCTTTCTCTGATTGAACAATAATTTGAGTCTATGGGTTCAAAGTAACTCCACACTTGCTACCACGAGTAGTTCCTGACTGAATTTCCTATTTAGAAATTGTGAGGCAATTGGAAAATTTTGATTCTAAACACCTCAAAGGACATAACAAACAATCAATTATGCCTAGAACCTTAAGCTTTGGATACTTTACAGTGGTTTCAAATGAGGGGTATGAGGAAATTGATACAAAATTAGAAAAGTATAACCTCCCTCTAGGTAATAAAAGGGAAAATTTTGATGCAGAAGGCTTTATTCACAAATCAAGACTATCACAGGTGCTATCAAGGTATGATAATTTGTTCTCAGCTGAAGATGTGATCAGAAACCATGATGACGCTTCCACCATTGATAGAATGACTGCATATAACAAGATTGTGCTAGCAGAAGAATGCAAAAGAAAAAGTGTTCCATCTTATTCAAAGGCATTTAGTGAAATACAGGATCCTCTAACAAGGATTGAGCAACTCAGTATTCATGTGAATGAATTAGTAAAGGATGTGCCACCATTTTTTTTATGTACCTCATGCAACCTATACAAGAGTATAGGCTGAAGACATAAAGCCCCTAGATTACATACCTTCATAGCCTACTCCTGAGGTGTGTTTTTCTATAGACACTGATATAAGTGAAGAAGAGGAGAGTGATGAGGAGGGTGAACAAGTAGAACAAATAAGTGCTCCTATAGTTGCACAGTATGAGCCCCTTCAAGAGAAAAGTGTTGTAGGATTTGAGGCATCAGATGAGTTATCCGATGATGTTAGGGTCAAAGCTAGCCAGGAGTTCATTTCTGATTGTGATTTTTTTAAATCCTCTTAGTTTAAATCTTTTTTTATGAATATAGAGGTAGGAAAATGAGACAAAAGATGAAGGATATCATTCCTAAACAAGAGGCCACCATTTTGGAAGAGTTGAAAAGGGAAACAGATAAAGAAATGGAGTCCATGAATCCTGAGAGAGGAAGAGATTTGCTTCGAGAAGTTGGAGTGTTGCTTCTATCAGGATGGGATATTAGTTCTGCAATTGTATTTGCTAGCTTTAGAAGAAGAGGGGACAAAATGATGAATTTAACAAAGGAAGCAAGTGACAAAATGTATTCAGGATCTGGGTATAACCCGAATGAAGCTACCTTACTTATTTGGTCACTGTACCCCCATGAAAAAAGACCAGCTCTAATTGAAAATCCAAACCAAATGTTTGGAAATCTCTTGGTCCAAACAGTAGGGGATACTAACCCCATGGAGACAATAGAATTGAATGTCAATGTGGTGAAGTTTACCAAAGTATAGATTGAAAGATTGGTTAAAGAAAATGATAGATTGAAGGAGTTAGCACATCAAAGAGAAAGATATTTTTTCTCCTCCACATCAGAGTTGTATTCCCCATGGATTGAAAAGGATAAAAGAGTATTGGATGTACTGGCTGATGTAACTTATTGGAAGAGTTGCCACTTGAGTTCTCAAGGGAAGTGTAAAGAACTAGAGAAAGAAGTGAAAACCATCAAGTGCAGTATTGCATCTGAAATGATCAAGGAGAGATTCAATAAAATGATGAAATGTGTTGATGAATACTGGAAACTATTCAAGTAGACGCTCTCAACAATGGTGGAGAATGAATGATTACAGGGGAGAATGATCAAAAAGAAAGAGGAGCTCCTGAATAAGAAAATATTAAAAGGACAAATATTGCCAACATATAACAAATTGGAAGGATCACACAATGGATATCATAACAGGATTAAGGAAGATCTCAACTACTTTAATTTGACTCCAACACTTCATGATGACAATGGGAATCCCCGAGAGTATGATAATTGGAGGGAAGAGTTTTCTATGCTTCTAACTACTACATTACAATAAGTTAATGGTGAGGATATGGCTTTACAAAACTCTCATAAGAAACTTGAAAAAATGATGTATATGGAATATGACATGAAATAGGCAATCTCCAACGATGACAATGGGAATCCCCGAGAGTATGATAATTGGAGGGAAGAGTTTTCTATGCTTCTAACTACTACATTACAATAAGTTAATGGTGAGGATATGGCTTTACAAAACTCTCATAAGAAACTTGAAAAAATGATGTATATGGAATATGACATGAAATAGGCAATCTCCAACGTGGACACCTATGTTGAACAAGAGTACATCCATCACCTCTCTACAATCAATTTTTTAATCAACCAAACTATAGATGTACTAGATACAATGAGACAACCATCAGAATGAGAGAGTTAGCTGACATCATGATGAGCACCTTATCATGAAGTAGAAGATTTGAATAGATCTTAGGTGGTCACAATCTTCTACTTGGAGATTAGCGGATTGGTGCATTCACTTGTGGTAGTATTTTATTCTAATTATGTTTAGTTATCAAACAACATGACTTTGTGTAATAGGTCTATAGCTTGTTTACTCTCATATATATAAGAGAGACCAAGAGCTGAAGACATATATCATATATCATTTTTTCAATTAGAATAAGCATTAGTAGGAAGATGGACTACACCCATTCGCCCATCCATCTCATATCAAAAACTATTTTTACAATGCATATTATTCAAAGATAAATACAATGGAGAAGGTTATGCATAATTATTGATTTTATTTCAAGTGTTCAACTGTTGTGTGGATTTATATGCTTATATCTTATTTGGCTATCTCAGAAGTGGCTATTTATGTTATTCAAATTGAGTGTGTGGAAATGAATTTAATTTGTCAATACACATTTGCTATAGTTGTGTGATATTTTTGACTGGTTTATGTGTGTAGAAGAATTAAATTTTATGTTAAGAGATCAAATTTAATAGGTTCCTGCTTTGGATTACAGTCCTTTTAAATAGGTTGTCTTAATTGGTTTCCTTTCACATTTGAATTTAATCCTCTTAAAACTTCACATACTTAGCATAAGGGGATATCACTAGGATCACTAAGAAGAGTCCAAATAACCGATATACTTGCATGTTTACACAAGGTGCAAAATTTTATAATTGCCCAACTATTCGAGTTAAGCTGAGGAGTAAGTCTACCCATCTTATAGAAGCCTATCTCTAAGATCATTGTTCACCTCTCAACTCCATTCATCCAATAGTGTAGGCACTGGTCATTTTAGAATATCTATTATAAACCTCATTTCTATACTTGATTTTCAAAATATTACCCTTGCATCTACTTCACCTCACGTGCCATTGCAAGTAGATTGCTTAATTTAGAGATCATAGCCTTCAAAATATTCCTATCATTTAGGTACACCCACATAGGTTTGGCAGAGCCTGAAGAGTAGGAGGTAATCAAAATATTTGCTACCTCGTTTGTGGGACAAAAATGTATCAAGAGACTAGCACCCTCTTGTGGTCTAAAAACCTGCATTTTTGAGACCTAATAGTCAGAAATTGCTCCGTCACTAGGATGACACATGCCAGCATAGGACCACCCTTTGAAGAAGGTGGGATCCTCTTACACCTCTCATTTCTTGAAGGGAAAATGGCCGCTTTCTACTTCATCGAAGGGTGTGAACTCCCCATAGACAAGAAAAGGGGCACAGAGGAGGAGAAAATTGCGAAAGACACCACTGAGGTATTCGAAATGCCCATAGGTTTAGGGAATGGCAGGATGTATGGGAGGGACATAAAAATAGGAAGCTCCACTGAAGGATCGATAAACAAATTTACCTTTTTAGGGTCAGGGGTGTTTGTGTTCATAGCAAGATCCTGAAGCAGACTCAAGTTCGATTGAACAAAAGCATAGGGGATAGGAGGTGAGCACACAACAGGAGGCCCTCAAATAGGGGTGGTTGGCTTCCCTTCCTTCCTCTACAAAGTGGTCTGCTTAGTCACTAGAGCCTTTCATCAATGCTTGCGCTCATGTGCAAGGCAATTTCTATGACTCTTGGAGCTAGAGGTTGGGAGTTGACAAGGGATAGAAGGCTCATGCTTAGCCATAGGAGTGTCCATCACAACTATTTCTAGTGAAGGGATAGACTCTTGAACAGGATTATGAGGAAGAGGTTGAGAGATAGTGGGGGGGAGTCAACTCTAGCACCTTAGCGATGGGCCTCTTTCCATTCACCGCTTTGGGAGTAGGAGCAGTAGGAGGCTGCGAAGGTTGAGACATAGAGGATTCCCTACAAGAAAACTTCCTTCTACCATATTGAATGGGCATAGGATTTGTGGCTAGAATGGGAAGTTCAAATGTAGGCCGCTTGGGCTTTTTCCAAGTGGTAACCATAGGGTTCTCCTACAAATGCAGAGTAGAATCTGATCACGTCACAGTAGGGAAAGAGGAAGTAGCAGCCTAAATAGTGGAAGAGGAAGAAGAAGAACCTCGAGAATGCTTCTCTTCTTCCCTTCTTTGGTCAATAGTAGCATCACTGTTAGCTTTCAAACATGCCCTATACAAAACAACATAAGGGGATGGAGGGTATCTCATCCTAGGTGTTAAGCGCCATTTCTTGTACTTCTCATATATATGGTACAATAGGTTCATTCTAGGTGAAAGCAGACCACCAAGTGTAGGCCAAAAGTGGTCTAAAGAATAGCTTCCATGCACAACCGGTGGTTTATAACTGGTGTCATGGAAAAAATGCACTGAACTCTCATGGATAAACTTTAGACATTTATGCATGACCGAGGGAACTATAGTCATAGCAACCAACCAGGGGATACCCAGTTTCACTCTAAAGATTTTAGACCTTGGGTTATATCAAAAAGAAAATTTACCGACTTAGGTCCAATAAGGATCGATAAGGTGATGCTACCTAGGGGAGGCACGAAAAGTCTGTTAGATGTATAGATGGTAGTTTTAGGTGTGTTGTACCCATCTTTATGTAGGAAATTGATTAACATAATCTCCTCAGTTATGATATTCAATCAACACATCGGGTCAAAAATAACACCTATCACAGTGTTTCCATTGATCCGTGTGGGGATATAAAGAGGAGATAGCTCTCTATTGAAACCCCTCGGCAGGTCATGCGAGGTGAAGGTTACACCGGGGGCACTACTTGATGGCTACGTAGAGGGGATAGGAAAATGCAGAAAGGAATTCATCGTGTACACTAAACATCACCTTCACAGAGCCCCTAAAAGTTTTGCAGTCGAACAGTGACCCAATTAAGGCTTCGTTTGGCAATGCCTGTGAAGCCTTTCAACTATGCCTACTAGGGGTCGTAGGTTGGGTTGTAAGGTGAAACACCACACAACACTCACAACTACAATGCTCTTAAGACACAAGGAAAGGAGCCTTTAGCACTACTAAATGGAACCAAAATGGTTCTCATCAATCTTTAAAAAGAAGAGCACCCCGACCACAAGGGGGGGCTCATACTAGTAAGCCAAGCCAGGGGCTAGCCACACATTAACATAGTAAGAAACTTACAACTAAAACCAGGTGAGAATCAGCAGACTCTCTATCACAATACTCCTTACTCTCTATCACCCTTCGCAAAATGTACTACAATTTACAGCTAGCAGTGAGAAACTACTCTTAGGCTCTCAGTATGCCACAGTTGCTTGATTCTCTAATACAACAGCACATCAGCATCACTTCTCACTAATAGCCTCTACATCAGAAAACTTGATAAAGCCAAATAAAAGAAACTTGATTCCTTAAAGCCCTCCAATACATTAAAATGGTCATTGAGACCTTATTTAACATGGAATAAGACCCTACTCCCCATGTCCCTTAAAACTCATGATTTCACATGGCTTTTGCATTATGAATCACACTGACAAATTCAACTAAATGACTCAAAATCCTTTCAAATTACATTATGACTGGTCTTTTAGACCTTATTAATCATAAAATAACAAAAGAAAAACCTAGGTATCAACTTAGACTTCACAAGGTGTAGGTGCTCCTGCACCAGCAAGGAAGTAGAAAGTATGATAAAGGAAATAAAAGGAAATACACTAAACACTACAAAAAATAAAATCTACTCTATCAAATCACAATGCAAAAGTAAAGTGATGCTATACCACCTCCACCCAAAGGTACTCAAGGCCAATGAAGGGAGAATGCAAGGTAATGAACTTGGCAAAGTCATCACAGTTGCAATAGTGACAAAGGGAGGTCTCGCAAGGCTCCAAGCTCACAGCTTCTATGGTAGAGAAACATGTGCAAGAATGAAGTTGACAGAGTAACCAACTACTACAATTGTCAATGGAGTTGTGAAAATGGAGTGCTAGAAGTGTGAGATTGAATGAGAATTGCTTAAGAGATTGAATGAGTGTGTAAGAGATGAAGTGTGATAGTGAATAGAATGGATTTGAAGGCCAAAAGGAGTCATTTCAGGTCTGTTGGTCACACAGAAGCATTGCAAACCTTCCCTAATCAGGAGTGTAACATCCTTGTGGAATCCATAGGTAGGAATCTATAAGGGACAACAACGTGCTATGTAGATGTTTGCATGCCACGCTCACATCACTGACAAAAATTCCTTCATCGATGCATAAAACATGTTCCAAGTGGCAGGAAGGCAGGTGGGTGATGTGGAATTTTTCCTTCAGATTTTATTTTCTAAGGTGAGGGTATTCAAAATGGGAATTTACACAAGGGCTGAAAATTCGCTCCTATACATTAGGTTTTTTTTATAGATTTTAGTAATTCGTTTAAAATTATGTTAATTTTAAAACTTTGAATTTTAAACAAGGTTTAAATAGCAGAAAAAACTGTTAGAGGAAACATTCCACCAAAACCTCCTCCACCAAACCCTCTATCAAATCCTCCTTCAGTTCAAGATTTAATTGAGATAAATATGATTGAATTGAGGAACATTGTTGAGAGGTGTCGTCACCACCCTCATTTGTATTCAATAGCACCTAATATAGAGGCCATAATAAGTCATGTAAAAGATCTCACCAGGAAACATACTTCATTTCAACAGTGGAGAGACACGAAGATGTTGGAATATGGTAACAGTTTGAGCTATGATGAGGTTAGAAAATTAGAAATATCTAAAGCCAATATAGGCCAATATTTTGTGAACCCAAAAATTGGTCAACCTATTGCTTTATGTAAACCAAAATTTTCTATAAAATGGTGCACACATGAGGGAATAAAAAGTAACTTTTGGTATCATTGGTGGATGGTGTTTGATAAAACACCCAACAACAATCTCAATGTCCCTCTTTATTTTATCCAAAAATTATATGTGGAGTTTTTTTTAGGAAAAAATGTGAACTATTTTGATTTCAGGCATTTTTAAGGAGTAGGTATGGGAATGCCCCAAGATAGACTTGGGGCAATACATCAGATCCAATGTCCATATGTTCCCCTTCCTCATATTCCTCCCCCACCTCGAGTAGCCCATCCATAAATTGGTGAAGATGCGACAATGCATAGTCTCTTGGCCATACACTCTTTGACTAGCCATTTGATTACACAGTCTTCATATTTTTCCTAGCTACTTGATAGTGATACTCCTAGTGGTTTAGTTGATGTTGGCAGAGCATTGACATCTAGACATATTTGTGTGCCTGATCACTGTAGTATGTGAAATCATATATGTCTAGGTCCTATGAGAGATACTACCGATCCCCCCTAGACACAGTTGAGTATGAGGTGAATGATGTGACACCTAGAGGAGATGAGGTAGTAGTGCGTACTACATATGCAAAGATGTGTGAGGGAAGAACAAATGGAGATCCATCCATAATTGGAGATGAGGAGCAACAACAACAATCTTATGTACATGTAAAAATTAAATTTATTTCGTAGTGCATTTGATTTAAAATTATTATAACAAATAGTACTTTACTAATGTATATTTAAGTGGGAATGAATAGTTGATGACCAAGGATGAGATTAGAGATGTACATCATGGTACTCTTTCAACCATTAAATTTGGCCTAGACATGGTATAATTGTTTGTACATATAAAACCTTTTTTTTGTATGCATAACATTTAAATTGTGATTAATTAAATAAATACTAATATAAATCTTTTTCTTATTTTACTTTTGTTGTGTACTCTAGATGTGAATGATGTGACACCTTTTAATATGTGATATACTAAAACACTTGATTTTCCTTAGAGACTGACATTTGTAGAACAAGTCACAGTCAACCTAATTGAACTAAATTTTACTTGAAATAATAGTTTAGTTTAAACTAATTTCAAATATATTATGGTTATATGTAAATGCATTCACAATCTTACATTCTCGCCATGTTTAATATACGGGAAGTTGATGTTACTGCATTTCTGACGAGTTCTTCTCAAATAATCTCAATTTCATCACCAATTCGGGTATATGGTTTTTTTTATATCTAGTATATATATATATGTTTAGTTTATGTTCGTTTGTTAGTAATTATATATTAATTTTTTCAATTTTATTTTTCTTCTTGTAGAGTATTCCCCCATCCACGTATGTGGATCCTCTACCATTTCAATATGGTATGACTCTTGATCGTCCTAAGGGACGATCATTTATTGAGCATTTGTTAGAAAAAAATCAAAGGCTTGAGGTAATGAAGAATTGAATTTGGCTTTAATTGATATTTTTGAGAAATTATAGTTTATTATAGTGATTAGATGTTACTTAGAAGGTTATAAAAAATACTAGATAAGTTTCTATTTAATAGTCTAAGTTATTTACCATTGAGCCAATTAATCTAATTTGTGGTTCAAATTGTTATTGTGCAGCCAACTTCTCATCCATTAGGTGGCATGAAGAGGCTATGTTTTGATGATCCACCACAAGTTTAGGATTTTCTTGGCATGGCATAGTTATTTGAGATATATATTGTATATAGACCCTGAAATGGCATATGCCACAATTTTTAAATATTTTTTTGAATTGACATATAAGACAAATTTGTATATGTACATAGATAATTACTCTACACTTTTATATATAAAAATTGACATTGGATATATTTTATTCATTTTGTGCATGCTTTCCTACTTTGAAACTTAAATTTTGAATGTGTAATCACTTTATAATGGTTGAGCTATGATGAATAACATGTTATATCTATTGATTTCTTACAATCTTGCACTTTAATAGTTTATGAATGACATATCATTTTCACTCATGTCATACTACTGTTAAATTTGGTTTCCTTGGGAAACTTCACCAAATTTGATCCCTTTATCCTTAGTCTCTATAGTTGCAACATCATTTACCCTTTGATTCCTTGACTTGTTAAGATCATTTTCCTTTTGAAATTAGTGCATCAAAATAAAAGGACATGGAATGCAAATTTTGGTACAACAATACATATACAAACCCATTATTTTGAATTTATTTTTGCATGGTGATAAGAACAACATGCAACATGATAGCCATATATTCAAAAGAGTTAATGGTGCGGTCACAGATAGAGGATTCAAAAAGAACACTCCAAATCGTGAAGCTTAGAGTCAACATAACATAAATAACATAGGTAAATGATCTACAAATATGAATCTTTATTGAATTAATAGTCTTACATGTAACATATGCCTCATGGGAAAATAATCAGGGCTCATAGGCCTACCACAAGGGCATTCAATATTACAACTATCCAAAAGACTTATTATAGTCCCTTAAAGGGGAAGTGTGAAAATATCAAATCCTAAAGCCTACTTCTAAAACTATTGATGAATAACTCCTTCCTATGAATTAAAAATGATTATAAATATGATTCTCAAGCTCCAACAAAGGCCTTGTTGGTGTAAATAAAGTCTTGTACCTAGTTAATTCATTACTAGGGGACTTATTTACACATGTTAAGTTTACTTAGGTCCTAGGAAGGAATCTTTCAAGAAGGTGTTAGTTGTCATTAGTTGTTATCTTATCTTTTGACAACTACTACATGTGAACCTAGGTAAGTGTGATTATTTGTCTCATGTCATATGATTAAGAAACTTGTCATAATCCTATAACATCTTGCATCTCACCTTGGCTATATAACCAAGGGGTCTATCTCATTGAATAATCACATCATATCATTGAATCGTATTGATATGAATACAATTTATTCTTTTCATATTCATCTCTCTCTTTTGTGCTTTCCATTTGGTCTCAAGATGCTAGCAGCCATAGCCAATTCTAACATGGTATCAGAGCTATATCTCAGTTCTAACATGGTATTAGAGTGGGTTGGGTGCCATTGGAGAGTCTTTTTCTGAAGAGAGATACTAGATTTGGGGGTGTTCCATTTTTGGTTCTTTATTGCAGGTTCAATTCAGAGCTTGTTGGTGCAAATCTAAGCTCACCATTGTGTTTGGAAGGTTTGAGATAGTCAAATTTTCCTTTTGTTTCATCCAAATTGGAATACGAGACCAAATCTATGAGGGTCTGAAGCTAAAGAGTGGTTTTCAGATCTAGAAGGTAGCTACAATTTTGGAGCATTTTGGGTCAAATCTGATCTTGCCATCGTGTCCAGAGGGGCCAAAAACCCTAATATCAACTACCAAATCGTCCAAATTCAAGCAGTTGTCTGGTGAGGCAAAAAAAAATTTCGTAATGAGTCGTATGAACCATAGGTCATCATCATTATTGCAATACGATTTTTTTCAAAACAAATTCAGTCGAAATTTGTTTGAAATTTTTTTTAGAATTTTTTTTAAAAATTCCATTGATTTTTCTAATTCTTTTTATTCAAATACAAATAAAAGAAAGACAAAAGACTCTTTTTGTTTGTGTACTTTCTATGCAAGTACAATGTAGGTAGACCTGAATAGCAGGGTACACTCATACCCGATCAAGTGCTCTCATAGCACCACGTGGCTTGTTCCCTTTGTCCGTAGGCACACCAAAATTCGATCGCACACTCAATAAAATACGATAGTAGAAACTGACAGTCAATCTTAGTTGGTCAGATTTTTCTACAGTCCTTGATGAGTTTTATATTCAAATCAGTCAACAAGAAAATCCGACAATCAAATCTTAGGAGAATATTCTGCTAAGGGCCCTATATACCAGTGAATCCCATACTGACGGTGAGAAGGGCATCTGGGTGTCAATCTTAAGTAGGAGGTTTTCTTTTGATGGCTAGAAAGAAATCAAATTTAGTCGAGTGAAATGTTGACATCATCACTATGTCAGCGATGATGTCAACATCCTAAAAAAAAAATTCCCCCTCACCAATGAAGTTTTTACTTTTGCAGTTCAACTTTGAAGGCTCATAACTTGTGCTCATGACCTCCTTTTTGCGAGAAATTGGTTTGATTTGGGCTAATTTTTTATACTATTTATAGTGGTGCAATCTCAATTTGGTTTTGGTATTTTTTTTTTCCAGAAATTCTAGATTCTCATAGGTGTTACTGCTTCGTCCTCATTTTGGGAACTTCAGGAGCTCATATCTTGCTCCTACGATAACATTTTTGAGTGCAGTTTTTTTTGAAAGTGCGTGATTTTTTGTGTACTTATTAGTGGTATGTTTAGATCAATCTCATTGAATACAAAAAAATTTACTTGATTCTATGGCCTATTTTTGGCATTTGCATGCACCAAGATCAAAGTCCACTTCATTTTTTTGGCAAGTGGCAACTACAAATGCACTAAATATAAAGTGCCAAGTCATATATTGCTTGGGGGGGTTTCTTGATTGAGTAATTTGGGGGGTAATCTTGTAGTGGTTGCTTTCATTCTTTTGCTTGGTTTGTGTTCTTGCAATGGGTACATCTCAAATTGAACTCCTAAATCCATATAATTATGCTACATGGAGAAAATCAGTATGAAACTATCTCATGGGAAAAGGTCTAATAGGCTATCTAAAGGAAACCATTTCTCAACCTACTGATGCTTTAGAATTGGAAAGATGGGAGATTAATCGTGAGAAAACACTTGGATGCATATGTTCATTAGTCTCATTTGATTTGGAATTTCATATTGAATCAAGCAAAACACCTAAAGAGGCTTGGGAGACTTTTGAAAAATTGTATGGTAAAACAAATAAGATTAGGGGTTATCAGATTGATAATGATTTTATGAATCTTGATTCAAAATGTTTTGACCACATCCAAGACTACACCTCCAAAATCAAGCAACTAAGAACACAGTTGAAGGAATGTAGTATTGAAAAAGAATATTTACAATTGATTCTAAATGTGTTATCCAAGCTTGGTCCTGAGTATTCAATATTTTTTTTTGGATTTCATACCCATCAACTTTCTATAGGAGCATCATATATTGATCCTATGTTTGATGACTTTGTAGATTTCCTAATCCAAGAGGAAGCTAAGTTAATGAACATGGGTCTAATCAAGTCTTCCAAGTCACATGCACTAGTGGCTAGTGAGTCTAAGGTACAAAAAGAGTCAGGGAATCTTGATAAGAAGCAAAAGAAGAAAAATAACAAGCCACATAAAGAATCAGAATCCTCATCCTCAAAAGGAGAATCATCAAAGGAGAGGACCTTTTGTGTATATTGCAAGAAGGATGGACATGAAGAACACTATTGGTATAAGAAGGACATTGATGAGTTGAAAAATATTCTCAAAAGGAATCACATTGATTTTCCATCTAGAATGTCTAAATCTTCTTCTCCTTCTACTTCAAAACAGTCTAAAAAGGACAAAGGTCATGCATCTACATCAGGATATAAAGTACAAGCTCTTTGTGCTCTTTTAGGTCTAAGATCAGGAAGATGGCTTCTAGTTTTAGGAGAATCTCATCATATGGCATCTTTATAGTCTATATTCTCTTGATTTTAGCCTTGGACTATGTCTCCTATATTGATGGGAAATAATACATACATGAGTGCAATTGGGAAGTGATCTATTAGTTTTTGGGATAACACTTTTCAGGATGTTTTGTGTGTTCCTCATTTGATAAGCAATCTTCTTTCCATATATAAGATTACACATGGTGGAGATGGGAGAACTGTAGAGTTCACACTTGATTTTGTCATCATTCGAGACTTGGAGACTCGAGAGATCATTGCTACTGGGGTGGCTGATCATTCATCTCAGTTGTATACCTTTGCACATTTTGATTTTGATGATGACATTGTTCCTTTAACTATTGATCACATGAACCATGATTCAGACGACACTTTTGGCTTCTTGAACTTGGGAGTTCTCACATCATATCCAGTTCTTGAGTCATGCATTCTATCTCCTCCACCTACTATTGTTGTTGATGATGCTTGTGATTCAGTGCAGTAGGACATACATAGTCTTGAAGATTTGGGAGACATCATTGATGGAATTCATCTTCTCTTTGATGCAGATGCTCCTTCTTTAGTTGTTGAGGGAACACCTTGACCCTCTTGTTCAATCTCTACATGATCATTCTTTGCAGTTTGACATGAATGTGGATAATTTTGGATAGCATTTGGAGGGGGCTTCTTTCTCTTTAGAGGGGATATCCTTATCTTTAGATTGTGCTCTACTTTAATCTCTACTAGATTTTGGATTGACATCTTTAGCAGTGAGGCCTAGAACGCCTATTTTGAATATGTCAACTTTTGACATCAACATGGAGACACTTGAGCATTATTTAGAGACATCATACATCATCCATATTCCTAACATCCTACATACATTCATGGTTTTGTTTCTTCCTAAGAGGAGGAACGTTGTTCGACGAGATTGGATCATCTTCAGCATTTAATGTCGAGCTTCTACCATCATTGCAGGAGACTCAACATTAAGGGAGGCTACCTTGTCTCTCTTCTACTTCTCTCTTATGGGGGGGTCTTTTTCCTCACATGGGGTTTTTACCTTCTCATTCTTCATTCAGAGCATTTCTATTTTTTGTATTTCATCTCTCTTTTAGGGAGGAGTTTTGTCCCACTTGTTTTTCTCCTTTTCTCCATTTGTGAGAGATTGCATTGATTTTGATTTGCATATGTACATGGGTACCTAACATGGCCTAGGAGTCAGGACCCATATTTGTGTCATTTGCATAATAATCTGCTACTCCCTAAGTTGCACTTAAGGGGGGGTGTTGGTGTAAATAAAGTCTTGTACCTAGCTAATTCATTACTAGGGGACTTATTTACACATGTTAAGTTTACTTAGGTCCTAGGAAGGAATCTTTCTAGAAAGTGTTAGTTATCATTAGTTGTTATCTTATCTTTTGACAACTACTACATGTGAACCTAGGTAAGTGTGATTAGTTGTCTCATGTCATATGATTAAGACACTTGTCATAATCCTATGACATCTTGCATCTCACCTTGTCTATATAACCAAAGGGGTCTCTCTCATTGAATAAACACACCATATCATTGAATCATATTGATAAGAATACAATTTATTCTTATCATATTCATCTCTCTCTTTTGTGCTTTCCATTTTGTCTCAAGATCTTGGTAGCCATAGCTAATTCTAACATGGTATCAGAGCTATATCTCAGATCTAACAAGCCTGTGTCAACCACAAAGGTTTATAAACCAGATCAATGATCAAGCATGTAGGTAAACCTCAAGATGTGAAAAGGTAATCCTTCATGAAATGAAATGACTTGTTAATCTCCAAGATAGATTCCATTGGACCCAAAATTATTGTATGATGTCCCATTAAGTTCTACATGTTTTGCAGTAGGTCCACACTAAGAAATCTTAACCAAGTCAACCCCAAATGCTCTGACTATGAAATACAATGGTATTCTAAGAGCGATAACTTTTGGAAAACAAATGCAAATGATTTGAAATTTGGATATGTGATAGATGTCCATGTTTAGGTACTATATTCTACTCTGTGAGTTGAGAAACAATAATGTAGTGAAATGTAGGATGGAATATTGAAATTTCTACTGAATGAAATGCAAGAAAAGAAATGTTTTTGGTTGATACAAGATTTCTTTAAAACCAGGGATGCTCCTGCATCAGAAACTTGGGGTTGGAAGAAAAGTGAGTCCCTCACTTTCAAGGTGTGAGATTTGCTAACTAGCCTACCCAAGAATCTAATGACTGAAGGAAAGAAAAACTAGAAATATGAGAAGGGATAAAATATATTCCTCTCAAGAATGCAAAGCTATATTTAGCTTGAGAATTGAGATTACAAAAAAAATGACTTGGTTATATAGGCCAAGAGGAGAGATAGATGCAACCAAATTATGATGAGTGTTGTCATCCTATGAGGTGTGACAACTCATGTCATTAAAGACTCAACCACCTTATCCCAATGTAAAGTTAAGGTAATCTAAAGAGGACTTTAGTGGATAACTAGTTAAGAAATGAACTAGTTAGATAAAGTACCTTTTCACACTAACACCCCCCTTTAAGTGCAACCTAGGGAGAATTATACAATGCAAAGATGAAAATATGGGTCTCAGCTACTAGGCTTGATGAGGTACCCATGTACATAATAACCTCTCAATTATATAGAAGGAGAAAACCCAGTGGGAAGAAACTCCCTTCTATGAGAGGTGAATGGAGTAGGTCTAAGTGATCCCCCTAGAAGAGATTTCCCTCAACCCCAAGAGAGACTAAAGATAAACATACTTGCTCTTAGTGAAGGGTTTGGTGAATATATCTGCAACCTATTCTGTTGTAGGACAATATCTCAAATCAATGACTTTCTGCTAAATTAGATCTCAAAGAAAATGCATATGGATCTGGATGTGTTTGGTGCGTTGATGATGGACCGGGTTCTTGGAGATCTAGATGGCACTCTAGTTGTCACAATAGATGAACGATGGCTTCTGAAAGGTGATACCAAGTTCAATGAGGATACTCTGAAGCCAAATAGCCTTAGTAGTAGCATTGACAACCCCCAATACTCAACCTTAGTTGAAGAAAGAGCAATGACATGCTGCTTCTTGCTCTACCAACAAATGGGGCTAGAACCATAGTGAAAATTGTAGTCCGATGTGGACTTGTGATCATAAATATCACTAGCCCAATCAAAATATGTGTATCCAAGTAAGTTTGAACTTGTGCCTACTACATAGTGAATCCCATATCGATGAGTACCGTAGATGTAGTGCAAGATGCATTTAGCAACTTTCCAATGAAGCTCATGTGGTTCCGTCATGAAGTACGAAACAATGCCAACTACAAAGGAAATGTTGGGGTAGGTATGAGTCAAGTAGATGATGTTGGAATGTGTTGAGATGATCCTGATTGCTTGTTTTCATTAATAGTTGTCATTTATGTCAACATATCTTGGTTGTTTGATCGAAGTTCTATTTTTGGTGCCTTGGTGATCTAGATTGGCCTTGTTCTGGATGTCATTTTGTAAAGATCTATTTTGGGTTGCATCTATCATGGTCCCATTCATGTTGTAACACAATAAGATACATTCTTTTGCATCTAGACCGATTTGGCAGTTGGTTAACGTGCTCTGACACATGATTTGCATTGTAATGTGTATATCTTATTCCAAATATCATGCAACATGTTCATTTGAGAGAAGAGGCTATGTTTGGTCTATGTTTCATTTCTATCCACAACGGGAATGTTTTTGTGGGGACCAATTTTAAATTGTGCTTGATCAACTTAGGAATTATGAAATTATGTTTGGCCGAATTGAGAGATTATGAAGGCTTGGAATGGTATAAGTATAAGATGTTTTTGTTCAATGCAAGCAAGTGTGATGAATGTGAATAAATATCTGGACATTACAAAGTGTGCAAAAGTGTATGATCAGAGGTAACAGATAGTGAGATTATATCCAATGTTGTTGGTGACAATTCTTTCAGTGGTGGATTTCCTTTCATCATTCTTCTATTAGCAGTGAACCATTTTTTGTAGGTAGTGAGCCTTTCTCATTTGGAAGTGAGACATTTTTTGTAGGAAATGAGCCTTTCTATTTTGGCAGTGAGCCCTTCTCTTTTGGTAGTGAGCCCTTTTGTATCTTTGCTATAATAGTCAGGCAGTGATCCCAACTAGCAATGAGCCACCCTATAATAAGCAACCTGGCGATGAGCCTTTGTAAAAATCACTTTAACTAGTGTCACCTTAACTGGTTCTTTATAATTGAGAATTATTATTCTCCATGGTTTTTCCCTTCTTGGGTTTCCATGTAAATTCTGGTGTTCATTGTGCATTGTGTTGTTTTGTGCTTTCATGTTCATTAATATTTGATTGAGTTAAGTTTTTATCTTAATTAGTTAAAGTCAAGAAAATCAATTTATAATAACTGATTCACCCCCCCTCTCAATTATCCAAATTGTTCAACAATTTCTATCAACACTTTGGTTCCTCAAAGAAGAGCTTAATTGCTTGGGGTAGATCCGATGGCGCAGAAACTAAAAATTCTAATGTTTGATGGATCTGACTATAGTTTTTGGAAAGTGCAGATGAGAGGTTATCTAATCTCTTTGGGGTACAACACTTGGAAAGCTATTGAGAAAAAAATGTTGAACCGACAGCTGGCCCTAGTTTTGTAGATGAGATTTTAGCCTATCAAGAGAATGAAAAGGAAAGGTATGCAATCTTTAGTGGTTTGTCTAAGACTAAGTTAACAAAAGTTATTTCATTGGGCACTAATTATGAAGTTTGGGAAAATTTGAAATAAATCTATGAAGGAAATGATAGAGTCAAATTATCAAAGAAGTTGACAGCTAATCACATATATGAAAACTTGAGGATGGAAGAAAGTGAGGATATCGCTAGCTACTTTCAGAGAGTTGAAAGTGTAGTAAATGAAGTTATAAATCAAGGAGGCACTCTGATAGTTGAAGATGTAATGGAGAAGATTCTGATGACCCTACTGGAAAGCTACAGTGACAAGATCTTAGTTATTGAAGAAGTTTACGATTTGAAGAAATTCACTAGAAAGCAACTATTTGGCACTTTGACTACATTTGAAATGAGGTAATTTGGAAAAGACAAGGAGAAATCAGAAACAACCTTTAAAGCCACAAAGATAGAAGAAGATCCAGATGATGAAATTTCAGACAAGTTTGAAGAAAACTTCACAAGGAAACTAAAGAAAGGTACTGACAAGTACAAAGGTATGTAACCTCTTGAATTCTTTAGATGTGGAAAGATTGGTCATTTAGCAACTAAGTGTCCAGAAAGAGGATCAAGAATTTTTTTTAAGAAGATCAATAAGAAGGCCTACTATGTCAATGAGAATGTCAGAATTTTAGATGATGAATCAAATCATGAGGATTGTTTGTTTTTGGTGGAAAAGGAAGAACCTAGATTTGATATCTCTAATATTTTTCTAAAATTTAATAATAGCACTAAAGCTGTATTATTTGTTAAAATAAACAGAGATGAATGGCTGATTGATAGTGGATGTTCGAATCATATGACCGGTGATAAAAGAAAGTTTGTGAAGCTTGAGAAATATGATGAAGGTTCTGTTAGATTTGGAGATGATAAAACAACACAAATTGTTGGAATTGGTTCTGTTACCTTTGATGGAAAACATAACACTGACAATGTTTACTATGTGAAGGGTTTATATCATAACCTTTTGAGTGTTGGAAAAATGTACAAAAATGGCTACAATGTGGTGTTTTAGGATGATGGTTGTGAGATCTAGAAGAGATCCAGAACTGTTATTGCAACTGGAAAAAGAACAAGTGTTAATATGCATTAGCTTGAAGGAGCTACAAAAGGATGCTTAGTATCTTAGTCCAATGACAATTGGCTTTGACACCAGAGGATGTGTCACATCAATTTCAATAATTTGGTAAGGATAAGTTCATCAAGAGCAGTTACAGATTTTCCAAGACTGACCAAACTAGACAACACTATCTGTAAAGGATGTCAAGAAGGAAAGCAGACAAGATAAACATTTTGAACATAAAAAGAATCATCTACCAGTTTGTTGGAACTTGCACACACTGACCTATGTGGTCTGGACAAAACAAGAAGCTTAAAAGTTGAGAGATATTTCATTCTTTTAATAGATGATCATTCTAGATATACTTGGGTTGCATTTTTGAGAGAAAAATTAGAGGCGTTTGAAAAGTTCAACATTTTCAAGGTAAGAGTTGAGAATGAAGTTGATAGAAAAAATCAAGTGTTTAAGATCTGATAGAGGAGGAGAATTTACTTATGATGAATTCAACAAATACTGTGAAAAACATGGCATTAAAAGACAACTATCTACCCTTATAACACCTCAGCAAAATGGCGTAGTAGAAAGAATGAACTAGACAATTTAGGAAGTAGCCCAAGAGCAAGTATTATTGTGTTTACCCTTGGAAACTAGGCCAACGACTATGGAAGAAGTATGCAATGATCATAATTGGGTAAAGGAAATAAGGAAGAGCTTGATTAGATAAAAATTAGAGTTTGGAACTTGTGCCTAGACTGACAAACAAAAATGTAATTGGAACAAAGTGGGTATTCTGAAACAAGCTGGATGAAAATGGAAAGGTAATGAGAAACAAGGAAAGATTGGTTTGCAAAGGTTACACTTAGATTGAAGGTATTGACTTTGACGAACCTATGCCCTTGTTTCCCAGATGGATGCGATCTGGATATTTTTGGATTTTGTAGCTTTTAAGGATTTCAAAGTCTATCAAATGGATGTAAAATCTGCATTCTTGAATGGAGAACTAAAGGAAGAAGTTTACATTGAGCAAGCAAGGGGACTCAAGTTCAGAAATGACCCAGATGTTGTTTGCAGGTTGAAGAAGGCCTTATACAGATTGAAGTAGGCACCTAGAGCCTGGTATGGCAGATTAGACAAGTACTTGATTGAACAAGGATTTCAGAAGGGATCTGCTAACATTAATTTATAATACAAAACTCACTCATATCAAATGTTGATTGTTGTGGTTTATGTTGATGACATAAATTTTGGAGGAAATGATAATTTGTGCAGAAAATTTGTAGATGAAATGCAAAAGGAATTCAAGATGTCCATGATTGGTGAGTTGAATTTCATCCTTGGATTACAAGTAAACTAGAACAACAAAGGAATTTTCATTTCTCAGTCCAAGTATACAAAATAACTATTGAAGAAGTTTGAATTGGAGAATTCCAAATTAGTTTGTACACCTAGTGTTACTGGATGTAAGTTGACAAAAGAAGATAATTCACCTAAAGTTGATGCAAGTATGTACAGGTCAATGATTGGAGGATTTTTATATTTGACTACTATTAGACCAAACATTATGTATGTTGTTTGTTTAGGAGCTAGATTTCAGTAAGAACCAAAGGATTCACATGTTGTTGCCATAAACAGGATCTTTAGATATTTGAAGGGTACAAAAGAAATGGGATTATGGTATCCAAAGGACTGATATTCCACTTTGATAGCTTATACTAATGTTGATTGGGTAGGATGTGTTGATAACAAGTGAAGCATAAGTGGTGGAGCTTATTTCCTTGGCTCTCGGTTGGTTGCTTGGTCAAGTAAGAAACAAGATTTTGTATCTTTATCTACTGCTGAAGCTGAATACATCACAACATCCTCATGTTGCACTTAGATACTATGGATGAAACAAACGTTGAAGGATTTTGGCATATCATCTGATGAATCAATCTCAATTATGTGTGATAATACCAACACAATAAATATTTCCAAGAATCTAGTGTAGCACTCTAGAACAAAGCATATATCCATAAGATATCATTTCCTGAGAGAGAAGGTGTTGGAAAATGAAGTAAAACTTGAATATGTACCTACAAAAGAGCAGATTATAAACATTTTCAGAAAACCATTGAGAAAAGATGCTTTTGAGTATCTTTGATAGAAGTTAGCCGTTCTACCCCCTCCTAGTCTACAATAACATGCACTGGGTTGTACATTGGTCCACGATATTATATGCTCATTTTTATCTGGATCAATGTTTTGTGGCTTCCTCATAGGGAGAGCAGAGTAAGTTTTTCAAGGGGAGTTTTTCCCTTTGTCTTTGATGTCAAAGGGGGAGAAGAAAAGAAGCTAAGATGGTCCTTGATGCTGACAATAAGTTGTTTGGTTTGTTATTGATGAATGTTTCCATCAATGAAAAGGGGGGAGATTGTTGGAATGTGTTGAGATGATCCTGATTGCTTGTTGTCATTAATGGTTGTCATTGATGTTAGCATATCTTGGTTATTTGATCAAAGTTCTATTTTTGGTGCCTTGGTGATCCAGATTGGCCTGGTTCCAGATGTCGTGCTGTAAAGATCTATTTTGGGTTGTATCTGTCTTGGTCTTGTTCCTATTGTAACACAATAAGATACATTTTTTTGGGTCCTAACTGATCTGGTAGTTGGTTAATGTGATTTGACACATGGTTTGCATTATAACATGTATATATTATTTTGGATATCATACAATGTGTTGATTCAAGTGAAGAGGCTATGTTTGGCCCATGTTTCATTCCTCTCCACCACAGGAATGTTTTTGTGGTGACCAATTTCAAATTGTGCTTGGCTGATTTAGGAATTATGAAATTATGTTTGGCCGACCTGAGAGATTATGAAGGATTGGAATGGTATAAGTATAATATGTTTTTTGTTCAATGCAAGCAAGTGTGAAGAATGTGAATCTGAATATCTAGACATTGCGAAGTGTGCAAAAGTGTATGACTAGAGGCAATGGACAATGATATTCTATCCGGTGTTGTTGGTGAAAGTTCTTTTAGTGGTGGATTTCCTTTCATCATTATTTTGTTGGAAATGAGCCATTTTTTGTAGGTAGTGAGCCTTTCTCCTTTGGAAGTGAGTCATATTTTGTAGGTAGTGATCCTTTCTCTTTTGGCAATGATCCCTTTTGTTTCTTTGGCTATAATAGAAGGGTAGTGAGCCCAACCAGCATTGAGCCACCCTACAGTGAGCAACCTGGTAGTGATCATTTATAAAAATCACCTTAACCAATGCTTTATAATTGAGAATTATTATTCTCCATGGTTTTTCCCTTCTTGGGTTTCCACATAAATTCTGGTGTTCATTGTGCATGGTGTTTTTTTGCTTTCATGTTCATTAATATTTGATTGAGTTAAGTTTTGATTCAAATTAATTAAAGTCAAGAAAATTGTTTTATAATAACTAATTCACTCACCCATCTCAGTTATCCAGATTGTTCAATAGATGAGGCTACCAACAACTTGATGATACAAAGTAGCATCAACGAGTGGTGTGGAACATTTTGCCTTAAGCTTAACTCCAAACATAAAGGGATTCGATTTAGGATTAAAATCAACCATATCAAAATGTGAAAAATGATCAAGAGCATACTTGGGTTATGTAAGAGAGATCCTGGAAGAGGTTTATGTGATCTTGATCCTGAGAAAGTAGTGCAAGAGACCCAAGTCAGTTATGGAAAATCTGTCATGCAAAGTAGTCTTGATAGTCGTGATGATGGATGAAGTGTTCCCAGTGACAATCAAGTCATCAACATAGAGACACAAGAAGAGAAGAGCATCCTCCTACTGCAAGATGTAGACATTTAGATTGGAGTGGCATCTAGAGAAACCAATGGAGAGAGGAAATGAGTCCATTTTGGCATACCAAGCTCGTGGAGCCTATTTAATGCCATAGAGAGACTTCCTTAGTTTGCAAACCAATGAATAATCTTGAATGAATCCTTATGGCTGCTCCATGTAAATTTATTCATGTAGATCTCCATGAAGAAATGTACTCTTTACATCCATTTGATGTACAACCCAACCATGAGCTACATAAATAGCAAGTAGCAAGTGAATTGAGTTCATTTTGGCAACAAGGGCAAAGGTCTCAGTGTAATCAATACCAGGTACTTGAGAGAAACCTTTGGCCACAATTCATGTTTTATACTTGTCAACTGAGCCATCCACTGCAAATTTGGTTTGATAGATCCACTTACACCAAACTAGTTTTCTTCCCTTAGGAAGTGGAACAATATCCCATGTTTCATTCAAAATTAAAGATTTGTACTCTTCCTCCATTGTGGAATCCCACTTAGCAATAGTAGATGCTTCACGAAATGACTGTGGATCTGAAGCTAGGGTGATGCAAAAATGTGGAATGTCATGATTTTGTGATAAAATCCTCCTTGTATTTGAAGGATCCCCAACAAGATTTCCTATAGACTCAAGTGTTTGATGAGCCCAATGAGGCATGGTAGGGGATTGTTATGCCCTGCATAAGCACCCCATTTTATTCTAGAACAAAATGGTTCCCCCCTTCTCTTTTGGTTTCATTGCCTCTGTTGTTTGCTTTGAACTTTGGAATCCTTTTGTTTTCCTCTTAATTTTGTCTTTTGTTCTATCAAATTTTGGTTCTGTCTCACCTTGAGTTGGTTTTCTTCTTGCTAAAATTGAATGAAATAATCATAAATGATAGTATATCTTATGTGCTTTTGAGGACTAATGGAGACTTTGTTAAATTGCAGGATTAAATCATGCACATGGTGATATATGTCAGAGAGCTCAGTTGGAAAATATTCCCCAATCCAGTTTGGCATAAAATTCCTCTAAGGCAAGGGTTGGCAAGACCTTCCAGGTGTCTCGCCAACTAGCAGTGGTTCTATTCATATTGAAATGCCCCAGTCGGCTAGACAGTTTTAATCAACGAAAGATAAGCCCTTCGGCATGGTGTCTGGCCGAAGAGGCAGGGTCTCAGCAAACTCTTGGCGAGGTGAAGCGGCATCGGTGTAGTGGTTTGGGCTCGCTGAGAAGTCTCAGTGACCGGGGGGATGTCCCACTGAAAGATGTTTCCTTCAGGGTAAGGTTTTGGGTTTCGCCAAGAAGTCTCCCCGACAAACGGATGTCTCAGCGACAGCAGGGGGAGACTTTGATGTAATGTACCACTGACCAGAAGGAAGTCTCCCCAACCATGGTACAGAAAACCAGCGTCGCCACAGGGTAATGAGCTTGACATAATCTCTTGCCAACCCAGAGAAGTCTCAGCGATAGGAGGCGTCATCGGGGAGATGTCTCCCCGATAGTTAGAAGTCCCGCTGACAGACGGGGTCTTAGCAAAGGATGGTGGTATTAGCAAGAGGTCTCACCGACAGGGTGGAGTCTTTCCGAAATAGAACATCATCAGGGAGAGTGGTCTACTTTTGCCATGAGGTATGGCCGACTGCAAAGGGTCTCGGCGACAGGAGAATAGCTTGGCATAAGGTCTCGCTGACACGAAGGAGTTTCCCTTACATGAAATGAGGTCTTGGTGAAAGAGTTGACTTCGGTGTAATGTCACAGCGAAGGAAAAAGGTCTTGCCGATAGGAGATAATATCAGTGAAGTGTCTCGCTGACCTGTCAGAGTCTCACCAAAAGAAAGGGTTTGGGCTCGGCGAGAGTGGGATGATTTCGCCATAGCATCCTAGTGACCAAATAAAGTCTGACCGAAATAAAATGGACTTGGTGAGATGTCTCACCAATGGCTATTAGTCTCACTGAGGGGATTGTGTCCTCGGTGTAATGTTTGAACTTGGTATGTGGTCTCACCGACTTGTGAGGGTCTCGCCGAAATAAAAGGAGGTCCTACTAAAAGTTTTGAGTTCGGCGAATGATTTTTCCTTCGGTAGGAGGTCTGGCCGATTAGCATATGTCTCGCCAAAGGGTGCACCTTCAGTGTAACGTAGTAAGCTCAGGGGGATGTCTTGTCAATATGGGATTGTCTCACCGACAGGGAGGATATTGCTATAACTCTTACCACCCGGCATAACGTCTCACCGACCTGACTGAGTCTCACTGAAATATAATGAGCCCAGGGAGAATGAATGAACTCGGCAAAATGTCGCACTGACTTGAAGAGGTCTTGCTAAAGTAGAAGGGGCTTAAGCTCAAGGAATAAGAATGAGCTCGGAGAAGCTCCGAGTAGATGATTAGGCTTCAGGGTTGCATCTTGCCAACCCTCTGAGGTCTTTCCAAATGTGGGTGTGCTCACCAAAGAAAGAAAGGGCTCGCTGAGAGGTCTTGCTGAGGGAATGTTGTCTTGCCGATAGGTTTTGTGGCATCGATATGACTTCTGCGGCTCGCTAAAAGGTCTTTCCGGCCATCTTATGCTATGCCGATGGCTGCTATGAGGTAAAATTACATTGGGGAGACATGATTAGTGTCTCACCAACATGCGACTCCATTCGACTGACCTTTGACTACCCAAAAATCTGGCATGGTGTTTGTTCGCCCAATCGAAAGGAACTAAAGTGAGCCATTGACTAATTGACTACCACCTTGAAGAAGACCAATAGAATGCAAATGACATGGACTCATTCTGAGATTAAAAGGGTGATGGATCAGCTCAGGTGATGGTGTTCAAATCTAAAGGGAGGCCTGGTGCTGCTTCCAGAGATAGTCAACGTGCAAAAAGATCTAGAGCAAGAAGGAAGTCAAAGGAAAGAAACAACCATGAGTCACAGGGACAACTGTGAGGTATGTTGGCAAAAGGAAGATCGGTATTAATGGAAATGCTTTAGAGAATTCAAGGTAGCTCTGCGAAGGAGTTCCAAGATGGACATGGAGGCCGAAAGTAAATGTTGTAGCTGCAAAAGATCTGCAGATCATCCCCAGAATAACCTTTCACCAACATGGACAGCGGGGATGCCATTCAAGGCAGCATTAACTATATTCAAAAGATCTAAGGGCTGACCCTCCTGCAACCAAGTGAGATATTTTGTAAACCCTAAAATCAAGGGCCAACACATTCTTTTTGATACACTATGTATATATGGCATCCTTGCCTCTTTGTAAAGGGTTAGAAGTTTTAGAAAAAAGTTAGCAGAAATAGAATATGAATTTTCTGAAGGAAAGGAGATAGAGCTGCATCCCGATTCTTTGTAATAGGAGCTTATTTTGTCTTCTTAGATAGGAGTTAGATTCAACATAGACAGTAATGTATCTTTTCAGTTTTCTTAGTATAGATGGAAACAATTTGGAGTCATGGATTTTCTGTACACTAGTGATTGTGCCAGATTTGTAAATGTTGCTTATCTGTTTCACTAACAGTAGAAGCAACCATATTAAAATCTACTTTAGATTGTGTTTCAGAATGTTGTTTATCTTGGTTTAATCATTTGATTTGAGAATCTTTCAAGGATTGAAGTATTATTTTATGTTTTGTTTAAATGGTAACTTGCAATATATTATTGAAATCAGCACTGTGAATGAATGAAACTGTGTGTTAGTCACAAGTTAATTTTGTTCTACAGTTTAGTTAGGAATTCCTTGAAAGGTAACAAGTTTGGTTAAGTTGGATGAATTAACATTCTTTTCTATTCCAAAGCTCTGATCTATCTTTTTTTGTTTCTTTAGAAACCCTGGTTAGAGTAGGTTTAAATTTTATGTTTGATCTCAGAACAATCTAGAAGCTCAACACCAGCAGGCCCCTTGAACATTATAGTTCACATCAATCACTGAGCAACATCAACACAGTTGAGAACCAACTACAAAGACCTTGGGAGCTAAGATATCCATGCATTGTCTTTCTCTTTCAGGAGAAACAGAGTAGCAATATTCTGTTTACGTGTTGTTGTGCCATCAGGCACGTCAACAGGGACAAAGGAGGAGATTCCAAACTCTCTGAAGTGGAAGATGAAATATCATGATCAACTTGATGACTAGAGGAAGCATGAGGAAAATCCTCGATTTCAGAATCCTCTAAATTCATTGTGGAGGAAGGAAGAGTAGAGGATGAGCTTGAAGAGCTTTCCTCAAATTGCACACTACGCTCAATGAAGAGCTCATGTGTTTTAGGATCCATTAGTTGATATCCTTTGACAGCATCAGGGTAACCAATAAAGATACAAGGCTGACTCTAAGGTTCCAAGGCCTTGTGTTTCTCTGAAGGAATATATGCCCATGTTGGGGAGCCAAAAACTATAAAGTGCCCCACAGTAGGTTTCCTACCACACCAAGCTTTGAAGGGAGTGATTCCCTTTAATTCCTTATGTGGAACTCTATTTTTAATGTGAGTAGCATAGTTGATAGCTTCTACCCAATATGCAGGTGCAAGGGAGTGATCGTGGATCATGTAGCCAACCATCTCTTTTAGGGGCCTATTTTTTCTCTTAGCTACACAATTTTGTTGTGGTGTGTAGGCAATAGTATGTTGAAGATCAATCCCCTCAAGAGTACATAATTGCTAAAATTGGTGGTTCACATATTCTCTACCATTGTCAGTGTGGAGAATTTTGACACACTTTCGAGATTGCTTCTTAGCATGAGCCTTAAATTCTTGAAATCTATCGAAGAATTCTCTTTTGTTTCGAAGAAAGTAGACCCATGTGTATCTAGAATAGTAATCAATGAAGGTGAGAAAATAATGAGCCTTACTAAAAGATAATGATGGAAAAGGACCCATTAGGTTACTATGAACCAATTTAAGGACTTCTGAAGCCCTCCAAGGCTTCCCTTTGTTGAACTTGTCCTCAGGGTGTTTTCCCAAGGCACAACCCAAACATACACCATTAGAAAAATTTATTTGAGGAAGACCCATGATCATATTCTGTTTGTTGATTTGCTAAAGATAGCGGTAGTTGAGATGGCCAAATCACTCATGCCATAGTTTTCTCGTAGTATTTGAATGGGTGAGCAATGTGTGGAATGTGAATCAAGTGCAAAATGAGAGAAATCATACAAGCGAGACTCATGATTGGCCTTACCAATCGCAAGAAGTGCATTATCTTCAAGATTTTGGATGCTGACAAAATCTAGACTGAACTCAAATTTTCTACCTTTTTGAGTGATTTGGTAGATGGAGAGAAGGTTGGCTGATAGATCACGCACACAAAGGACATCCTCAAATGTGCCATTTCTAGTATCTATTGAACCCTTCCCAATTACATCCACTAGAGAATCATCCCCGATGAGAATGTGGGGCACAAAACAAGGCTCCAACAAAGAAAACTATTCTTTAATAGAACCCATATGATGTGATGCACCTGAGTCAAGAATTAACTCTTTTGAAGAATTGGTAATAGCAACAAGTGCATGCGCTTTCCCTTTACCTAATTTTGAAGGAGTAGAAGAAGGCGAATTAATGTTCTTTTTGAGAAGATGTTTTAATTCATCGTTCTGCTTCTTATGAGAAGAATTTTCCTCATGACCAGGTTTCTTGTAGTAGCTACAAGTTGGCCTTTCCTTCTTTTGAAAATTTCCCTTTGAAGAGGAGTTAGAGTGAATTTGTTTTGTAGAAGATGATTGTGCTTGATCTCTTTGTGAATTTTTCTTGAACTTCTTTATTTTGTTCTCAAGTTTCCTTGATTCTTTCTAACCCTTTGGTTGACCAGCCATCAAAGCTTGTGAGTGTGAAGGCTTAAGAAGACCCATTGACAAAATCTTACCTTGTTCTTGCATCAACATTTCAAAAAATGAAGCAAAAGAAGGTGTAGTGAATGCAGATCCCATTTTCAATCTATGAGTGTGAAAGCTAAAAAAAAAGTTGCAAATTCAAGTCCAAGTTTGTTTAGAGTGTTATAGACAAACTGAATGTCTTTCTTCTCTAAACCACATGATTTACATTGTGCTCTAAGGCCATTGACCTTTGTTACATAATCTTGGATGTTATCAAATGACTTTGGATCAAGAATCATTAGTTCATTGTCAATTTGATAACCATGAACTTCATTAGTTGTACCATAGAGAGTTTTTAATTTGTCCCATGCATCATGTGAATCTTTACAGTCTTCAATCTGAAACATTATATAAAGAGAAAGTAAACTCCTTAGACAACCAAGAGATTTTGTATTTTCAAACATCTAGAGTAATTTTTCTTTATTATTTTTAGGTTCAGTTACCTTCTTCTCAACATAAGGTGTATATCCTAGTTGCATTAAGGCATTTCATGCATTTTGATGCCATGTGTTGTAGTCGTAGGGTGCGAGCAATGGAAACTTAAATCTACCCATAGTGAAGGAAAAAAAAAGCACAAAGTATGAGAGATGTTCAAGCACAAAGAGAACAAGAGACCACCCCTTATTTACTCAATCAAAGAACCCCCCCAGAAAAAAAATGATTTGGTACTTTATATTTAGTGTAGTTACAGATTTCTAGATTTCAATGCTTTTACAAATCCTCAAGAAATGAGAATGTACTGAAAGTATACATTTGGTAAAATGTCATATGGAATAAATAAAATCAATGCAAAGTACATGAAAAATCATGCACTTTTAGAAAAGAATCAATTCGATCCGAGGTCGTATGAAAAAGTTATGCTGATTTGAAGTTTGCAAAATGAGAATAGTGAGGTGTCCTCTTTGAGAATCAGAAATTTCTGAAAAATCCATGTGCCAAAATATAAAACCTTCTTCACCAATGTGTAGAGCATGAAAAATTAGCCCAAATAAAGAAAAATGCACTAAAAACGGAGCTCTAGAATCCGAGTTATGAGCCTCCAAAGTTGGCCTTGAAAATCAATGCATCAACAGAGAAGGGGTATAAAAATCTTCAAAAAAACTCACCAAATTTAGCAGAACTTTTTCCAAAGTTAACAGTCCACCAAATATAAATCTCTGCCAACTAGTTTAGAACTCCGCAAAATGTAGCACTCGACCAGATAAATTTAGTTTGCCTCTAGTTTGACTGCTACTAAATACTCCTCCAACTTTGGCAGATATGATATTTTTATAATTTTTAATTAAAAAATATTAAAATCATTAGCAAGAATTTTTGAAAAAATGTTGACGAACTTAAAAAATATTATGTTTTTGAATTAAAAAACACAAAAAATTGTATGTATGGCGTGAAGGCCTGTGCAGTACCTGAGTACAGGGTACCTGTGCATGCACGAGACGTGGAGGATGGAAAAAATTTCGAGCAAGGCATGGATTATGAGTTTGAATTGGAAAATGCAAAAAAAAAAAGTAACTTTTTTGGTTGCTTTGTTTTTTTTTAAATATTAAAAAGTTAAAAAAATGAAGATCTTGAAAGCTATTAGTAGAAAGGTCGTGGCTTGGGTGCAGGGCCCGAAGGCCGTAGGTACCTGCAGCGCAATATGCGCAATAAAATTTTTGAATTTTTTTTTATTTAAATTTTTTAATAATTTTTTTTTTATTTGTAAATTTTGTTTTTAATTTTTAATTTTCAATTTTTTTAAAAAGGAAAATAATATGATTTTGAATTTTTTTCAGATTTTTTAAAACAAAATAATTTTTTTTACAAGAAAATTTAAAAAATATATTTATTTAAAAACTTTTTTTTTTTATAATTTTTAAAATTAAAAAATATATTATTTTTAAATTAGTTGTTCATGGGGGCCCTCTAAGCACGATGGCAGGGTCAGATTTGACCCAAAATGCTCTAAAATGATGGCTCCTTGTTGGATCTGGCAATGAACTTCACGCTTGAAATTGTTGCAGATTTGGCCACTGATGTTCATTTCATGCAAAATAAAGGGCAGATCTAAATTTCTTAGTTTCTCTAGACTCAATGGTGAGCTTAGAATCTCTCCTGGAAGCTTCAAAAGACTTGTAACTAACAAGTCAATGTATGAACTCCCTAGAAACTGATATTTTCTTAACACTTTTTCTGATTCTCCAGATCATCTGAGGATGCAAGAGAAGAGCATACTCAGTGCTATGAAAAAAACTCTACACTGTCAGATTTCCTAAAGGAATGCTAACCTAGAACTCAAATTTTGCTCTGATACCATGTGAGATTTTCTAACTAGCCTACCCAAGAATCTAATGACTAAAGGAAAGCAAAACCAAAAATATGAGAAGGAATAAATGGTATTTCTCTCAAGAAATCAAAGCTATATTCAGCTTGAGAATTGAGATTACATAGGAAATTCCTTGGTTATATAGGACAAGGGGAGAGATAGATGCAACCAGATTATGACAAGTGTTGTCATCCTATGAGGTGTGACAACTCATGTCATTAAAGGCTCAACCACCTTATCCCTATGTAAAGTTAAGCTAGTCTGAAGTGGACTTTAGTGGAGAACTAGTTAAGAAATCAACTAGTTAGATAAAGTACCCCTTTCACACTAACACAAGGGCTAAGAGGAAAACCAAACTGATCCACCTTCGTCTAAGAAATCCATGATGAATCCTCCACTAGTCTGCGTTTCAACTTGAGTAGATATTCTTTATACTTTTTGTTCCTAGTGCTCCTTCCAGGTCTGGGATCCAAAATTTTCTCAATCTCCTCTGGTGGTTGATGTGGTAACTGCTCCTTCAAATCCACTTTACTACCACTTGACTATCCTTGATGATATTCATATATGTCTGCAATATTAAAAATAGGTGATATGTCCAATTTCTCTGGTAGCTCCACTTCATATGCATTTCTAGAATCAAACTTCCTTAGAATCTTACACAATCCAAACTTCTTTATCTTCAACTTATTGTATGTTCCCACTAGAAATCTCTTCTTCCTCAGATACACCATCACTTCATCTCCAACAACAAACTCCTTATGTATCCTATTCCCATCTAACTTATCCTTATACTTACTACTTATGCCCACCAAATGCTTTTGGACTTGATTATGAAATGTCTCCATGAAATATACAAACTCTTCTACTTCCACACTTATCTTATTCTCCATACTAATTTCCCTTAACTCTGCAACTCCTGTATGACTTACTCCTATCAAAATATAAAATGGTGTCTTCCTTGTACTCCAATTCACTAAATTATTGTATGCAAATTCTACTTGCAGTAGAACTATGTCCCAATCTCATGGCTTATATCCAACTAAACATCTCAACAGGTTACCAAACTTTTGTTTACCACTTTTGTTTGTCCATATGTCTGTGGATGATATGTTGAATTGAACTTCAGATCTATTTTCATATTCTTCCATAATTTTCTCCAAAAGTATCCAATGAACTTAGTGTCTTTGTCTAAAAATATACTCTTAGGTAGTCCATGCAACCTCACAATCTCTTTGAAAAATAAGTCAGCAACATGCACAAAATCATTAGTCTTCTTAAAAGGAATAAAATGTGTCATTTAAGAAAATATTTTCACTACTACCATTAAAGAATCATATCCTCTCTATGTTCTTGTCAATCCCAATATGAAATCCATCCTCAAATCTTCCCAAGGTCTCTCTAGTACTATCAAAGGTTGTACAATCTAGTATTTTGACTACTCCCTTTTGCTACTTGACAAATTCTACAACTTTGAACATGCTTCTTGACATCCTTGTATAATCAAAATTAATGTTCACTCACCAAACCGACTATCTTATTCACTCCAAAATGTCCTACTAATCCTCCACTATGTTTCTCTTTGATCAGGTTCTCCCTCATTGAACTCCTTGAAATATACAATTGGTTTCCCTTAAACAACATATCTTCTTGAATGAAATAGTCCAACCATTGGCTCCAACCTATCACTATTGGTTCCTTACATACTCTCCAAACTTCAACAAAATATGCATCATCCTCATACATATGCTTCAGTTCTTCAAAACCCAATACTTCTACCCTCATCTCTGTCAAAACATTCCTTCTCCTACTCAATGAATCTACATCTTTGTTTGACTTTCCACTCCTATGCTTCAACACAAATGTATAAATTTGTAAGAACTCAACGCACCTCATATGTCTCTTATTCAAATTCCCTTGACTACTCAAATACGATAAGGCTTGATGATCTGTATACAACACAAATTACTTAGGAAACAAATAATGTCTCCACTTCTTCAAGGTTTGAATTATGGAATAGAATTCCTAATCATAAACTGAATATATTCTTTTGGCATCATTCAACTTTCCACTGAAATAAGCTATAGGTTTTCCTTATTGACTCAACTTGCTCCTATTTCCACTTGCATCACAATCAACTTGAAATACTTTGTCAAAATCCAATAATGCTAACACTGGTTGCTCTATCACCTTTTGCTTCAACAATTAAAAATTTCTTTGTGCTCCATATTTCCACTTAAAGTCCTTATCTCCTCTCATTATCTCTTTCATGGGTGTACAATTCTACTAAAGATTCTAATAAACTTCTAGTAGAAACTAGCTAATCCATGAAATTATCTCACCTCTCCAATGTTCACTGGCATAGGACAATCTTTAATGGCTCTCACTTTCTTAGGGTTCATCTTCAATCCTTCAACACAAATAACAAAACCCAAATATACCAAATTTGTCATCATAAAGGTAAACTTCTTGACATAAATTAACAATTTCTCTTCTCTCAACTTCTGCAATACTTGTATAATGTGACACAAATGATCTTCTCTAGTCCTATTGAAAATAAAAATACCGTCTAGGTAAACAATGACAAACTTACCCAAGAATTTCTTTAGTACCTCATTCATCAATCTCATGAAAGTGCTTGATGCATTCATCAATCTAAAGGGAATACTAACCACTCATAAAATCCTTCATTAGTCTTAATGCAGTCTTCCATTCATCTCCTTCTTTGATTTTGATCTGATGGTATCGAATCTTGAGATCAATATTTTTGTACACATTCTCTACTCTCCTTATTTCTTTGGTGCAAGTAAAAATAGTACCGCACATGGGATTAAACTTTCTTTGATCAATCCTTTCCTCAACAACTCTTGTATCTACCAGTTCAATTATGCATTCTCTGTCGGTATAATTCTATGTGATGCCTTGTTTAGAAAAATTTCTCTTGGTAATAGATCTATATGATGATTGATGCTCTAGATTAGTGGTAATCCATTTGGTGCATTCTCTGATATGTGTCTCCATATTCTGCTAATAGTTCTGCTACTTCTTCATTCTTTGCGGTGAAATTCTCTACCTCTAGTTTACCACCCTTCTTTTAAATCAATGCAAAACACATACTCTCATGCCTCAATCCATCTATAAATTTCCTCTCATCTACCAAACATAGTCTAGTAGTGCTACAAACTTTAGTCTTCTCCTCTTCCTCTAAAGGTATCAACTTAATTATTTTACCATTCAAAATCACAATATAAGTATTTATTCTTCAATCATGAATTGCTTTCTTATCATATTTCCATGGTCTTCCTAATAATAGATGACATGCATCCATAGGAATAATATCACACAGTACTTCATCCCTATATGATCCAATATGAAATTTCACCAAACATTGCACATTCACCAATATCTAATGCTCATTTTGAATCAATGCTATCTTGTAGGGGTTTGGATGTTTCAATATCTCCAAATTCAACTTAGTTACCATCTCTTTTGAAACTAGATTATCAGTGCTACCACTACCAATGATAACTTTACATACCTTTCCTCCAAACTTACATTTGGTTCTAAAAACTCTTCCTTTGTGGTGGTTCCTCAGTCACTTATTCATGCATCAAAGCTCTTCTCATCACCAATGATTCTCCTTTCTCGTGTTTTCCAACTGAATTAGGGGATGCAACATGTTCTTCATCCAGATAAGATGCTCTTCTAATATGCTCAATTTTCTTGTTGGTGCTTCCTTGATGACACTCAAATTCTCTATGTCCTTCACCTCCACACTTGAAGCAGGTTCCTCTAAATGGTCTTTCTGATCTTCCTTCATCTCTTTGGTATCCTTCATTGTGGTACTCCTCTATCACTATAGTAGAAATTTCTATCTTCTCCACTCTAATAGGACTTAACATCCTTTTTCTGCTTTGCATAAGATCTTCTTTCTCTAGATTGTGATACACTCCTCTGGAATCTTCCTCTTGCACTTCTTTGTCTTTTTTCAAACTTCTTGTTCAACTTCTCCACTTTCAATACAAACTGATATGCTTCTTCAACCGATGTCATCTTTACTAGGCTCAATTCTTATTGAATCTTTGTTCTCAGTCCATTATTGTATCTTGCAACCTTTTCTTTGCGTACTTCACTATGTCCAGACCTAATGATCATCTTGTAGAATTCTTTGGTATACTCCTTCACAAATTTCTCCTTTTGCATCAAGTTCTACAATCTTTTCAAAAATTCAAGCTCATAATCAACATGTATAAATTGATTCTTTAGCTTTTTCACCATTCTATCCCATTTGATGATTTTCTCTTTTCCTCTTCTATTTCTATCTAATTGAAATTATTTCCACCATAAAGCAACATGAACTTTCAATTTTTTTCACAAATCATACTCTTTCTATATCTTCAATTTCTTCATATTCAAAGTATTCTTCCATTTCATTGATCCAATCTGTAAGATAAAATATTTTGTCTCCACTAGGGTTTAGGACCTAGGGAAATAATCTTCTATACTTCACATTCAAGGATGAACCTAGAGATCTCACCCCAAGAGTGGAATATAGGAAAGAGATCTAATAATAGGGTATCCTAGGGTATGATTATATATTACCAGAGGGGTTCACCACTAGGTTTAGACTTGCAAAGACAATGTAATGAAGGATGAAATGGGAAAGTGCACCAAGATGGTTCCCAAAATGGGGGCTTAAGTG
>VDFB02075321.1:243925880-243980939 GCA_007258455.2 Sequoia sempervirens | reverse complement strand
GGGTTGGAGAGTTGGAGAGCATGGGAGAGGGTGGGAGAGAGTTGGAGAGAGTGGTTGAGTGGGAGATAGGGTGGGAGAGAGTGGGAGAGGGTGGGAGAGAGTGGAAGAGGGTGGGAGAGTGTGGGAGATTCAGAGAGCATGGGAGAGGGTGGGAGAGAGTTGGAGAGAGTGGGAGACAATGGTTGAGTGGGAGATAGGGTGGTAGAGGTTGAAAGAATGTGCGAGATAGCATGGGAGTGGGTTGGAGTGGGTCTACCATATAAATCTTTTAAAAAATTAACTTTATTATAACGCAAGCGCGTTATTGATAAATAGAGAGATGGTCGTTTAGCAAGAAATAACGTATTCGCGTTATAACACGAGCGCGTTATAATGTGTGCACATTTTTTATTGCACTAAAAATGGTTAAAAAACACAATATACCCATGATGTTGGCCCACATTCTGCATATTCTCCTGGTTCTGCATGTGCTCTGAAAAAAAGTAGCTTTTTGGTGATTGAGTGAAGTGTGCATGCATGATTTTTAGATTCCACCACCTTTTTCATGATATTTCCATCACCTTTGCATGAAATAGTAGAGTTTTCACATTGAAAGGTATGTAATATGAATTCAAGTTTGAATTGTCGTGATAATTGATATACAATTGAAGTTTGGAGGGGAACAAGCTTTTGAAAAAGTCAATTTTTTGAGGAATTTGAGGAAAGAAGAAGCAAAGGCTACATAATTGGGTAGAACTCCTCCATTTGAAACTTTGGTTTTTTAGGTATGTGAAGTATTTGTACATTTCATTCTATTATGGCTTGCTTTCATTTTTGTTGTTTTGCTTATTCCATGTTGATCAAATTGTTTTTTTGTCATGTTACAACCTTTGGTTGTCAATGGACATTTTAAATTACACAATTCTATACACTTTCCTATTACATTTTTAAACCACATCTCTTTGAGGCATTTTGTTAAATTTAACAATTGACTTTCTTTGTGTATGCTTCCAAAGCTTTCATTGAGGTATTTTGTCAAACAGTTATACAAACTAGCTGATTGCCTTGTCTATGCTACCAAATTTTCCATACATGTCTAAAAAATTGGAATATACTCCTAATGCATGCTCAAATAGGTTTCCAATACAAAAACCCTCAATTTGCTCATAAATATCTAGGGTTTTCTATATTTCACAACTCCAAGGCCTTCCAAGCCTCACCAAAGCATCAAATTTTTTTCAGAGTCTATACAAACAAAATAAACCTTCACTAGGCCTTTAGCCTCATTAGATCTCAAAAACACCACTTTGGTTCCTCTTTTTCATGCCAAAAACTCACATTCTCATCCTAAGATAACATCACCATCCCTATAGACACCTTACCACTATTAAAAGAAACATGAAACTTGAAAACAACATATTATAAGCCTTTCCTCCGAATCACAGGTCACCACAGTAGGAGGAAAGGCTCCATCTTTAAAACTCATACCTCGCTGTTCTATATAGGTTGATCATGAAGAATGGAGTTTTTCGTTCACTGAAACAACCAAAGGAGTCTCAAAATAGATTGAAGTCCAAGTTAAGACTTGCCACCACAGTGATTTGTTGTTCTACAGACCTAGGACCATTTAGACACCTTTATTTTACCCATTACAGAGCCTTTCAACATATCCAACAATCACCAATGCTTGTTTTGTACCAAACTGCACACATTATTAAGTTTTCTACGCTTTTAAGGGCCCAAATTAGCCCACTTTTACAAAGGGACCACCTTCAAAACGTGTCCAAATCTCTTGATTTCTTGGGGCAGCACTTTATATCTATCAAAACTTAAAATTATAGCATTAGATTGCAAAGATTCAATCATTTACCACCCAAACCATAAAACCCTCTCCCTAGGCTTAGAAATCATATGTTCTATTGAAAGTGGCACTTGTCAAACACTCCAAAACTTGAAAACTATTGAAGCAAGCCTAATATACCTTGCTCATGCTCAATCTAACATAAAATAATGCTGCCCAACTCTAAAACTCAATTTCAGTCACCAAAAGCTCAATTTTGTTAAGGAAAACTCAACATTTCCTCATTTGGTTTGACGTCCAATCCAAGATCATCCTCCATTCAAGTTTATCATGACCTTTTATAATGTTTCCCTCTTAAAAAAAACCACTTCAACTTCAAAAACTAACATTTGAAAGAGGTGACCGTTGGTCTCCCTCTTTAATAGACTTTTAGAACCCTTCACTATTAGTTAATTTGACTTGACTTAGCACTTTTTGCACAGGTAAAATTATTCGTCATGCCGAAGAAACGAACTGTTAAAAGGAAAAAAATAACAGATGATCAGCTCCAACCCTTTAGAGATAAAGAGAAAAAATGGATGAGGGAATATCGTGAAAAGTAGAAATTGGGAACAATTGACGAAAACAAGCCAATTGAAGAGGAACCTCAACCATCAAAAAGAGAAAAGAAATTGGCAGCACAAAGGGCACGAATGTGAAAGAGTTGTGCTAAGGGAGATGCAGATACCGTAGTTGGAGACACACCCTCTACCGCAAGTGAATACGAAGGGACACCATTAAGCACAAGTGAATATGGAGGGACACCATCTACCACAAGTGAGTATGGTTGGACACCATCCACCACATCTGAAGTTGAGAGTACATCATCACTCGGATTTGATGAACAAGGTATGCCATCATCCCCACATGAACCTCAAGGTATGTATTCTATTCCACCCTCAGTTGAAGGTACACAATCTAGCCCATCTCAATTAAATATTGATGAAATTTCTAATGTTGAGATGTATGTACCTACGAGAACACCACCCAGAATTTTGTGTAGAAAGCCAAAGTTTTTTATTAATATTGATGAGGATATTTTGCAGCACATGGAAGGTAAGATTCCAAAACGCACTTGTAGAAGATATTCTGATAAGATTTGGAAAATGTTCTTTGAAAGGCTAAATGAGAATGGAAGATGTCAACTATTTGTTCAAATGATGCAGGGTTTAAAGTACAGAAACATCATGAAGACTCTTTGGTTGAGAACATCAAATGCATCAACCATGTGGTACAAATGATTAAATCCCAGAGATGATTTGTAGCAATGAAAGAGTCTAAAAAGGCAGAGAGATCTACACTGGTGACTCAGGAGAAACTTTAGTGATGTAGAGTCAAGGTGGAGAAGACTCAAACAAATCAGATTTTAGTAAATAAACAACCTTTGTTATTTCATTTGGCCATCTTGGAACAACTACCAACAAAAAGGCTTCAAAACTCAACAATTTGGATTAAATTTTAGAGAATGCCTCTCAAGGACCATCTCATCATCAATATAGCATCTACTGAAACCCCCAACACCATTCCCAAGCCAAACATACAAGGTTTCTTTGCAATTTCTTGGAGATCCTTCAAATTGCCCTGCAAAAAGGCTACAAAATTAGCCCCATTTTACAAACAAACTGCTCTTTAAACTTCTTCTAACCCCATAAGCTCTTGGATAGTCATCAAATAGGTCACAAAACTCCCAATTCCCTAGGTTTTAGAAAAGCACTCAACCTCTAAGCCATAATTGATTAAAACCCTCAATTTTCTAACAAATACGTAGGGTTTTTAGCATCTCACAACTCCAAGGCCTTCGAAACATCACCAAAGCATCAAACAGGTTTTTTAGGGTCTGCACACACATAATAAACCTTCACCTAGCCTTTAGACTCAGTAGATCTCAAAAAAATCACTTTGGTTCCTCCATTTCAAGCCAAAATCTCACATTCTCAACCTAAAACATCAGCAGCCCTATAAACGCCTTACCATTAATTAAAGAGTTAAAGAAACTTGAAAAAAACACATTGTAAACCTTTCCTCTAAGTCACAATTCACCACAGTATGAGGAAGGGCTCCATCACAAAAATTAAAGTAAACTCAGACCCTGCTAGTCTGTATAGGATAAAAAAAAAAAAATGGATTTTCCTTTCACTAAAACAACCAAAGGTGTATCAAAACAGATTGAAATCTAGGTTAAGACCTACCACCACAATGTTTCATGAATTTATTTTCGTAAGAGGCCTGTACTAGTCCGTACACAGAGAAAAGAAAATGAAAACTCAGAAAAATGTTGAAGGCATGGGAACCAAGAAGACCAAGGATGTCCAGTTTTATGTGGAGGTAATGGATGTGGTCCAAACTTTAGGATAGTCAAGAAGGTCAATGTATGATCTTGATGAAATTGAGGAAGAACAACAAGAGAGGGACAGGAAAAATAAAATCAATACAGAGTTTCAAGGTTTTTTCAAGCGAGTAAGAGAGCTATTGGAGCAGCCTCATCTAAAATATTTTGAACTAGACTTTGATATGTACCATTTAGAGAGCTTGGTTTTCATGGAGTTCCTTTCAAAGCCTCTACTTTTATTATTCTTATGGTAAACTGTTTGGTAGAGCTGGTGGAATTACCTTTCTTAGTAGTAATCGCTATTAGTGAGATTGAGATTGTTAACCTTGAGAGAGTAGGACTTGGGCAAAAGGAATTTGATATGGCTATTGCTTTCAAAGACTTTAAGTGGGATGTACTCTGCATTGACGCCATTCCTCAATCTTCACTTGATGGCATCAAGGAATGGCTGAACTCAATGGTTATAAAGTATTATGAAAGCAGAATGAACTTGTACTAGCAGCCAATTTTGAAGACTATTACTGATGATTCAAAGCACATCAACCATGTGGTACAGATGATTAAATACCAAAGATGATTTGTAGCAATGAAAGAGTTTGAAAAGATAGAGAGAGCTACATTGGTGACATAGGAGAAACTTCAGCTTTCAAAAAACAAAGCCAATTAGGCTGGCAGATGTGTGGATTAGGCCAACATTTGGTGCAAAAGGAAGAAAGATGACTGGAACTCTGGAGGCCCACCATGCTGGATTTCAATATTCAACCATGAGAGCAGAAGAGAGAGTTGATATAATGTATCAAAACATTAAGCATGCATTCTTCTAGCCAGCGGAGAAAGAGTTGATTACTTTGCTTCATTTTCATTTGCATAACCATATGAAGGTGTGGGAACCAAGAAGACCAAGGATGTCGAGTTTTATGTGGAGGTAATAGATGTGGTCCAAACTTTAAGATGGGCAAGAAGGTCAATGTATGATTGTTAACCTTGAGAGAGTATTTGTGTTGAGGAAATTTCCTGTAGATGCAAGGATTCAAAGCACATCAACCACATGTGGTACAAATGATTAAATCCCAGAGACAATCTGTAGTAATGAAAGAGTCTAAAAAGGAAAATAGAGCAACACTGGTGACTCAGGAGAAACTTTAGCTTTCAAAAACAAAGTCAATTAGGCTGGTAGACATGTGGATCAGGCCAACATTTGGTGGAAGAGGAAGAAAGATGACTGGAGCTCTGGAGGCCCACCATACTAGATTTCGGTATTCAACCATGAGAGTAGATGAGAGAGCTGATATCATGTATCAAAACATTAAGCATGCATTCTTCGAGCTAGCAGAGAAGGAGATGGTTACTTTGCTTCATTTTCATTTGCATAACCATATCAAGGCATGGGAACCAAGAAGACCAAGGATGCCGAATTTTATGTGGAGGTAATGGATGTGGTCCAAATAAAAAGAAGGTCAATGTATGATTGGTGCAAGAGCACCATTTAGTAGGTTTTGTTCATCAAGGCAAATAAGGAGTAGAATATCATCAATTTACTAAAACCGGCCCGAACTTGTACATTTGAAGGTTTTGAGTCAATAAAAATGGCTTTTTGACCCATTCCTCTTTTTTTAGCCTTTGTAACTTGAGGAATGGGTCTACACTAACATTATTAAGGTGTGGGAATGATGTGTTAGTGTTGGGGAAGTTTGAAAGTGAGATGGGTGTGAAACCCATGTGTGTAAAAGTGAGTTTTCTTTAAGAAAATGGTGGTTTTGAAGAGTTAAATTGTGTTTTTGTGTAGGGAAGTGTTATTTTATGATTGTTTGAGCTTGTGTAGGGTATCACAAACTTGTTTGAGTAATTTTTAGGTTGTGGTTAGCTTTGGAAGTATCATTTTCAATAAACCCCTAGGTTTAGGCTACAATAGAGGGTTTTGTGGTTTACCCATTGTACGGTGGTATAACTGAGATCTAATTGTGGATTTTGAAGTTTTGACACCTTAGAATTTCTGCCTCAAGAGTTGGTAAGGTTTGGATAAGTTTAGAATATAGACCCTTTGTTCAACCGAATCAATCCCTTAAGGGTCCAAAGGGAAAAATGGCTGCAAACTTCAGCATGTGGTTACTCGGACATCGTGATGCTTAGAACCTTATTGTCTAATCTGATGGGATCATGTTGGGCCCCTCTACAATAACCTTTCTAATTTTTAGTTGATGAAAAAAGTGGTTTTTCTGTGGTATCTAATTTTCAGTTGATGAAAAAAGTGTCAAATGGAAGCAATGGGAAATTGCAAAGTGGTGCAACTTTCGTTCTACAACTCGTGTGACAAAACAAACTGTTCCAACGAGTCCGAATAGGAATTTTTACGCTAGGACTTGTACTCTTTTGCACCCAAACACGTGGAATCGCTCTGAGCTACGTTCAACCGGTTCGATCCCTTAAGGGTCCAAATGGAAAAATGGCTAAAAATTTTAGCATGAGGTTACTCGAACACCGTGGTGCTTAGAAACTTCTCGTCTAGTCCAATGGGATCATGTTGGGCCCCTCTACAATAACCTTTCTCAGTTTTTGTTATCTCTGAGTGGTTTTCCTGTGGTGTCTAGTTTTTAGTTGATGAAAAAAGTGTCAAATGGAAGCAATGAAAAGTTGCAAAGTGGTGCAACTTTTGTTCTGCAACTCGTGTGACCAAATGAACTATTCCAATGCATCTGCATAGGAATTTTTACGCTAGGAATGGTCATCTTTTGCACCCAAACACGCGGAATCACTTCAAACTACATTCAACCGGATCAATCCCTTAAGGGTCCAAAGGGCAAAATAGCTACAAACTTCAGCATGAGGTTACTCAGACATCATGATGCTTAGAAACTTCTCATCTAATCTGATGGGATCATGTTGGGCCTCTCTACAATAACCTCTCTTGGTTTTCATTATCTTAGAGTGGTTTTCCCATGGTGTCTAGTTTTCAGTTGATGAAAAAAGTGTCAAATGGAAGCAGTGGAAAGTTGCAAAGTCATGCAACTTTCGTTCTGCAACTCATGTGACCAAATGAACTATTCCAAGATGTCCGAATAGGAATGTTTACACTAGGCATGGTCCTTTTTTGCACCCAAACACGCAGAATCGCTCCAAGCTACGTTCAATCGGATCAATCCCTTAAGGGTCCAAAAGGAAAAATGGCTGCAAACTTCAACATGAGGTTACTCAAACACCGTAATGCTTAGAAACTTCTCATCTAGTCTGATGGGATCACATTGGGCCCCTCTACAACAACCTCTCTTGGTTTTCATTATCTCAAAGTGGTTTTCCCGTGGTGTCCAAATTTTAGTTGATGGAAAAAGTGTCAAATGGAAGCAGTGGAAAATTGAAAAGTGGTGCAACTTTTGTTCTACAACTCGTGTGACCAAAAAAAATGTTCCAACATGTCTGAATAGGCATGTTCATGCTAGGAATGGTCCTCTTTCTCACCCAAACACATAGAATCGCTTTGAGCTATGTTCAACCGGATCGATCCCTTAAGGGTTTAAGTGTAGTATGTTGAAATAGGCCATTCCACCTATTGTTTAGGTTGTGTCTCAGTGATATGGGCGTGATGTAAGTAGGATAGGGAGTAGGAATAAGAAAATAGCATTAGTAAGGGCATTGGAAGAGATTACTAGTGCTAATCTTGTTGAAAATTCAAAATTGAGGCCCCTTAAAAGCAAGGATAGAAGAGGTGAAAAGAAGAAATTGCTTGAAAATAAGTTAGAATAGGTTGGAAATAGGGTGAGATTATGGAGTTTGATGTGTTCAAAAGGTCTGCAAGGACAGGGGAGGTCAAAAGTATGTTATGGCATGACATGCCCTAGTTGGGAACATAGGGGTTTTGAATGAAAAAGAGAGGTTTGAGGGTGTAAACGTGGGTAAAGTCAAGGGGCAACATAATTTGGTGGTCAATTAAGTTTGTGTAGGAAAAATGAAGAGTGTTGGAATAGGTTTTGAGGTTCAGGTTCAGGGGTTCGGTTCGCCGGTTTGGCCAAATTTTTTTGGAGGGGGTTTAGTTCGTTTTAGGTTCGTTGGTACAAAAAACATGTAAAAACAAAATATATATCTATGCAACCTAGAAGCATGAATTAGGATTAGAATATCACATATCATCATATAAACAACAAAACCACCATAAACTTGAATGTCATTTAAAACAACAAAATTGGCAGAAAAAAAAAGTGTTTATAACCTACAAAAAAATGTGAATAAAATCACATTTATTTTCGCGTGAAAAAAAAACCATGAGACCATAGCTTGTTGCTTACTATTATGCTTTGATATATTTTTTCCAAGCATCCATAGCTTGTTCGAAAGTACTTTTTTTAGGCTTTTAGCCATAGTAGCAAGGCAGTGAATTGTTTGATAAAATGCTTTGGTAGACATGTATGAAAAATGTGGTAGCATAGACAAGGCAGTGAACTATTTGAAAAAATGCCTCAAAGAAATGTGGTTTCATGGTGATGGAACGACATGATGAATTCCAAGACAAACAAATTGCTATGGATTGTCATGGCATTCCACCACCATTAAGACCACATTTCTTTGAGGCTTTTTTCAAACAGTTCGCTTCCTTGTCTATGCTATTGCTTATTATTATGCTTTGATAGATTTTTTCCAAGCATCAATAGCTTGTTTGGAAGCACCTATTTAAGGATTTTAGCCATAGCAACAAGGAGGTGAATTGTTTGATAAAATTCTTTGGTAAACATGTATGAAAAGTGTGTTAGCATAGACAAGGCAGTGAACTGTTTGAAAAAATGCCTCAAAGAAATGTGGTCTCATGGTGATGGAATGCCATGACGATTGTCATGGAATTCCACCACCATTGAGACCACATTTCTTTGAGGCTTTTATTCAAATAGGTCGCTCCCTTTTCTATGCTATTGCTTATTATTATGCTTTGATATATTTTTTCCAAGAATCCATAGCTTGTTTGGAAGCACCTATTTTAGGCTTTTAGCCATAGCAGCAAGGAGGTGAACTGTTTGATAAAATGCTTTGGTAAACATATATGAAAAATGTGGTAGCATAGACAAGGCAATGAACTGTTTGAAAAAATGCCTCAAAGAAATGTGGTCTCATGGTGATGGAATTCCATGACAATCCATAGCTTGTTTGAAAGCACCTTTTTTAGGCTTTTAGCCATAGTAGGAAGGCAATGGACTATTTGATAAAATGCTTTGATAAACATGTATGAAAAATGTGTTAGCATAGACAAGGCAGTGAACTCTTTGAAAAAATGCCTCAAAGAAATGAGGTCTCATGGTGATGGAATGCCATGACAATAAAATGCTTTTGATTGTCATGTCATTCCATCACCATGAGACCTCATTTCTGAGGCATTTTAAAGAGTTCACTGCCTTGTCTATGATATTGCTTACTATTATGCTTTTGATAGATTTTTCCAAGCATCCATAGCAACAAGGGTGAACTATTTGACAAAATGCTTTGGTAGACGTGTATCAAAAATGTGGTAGTATAGACAAGGAAGTGAAATAAAAAAATGCCTCAAAGAAATGTGGTCTCATAGAATGCCATGACAAGCAAATGCAATTGGGAGTTGCTCCTAGTTATTAGTTATGCAATGTAAGTAATTGCATAACTGCTTAGGTTGACTTTAAAACTATATTGTAATTGGAAATTTTGTCATCTATCACATCTAGTTATTAGTTATGCAATGTGAAGCAATGCTTTGAGTTTGAAATATGTGCAATGCAATGTAATCAATGATATGAATATAAACTACAAAATCTATTTTTTTACAATTATTAGTTAAACTCTTTATTTTATTTGCTCTCTATATCTCTATGCTATGGAAATGCCTTTAAATTTTTAATTTTAAATTTCTCTTGTTCTACTTTTTTTTACCTTTTTTTTTAAATATGATTTTTTTTGATTTTTTCTAGACTTGTTCCCGATTTTTTCAAAAAATCTTATACTTTTGGTTTGCCAATTTTTTCCCCAAAAGATTTTTGCTGCTATGGTATAAACACATATCTTTTTGTAATATCAAGGATACTTTTTGAAACTTCCATGCATTGCTAATCTAAAAGGAAAAGTATTTTTCCTAATCTATATGCAGCCATGCTTTTGACATTGTCAAAAAGAGGAAATATGGACACCATCGATAATAAAGATTTGTATTAACCAAATAGCCATGTACACATACATCAATATATGTTGATATAAGTATAAAATATAGTTATAGAATAGCCATATAGGTATACAATGTCAAATATATCCAATACAAGATATGTACAAAATTGCCATGTCTGGGGATACAACAAAGGGCTCTGGAATCAAAATTCATTTCTCTCCATGCTCTAGAAATAAATTCTTTCCCTTTGTTTGGCGATCTGAAGGTGATAAGTCCATCACTCATTTCTGTTGTGCTCGAGGAGTGCTCCTGCTGCTCCTCCTATAGTTTAGCTCCTGGTGAAGTTTTAACTGTTACAATAAGAAGTAAAGACATTAATATATATAGAAATTACATTATAAGAAATAATATATTTAACAAAATAATCACTTACGACCATCTCATGATCACTCTCCATGATGGAAATATTTGCATACCGATGCTCAGGTGTGCTCAAGCCCTGTATAAACCATCCAAATAAGAATTAAACTATGAATAAATAATGGTTTGATTTTTCACTAGAACTAACATCTATAACAATGAATGTAAATTGAAATTTAGTAAATTTCCTCATACCTCCTCTATTAGAGCCATGGAGGATTGTATAGTGGATGAAACACCAATATCCATTTCCCTTGTAACATTTGGAGGTGTTTCCACAACCAACATCTGAAAATAAAACAACAAATTATTCAATAACAAAAAAGTTACAATAGCCATCCACGGCATGACTTATAATGTATGACATCTAATGAACAAAATTTTGAGTACAAGTGTTAAACTATATATTTCTGGTAGGCCTTAGCAGTTTGATAGGAATACCAATCATGATGGGGAGAAGAGCACATACTCCATTGTGAAGGATGGGAAGACTTACAACCTTTCACCTCTCCTAGAAGAAGACAAGGAAAAGCATGAAGGGCCTAGTGTTTTGATGGTGGGTGAGAAGGAGTTCATGAAGATCTTGAAGGAAGGAGGAGGAAGAGGATTCTTCCTGATTATGAAGCCAAAAAGTGAAGCAGATCTGCCCACAAAGAAGAAGGAAGATGCACCAAAGGAAGTCCAAGAGTTGTTGGAAATGTACAAGGACATAACAGTGAATGAATTACCTAGTTCCCTACCTCCCATTAGGGATATAATGTTGGTATGTGGTGATTGATCATGCTATATTGTACACCCCGACATGTATCCTTGCCAGGTTCTAGGGCTAGGCTAGGCCTTGGGCGGGGGTTTGGGGGCGGCAGCCCCTGAGAAAATTTTTCCTCTTACTTTTTCACGTCATCACCGAAAAAGGAAAAAATCAACGAAAAATGAAAAATTCAACTTTGTAGAACCCAAAATCTAGAAGCTTCTAAGCTTGTTAAAAAGGGGTTTAGATGGGTGTTACATAATAATGAAAAACACGATTATTCACAAGATTGTAGTAGGATTTTGCACTAGATAATAAAATCATTGGATGGCTACGGTTTGGTGGATGTAGCCCGGATTGGGTGAACCATGTTAAATTATCTATGTTATAATTTATTTTGTGTGTTTTTGGTTTCTCTGTTTATTACTTAAATTTGCATTTAATTGTTAGATATTTTCTTTTCTAACCCTAACAAATGGTATCAGAGTGGGTTGTGTTTCAATTATTATCTGTAGGAAGGTCTCACGGTTGAGTGAGAGTAATGGCAGATGAGGGTAAGAAGGTTGAGAAGTTTAATGGGTAGAACTATCAGTTATGGAAGATGCAGATGGAGGACTATCTCTATCAGAAGGATTCATGGCGGCCATTGGAAGGGAAAACCAAGAAACCCCAAGCAATGTTTGATGAGGACTGGGAGATTTTGGATAGAAAGGCTCTTGGCAGTATTCATTTATTCCTGGCACAATTAGTGGCATTCAATATTACAAAAGCAAAGACAACTCAAGAGTTGATGGAAACCTTGGCGAAGTTATATGAAAAGCCTTCTGCTTCGAATAAAATATTTATTATGAAGCGTTTATTTAATATGAAAATGGTAGAAGGTGGGTCAGTTACTGATCATTTAAATGAGTTTAATACGATCACCAGTCAATTAAATTCTGTAAAAGTAAACTTTGATGAAGAAGTTAGGGCTCTTTTGATTCTGTGTTCTTTGCCTGAAAGATGTAATAGCTTGGTAATGGCTGTTAGCAATTCTATTTCTGGTTCGAATACATTGAAATTTTATGAAGTTGTTGGTGTTATTTTGAGCAAGAAAATTCGTAGGAAAAGCTCAGGTGGAACATCCACATCAGGCAGTGTTTTCAATGCAGAAAGTAGGGGCAAAACAAAGGAGAGAGGAAACAATTCCAGAAATTGTGGGAAGTCACGAGGAAAATCAACGGACAAAAGGTCCCAATCTAGAGACAAGGGGGATTGCTAGTACTATGGTAAGCCAGGTTATTTAAAGAAAGATTTTTGGTCTCAAAAAAATAAAGAAGGATACAAAAAGGAAGGAAGTAAAGAGGAAAATTTGGTAAGTAATAAATCTGATGAGGATGCTTTTATTTTTTCCCTTGATAATGCTGATGATTTTTGGGTGTTAGATTCAGGGGCTTCATTACATGCTATCCCCCATAGAAGTTATTTTCTTGATTATGTCCAAGGGGATTTTGGGATGGTTAATTTAGGAGATAACGAACCCTATTAGATTGTTGGAAAGGGAAGAATCAAGATTAAGTTGCAAAATGGGAATCATTGGCTACTACATGAGGTAAGGCATGTTCTAAAGTTAAGTAGAAATTTAATTTCAGCAGGGCAACTAGATGATGAAGGTTGTGTTGTTACATTTAGTGATAAAAATTGGAAGGTCACAAAGGGTGCCTTAGTGGTAGCAAAAGGTGTGAAAGTAGGTAGGCACCTTATATCTTTTTGTACTGTGTCATACTGTCCTACTTTAATTGTTACAAAAGGTCAATATTTAGGAACAGTTGTTGCATCAACAAGTAGAAGATCATACAGTTGCAGACTCTGAATCAACACTGTGGCATATTAGACTTGGGCATATGAGTGCAAAAGGTATGAAAGTAATTCATTCAAATAATTTTTTACTAGGTCTAAAATGTGTTAATATGGATTTCTGTGAAAGTTGTGTCTATGGAAAACAAAAGAGAGTAAGTTTTCTCAAAGATAGGAAGCAAAAGAAAGATGAGAAATTGGAGCTTGTGCATACGAATGTATGGGGACCAACTCAGGTATCTTCTCTCAGTGGCTCTTAGTATTATGTTACATTCAGTGATGATGCAACTAGGAAGGTATGGATTTATTTCCTTAGGCAGAAATATGATGTATTTGAAACTTTTAAAAAATGGAGAAGCTTGGTTGAGAATGAGACGGGTAAAAAGCTAAAATGTCTCAGATCTAATAATGGTGGTGAGTATTGCAGCACAGAGTTTGAAGATTATTATTCCTCTAATGGTATTCGTAGGCAAAAAATGGTTCCAAGGACTCCATAGGAAAATTGAGTGGTTGAGCGCATGAATAGAACAATAATGGAGCATGCACGGACTATGAGATTGCATGTTGGGTTGTCTTTAAAAATGTGGGTAGAGACTGTAAACACTATTGTTTATTTAATTAATAGAGGTCCCTCTAATCCTTTGGGTTGTGGTATTCCAAAGGAAGTGTGGAAAGGTAAGAAGGTGAGTTATTCTTTTCTCAAAACCTTCAATTGTGAAGCATTTGCACATTTAGATTCTGAAAATAGAACCAATTTTGATGAAAAATCAAAGAAATGTATATTTGTTGCATATGGCATTGATGAATTTGGTTATAGGCTTTGGGATTTTGAAAATCAGAAAATTGTGAGAAGCAGGGATGTCATATTCAATGAGAAAGTGTTGTACAAAGATCTGTTGCTGCAACATGAGAAGAAAGAAAATGATTATGTAGTGTTGGATGATATTTCAAACAATGATGTTTCAGTGGTTCCTCATGCTCCGCAACAACATCAACAACAATTACCACAAACTCTTGTTAGACGATCTTCAAGGATAAGTAGACCTCCAGAAATATTATCTCCCTCTTTATATACTATTTTGTTAATTGATGCTGGTGAACTAGAATATTATGACGAAGCTATGCAGGTGGATACCAAGGTTCAGTGGGAGCATGGAATGGAAGAAGAAATGGACTCCTTGCTGAAAAATCAGACTTGGGAATTATGTAAGTTTCCTACAGGTAAAAATGTTTTACCAAACAAATGGGTTTATAGGCTGAAAGAGGAGGATGGAGGTAAGAAGAGATTTAAAGCCATATTAGTTGTAAAGGGATTTACACAGAAAAAGGGTATTGATTTTGATAATATTTTTTCTCCAGTTGTTAAAATGACTTCTATTTGTAATGCTTAAGTATTGTGGCCTGAAGATTTGCATTTAAAACAGCTTGATGTTAAAACAACCTTTCTCCATGGTGATTTGGAAGAGGAAATATATATGGACCAGCCACAAGGATTTGAGGTCAAAGGTAAGGAGAAACTAGTGTGTGATTGAAGAAAAGTTTATATAGCTTGAAGCAAGCACCTCGGCAATGGTACTTGAAATTTGATAGTTTTATGGCTGAGCAAGGCTACACATTAGGTGTAATTCTAACCATTGTGTTTATTTTAAGAGGTTGGATAATGACAACTACATTATTTTGTGTTTATATGTTGATGATATGCTTGTAGCAGGGTCTAACATGGATCACATAAGTGAGCTAAAACAACAGTTAGAAAAATATTTTGCTATGAAGGATTTGGGGGCAGGAAAACAAATCCTTGGTATGAAAATTTGTAGAGATAGGAAAAATAGAAAAATGTTTTTATCTCATGCTAATTATGTTGAAAAGGTGTTGCAGAGATTTCATATGGAGAATGCAAAAGCTATCAGCACACCTTTTCCTAGTCATGTTAAATTGACTAAGGATATGTGTCCAAAGACATAAGAGGAGGAAAAAATGTCCAAGGTACTATATGCTTCAGCTGTAGGAAGTTTAATGTACACCATGGTATGCACGAGACCAGATATTGCACATGCCATAGGAATTGTTAGAAGGTATTTGAGTCATCCCGGAGTTGAGCATTGGAATGCGGTAAAATGGATTCTCAGGTACTTGAGAGGTACATCCAATAAATGTTTATGTTTTGGGGGCTCTAATACTAATTTAAAAGGCTATGTTGACTCAGATTTGGCAGGGGATATAGATACCAGGCAGAGTACCATAGGTTATGTATTTACCGTTTGTGGGACATCAGTGAGTTGGATTTCTCAATTGCAAAAGGTGGTTGCTTTATCCACAACAAAGGCGGAGTATGCTGCTGCAACAAAGGCGACAAAGGAGATGATATGGCTGAAACTTTTCATGGATGAGTTGGAAAAACAACAGGCTGGAATATACTTGTTTATAGATAGCTAGAGTCCTATACATATTGCAAAGAATTCTGCCTTGCATTCTAAAACAAAACACATACAGTTGAGATATCATTTCATTCGGTCGGTGTTGGAGATTGGACAGGTCAAGATGGACAAGATACATACAGACGTCAATCCAGCAGATATGTTTATGAAAGCAGTGACAAGGGAGAATTTGAGCTCCTCTTCAACTTTAGTTGGCCTTCAAGTATAACAAAGTAGCAGGGTCCAAGGTACTTATTTCCAGTGGGAGTTGTAATTACAGTAGTGTCATCCAGGATCAGTCTCCAAGTGGGACATTGTGTTGGTGTGGAGCCTGATCAGTCTCCAAGTGGGAGATTGTTGGTATGTGGCAACTGATCATGCTATATTGTATAGCCCATGGTATACTATACACCCCAGCATGTATCCTTGCTAGGGTTTGGGGCCAGGCTGGACCTTGGGAGGGGGTTCAGGGGTGGCAGCCCTCGAGAAAAAATTTCCTCCTACTTTTTTGCGTCATCATTGAAAAAAGAAAAATCTGACTTTGTAGAACCCAAAATCTGGAAGCTTCTAAGCTTGTTAAAAAGGGGTTCGAATGGGTGTTACATAATAATGAAAAACATGATTATTCGCAATATTGTAATAGGTTTTTGCATTGGATAATAAAATCATTGGATGGCTGCGATTTGGTGGATGTAGTCCGGATTGGGTGAACCACGTTAAATTCTGTGTTATAATTTATTCTATGTTTTTGGTTTCTCTCTTTATTACTTAAATATACATTTAATTGTTAGATATCTTCCTTTTTAACCCTAACATATAAGCAACCATATTGATCTGATTCTAGGGGCTACATTTCCCAATAAGGCTGCATACAAGATGACACCTGCTCAAAATGAGGAGATTGCAAGACAAGTGCAAGAGTTGATGGATAAAGGGCTAGTGAGGAAGAGTTTGATCCCATGTGTTGTTCCTACTATCCTAGCACCAAGGAAGGATGGGAATTGGAGGATTTCCATTGATTCAAGAGCCATTAATAGGATCATAATCAGATATAGGTTTTGGATGCCAAGAATGGAGGACCTCATGGATTGTCTATCAAGAGCATCTTACTTTTCCAAGATTGATATAAAGAGTGGGTACCATTAGATAAGGATCAGAGAGGGGGATGAATGGAAGACAACTTTTAAGATTAATGAAGGGCTCTATGAGTGGTTGGTGATGTCCTTTGGGTTATCAAATTCCCCTAGTACATTTATGCTCCTTATGAATGAGGTATTGAGACCTTTCATTGGAAAGTTTGTTGTAGTTTATTTAGATGACATTCTTGTGTTTAGCAGGTCTAAAGAAGAACATTTGAAGCACCTTGACATGGTACTAAGGAGGTTACAAGAGGAGATGTTGCTGATTAACATGGAAAAGTGTGAATTCATGAAGGAAGAACTAGTCTACCTTGGTTTTGTCATCTCTGCGGGAAGTTTGAAGATGGATCCTTCAAAGGTGGATGCTATTCTTACTTGGACAACACCAAAATCCATGGGAGATGTGAGAATCTTCCATGGACTTGCAATATTTTATAGAAAGATCATCAAGAACTTTAGCCAAATTTGTGCACCAATCTTGGACACCATCAAAGGAGGTAACAAAGGTAAGTTTTATTGGACCAATGAGGCTGATAAAGGGTTTGAATATGTAAAAATGAGAGTAGCACAACATCCTATACTTGTGCTCCCTGAATTTGATAATTTTTTTACCATTGAGTGTGATCTAACAATCAAGCTATAGGGGTTGTTTTGAGCCAAGAAGGTAGACCAGTTGCATTTTATAGTGAGAGGATGAATGAAGCAAAGAGGAAGTATTCTTCCTATGATTTGGAATTGTATGTTATGGTCCAAGTCCTCAAAAAGTGGAGGCACTACTTGTTACCTAAATAATTTGTTGTTTATATTGATAATCATGCCTTTTTTTGAATGCACAGGACAAACTCAGTCATAGGCACATGAAGTGGGTAGAGTCTTTGAAAGCCTATACTTTCACAATAAAACATAAGAAGGGCCAAGAAAATAAGGTGGCATATGCTCTCAATAGAAGGGCACTTGTAGTGCAAGAGATCCAACTCCAACGCATGGGGGTTGAAGCATTGAAGGATATGTATCATGAAGATTCAGATTTCAAGGAGGTATACAATGTTTGTGAGCAGCATTTGAATTCTTTTCATGATGAATTCTCTGAATTTTTATTGCAGAATGGTTTTCTCTTCAAAGGAAGCCAATTGTGTGAGCATAAATGCTCAATGAGGGAGAATATCATAAAGGAGAAACATAGTGGGAGTCTTGGAGGTCACTTTGGCCTTGACAAGACCTTGGAACAAGTTATTAGATTTTACTATTGGCCAAAGTTGCAGGTGGATTTGAGAAGGTATGTGAAAGGTTTCAAAATATATCAAAGTGGAAAGGGAACTTCATCAAATGTAGGACTCTATCAGCCACTGCCCATTCCAAATAGGCCTTGGGAGTGTGTAAGTATGGACTTTGTCTTGGGGTTGCCTAGAACCCAAAGAGGTTTTGATAGTATCTTTGTGGTAGTTGATAGATTTAGTAAGATGGCACATTTTTTTCCTTGCAAATGCACCAATGATGTATCTGATATAGCAGGTCTCTTCTTTAAGGAGTTTGTTAGGATACATGGACTGCCTTTAATCATTGTTTCTGATAGGGATTATAAATTCATTGGTCACTTTTGGAAGACCTTGTGGAAGAAACTCAAGGAATTTTTTTTTCCTTTAGTTCAGCATACCATCCACAAATGGATAGATTGTTAGAAACCAAGATCTAAAATGCAAACAAGAAAATCCTTCCATAGAAGAGAAAATCAGAAAAAGCAAAGCTTTGCAAAAGATGTGCAAAATAATATTATTCAGGAATTCATAATTACAAGATATGATTTGCTTTATAAAAGAAAAGATGCATAACCCTAATCTTATCTTAAGCAACAAGATAGCTCAACAAGATAAGGATGAGAATAATAAACCAAGGAATTAAATATTACCTAAGTAAAGTTATGCAAGTGTAATTAAATATTAATTACACTAACACCCCCCCATAAGTGCAACTTAGCGAGACTAAAAAAGTATGCACCTAAATGCTAAGATGAATGCAAGAAAGCATGAATGGGTCCTGACAACAAGGCCTGATTAGGTACCCAAGTACAAATGCAATAATGAGGTAGAGAAGGGAAACCCAATTGGACAAAACCCCCCTATAATGAGATGACTGTTGCAGAGAAGCACTCGAAGAACACTGTGGAGTAACACTAGAACTGCAATTTGACAAGCAAGGAAAGATACTTCTATCTACAAGAAACCAAAAATGGAATCATAATAATGTGACAGCAGACCCGATGCCACAGAACACTAGAAAAATCACAAACTAGAACAACCCTGGAATCTGTGAAGCAACAGTAGATGAGATGATGACAAAATATAGAAACCATGTATCTCGATACCAATGCAAAATTGAGACTAAAAATATTCCATGGGAAGCATACCATAAAGACTCTAGAACATTAATCATAAAAACATGGCCCTCAAACTGAGAAGGATCTGAACCAATGCGGATAAAGAAACATAAACTCTCAATCTAAAGTGTGAACTGATGAATCTGATATGTGTCAAGCTAAGACAAGAATGTGGCCAAAAGAAACTAAGAAACCAGATAACCCATGCAAGTTTCCATCAAAACAAGATGGAGATCAAAGTGCATGCACACTCTAATTAGATTATTATGCAAGAAACCCCCCTGATGGAACTTTATATCAGCTCATTTATTACAATAAGCCAATGATTTTAAAAGGATATAATGATAAATATGCATAAAAATTAAATAAAAATAGACCTTATATTTGTGTAGATGATTGGACCAGCTTTCCAACGCCACAAGAATGGTGAAAAAAGGATCACCGAGTCAAAAGATATGCCCTCCGGAGTGAAAATAACAACATCTGAGTTCAAGGACCTAAAAAATAAATTTGGAAAAAAATATGGTAAAAACACCTTTACCAATGGATTGGCGTCAAAATCCTCTTTCCAACGGTATCTCGTTTGCAAAAAACGGACATCGTATGCAAAAGAGACGCCCGATTTAGTGAAAGTTGCTCTAGAAGGCCCAATAAGGGTTGTAGGGCCCCCAAGGACTAAAAAAAATAAGTCCCTGGTCGCATGCAGGACTAGGGGACTGGTGGCTGGGGGCTGGGGTGGAGCCCTTGGTTGCCCATATGACTGGCGCTTGAACTGGGAGGCCGCCAGGGGCTGGGCGTGGGCCCTTGGTCCTCCATAGGACCTCAGGCTTGCAGAAGGGGCCTGACGGGGGCTGCATAAGGGAGCCACCGGCGGCGGTCGTGGACCAATGGCTGCTTGGTGGTGCAATTCAATTTGTGCAAGTGGTGCTCCAAAAATCATTTTTTTTTTTTTTGAATTTTTTCAAAAAAATGTGCATCAGAATGCATGTTGGGGAGGTCGTACGACCCCCCAAGCAATTTTTTTTGCCTTCTAGACCAACTGCTCAAAAATTGATGAAACCAAGGGCGTTCTTAGGTTTTTTGGCCACTGCGAACGTGATGGTGACCTCTTTTTGTGCCCAAATTGCTCTGAAAAATTGGCTACCCCAAAAGCTTGCAAAAAATCTCCCAGCTTGAAACCCTCATGGATCTGGCAAATGATGGCCAAAATCTGCAAAATAAAAGCTAATCTTTACTTTTTCCAGTGCTCTGAATCCAATGGTGAAGCCCGATCTGATCCAAAATTCCTCATAAATGAAGTCAAAGCATGATACCCTTGAGGAATCCCAATCAAACTCTACAATGATATTCTCAAAAATCTAAGGGGTTGCAAATCAAGGCTCTGATACCATGTTAGAAACCAAGATTTGAAATGCAAACCAGAAAAACCTTCCACAGAAGAGAAAATCAGAAAAAGTAAAGCTTTGCAAAAGATGTGCAAAATAATATTATTCAGGAATTCATAATTACAAGATATGATTTGCATTATAAAATCAAAGATGCATAACCCTAATCTTATCTTGAGCAACAAGATAGCTCAACAAGATAAGGATGAGAATAATAAACCTAGGAATTAAATATTACCTAAGTAAAGTTATACAAGTGTAATTAAATATTAATTACACTAACATGGACAAAATGAAGTGGTGAATAGATCATTGGGAAACCTCTTAAGATGCCTTCCCAAGGAGCATGGACAAGCTTGGGATCTGATTTTACCTCGAGCTGAATTTGCATATAATGACTCCATGAATAGGAGTATTGGTAGAAGCCCTTTTGAAGTAGTCTATGGAATGCACCCTAGAGGGGTCTATGAACTAAGAGATCTACAAGGAGTTGCTAAGAGAAGTGCTCAAGGTGAGGACTTTGCTATTACAATCAGGGATATTCATCAACAAGTGAAGGAAACCCTTCAAAAGAATGTTGAGAAGTATAAGGAAAAGGTAGATTTAAAGAAGAGGAATGTCCAATTCAAGGTTGGAGACTTGGTGATGGCACACTTGAAGAAGGAGAGACTTCCAAACAGAAATTATACCAAACTCATTATGAAGAAGATAGGACCTTTCATGGTGGTCTACAAGTTTGGCCAAAATGCTTATGAAATAGAGCTACCTCTTGGGGTGGCAATCTCTCCTATCTTCAACATTTCTGAATTGTATCCTTTCAAAGCTTCTGTGAATGCAGGTGATGGATCAGGTACAACAACAATGGAGGATGAAGATTGGGTGAAGGAACTACCCCCCAACCAACCTATGACTCTTGAATGCATCCTAGACACCAAGGAGACAAAGAAGACTAGAGGGAAGGTTTAGATGGAATACCTGGTCAAATTGCAAGGTCTACTTGAAGAGGATGCAACATGGATGTCAGAAAATGATATTAAACAACATGGAACTACTGTAGAAGACCCGATCTCAAAGAGGACTTGAGATCTTTTTCTTGCTTGGGCGTACGGTGTAGGAGCACCCATGGGTCTAAGGGACCTAGAATAGTTTGTCATGTTTTGTTTCTTGGTTTATGGATGGAATAAGGTCTTATGGACCATTTCAATTCTTTGTAGTAGGTCTTCTAGGTTTTTGGTTGAGTTTTTGGTCTTGGTGACCAACTTCTTTTTACAACAAGGTCTCCATCCTCCTTTGTAAGTCTAGTGCATCTTGGAAAAATAAGGAAAAAGGATGCCTTGTTGTATCTAGACACTTGAGGGGAGTCACCTTACTTTTTGACAAGGTTTTAAATGCCTTTGACACATTTTGGAAGGCTCTTTGTGGTCGAGTTGGTAGAAGTTGCTCACATTGCCTTAACTAGGCAATTAGAAGTCAAAGCATGAGATTAGTTGTTTTCCAACGTCTCTCTTTTCAAAAGATAGTTGCAAGAAGTTTGAGGGAGTTTGTAAGACTTCAAATATGCCTCTCTTGGTCGAGGCAAGGTTGATGTTGATGTTTTGAAGAAGTTTCAATAAGAAGTTTGTTGTTTTTCCTGTGTTTTTTAAAGAATTTGTTGATCCCATACTTGGTACAGACTGTATGTTCACTTTCATGCTCCAAGACCATAATGGTTGGATAGGTAATTGAATAATCTTTCCTTTGGCATTGGAGTGGTGAGATTTCATTGAGTATCAAGGGAGATATTCCAATTTCTCTATCGGGTGGTCTGAAAACCCTTAAAATTAGGGTTTTGGGTGAAAAATGTATATTTCTTCCATTCCCACATTGTAAAATTGCTAAATCTTGGTGGGATGGAAGATATAAGTCTGTACTATCATTTCCTCAATGTTTTGGATAACGACAGGCTCATTGTTGGAAGTTGTGCATGAATTTTGGCTTGACATCTCTATGTGGCAAGCATAATTGACAAGCAAAAAAAATGAGTTTTTTCTTGATTTTGAAGAATCTGTTTAAGAGGAACTTAGGAATGTTGGAAATAGGTGTGGAGAACCTGTAGGAGTCTGAATTTGGTCTTTGGGGTGAAGGGGGGAGCCTATATAGTCAAGACCTAGGTGTAGGTCTGTGAACTAGGCCTTTTGGAGCAGCGGTAGAAAGGGCCATTATGAGTGATGTTTTGACAGTCAAGAGGAAGGGTTTTGGAACCTTGTAGGGGTCCATCTTAGGGGTATGAATCCATAGTTTTGGTGTCTTAACAGTCTTCCTTGTGTTTTTTATTCTGACTGTCTTACTGGGCAAGGGCTGCAAGCCTTAAGAGAGAGTGAGGTCTAAGTCACCATAGTGATGGGTGCTTGTTGAAACCTAAATGCTAGAGGATTTTTAAACCTTGTTTTGACTTAATGAGACATGATACAAATGTTTTCAAGCTTTGTGAGTGGTCTGAGTTGTGAACACTACATGTGTGGGGTTGATCTCTTAAATAATAGTGGAGTTTAGGACTCATGAGAGTATTTGAGAGAAGCATTCAGTGGAGTGACTTTGCCATTTGTGATTGTGAGTTTTCCTTCCCTGCCACTCTGCATCATTTCTAAAGCTTATTCAGGCTATTTCCATGGTGTTTGTGGTGGTGGCAGGAGTATTTAAGGTTTGTAAGTACCTTATGCAATAAACCCTCCTTTGTAGGGCTTGATTTGTGGATAGAATAAGCTTAGTCAATAAACATGATGTGAGTAATGTCTTGGAAGTCAAATGAAATGATTGAGGTGTCAATGGTTGATGGTAGTATCTTGGTCTTGAGGAACTAGTTGGTAAAAGTGAGAATTTGGTGAGTTGTTTAAGGAATTGAAAGATTCAGAGCTCTTTATCAGGTTTTTGCTTTGAATTCATATAGATTGATGATGACAAAGGTGTGTTAGGATCTGATGGATATAGGTTGTAACATGAAAGATTGGTTTTTGGTTATTTTTCCTTGGTAAAGCAAACTGAGTGGAAGGGTGCCTTGGTGAATGATGAAAGAGTGGATTTTTTAGTGACTCTAATTAGGTTTATTGTGCATGGATCAATCATTTTTGCTGATAAATAAGATGTTTGAAGCTATATGATGATAAGAAGAAGTATTGAAATGAGTTGGCTTGTTGTTGCCTTCTAGTTTGCAAATGAAACAATGTGATTTTTGATGAAAAGAGAGAAATTTTAGTTGCTTATTCAATTTGATCTTCTCCTGATTCAATTGGGTCAGATGTTGGTGTAGGAGCACCTAGGTCATCAAATACTTTTCAATTTTGCAAAAAGGATGAGCGTTCAAATTTGTATTCAGTCAATAACAAAACATCATGGAAAAATGATGTAAAACATGTTCAAGGTCATATGAGGTCTTATTTGAAAGTATTTAAGGTTATGGGTAAGTTCTAGGTGGTCAAAGTGGGAAATTGCAAACAATGCAATAATGTAATATTGTTAAAAGTTGTTAAATTGACAAAAACAAGGAAATCAAGCATATTCAGGGTTAAAAGGGGCAGTTTCAACTGATGGAAAGACAATTATGGAAAAGGAAATATCTTTAAAAGGCATGTAAAGGCGAGAAAAAGTAGAAGGTTGTGTTCTTGTAATTAGATTTTGAAATAAAAATTCCCTGTCTCTGAGTTTGCAGCATTACATTAGATTGTTTTGTTTTCTTGTGTTGGTAATTTAGGAACACCCAAAGTTAAATCATAGTGTGAATACATGTAAAGAAGAGTTAGTTTCCAATTTCAAGAGTTGGACTTGGTTAATTTTAGGAAACAAAAGAATAAGAGGCAGTTTTTTGTGCCCAATAGAGTCCTTTTAGAAGCAAGTTTGAGAGTCCAATAGGGTTTTTCTTCACTACTCCACCAATGTAGGTCAAGTAAATTGGTGGAGTAGGTTAATGTTAGGATTTTTTTCATGTTTTAATGATTGTAAGTGTAGGGAAAAGCAAGAATACCATGGTGGAGTTGCTGCCACATTGGAAAATAGAGGATTTTCCTACACAAAGTGATGCTACCGTCATGGGTCATGAATAAATAAAGTGTGCAGAGGCTTGGAAATGATGTAGAAGGTCTTGGCAGACATAAACAATCATGTTCTAGGTAGTGGCCAGAGAAATAGAGGTTTTCAAGAGTATTTTTCAAAAACCCTCCTTGATTTGTGCTTTTACACCCTATAAATGAGGGTTTATTGGATCAGAACATTTGCATGGTTCTAAATCCATATAAATGGTGAAATATTGAGTTATAAGACATGCTTGAAGAATTTTTTGAGGTTTTGAGTAATTTGGAATGGTTTTGAAGGGGTCTCCTTTGTAAAACAGGCCTAATCTACTAGCCTTTCTTTAGAGGACAGTCTGAAATCTGATCATTTTCTTTATGTCAAATGTCTAAGAACTTTGATATGTTGTGATGTGCTGGAAAGTGTTTTTAAATGTGCATTGAGTTTTTTAATAAGCTTTGAGATAGGAATGTAACTACCCGATTCAATGGTTGATAGACCTACTAGAGGAATATGATATTGTTTGATCAAAACAAAGGTATTTGTTTAAACAATGGAAAGGATGATATTGAGTGCTTGGTTACTATCAAACTAATGATATGAATGATGTTACTAAATTTGGTTAAGGTGTATAAGACATGTTTGGTGACTTTGATGGTTGGATGTGTGAGTATTATGAAGCCTTTTGAGAAAATTGGTGATTAACCACAAGATGATAATCAAGATTCTGTTGTAGCATGAGTTTGTAACCTGTAAATAGACTACTGCATTCAAAATATGGTGAGTACAGTGCTTGATAATGGAATGATAATAGTGAGGTATGGTTTAGTTGATTTGATGCCTTGGTGAATAAATGAAAGGATGAATTGTTCAAGTGTTAATAATCAGGTTTATGTTGTTTTTATGGTGGTTGAGAATGATATGAATCTAATTGATTAAGTTAAAGTTTTCTTTAATATGGTTTTTGCTTTGAATGAGTCAATTGGAATACTGATTAGTGGAATGATGAATGATGGCCTATGGAATGCCTAAGAGAATTTGAGTGGATTTTGGTTGAATGAAAAGTAGATTTATGATGAAATTATATTTGATCTTCTCCTGATTCTATTTGGGATTGAAATCCCTTGAAGAAATGAAGTTGATGATGTTTTTTGGATGCTCTGCATCAGATTTACCCTAATGATTGAGTGTTTTGATATGATGCTCTACATCACTAACTACCTTGTCTGTGCTATTGCTTACTATTATGGTTTCATAGATTTTTTCCAAGCATCTATAGTTTGTCGTGCTGGTGCACCTTTGCAAGCACATGCCTTCATGTGAAGTAATTGCATTGTGCTACTTATGTTGAATTTCTAAACAACTATATTGTACAGTTGAAATTTTGTCATCTATCAACATCTAGTTATTAGTTATGGAATTTGAAGTAATGCTTTGAGTTTGAATGATGTGTAATGCAATGTAACCAACAATATGAATATAAACTACATGAATCTATTAAGTAAAATTCATTAGTTAAGTTATCTTTATTCTATTACCTCCATGTACATTTCAGTGAATCCACTAGCACTAGGAGGTGTTCGCTTGAAACCGCCAATATTAGCCTGTTCAACATCCAAAATCACATGTATTAAAATACCATTCATAAAACAATGCTATTAAGATGTAATAAATTTATAATTGTTTACTAGTTACATACCCCACTGATAGGTGTACTATAGAAATAAGTAGGTGGAGGACCGGTGTATCCAGTCTCAACACTGTAACCCTATAATTTTATTAAAATAATAAAACTAAATTAGTTAATCATGCATTTCAGAATCAAAATTTAATAAATTCAATTCAATGAACATGTTGAATTTTACCCGACTATCAATGCCATATGCACGATGCAAAATGTCAGCCGTCCTCTCCATCCCTGTAGCAACATACAAATCCTACATAGCAGCATACGGATCCTACATAGCAGCCTCCTGAGTGCCAGTGGGGTCATATGAACAAGTCGCCCCACAAGATTGACACACATGGGTTCAAAGGCCACCACCTGAAGACTCCCCTAGATGGCATTGTACAATAGGGCTAGTATGATGGATGATAGTCCAGGTCAAAGTGTTGATCACCTACAATGTATCTATGTCAGCACTCTCCTTTGCAATGACATGCATAACAATGTGCTCACGAGGCGGCCTAGCGAGAGGTCATCTCCCTTGCTGCGTAGGATCTGACTGTGCACTAGGCCTATCCTAAACCAACCCCTCACCTCTCCCCTGGAACTCCCTCATATCAAAATAATTTGGGATTTGGTTCAATACAAACTCACTATATAGTTTCCTAAGAAAATATTGGGGGACTTCACAATTGTTGCACGGTGGGTAATCAAAAACCAAGTACCACCTATCATAAAAATAGTTCCTAATCTCTTGGTGGTGGCACCAATGAATAGGAAACCTCTTCACATTGAGGCTAAGATTTTGATTTGTTCTAGGGTTAGTGAATAAAGAGCACAAATCACCTTTAGTAATTTTTAAATCTTTTACTTGTTTATATGATAGTTTATCTGCATAATATGCCCTAGCTGCCTGCCTCCTATCTTGCCATCCCATTATTTGTTGGGTTATTGAATCTACATTTTTTAACATCTCTTTCATTGAATTTTCTAGTGTCATTCTTTCTATGGTTGAAGCATTTGGATCACTCAACCTACTGATAAGATCCTCAATTTTTTTTTGTTGTTTTCAATTTCACTCCTCAAATTTTGTTGAGTGCCAGGAGGGTGTTGAGTGATTGGTGGGGGAGGTTGATTTTGTTGATTTTGTTGAGGATTTTCCTATTCTTCTTGTTGAGGATTTTTAGGATTTGCAGGATTATTTGCATCTCCTACAAATTAAAAAAAAAAATCAAATCTAACCTAAAACAAACAAAATCAACTTGAAACTAAGAAATTCAAAACAAATAGCAAACAATACTTACCTCCTGCACCTCTTCGTCATCGTGGTTCCATCTTTGCAAATGAAAAGCAACTATTGTTGATGAATTTTGTAGAATGCCTCCTCCTAGAATGCAAGCGCGAAAATGAGGGTTTTTGGCCGTGGGTAGAGCAAAAAATAGAGAAGAGAAAATGAATAGCTTTCACTTTTTTTTTTGCTTTTAAAATGGCATAACGCGAGTGTGTTATAAAAAGCTCACGTTATGACATTGTCAATCTTTTTTTGAAGTTGGCCACAAAAGTGTAACCCAACTTCATGCACCCGCCCAAATGTAAAACCCTAGTTTGATGTAATGCTTCAATGAATGACCAAGAAATGACCATGAAACAAAAAAAAAGCTACAAAACTAAAAATGTGCACCTGGAATCTAGAGAGAGATGGAATGGAGCTTTGGAATCCTAAAATTACTACATTTTAGGCTTGGTGGGACTCATTTTCCCACTCATTCATCATTCTGGGAAAATCAATCCCAGATCTGGGTTTCTGTACAGGAACAAATTTCTCAAAAAAGGGTATCTAAAAACTGCAAAAATCTCAAAATTAACCCAAAATGGGACTCATTTTCCAATCTTTGCAAATGAGTCTAGTTAGGGTTTTCTAAAAATTAAAGGTCTGAATTTAGTCTTTAATGTCTATCCTTCCTGTTCCTCTTGATTTATGGATCTGAAACTACCAATTTCGGACCTGTAGGTGACTTTTTGTGAAGATTATGACCATGTAACCTATTCTTCAATGATCTTCAAGTCTTCAAATCACCTAGATCTGCAGCCACACAAAGAAAGAGAGAGAAAGTGTTGATTTTTAGGGAATAGGGGTTTTCCTTGGTCAAACCCCTTTTAGGTAATTAAACCAAATAATGAAATAAGATAATGAAGCATGAACATGAAGTAATGCAATTATAACCTTTCCATGATGATGTATCTTGAATTGCTGCAACAATTGATGAATAATATTGCTCTTGAATGCCTTAGAATTGATCTTGAAAGCTATCTTGATGATCTTGTGAAGACTTGGAATGCCTAACCTTTGCTTGTTTGACTTGATAACATGACTTCTTATGTTTCTTATGTGAAATGAGGTTTTGAAAGTTTTCTTATATAGGAAATTGACTCACATGACCATTAATTTGATCCCTAAGGCCGACATAGGAGAAATTTGGATTAAAAACCCACTTTTCTGGCTCAAAGCCTTGAAAATAGCTCAAATGGGACTCATTCACCATCCTGGGCGAATGAGTCCTACCTCGATGGGACTCATCCACCCAAGGTGGCAAATGGGTCCCACAGGGGCTATTTTTCCTGCTAGAATGTTGGGGAGTGAAGAAAATAGGTTTATATGCTGATATTGTCGAGTTTTTGATTAAATTATGCCTTGGGATGCACAATATAGGGGCATAGGGGCCTATTAATGATGATATAAAGGTCATAAATGTTAGAGGGCCCAAAATCCAATGTGAAAGTGTAAATAAATACACTTCACAATACTAAATTAAGGAAAAATTGGGTCTATTTAGCTTAGAAGGGTCCTAAATCCTATGTGAATGTGTAAAACACATTACAACACTAGATTAGGTCCACTTAATTTGCAAGAATCCTAAATTTAATGTGAAAATATAAATAAATACATTTTACAACATTAAATTAAGGCATAATTAAGTTAATTTAACTTGAGGGGATGTGTAAACACCTCACAACATTAGATCAAGGCAACATTAATTCCAATTTATCATTAATCATTCCCATATAAAGTGTGAAAATGTCAAGGGACACATTTTTTGACACTACATTTAGCCCCCACTTTAGTGAGAGGATGAACCTACTTCAAACTCACACTAAAGAAGACATTCAAGAGGGGTCAAAGTGTATTGATGCGGATGGTCTCGGATAACAATGATCAAGGAAGTAGTCAAGCCCCCAGGATCCAAGATCCTAAGTCAAACTGACATAAGCACAAAAGGACATGCACAAGGTGTATAATATGTAGCAAGACAAGATACACAATCATGCAGTGTCAATAACTAGAAGAAAGAAGAACAAAAAAAAATCAAAAGTAAAAAGGTAAATCAAACTTCAACCATTTGTCCAACACGATGTGGATGAGATCTAGGTTGTTTGTCTGAAAAAATGCATACTCACTCTAAGGCAACATAACTCTTGGTTGTCCGTTGGGTGAGAAGTCCTAAAAAGGTGAGACACATACACTCATGGCTAGTATGTACTCACACACACATAAGTGGATATGAGGAAAGTCATGCCTCGGTCAGGCTTCCCACTCAAACCATACCAAATTTATACCTCCTGATAACTTTGATAAGGTGCCACACAAAAATGATCTTTCAGCTCCATGAGGAGAGAAAAACTTCATATGCTTGAAACTCAGACATTTTAAATGCAAAACAGTGTAAGATTTGTTCAAAGGGATTTTACTTAATTTGTGCAAGGTCTCTTCTTAGGGAACATTGTTCCTAATGTCTCCAAGAGAGGACAAGTCAAAGAAATATCATGCTCTTGGAGGGAATCAAAACCAATGACACCACCAAGAAAAGGATGTATCGCACAAAGAAAGAAAATTGCACAATGAAATATGAGTATCAATGTATGCCCCATTTAAAGCGGTTGCTAACACCATTGCTGTGAGAAATTGCTTTAAAGTAGAAGAAGACATGAGAGATTATTCAGAAAGCCCTATGCCAAGTCATATGTTTTCGAATTGAACTATATCATGAATAAGTATGTCACATGTGATCCAACTTAAGGCATGTCATCCACATCCCAAGCTTTCTCTTATATGTACATGAAAGGAAATCAACTAGCCAAAAGAGACAATGACAAGTGACATGCGAGGATGAGGCTACCTAACCCCTTTCCCCCACTTAGTTTAGGACAAGGGTGAGTCGAATAGGATGAAAATAAGTATTAGTTAGAGGAATTAGGTGCTTCAACACAAGGAAGAGCACCACACTCCTTGAGATGTTGAATTTTTTTATTTAAAGCTTTACATTCATTAGTGGCATGACCATGAACTCTATGATATGCACAAAATGAACTCTTGTAGTAGAATTTATTTCATGTTTGGAGGAAGGGATATCAAGTGATTGTGGATGATATGAAATGGTGTTAGTGGTCAGGATCAATTGTGCAATGTCAATCAATACATTTTCTATGTCTACATTTTGCCCCTCTTTGAAGTAGTGCACTCATTGCGTTCGTTCAAAGAATAAATGGTCTCAATAAAAAGCCAAAAAAATTCTGATTTTAAAATTTGCCTCATTGCTGCCTTGACGAAGGAAATTATGGTAATATACTGCCCCCTCGAGAGATCAGAAAAAAATTCTAATTTTTTGGGTGATCTCGCAAAAAAAGGACAAGGTGGCCGACAGGTCCAAAAAGGATCCAAGAGGTCAAAAATGAGGTAAAATGCCAAACAATGGTGTAAAATGACCTTCAGACAGATGAAAATAGTTTTGGGGGACCTAGACCTCTTCTGGATGGCTAAACAGGGTCAAAAACAAGCTTAAATAGGCCTTAGGCGGCCACTTCCAATTCATTTTCACACTTAGCTCTTTTAGAGATTTCGCAATTTTGAGCCTTGATACCCTGACGAGATGGCACAACGGCAACTCTTGTTTCATATCTCCGACCGAGTATAGACATACCAACGACCTCTCGACATTGGGGCACTGGTAAGTGATCCTTACTTGAGCTTCGTTTCTCATTTTACACATTCATTTATTACATTTAGAGCTAGGTCACTTCCAGCGGTGCTATATAGCGCCGCTCAAATTTCAAACTGGACCGCTCGTTCTTTTAAACTAGACCGCAATCACAAGATGGACCACCATGGTGGAGTTTGGAGTTTGGGAACAAACTTCAAACTCCGATGCATTCATGAAATGGAGCGATGTATTTCAAACTCCAACGCCACGGAAAACTTTAGAATTAGGGTTTGGGATACTTAAGCAAAGTGCACTGCCATGATGCAGTTTGGGATTTGAAGGTGCCATCATCGTTGTTTGCAAATTTCAAACTACAATGCCTTCACAGTTTGCAATGCTGAGCTAGTTTCTTGAATGCTCGGGATAAATTTTCCTGATGATTTTAACATGGTGACCTTTCTTGATGCAGGATGCGGTGAGGGAGCTCTATTCTCATGAGCACATATTGCGGGAGATATTCAGCTACTTGCGAGATCTGACTAACAGGGAGTAGGACCAATTTCAAGAGATGGGGCTATGGTACATTACCTACACAGCACCTGTGTAGACCCATCTTGGCATGATGTTTGCATTTTTTGAGAGATGGTACAGTGAGACGTCATCCTTTCATCTTCCCACTGGCGAGGCCACTATTACCTTGGAGGATGTGTGGTGCATCCTTAGATTGCCGATACTTGGCTGGCAAGTTATTCGTGACATGGATCCTCGACAGGATGCTTTCCATGCAGTCCTGGTCATAGAGGACATTATATATTGCAAGGGCCAGATAGAGCTAGAGCACCATAGGATGCTCACAACGCCCTTCCAACTAGTGATTGCTACCATCATTTCAGGTCTTGTCGCTCCAGATCAACAAGGCCGATACTTCAGTCCTAGCTGGGGGCTTTGCTAGGAGCGAATGGTTTGTGATAGGTCAGTCCATTTTGCATGGGGTCCCATTCTTCTTGCCTCCCTTTATAGGGATTTACATGAGTATGCATATTTGGATGCAGGGAACTTGGTGCAGGTTTCATGCTCCTTCATGTGTGGGTGTGGGAGCATATCTTCGTTCTTCGGCCACGAGTTGTTCCAGTGCCAGTCGAGCCCGATGATCCAATGGTTTGGCATTACATGAGTGGTGTGTCCAAAAACACAGGCGAGCATGGGATCCCTCACTGGAGGAGGGTCATTGATGAGATGATGGTGTTCACATGGTGCCCATACCTTGGTCAGCTCGAATGGGCCGATGATGTACAATAGTTGTTCTTTGGCTGCCAGGACTGGCTCATGTAGGGGTAGGAGCACACTATAATCGAGAGGTATATGTTGAGATGAGTTTAGCGATAGTTTGGTGAGTTATAGGATAGGCCAGATGATGACTACATGACCAGTTTTGCTCGCACAGTGTCATAGGGTGCCTGGGGGTGATACATTCCTGCCTCTGAGGTAGTGGACAATTTTAGGTAGCTGGTGGCCCAGCCATGGGTGTATGATTAGGGGGTCGTAGATCTAGGAGTGACCCAGGCATACATAGATTGGTTTTTCTGCCTCTCTATTTGACAGTTCCAGGTGCACCCTCCATTCAACGGAGAGCTAAGGGGAGGGGGTAGGTCAAGGATGAGGAGGTGGCGGTCCTCCAGTAGGACAACCAAGACAAGACCAACTAGCATAGGTCTAGCCAGCATAGGTTCAGATGGATCAACCTCATGCTGATGTACACATGTAGGACTAAGATCAAGGGTCGAAGGGTGGACATGATGGGCACCAAGATTGGGTTGCCACACCACCATGAGCCAGGGGTGAGGACCAGCCTCACGTGTAGTCTCTGCCAGTACAGCCAGCAGGTCAGCCGGATCTTAGGGATGGGTTGATATTATAGTTGCAAGCCTAGGTCTAGGCCTTGATAGTAGAGAGGGACCAGGCCCGTGTAGAGAGAGATCAAACGATTTTACAAAGGAAGGCTACAGAGTTACAGGTGGTTGCAGAGATGGGCCATAGACATTAGCTAGAGAGTATGGCAGCTTCCTCCTCTCACAACACAGTGCCTCTTCGCTCATACAGGGAGGCCATCTAGGAGGCGGATTACTATCGGTTGCTTTACCATCAAGCCATACCTAGAGCAGCTCAAGCCTTATATTATTCACAACGGACCAGCCACATGCCGACAAAGGGTCACGGTGATAGAGGTGAGGGCAGCAGATAGAAGGGTTAGACCTCTTTTTTGATCGAGATATTATTCTTTCGTGCCATATGGGATCATTTTTTATAGCCTGTTGGGCCTTTTTGTACTCATTGACATACACACATGTATAGTGATCTGATTATTATTTGATACTATGACAATTACTTGATGATACATATGAGATGATGATATTGATGTGATGTTCTGTGTACCATTTATTTATTATGCATTTATGGATGGTTCTATTTCTATATGCGATGCAATAATGTTATGGTATTATGTGATGGATATACTATATATGGATGCATTTATTTCTGATGCTGTATGCATTATGTGATGGTTATGCGACTAACAGATCTATATTATGCCTCTAATGAATGATAACATATGATATGCATTTGTGATGATTATGGATATAATGGATTTATATGATATGTGATATGGGTGGATTTTATGATGGTACATTTCTCATGTAGTACCCTTTTTATGTATGCTTTTATGATGGTGCAATCTATATGATGAATTTATGTATGTTGATGCAAATGTGATGATTTATGAAATGATTTATTTTTCAATATCTTTTTATGTTATGATGGTGATGATGATGTGAATGTAGTGATCATGCTATGCAGCTATGCAATGATGAATTTATGTGATTTTCCATGTATGATATGTACTTATGACGATGTTATATAATAATGTGATGTGATGTTATATATGAAATGATATGTTATGCCAAATGGTATGGAGATGATGATTTATGGTGTATATGCAAAATGATATGTGAGTAATGACCTTATGATGTATATGTGATGGCATAATGAATGATTTTATGAGATGTTTTATATGATTATGGATGGATGTATGCACTTAATGCAATGGGTTGTTTATAATTCTTATGTACCTATTATGCTTCGTTTAATTGTGCACTAGATGCTTATAATGATATGGGATGATTTATGAAATGTTTATGCAAAATGATTACAATGTGGTGATTCATGAGATGTTCTATTATGATATGCATGGATGATCGATGATATGCATGTTTATGATGATGTATGATTTATGAAAATGGATGCAAATGCCTGACCTATTTATGTGATGTGATGGTGGTTATATGATTATTCCATGGATGATGTGATAGATTATTTATGTTTTCTATAATTACATAAGAGATGGTTATATGCAAATGTGTGTGTAATGTTATGATTATGAGATGCTTAGAATAACAAATCTATATTATATGCATATGAGATTATCAATTTTTCTATATGATATGCATTGTGCTGACGATTTGTGGATGCAAGATGAATACATTCTTAGTGATAAATGATTAACTATCATAGTACCTTGTTAGCATGAAAAGCAAGAAGAAATGGAAGAAAGATGAGGTTCCAATCAAGACACAAGATGAGGATGATAATGAATATCTGCCGTGGAGTTGGGATTTTCAAAGGGCCAATTATCTTATGTTTGATAACACACATAAATACGATGCATCAAGGTATTAAGAACCAGGATGATGTTGTATCTAGTGTGATGGACTTTGACTCGACAATCAAATAGGGGTATCCTTGTTCACACCTGACATACAAAAACCTTACTAAGATGCACTTTAGGTATTTCACACATCTCAGACCAAAACATAGGAAGCAAGCCTTCCTATGTGGTCAACAAGATATCTAGAACACCCTTCGTACATACCTAAATAAAGCAAGTATTCACCAAGTTATATTACAAGAAATTCCAACAAACACAACAGATAAAAATATAATGATCATTGACCCATTCCTATCTCTCTAAATCCCTTCATTGGGGACATCATTGAGAGGTCCTTGGAATGAGCATAATAAGATAAATCAAAAGACAAAGATATAGTAAACAAACAAGCTGATGTTCTTCAATACTGCTAGCCAAGACTAAACTATGGTGATGTCTGATGTTGATGTCCATTGTAGGAAGGATGCATCCTAGGACATGATGATATCAGATGATTTGATATGGGACCGATTGGATGATAGGCTATTGACACAAAGAGTTGACCAACTTGCTTACATACTAACCTAGATTTTGAGATTTTGACGTTTTGAGTTTTCACTTTTTTACTTGCTAGACTTGTTTCTGACTGCTTTACCAAAGGTTGAGGATAACGATTGTTTATTATGAGCGACATTTATTGTGGGTGAAAACGAGATGAGACAGATGGATTTTTTCAAATATTTGGATGTTTTTGGAGTTTTGAAATGTTTTGAGACTATTTTTGGTATTTTTGAGATTTTACAAATGTTTTGATTTTTGGATTTTCAAATGTTTTGGGGTTTTCTGAGATTTTTGACTAAGAGACTAACCCAAGGACCTATCCTAGGGGCCTTAGGGGCTGATCAATAGATTAGCCTTGCCTACGTTATACACACAGAGACCACGTAGTTTGACTGACAACTTGATCAATTTATAGATGAAAATATACATGATGAAATGTCAGTTTATTGACAAACTCCTAAAGGACTGACCTAAGTGTCTTGGGGGAGGATCAAAGATCAACTTTTCCTATGTTCAAGGCTTAGAGACCCATAGTTCAACAAGACCATTCTATTTTTTGACTTTTTGACTAAAATTTGACCTATTTTTGGATTTTGATATGTTTTGAATATTTTTGGATTTTCTATTTTTCTAATGTTTTTGGATTTTCTGATTTTAGGATTTTTTGGATTTTCTGATTTTAGGATGTTTTTGGATTTTCTAATCTTTTGATGTTTTTGTGTTTTTTGATTTTAGGACTTCAAGAATATACACGAATCTGATCTGATGTGAACATGCCCCCAACGTGATGCAATAGACTACTTCGATAAAGGTAGGACAAACTGACCTTGAGAATGGGCCAAGTAGTACTAAGAGGGATCATGACTCAAATACAGGACCAAGCTATGATTTGGATGTCAAATGGATGGGTGATGGATGGAGATCTGAAATGCGATGGATGCGTAATTGATGGATGATGCAGAACAAGTTGTGAAGATCCTGGTGGATGGAATGTGCTTATTTACACAAGTTTGCAGGTTTTCACTAAGGTTTGCCCAAAGTGCCACCAAAGTGGAGGATGATTTTTCTCTTTACTATTTTTAATCATTTTTTCTGATTTTTTTAGATTTTTTTCTTTTTGATTTTTTTGTTGTCACCAAGATGCCTATTTTCCAGGTTTTCACCAAGGTAACCATTTTTTCAGGACATTTTCTAATTTTTTGATCTTTTGGGTTCTATACCTTGAAAGATTAGGCATAAAACTTTTTGAGATGAGAGCTGTTCATGGATTCCTGTAGAGGCTCACCTTCGTGTTGATAACTGATATGGCCCTGACTTATAGCTTGTTGTGATAACAAATGGTCCTAACCAATTAGGTTCAAATTTTCCTTTGTTGTTTGGATTTAGGACATTCTTTTGATTCTCCTTTAGTACCAGTTCTCCAACTTGGAAAGTCCTACTTCTGATTTTCTTGTTATAGCTCCTCTTGAGTCTGTTCTGATAGACTTGCAAATGATGTAAAGCATCTATACACCACTCATCCAATAGCTCTAGCTCATTTAGTCTTGATACTCGGTATTCTTCATTCGTGATGAGGTTTTGTAGTGATATTCTTAGTGACAGGAGCTCGATCTCAATAGGCAGTATGGCTTTGATTCATAGACCATGGAGAATGGGGTGGCGCCAGTGGGTGTGCAAATGCTAGTTCAATAGGCCGAGAGGGCAGGATTTAGTTGCAGATGCCAGTCACAACCTACGTCATTGACTATTTTCTTGAGGATTTTCAAAATGGTTTTATTTGTGGCTTCTTCTTGGCCATTTTCTTGGGGATAATATGGGGTGGAGAAGTGATGTTGGATTTTGAATTTTTCACAAATGTCACAGACATCCTAATTTTTGAATGGTGTCCCATTATAAGAGATAATAGCTTGGGGAACACCGTATCAGCATATTAAGTAGTTCAAGATGAACTTTGATATCTACTTTCTAGTGATATATGTCATGGGGATGGATTCCACCCACTTGGTGAAGTACTCAGTGGTGGTTATGATGAACTTGTGGCCATTAGATGAAGTGGGAGTGATTTTTCCAATGAGATCAAGTCCCCATTGTAAAAAGGGCCATGGTGTGATAATGGGGTGAAGCTCTTGAGCTGGAGCATGGATGAGGTCCCCATGCTATTGACATTGTAGACACCTTCTAACGTAGTCGTGTGCCTCTTTCTCCATAGTGGGCCAATAATACCCCATCCTCATTAGTTTCTTGGCCAAGGTCATTCCACTCGAGTGCGAACCACAAATCCTGTTATGCACATCAGTTAAAGCATTCAAGGCTTCATCAGTATTAAGGTAGCGTAATAAGGTTCCCTCTATGCTTCTATGATATAGGGTATTTCCTAGGATGACAAACCTAGAGGATTTTTTAATAAAAGTTCTTTTTAAGGTTGAGGGTAAGTCAGCAGGTAAGACACCTATTTGTAGGTAGGTATAAATGTCATTGTACCAGGGATCTCCAATACCAACGATTTTGCACACAAATTCTGACTCTAGTACCTCAAATGCGGGCACGAGAAGCTACTCTACCAAGAATTCATGTTTTAGGACGTTGTGAGGGATTTCCAATAAGGATCCAATTGTTGCCATGGCATCTGCAACTCTATTGTTTGCTCTATGAATTTGCTCAAATGTGATCTCGATGAAGGATTCTTTGAGAGTCTCCACCAATTTCTTGTATGGAGTGAGCTTATCATCCTTAGTCTAGTATTCACCATTCACTTGATTTATTATCAACTGGGAGTCTCTGTATACTTTGAGGGCCATGATGTGCCACTGTATTGCTATTCTAAGACCTATGGTTAAAGCATTGTATTCTGCAATGTTGTTGGTGCAAGGGAATGCCAATTTATATGATCTAGGTATGCAATCCCCTTGTGGGGTGATGAAAAAGACACCAACGCCTGATCCATGTTGCATGTATGATCCATCAAAATAAAGTTTCTAGTGATCAACTATGCTGAGCTTGAAGATGGATTCATCTGGAAACTCTGATATAAGTGGATTCTCTGAATAGATTGGTGCTTCTGCAAGATGATCTTCTATGACTTGACCTTTGATTGCTTTTCACTCCACATATTTAATGTCATACTTTGATAATATCATGACCCATTTGGCCATTCTTCCAGTGAGTATTTCCTTTGACAATAAGTACTTGAGGGGATCAATCTTGGCGATGAGTTTTATTATTTGTGCCAGCATGTAATGTCTAAATTTTTGTGAAGCAAACACTACTACTAGACATGCTTTTTCAATAAATGAGTAGTTTAACTCATGCCCAACCATTGTTCTACTGATATAATAGATGGCCCTTTCTGTCCCATTTTGGTCGTGTTGGACTAGAAGAGCACCAAGGGCTACTATTGTTGCTAACACATAGAGAATTAATGGCTTTCTTGGGATCAGTTGCATGAGGATTGGTGGTGTAAGCAGATATTATTTGATCTTATTGAAGGATTCTTCACACTTGTTATCCCACTTGTACGCTACTCCCTTGTGAAGTAGGTGAGAGTATGGATTATGTTTATCTGCCAGTTGTGTTATGAACCTTCGGATGGACTGAAGCCTGCCTTGGAGACCTCTCAATTGTTTCAATGTTTTGGGTGCCTCCATCTCAAGGACTGCTTTTACTTTGGCAGGGTCTACCTCAATACCTCTCATTGACACTATGTATCCTAGCAACTTTCCTAATTGTACGCTAAAGACACACTTCTTTGGATTTAATCGAACCTTGTATTCCTCTAGCCTGTCAAAAATAGTACTCATGGTTGCTATGTGATCCTTCCTCTTTCTGGATTTGGATAGTATGTCATCGACATAATCTTCGATAGTTTTATGGATCATGTCATGGAATATTAACATCATGGCTCTTTGGTATGTTGCTCCTGCATTCTTCAAGCCGAATGGCATCATATTCTAGTAGTAAGTCCCCCATGGAAAAGTGAAGGTCGTTTTGTGTTGGTCTTCTTTAGCAATCATTATCTGGTTGTATCTCGAGAAACCGTCCATCAGGGAAAGAATTTTGTGTCCCAGCATCATGTCTACAATCATGTCAATGTTAGGAAATGAGAAATCATCTTTTGGACATGCTTTGTTTAAGTCCCTGAAATCTGTGCAGATTATGATGCCCCTATCGAGTTTTGAGACAAGAACCAGGTTTGACACCCATTTTGTATAGTTTATTGGTCAAATGAATCCTACATCTAGTAGCTTCTTTAATTCCATTTTGACTAGCAGGGCGATCTGAGGGTGCATTTTTTTGAGCTTTTGTCTAATGGGATTTGTTTCAGAGTATATTGCTAAGTGATGAACCACAATTTCTGGATCGAGCACAAGCATGGCTGCATAGCTCCATGCAAAATTAACTTGTCTTTTTCTTAAGAAGGCTACTAGGAGCTCTTGTTCCTCTGATAGTAATGACTCTGCATAAAATGTGATGTGTGGTGTTTGCTCTGTTCCTATATTAACTGGATTGCACTTTTCGGCTAGGACCGCTGATTTTTCCTAATGGAGAACTCTGAAAGGAAGATTGAATCCCCCATCCTCAGGCACCTCAAAGAGGTTTTCACCATTGGATGCATCCTTTATTTTTAATTTTTTCATGTCAGAGAGTGCCACAATGTGGTTTTCACTCAAGGACTTAGATATTATTCTTAATTTTTTTCTTTTGTGACTGAGGGATTTAGTCGTTTCCCCATAGTATGCATGTGTATATAGCTCAATGATGAATCCTGCTTTGTGATCCCCACATAGAATATTATCTCATAGTCCCATGAATTCTAAGAGTGCCTCATCATTTTTGAATGTGTTAAGAATTGGCGGTCCTCGTTGGTTGTAATCAATGAGTTGTGGGTAGACTAGACAGATTTCATGGTTCTAGTTTTCAGACTCATAAGATAGGGTGCTAATCATGAGAAGGGTGGTATCCTCAAAGAGCCTGGGTATGTTGGTTATGGGATCCTCATCATCATTGCTACTATAGACATCAATTATGTCAAAAGTGAAATTATCTAAGATGCGGCTAGTGGATACAGGTAAGTGAAGTTCAGCTGGTGTTGGTTCACGGGGAGTCTTGATTGCTTTAACTAGGGGACCTCGTCCACGTATAGTTATACTTGGAGGGGTACATCCGAGGCCAATATTTCTCATTCGCATCTCAGGAAGGAGGGGTATTATAATCCCATTGTCATTTTTCCCAAGTTTCTGGTTTCTGTCATAGCCCATTGCGAGCATCATTTGCAAACCTTTACTTTTGTCATCCATTGGTAGATTAGCTATTGGTCTATTATCTTGGTATAGGAGATGAGACGAGTCCTCCTCTATGAATTCTTAGTTGAGATCCCCCCAACTTCTAAAGTTGGGATATTCAGGGGATGTTTGGGAAGTGGAGGCTTGATTTGATTGTAGATGTCCTTGTGATCTAGGAGATTGTGGTAACTCTCCTACCACAAAGGAATTTTTTGGAATCATATAGTTTCTGGAACCATTGTCCTAGATGATGAATTTTATATTAGAGATTGTGGGGATGGAAAGAATGGCGGGTGTCTTTGTCACAAAAGTGGAGGCGAGAGTGGCTGGATCAATGTACGGTGTTGATGAGACTTCATCATTTTTAGGTACTTGAGGTATTTTGTAGTATTTTGCCTCAAGGTTCTTGTAGTAGGAGAATGGTTCAGGATCTCCATGGATGGTGACCTCTTGTACTTCATATGTGAATTTGACACATTGATGGAAGGTTGATGCTACTACTTGCATTGTATTGATCCATGGAAGTCCTAGGAAAATGTTGTAAGGCAAGTCGAGATCCAGGACCTGACAGGTGGTTTCCATGATAGCTGGCCCTACTTGAATAAGGATTTGGATTGTGCCTTGGGACACTCTTTCCTAATCATCATATGCTTTGATTGTAATACCTTTTCCTTTTTCGATGGAATCCTTTGAGATTTTTAGGTTCTTAATGAGTTTGATGGAATAAATATTCAAGCCTCCACCTCCATCCACCAAGACTCGCTTGAATTTATTTTTCTACACTAGGACCTCTAAATGGAGTGCACAGTTATGAGATGGTTGAGTGGGAAAATCTTGGTCAGAGAATGTAAGGAGATTCAGGGTAATGATGTTTCTGACCATAGCTTGGAATTGTTCCACATCAAAATCTGCGGGGATAGTGGATGAAGCCAATGCTTCCTCAAGGATCTTATGGGTAGATGATATTTTTAATAACTCCATGATGGAGATTTGTGTTGGGGTTCTTTTTAGCTGATCAAGGACATTGTAACCATTGGGAACAGATTTGGGTGTAGGTACTCTGTTTGGCTGGGATGATCCTACGATGGTAATTTTGTCACCTCTTGTGGTGACTCCACAATTGGCATGGGCTCCTTTGATGGTGATGGTAGCACAATAGTCATCTAGGGATGCAACGACATGGTCATACACATGATTGAAGTTCTTGAAGGTTCCTTTCCCCTTATCAGTGTTAATGTTCCCTTTATTGTTATGGTTAGGCATCAGATTCGTGTATATTTTGAGATTTTGATTTCCTATTGGTTGTTCCACATTTATGATTCTTTGATCAATGAGGTCTTGGACTACGTTTTTTAACCTCATGCAATTGTTAGTGGTGTTCCCTTTGATTTTGTGGAAGTTGCAAAGCCAATTTTTGTTGTACCAAGGAGGTTTCACATCTGGTTCTTGGTAGTTCTCATAGGTGGGATCCTTGATAAGGTTTTTGTTTATCAGTTTCTTCATGATGACTTCAAGTGGTTCCCCAAGGGTGGTGTACTTCCACTTGGTGAAGTTCTTGTTTCGTTGGGGAAGTCCCCTTTGATCATTAATGTTATTGATTGCTTGATTGTTTGGTTGTTGTGTTGTTGTGTTCATTGGATGGTTGTTTTGATGATGGTTTTGGATTTGTTGTTGTGGTGTGGGTGTGTTTTTCCAAGGGGCACTAATGACAAATTTTGCATCAACTACACCATCATTGGTAACATTTTTGTTTCTTTCCCATATGCGAGGTTTATCATTATAGTTTGTAGATGGGCAATTTTTCTGTTGTTTGGGATATTAAGTTGATCCTCCAGGTTGTGTCATAAGGGCTCGTTCGATGCTGAGCACCTTGGAAATCAACTGATCATACATGGTGATCCCTTGGACTTTGAGGTGGAAAGCTAAGAGGCCATCAAGATTGGATATGATAGTGCACACTTGTTGTTCCTTGGGCATGACCCATTTTCTCTGATTGGCCTTGGATCACCATCGTTTTAGGAATGAAGCAAATGATTCATTCTTCCCTTGTTTTAGAGCTGAGAGTTCCTCTAGACTGGCATCCATGGTGATATTGCATGCGTAGTTTTTGATGAATGCGTCTATGATTTATTGAATGTCTTGATGCCTGTAGGTATGCGAGAGAACCATTCCCTAGTGTGGCCAGCCAAACTCCTAGGAAATAGCCGCATTAGATAGGTATCATCATACGTGACTTCCATGCAATGAACTTGGAATTCCCTGATGTGATCTTCAGGGTTTCCCGTCCCATGATACTTGTCAAACTTGGGGATCTCAAATCCCTTTGGGAATGGTTTCATCACAAGGCTCCTATTGAATAGATAATGACACAAGTTGCTAGATGTTTTCGTGGTTCACCCTGATTGAAGATCAAACACTTGTTGTGAGAGTAATTTTATTTGTGCTACGACATCATTTTGTAGATCAGGGGGTGGGATGAAAGTGTTTTGAGGTGGTTCGCTTGTTGATGGGATGGGTGGATTGGTTGATGTGTTGATTGGTGGTATTTGTACATTCTGCTGAGCCATGTATGCTTGTACTTGCTGCTGTATCAACAATGCTTGTTGTTGGTCTTGTTGTTGTTGTACCAGGATTGCTTGTTGTTGAGCCTACTGTTGTTGTTGTGCCAACAATGCTTGTTGTTGAGTTGCTAATTGGGTTGCTTCCTGGTGTTCTTGATATTGTTTTAGTGCTTGTTGATGTGCCTGATGTTGCACTGCTTGTTGTTGTGCAAGATATTGCACTTGTTCTTGTGCTTGTTGTGCTTGATATTGGGATTGAGCTTGAGCATGCACTTGAGCTTGTGCCTAAGCTTGAGTCTAAGCTTGAGCTTGAGCTCGAGCTTGATCTTGTGCTTGTGCGGCTTGAGCTTGTGCCTAAGCTTGAGCATGAGCTTATGCAGCTTGTTGTTGTTGCAATAAGATTCGGGCTTGGGTAGCTTGTTGTGCTTGTAATGCAGCTTAGGCAACTTGAGTAGCTTGCGCAGCTTGAGTAGCTAGTTGCATGGCTTGTTGTTTTTGTACTTGCAAGAATTCCTTTTGATAGGAATCTTGTTGAGTGGCTTGAAAAAAAATACTATATTGGCTTCATGTATTGGAGCTTGGTGGTGGATTCAAAATGGTGCTTGTTGTGGTGGTGAGAGGCGATGTTGTGCTGATGATTGGGGTTTGATTTGTAGATGGTGCGATCGATGTGGTTGGTCCTTGAGAGATGATGTTTTGAGATGTTATGGGGGTGGTTGATGATGTGATGGTGGCGGTATGTGTTATCAGGGTAGTTTCCATCTGTTATTGTGATATCGATGACAAGTTTTGATAGTTTGGCATGATGTTGTGATTGATGCTCGGGATGTTGGTTTGATTTTGATTGATATTTGGTAAAGAGGGAATCCCTAAGCCAAGAAGTGGAATGGATGATGATGGAAATTGTGGAAGTGGTGAAAATGTGAGGGATGTGATCTCTTGAGGAAATGGTGTAGTGTCAAAAATGCCCCCTGGTCTGAACATGTCACCTTCTCCTTGTGAGGTTATGGGAAGAGAGGTTTGGGGTGTTGCATGAAAGGATGATGATGATGGATCATTGGGATCATGGAAAGTGAGAGGGACATATGTATGTAATGGATTTTGGGGTATGGTTTGTCCCAAGATGGTGTTTGCATCCAAGTCTTGATTATTGACAAGGGGGTGTGTTTGTAAGGCATTGAGAAATGCACTTCCCTTGTTAACACTAGGTTGAGTTGGAGCAATGAATGATGTGATTTGTGAGATGTTTTGAGTGATACTTTGGGATGGGGGTGTAGATGAGATGGGGAGTGTGGATGAAATTGGAGGCATGACCTCTAAGGATGGTTCCACTATAGAGCTCACATTGAAATCAGAAGGTAGTTTAGCCCCTTGTTTTGCTAATTCAAGCATGTATAGTGAATGGTTGAGTCTTATCATGATATTGATAATCTTATGGTTCTCTAGATTTTGAATCATTTTGGTGATTTCCTCGTGTGACATTCCAAAGGGATTATTGGTAAGATCCTCTACTTCCTCTTGAGGGTTTTGTGATGATGAAGGAAAGTTGATTAGAGGATTACTTGATTCAACGAGATTTGTTTCAGAATTTGTTTGACTTAGGTCACTTGTAGTGGATGTTTCTTTGTTGGCTTCCATGTTCCTCTTGTGTTGAGATCTAGTTTGCACCATAAAATAGGGATCAATTTTCAAGAATATGGGAAATGAATCTATAATTGTTTGGATTGATCTAATCTTAGGCACAAAAAGAGAAAATTTAGGATGTTTTCAAGGATCAAAGGTGATATGATGGGGATGATGTGGATGTTTTAACTTTTGAGAAATCTTGAGGGGATGCTATACTTTTTAGGACTTTTCAGATTTGTTTTTGAATTTTGACTTTGATTTGATTTTGGGTTTGCTTTGTTTTTGGATTTATGAACAAATAGACCCTAAGATGTTGGATGATTGTCTAAGGGGTATTTTTTCTCAAAGGATGATAATTTGAATATGTGTAGGGAGAAGGATGCATCTACCCACACCTATTAAAACAAGATGATAATTTAACCAAGCATATGAAGAAGAATACATATACATATACCTAGCTAAACAAGATGGTTTGATAATTTGACTAAGCATATGCAAAAGGATACATCTACACATACCTAGCCAAATATGATTTGATGTTTTTATTCAAAGATTTCAAGGATTTTTCTTCAAGGTTTTGATGATTTTGATTTTTTTCCAAAAAGCCTAGCATGGAGGATAATTTCAATATTTTTCAAAAGATGATGGTGAGGTGATTTTGGTTTGATGTTCAAGGATGGATGAAAAGGTTTGATTTTGATCCTAGAATGTACCTAAAAAGACACTTGTTTACTAGACCTCGGTATTCAAGAACATACAATACTTCTAAGGACATCTTAACCAAGAAGTGGTTCAAATTGAGCATACATTTCTAGATTGTTCAAAGGAATGAGTCTATAGAACCTTGTGATTTTTTTGCTTATTTTGATATGTTTCTTTTGATTGCACTTCGTAATGTATTTCTTGATGACCTTTCGAGTGTGACTCCTAAATTTTGAACTTTTTCTCAAGGAATTTTGCTTTGGGATTTTGACTTTCTTGGAAATCATGAGGAACTAACACATGTGTGAGAGCCAATTTTGTTACCTTTTCTTAGTGATTTTTTTTTACCAAAAACACTTCTTTGATTAGATTTTCAAACTAGATGTCCAATGTCCCAATTTCTTCAAATCCCATAAAGTATGTTATGTGGAATTTTGATGAAATAAAGTTAAGGGTTGCCTATTGTTTAACTTTAGTAGGAAAATTGAGATGTAAATCCAAGTGTTTAGAAACCTCTAAGGATAAAATCCCAAGGGCAAGCAATAACACATGAATTTGGTCAATTGTATTTGCCTCCTAAAGGGTTTGAAATTTTGATGATGATGTTAAATGTTTGTTTCCAAATGTTTTCGAACAAGCAAAGTGTTTTGTAATCAAGAACAAGCACAATCCTATAGATATGAAAGACTATATTTGTTGAGTCCCCACTTGGACAAGTCCAGCTACACTTATTTTTAGTGAATGGTTAGATGTTTGACCCCATTGGCTCCCCTCCACGACACTCACTTCTTGGGGCAGCTAATCGTCAATACCCATGAAACTCCCATGGCATAATTTCCATTTCTACTAAAAACCATAAAAGTGTGGGGCGGCTTCAGGACGACCGTTCTTGCACCAACAAATATATAAGGATTTTGGGCTTTCTACAACAAGGGTTTTAGTTCAGATTTTCCGTTCATAGGAGTTGACCCAACGTGGTGAGAGACCATTTCTTCCCTTCTCATCAGAGCCAACCGTGTGATACTTGCCTTTGTTCCAGTACCCACTTTTATATCTTGGTTGGAAATACTCTTGGTTTTAGAGTGTTACTGGTTGAGTCGTTCCCTTGGGTGAGTAATTTTTCCCCAAGGAAGGCCCTCTAAAATAAACAATAGTGAGAAAACATATCCGTAACTCGATCGATCTTTTTTGAGAAATAAAGAGAGAATACACGCGATAGGTTTTACTCACACTTGCAAGATATTTTGTTCAATTTTAGTTCCAAAATGAAGTGTGGAGGCAATTACTTTATCCCAACCTAAGACCACCAAAAATACTTTTGATTCTCAAGATCGTCGTGAGGCATGAGAGAAGCGCATACATCTTTTCAATGGTGTTAATTTGAGTAAGTGATCACGAAAACAAAGTAGCACATGTTCTTTTTAATCCAACAAAGTAATAATGACTCCTTTTTATAGCACCAAATGAAGTGTGAGAATTTTCCTTGTTCAATTATTAGCCCCAAACAAAATCTAGTGAGTTTGTGTCCTAAAGTTCATTTTAAGCTCCTTTTGTAACAAGAATTTAAAAAGTTATTTTTAGAGCCCAAAATGAAACTAGTGAGTCCTAAGCATGAAATATAACAAATTTTTCCTTAAGAGGAATAGTGAATCCTCTAAGAGTGTTGAACAAACACTAGAGTGTTTAAAAACACTTGGTATCATGAAATGAGGTCATCATGCTTCTTTTCCTCTTCACCTTTGATTAATCCAACCTACAAGAAAATCAGTTAGGTTCTGCAAAAACAGAGGTCAAGAAAGCAAAAAATAGACTAAATAACCCAATTTTGATAAAAGGCACGTGTTATAAAAAAAAAATCACTTTCTACTTCCCTCCAGCGGTGCAATCCACGAAGGCATCGCAGTTTGAAAACACTAGTAGTGTTGTATAGCACCGCTTACTAGTCAACGTCGCTCTGTAGACAAACCAGTGAGAATCAAGGCATCGCTATTATGTTCAGCGGTGCAGTTGGATTTTGAAAAGATTCTAGCGAGCCGAGAAGATTTAGCGGTGTTGTTTGAAAATTTGAATTCTGGGCGGGAAGTATGGAGCATCATAATTTGAAATTTGCAATAGTGCAATATGGTGACGCTGAGTTCTCAGCAGTGCTAAATGGAAACGTTGAGCTTCTAGCGATGGAGTTTTCTATAAACACACAAAAACACAAAAAATCACAAAATTTTCTCAAAAAACGTGATTTGATCTTTTGGTTTGCCCTCCTTCTAGTGCCAAAATGTGAACCAAGTTTCCCAACCTACACAAACACAACAAACAATCAATAGATTAGATAAAATGCAAGGTTGGAACTATGATTCCTAGAGAAATCCATTTGAATGCAAGAGAAAAGGAATGAAATGAAGAACACAACACACTTAAAACAAAGATATCAAATTCTATTCTAAAATAAAGCAAACTCTTAATCTCTTGAGGGAGTTGGTGCCAATTTGATGTGAAAATTGGCCCTTTCCCAACTCCAATGATGTGATGAAGATGATTGATGATGAAGAGTGATCCACTTGATGAAGACCTCCAATGTGCTCCAAGATAACAATCTGCATAACCTAGCTAAGATTAGATGAAATTGGATGAAAATTGCTATGAATTTGAGTATAGTAAGCTTACTCAAGTTGTGGATGATCAAATGAGGAATGAAGCCTCTTATTTATAGAATATCAAGTTGAAGAGATGTCCAAAATAGAGCAATGTGGGACTAAGAATAAACAAATGGCAAGGTGCCACTTGTCAACATGTGAATGGATGAAGGATGTGCAAGTTTTGAAGAATGTGTCAATAAATGCATATATTTGAAATTTGAAATTGTTGAAATGACATGTAAGAGGGAAAGAACATACATTGAATGCCACTTGGCTCAAGGAAAAAGGAATTTTTAGGTGGAGTAAATGCCTTGTTGGAAGGGCAAAGTCCACTTGGATTTTGAATTCAAATTTGAGGAATATTCCTTTATTATGCCTTTTGAGAGAAAATAGATATTTAATAAATGAATTAAATCTATTTTCATGTGCAAGTTGCAAAAGCTAGAGGATGGGACATGGATTAGGATTAAATTAATCAAGGTTAATTAATTTAATGAGAGGTCAAAATGATGTGAAATATTTATTTAGATTTATGTATTGATTTAAATCAAATATGAGAAGAATATGATTTCAAGATTAATTAAATAAAGATTTTTGTTTTATTTAACCAAGGAGATGAAGTTAGATTTAAACTAAATAAGGTTTTAATTTATTTAATTTAATGGATGGAATTTAAAGATTTAATCAAATAAAATTGATTATTTAATTAAATGGGGATAATTAGATCAAACTGATTGATTTAATTAGCAAGAAAGGATGACTTAATTAGATAAAATGATTTATTTAATTAAGAGAGGAACACTAATGAATTTAATCAAATAAATGTATTCAATTAAATGGTTAGACCAAGGGATGATTTAGGATGAAATGGTGTTAGTGGTCGAGATCAGATGTGCAATGTCAATCAATACATTTCCTATGTCTACATTTATGATCTTGTATTCTCCCATGAATGTTGGTTCAAAATTCAACGATCCCAAATCATCGATTGATATCGTTGTGAAGGGTTTAGGACATCTAGATTCATGTTGTTCTTGTATTGGTTCTACTTGTGTAGATGGTGTTAATGTTTTCAAAGTATTCTCTTTGTTTTTCTCAAGTTGTAAGACACCATAAGGCTCATGATCAATGTCAAGTGTATGCACTGTGTTGTTGTAGACATACTTCATTTTATGATGAAGAGTAGAAGGAACTACATGCATCTCATGAATCCAAGGTCTTACTAAAAGAATATTTTATGAAAGATTATCAAGCATGACATGAATAGTTGTTTCTAATATAGCTTTTCTAGTTGTAATAGGCAAAGTATTCACACCAAGTGGTTCCTTTCCAACATTGTCGAATCCACTAATAGATAAAGAGACTGGTTGAATTTTTTAGTTGTCTACACCAAGCCTATCCAGGAGGGATACACTACACACATTAAGGGAAGAACCATTGTATATGAGGGTTCTCTTTATCCCATTTCTCTTGTATTGAGCTATGATCATGAAAACATCATTTTGTTTTTGTACTTCCAAAGGGGGAGTTCACTTTGGTGGAAAACAATGTCAACATTTATTCCTTGAATCATGGCTGCTATGTCTTTCAGTTGTGCATTAGAAGGGTTAGGAACTTGTTGCAATGCACTTTGAGCCATGTTGTGGTAGTGAGGGAATGCTTGAATAAGGTACCATAAGGATATCTTAGCATGAGTAGTCTTTAGTTGTTTGACAAGATCATACTCATTTCCATGAGGAGGACCCAATAATATATGGTTGGGTAGGATAGGATTAGGAAATGGGAGGTATGTTGAAGGTGTTTGTCCTAGTTTCAGATTGTTCCTAGTGTTATATGTATGAGCAATGGTATTATGACTTGGCTGATGAGACACATTATTCTTAGGTGGGTAAAGGATAAGTTTGGGTTTGTTTTGAGTTTGAGGTTTGTGTGAAGGTGGGTAAAGCATTAGAGGATTCTTAGGATGTCCCACAAGATATGTAGAAGGTTTAATAGTCAAGGGGGATCTAATGGGCACTTGCGCATTCATAACCTCAGCGGTCTTGGTTTGATGTATCTCTAATAAAGGGAAATCTAGTATCACCTTTTTACCATCACCCAAGGAAGACACATTACCATTGTTGCCATTTTCTCGCACCATGATAGCCTCCCTAGGAGGAGAGTTTTTAGGAGAACTACAAACCAAATGTTCTTGACATCCAAATGTTTCTTCCAAAATGACTTCATCGCAAGTAAGGGGTATTAGGAGAAGGACCTATTTGATTGTCCTTTTTCTCTAAGGTCTCATTCTCTTGTGCCATATTATCTACCCTAGTAGGAGAGCTTGTAAGATGTTCATCACATTCTATGGTTAGATTTTATAAGGTAGCTTCATCACAAGTAGGGGAGGCATCAAGAGAAGGAAAGCTATGATTTTCATGCTTACCAAATAGATCTTCCCAAATGGTAGGGGCATTAGGGAAGGAAGGTGCAAGATTCTCATGACCCTCAATAGGTGCATCTTCTAACACCAACCTATCCTCTTCACATCAAGGAGGGATAGTAGGAGAAGGACAACTATGATTTCCATAGCCACCTATTATATCATCGTCTTTTGCTAAAACATTCTCACAAGTAAGGGATGAATGGAGACTAGGTATGGTGATGTTTAGAAATGTGTCTATGATCTCATCTTCTTGTTTTCTAATATCTTCCAAAGGGAGGAGAGGAGAGGGACAATCAAGACCCTCAATGCTTGTATCTTCTTTCACCAAGATACCTTCATCACTAATAGGAGAGGTATCGAGAGAAGAACAAGTATGATTGTTATGATTTTCTACACTTGCATCCTCTTGTTAGATACTAGGAGTGTATCCAACATGCTTATCAAAGGTTTTACTTTGCTTTCCTAGATTATTCCCATGAGTAGAGAAAATAGAATCATACAAGCCACTTGATATTCTAGAAAAACTAAATGCTTGAAAAGAACACATGCTAACATGAGAAAGTAAATAAATTGCAATTCAATGACCTAAAGTGAAATGTTTAAATACTTTTCAGATTTGAAACACTATGCAATGATCTGAAAATGATATGTTGTAAATACAAATTTGGAATTGATCAATGCATGAAATGAGCCTATTTAAGCTATATTTAGTGAAACACATGTAACAAAAATTCCACCCACTAAAATAGATAGTTAATGGAAGCCAATAGAAGTGCAGAAACAAGGTTTTCAGTGCTATAAAAGATAGTTTCAGGGGTGCAAAGGGACTGATTCGCCCAAGGTGGCGAATGAGTCCCAATGGGGATTTTTTTCTAAATTTTCAGAATTTTTGAATTTTTTTAATGCTTTTTATGTTTTACAATGTATATCCTAAGTGAAAATGCAGTTTTTAGATGATTTACAATGATTTGAGATACAAAATGCAACCTAGATGCACTTTTACTAATGAAAAATTTTGAAACCCTAGAATGCAAATTAACTAATGCAAATCCTAATGCAATGTTAATGCAAGCTAAATCTAGGATAATGATGGACTCCAAATCAGAAAAGAAGGTATTCTAAATGTAGGTTCACCAAAATGTAAGATAGAATTTTGGGCCCATTAAAACAGCTCACCAAAATGTAAGATAGAATTTTGGGCCCATTAAAATAGTTCACCAAAATGTAAGATAGAATTTTTTGTTTCCACTAGGGTTTAGGACCTAGGGCAACAATCTTCTATACTTCACATTCAAGGATGACCCAAGAGATCTCACCCCAAGAGTGGAATAGAGGCAAGAGATTTGACAATAGGGTATCCTAGGGTATGATTTCAGATTACTAGAGGGGTTCACCACCAATTTTAGACTTGGAAAGACAATGCAATGAAGGATGAAATGAAAAACCCTAGTTTGATGCAATGCTTGAATGAATGACTTACAAATGACCATGAAACAAAATAAAAACCTACAAAACTGAAATTGTGCACCTAGAATTTGGAGAGAGATGGAATGGAGCTCTGAAATCCTGAAATTGCTATTTTTTAGGCTTGGTGGGACTCATTCACTATTTTGGGTGAATCAGTCCCAGATCTAGGTTTCTATACAGGAATAAGTTTATCTAAAAAGGGTATCTGAAACTAACAAAAATATCAAAATTGACCCAAAATGTGACTCATTCACCAATCTTGGTGAATGATTCCACTTAGGGTTTTTTGAAACTTGAAGGTCTAAATCTGGTCTTTAATGTCTTCCCTTCCTATTCCTCTTGATTTCTAGATATGAAACTACCAATTTTAGACCTATAGGTGACTTTCTGTGAATATTATGACCTTGTAAATGGGGGAATCTCTCCAATAGCCTTGTAACCTATTCTTCAATGATATTCAAGTCTTCAAAGCACTTAGATCTACAACCACACAAATAAAGAGATAAAAGGTTGATTGTTAGGGAATAGGGGTATGCCTTGGTCAAACCCCTTTTAGGTAATTAAACCAAATGATGAAATAAGATAATGAAGCATGAACATGAATTAATGCAATTAGAACCTTTCCATGATGATGGATCCTAAATTTCTACAACAATTGATGAAGAATCTTGCTCTTGAATTCCGTAGAATTGATCTTGAAAGTTATCTTGATGATCTTGTGAAGACTTGGAATGCCTAACATTTTCTTGCTTGACTTGATAACATGAATTCTTATGTGAAATGAGGATTTGAAAGCTTTCTTATATAGGAAATCCACTCATATGACTGTTAATTTGATCCCTAAGGCTGACATAGGAGAAATTTGAATTAAAAACCCACTTTTCCCACTCAAAGCCTCAAAAATAGCTCAAATGGGACTCATTTTCCATCTTGGGTGAATGAGTCCCACCTGCATAAGAATCATTCACCCAAGGTGGAAAATGAGTCCCACAAGGGCTATTTTTCCTGCTAGAATGTCAAAGAGTGAAGAAATTAGGTTTATATGTTGATATTGTTGGGTTTTTTATTAAATTATGCCTTGGGATGCATAATATAGGGGAATAGGGGCCTATTAATGATGATATAAAGGTCATAAATGTTAGAGGGCTCAAAATTCAATGTGAAAGTGTAAATAAATACACTTTACAACACTAAATTAAGGAAAAATTGGGTCTATTTAGCTTAGAAGGGTCCTAAATCCCATGTGAATGTGTAAAACACATTACAGCACTAGATTAGGTCCCCTTAATTTACAAGCCTCCTAAATTTAATGTGAAAATATAAATAAATACATTTTACAACTTTAAATTAAGGTAGAGTTAAGTTAATTTAGCTTAAGGAGGGCCCAAGACCTAATGTGGATGTGTAAAACACCCCACAACACTAGATCAAGGTGACATTAAGTCTAATTTATCATTAATAATTCTCATATCAAGTGTGAAAATGCCAAGGGATACATTTTTTGACACTACATAATCAATCAATTCTTCATGGTTCAAATTTCCCGCTTAATTTTGAATTTCAACTCTAAGTGTTTTTCTAATCTTTTAAATAGCTTTCAACATCTTCATCTAATTTGATTCTTCTTCTTCTTCTTCACTTAGGTATTCTAAAATTTATTTCACAACATGATATGCTTGATCATCACTTTCATCCTCATGTCTAGGGTTTAAACCTCACCTTTAGTCTTCTACTACATCAAATTGGACTTGAATCCCATTCATCATTTCCAACATTTCATACATTCTTCTAGCAATATTCACCATATCAGGTGATCTCCTTGGTGGCATCTCTCCCCTTGAATTTGATGCAACTTCCTCAATACAGTGATTTGGCTACAAGGGTTTCAACTACCCCACAATCAATGATCATTTGAAAAAACATGTAGTCTGACTTAGGTTGGTGATCTGTTCACCTCAAGGAATGCCTTAAAGACTCACAAACTCACTCTAATACCACTTTGTGCAGTCACAGATGGAGGATTCAAAAAGAACAATCCAAACTATGCAGCTTAGAGTCAACACAACAAAAATAACACAAGTAAATGATCAGCAAATATGAATCTTTATTGAATCAATAATCTTACATGCAACATATGCCTCATGGGCTAATAATCAAGGCTCATAGGGTTGTCACAAGGGAATTCAACATTACAACTGGCCAAGGGCCTTATTACAATCCCTCAAAGGGGAAGTGTAAAAATATGAAATCCTAAAACCTACTTCTAAAACTACTGATGAATAGCTCCTTCCTATGAATTATAAATGATTATAAATATACTTCTCACGCTCCAATAATGTTCAACATCAGCCACAAAGGTTCATAAACCTCATAAATGATCAAGCATGTAGGTCGGCCTCAAGATGTGAAAAGATCATCCTTCGTGAAATGAAATGACTTGCGAATCTCCAACATAGATCCCACTGGACCCAAAATGCTTGTATGATGTCCCATTAATCTCTGCACATTTTGGAGTAGGTCAACACTAAGAAATTTGAACTAGGTCATCCCCAAATTTTATGATTGTGAAATATAGTGGAATTATGAGAGTGATAACTTTTAGAAAAAAATGCAAATGATCTAAAATATGCATATGTGATAGATGTCCATGTGTAGGTGCTATATTCTACTGTGCAAGTTGAGAAATGGTAATGTGGTGAAATGCAAAATGAAATACTGAAACTGATATTGAATGAAATGAAAGAAAATAAATGTTTTTGGTTGATATAGGATTTCTTTACAAGTAGGGATGCTCCTGCATCAGTTAAATTCAAGATACACCACTTTTTAAGAATTCAAAGAATTTA
>VDFB02075321.1:243892975-243925780 GCA_007258455.2 Sequoia sempervirens | reverse complement strand
CCTCATGTTGATGTATACCTACAAGACTGAGATCAGGGGCCGAAGGGTGGGCATGATGGGCACCAAGATTGGGTTACCACACCACCATGAGATGGAGGTGATGACCAGCCTCACGCGCAACCTCCGCTAGTACAACTAGTGACTCAACCAGATCTAAGGGATGGGTTGATATTACAGTTGTAGGCCCAGGTCTAGGCCTTCTCAGCAAAGAGGGACTAGGCCCATGCAGAGAGAGATCAAATGATTTTACAATAGCAAGCCACAGAGTTACAGGAAACCACAGAGATGGGCCGCAGACAGTAGCTAGAGAGTATGGAGGCTTCCTCCTCTCACGACACAGTGCACCTTTGCTCATATAGGGAGGCCATCCGGGAGGTGGATTACTATTGGTTACTTTACCATTAGGCTATACCTAGAGCAGCTCGGGCCACAAATTATTCACATTAGACCAGCCATAGACTGGCAGAGGGTCATGGTGACAGAGGTGAGGGAAATAGACAAGAGGGTTAGACCTCTTTTTTGATCAAGATATTATTCTTTTGTGCCATATGGGATCATTTTGTACTCATTGACATACACATATGTATAGTGATCCAATTATTATTTTGTACTATGACAGTTACTTGATGATATAAATGAGATGATGTTGATGTGATGTACCATGTAACATTTATTTATTATGCATTTATGGATGGTTCTATTTCTATATGTGATGAAATAATGTTATGGTATTATGTGATGGTTATACTATATATGGATGCATTTCTTTCTGATGATAAATGTGTTATGTGATGGTTATGTGACTAACAGATCTATATTATGCCTCTAATGAATGATGACATATGATATGCATTTGTGATGATTATGGATATAATGGATTTATATGATATGTGATATGGGTGGATTTTATGATGGTACATTTCTCTTGTAGTACCTTTTTATGTATGCTTTTATGATGGTGCAATCTATATGATGATTTTATGTGTGTTGATGCAAATGTAATGATTTATGAAATGATTTCTTTTTCGATATCTTTTTTTGTTATGATGGTGATCATGATGCAAATGCAGTGATCATGATATGTGGCTATGCAATGATGAATGTATGTGATTTTCCATGTATGATATGTACTTATGACAATGTTATATAATGATGTGATGTGATGTTATACATGAAATTATATGTTATGCCAAATGGTATGGAGATGATGATTTATGGTGTATATGCAAAATGATATGTGAGTAATGACCTTATGATGTATATGTGATGGCATAATGAATGCTTTTATGAGATGTTTTATATGATTATGGATGGATGTATGCACTTAATGCAATGGGTTGTTTATAATTCTTATGTACCTATTATGCTTCGTTTAATTATGCACTAGATGCTTATAATGATATGGGATGATTTATGAAATATTTATGCAAAATGATTACAATGTGGTGATTCATGAGATGTTCTATTATGATATGCATGGATGATCGATGATATGCATGTTTATGATGATGTATGATTTATGAAAATGGATGCAAATTCCTGACCTATTTATGTGATGCGATGGTGGTTATATGATTATTCCATGGATGATGTGATAGATTATTTATGTTTTCTATAATTACGTAAGAGATGGTTATATGCAAATGTGTATGTAATGTTATGATTATGAGATGCTTAGAATAACAAATCTATATTATATGCATATGAGATTATCAATTTTTCTATATGATATGCATTGTGCTGACAATTTGTGGATGCAAGATGAATACATTCTTAGTGATAAATGATTAACTATCATAGTACCTTGTTAGCATGAAAAGCAAGTAGAAATGGAAGAAAGATGAGGTTCCAATCAAGACACGAGATGAGGATGATAATGAATATCTGTCGTGGAGTTGGGATTTTCAAAGGGCCAATTATCTTATGTTTGATAACACACATAAATACGATGCATCAAGGTATTAAGAACCAGGATGACGTTGTATCTAGTGTGATGGACTTTGACTCGACAATCAAATAGGAGTATCCTTGTTCACACTTGACATACAGAAACCTTACTTGGATGCACTTTAGGTATTTCACACATATTAGACCAAAACATAGGAAGGAAAGCCTTCCTATATGGTCAACAAGATATCTAAAACACCCTCTGTACATACCTAAATAAAGCAAGTATTCACCAAGTTATTTTACAAGAAAGTCCAACAAGCGTAACAGATAAAAAGATAATGATCATTTCCCCATTCCTATCTCTCTAAATCCATTCATTTGGGGACATCATTGAGAGGTCCTTGGAATGAGCATAATAAGATAAATCAAAAGACAAAGATATAGTAAACAAACAAGCTGATGTTCTTCAATACTGCTAGCCAAGACTAAACTATGGTGATGTCTTATGTTGATGTCCATTGTAGGAAGGATGCATCCTAGGACATGATGATATTAGATGATTTGATATGGGACTGATTGGATAATAGGTTATTGTCACAAAGAGTTGACCAACTTGTTTATGTACTAACCTAGATTTTGAGATTTTGACGTTTTGAGTTTTCACTTTTTAACCTGCTAGACTTGTTTCTGACTGTTTCACCAAAGGTTGAGGATGATGATTGATTTATTGTGAATGATGTTATTGTGGGTGAAAACGATGATACGGATTTTTTCAAATATTTGATGTTTTTGGAGTTTTGGAAATGTTTTGAGACTATTTTGTATTTTGAGACATTTCAAGCAAATGTTTTGATTTTGGATTTTCAAATGGTTTTGGGTTTTCTGGTATTTCTTTTGATCAAGAGACTAACCTAAGGACCTATCCTAGGGGCTGATCAACGTAATAGCCTTTTGCCTACATTATTTGGTGACCACATAGTTCGAATCGACGAATTTTGACCGATTTACGATGAAATATACATGATGAAATGTCGGGCTTATTACTTAATAGCATCTTCTAAAGGCACTCGACCTAAGTGTCTTGGGAGACGCGACCAACCTTTCCTATGTTCAAGGCTTAGAGACCCATAGTTCAACAAGACCATTCTTATTTTTTGACTTTTTGACTAACTTTTGACCTCGCTTTTTGGATTCTTTCCCATGTTTTGAATGTTTTGGATTTTCTTATTTTTCAATGTTTTGGATTTTCTCGATTTTAGGATATTTTGATTTTCTGATTTTAGGATGTTTTTGGATTTTCTAATCTTTTGATGTTTTTGTGTTTTTTGATTTTAGGACTTCAAGAATATACACGAATCTGATCTGATGTGAACATGCCCCCAACGTGATGCAATAGACTACTTCGATAAAGGTAGGACAAACTGACCTTGAGAATGGGCCAAGTAGTACTAAGAGGGATCATGACTCAAATACAGGACCAAGCTATGATTTGGATGTCAAATGGATGGGTGATGGATGGAGATCTGAAATGCGATGGATGCGTAATTGATGGATGATGCAGAACAAGTTGTGAAGATCCTGGTGGATGGAATGTGCTTATTTACACAAGGTGCTTGTTTGCCAGGTTTTCACTAAGATACTTTCCCAAAGTGCCACCAAAGTGGTTTTCACCCGAGATGATTTTCTCTTTACCATTTTAATCATTTTTCGATTTTTTAGATTTTTTCTTTTGATTTTTTGTTGTCACTAAGACGCTTATATTTTCCGTGTTTTTTTCACCAAGGTAACCATTTTTTAGACATTTTCTAATTTTGATCTTTGGGTTCTATAATTCAAAGATTAGGCATAAACTTTTGAGATGAGAGCTATTCATGGACTCCTCGCAGAGGCTCACCTTCAGTGTTGATAACTATATAAATTCTCTAATTTATAGAAGCTTGTTGTGATAACAAAGGTCCTAACCAATTAGGTTCAAATTTTCTTTTTGTTGTTCGATTTAGGACGTTTCTTTTGATTCTCCTTTAGTACCAGCTTCTCCAACTTGGAAAGTCCTACTTCTGATTTTCTTTGTTATAGCTCCTCTTGAGTCTGTTCTGATAGACTTGCAAATGATGTAAAGCATCTATACACCACTCATCCAATAGCTCTAGCTCATTTAGTCTTGATACTCGGTATTCTTCATTCGTGATGAGGTTTTGCAGTGATATTCTTAGTGACAGGAGCTCGATCTCAATAGGCAGTATGGCTTCTGATTCATAGACCAGGGAGAATGGGGTGGCGCCAGTGGGTGTGCAAATGCTAGTTCAATGGGCCGAGAGGCGGGATTTAGTTAGTGTGATGCCAAATACAACCTACGCTATTGACTATTTTCTGAAGATTTTCAAAATGGTTTTATTGGTGGATTCTACTTGCCCATTGCCTTGGGGATAATATGGGGTGGAGAAGCGATGTTGGATTTTGAATTTTTCACAAAGGTCATAGACATCCTAATTTTTGAATGGTGTCCCATTATAAGAGATAATAGCTTGGGAAACACCATATCGGCATATTAAGTAGTTCAAGATGAACTTTGATATCTACTTTCTAGTGATATATGTCACGGGGATGGATTCCACCCACTTGGTGAAGTACTCAGTGGTGGTTATGATGAACTTGTGGCCATTAGATGAAGTGGGAGTGATTTTTCCAATGAGATCAAGTCCCCATTGTAAAAAGGGCCATGGTGTGATAATGGGGTGAAGCTCTTGAGCTGGAGCATGGATGAGGTCCCCATGCTATTGACATTGTAGACACCTTCTAACGTAGTCGTGTGCCTCTTTCTCCATAGTGGGCCAATAATACCCCATCCTCATTAGTTTCTTGGCCAAGGTCATTCCACTCGAGTGCGAACCACAAATCCTGTTATGCACATCAGTTAAAGCATTCAAGGCTTCATCAGTATTAAGGTAGCGTAATAAGGTTCCCTCTATGCTTCTATGATATAGGGTATTTCCTAGGATGACAAACCTAGAGGATTTTTTAATAAAAGTTCTTTTTAAGGTTGAGGGTAAGTCAGCAGGTAAGACACCTATTTGTAGGTAGGTATAAATGTCATTGTACCAGGGATCTCCAATACCAACGATTTTGCACACAAATTCTGACTCTAGTACCTCAAATGCGGGCACGAGAAGCTACTCTACCAAGAATTCATGTTTTAGGACGTTGTGAGGGATTTCCAATAAGGATCCAATTGTTGCCATGGCATCTGCAACTCTATTGTTTGCTCTATGAATTTGCTCAAATGTGATCTCGATGAAGGATTCTTTGAGAGTCTCCACCAATTTCTTGTATGGAGTGAGCTTATCATCCTTAGTCTAGTATTCACCATTCACTTGATTTATTATCAACTGGGAGTCTCTGTATACTTTGAGGGCCATGATGTGCCACTGTATTGCTATTCTAAGACCTATGGTTAAAGCATTGTATTCTGCAATGTTGTTGGTGCAAGGGAATGCCAATTTATATGATCTAGGTATGCAATCCCCTTGTGGGGTGATGAAAAAGACACCAACGCCTGATCCATGTTGCATGTATGATCCATCAAAATAAAGTTTCTAGTGATCAACTATGCTGAGCTTGAAGATGGATTCATCTGGAAACTCTGATATAAGTGGATTCTCTGAATAGATTGGTGCTTCTGCAAGATGATCTTCTATGACTTGACCTTTGATTGCTTTTCACTCCACATATTTAATGTCATACTTTGATAATATCATGACCCATTTGGCCATTCTTCCAGTGAGTATTTCCTTTGACAATAAGTACTTGAGGGGATCAATCTTGGCGATGAGTTTTATTATTTGTGCCAGCATGTAATGTCTAAATTTTTGTGAAGCAAACACTACTACTAGACATGCTTTTTCAATAAATGAGTAGTTTAACTCATGCCCAACCATTGTTCTACTGATATAATAGATGGCCCTTTCTGTCCCATTTTGGTCGTGTTGGACTAGAAGAGCACCAAGGGCTACTATTGTTGCTAACACATAGAGAATTAATGGCTTTCTTGGGATCAGTTGCATGAGGATTGGTGGTGTAAGCAGATATTATTTGATCTTATTGAAGGATTCTTCACACTTGTTATCCCACTTGTACGCTACTCCCTTGTGAAGTAGGTGAGAGTATGGATTATGTTTATCTGCCAGTTGTGTTATGAACCTTCGGATGGACTGAAGCCTGCCTTGGAGACCTCTCAATTGTTTCAATGTTTTGGGTGCCTCCATCTCAAGGACTGCTTTTACTTTGGCAGGGTCTACCTCAATACCTCTCATTGACACTATGTATCCTAGCAACTTTCCTAATTGTACGCTAAAGACACACTTCTTTGGATTTAATCGAACCTTGTATTCCTCTAGCCTGTCAAAAATAGTACTCATGGTTGCTATGTGATCCTTCCTCTTTCTGGATTTGGATAGTATGTCATCGACATAATCTTCGATAGTTTTATGGATCATGTCATGGAATATTAACATCATGGCTCTTTGGTATGTTGCTCCTGCATTCTTCAAGCCGAATGGCATCATATTCTAGTAGTAAGTCCCCCATGGAAAAGTGAAGGTCGTTTTGTGTTGGTCTTCTTTAGCAATCATTATCTGGTTGTATCTCGAGAAACCGTCCATCAGGGAAAGAATTTTGTGTCCCAGCATCATGTCTACAATCATGTCAATGTTAGGAAATGAGAAATCATCTTTTGGACATGCTTTGTTTAAGTCCCTGAAATCTGTGCAGATTATGATGCCCCTATCGAGTTTTGAGACAAGAACCAGGTTTGACACCCATTTTGTATAGTTTATTGGTCAAATGAATCCTACATCTAGTAGCTTCTTTAATTCCATTTTGACTAGCAGGGCGATCTGAGGGTGCATTTTTTTGAGCTTTTGTCTAATGGGATTTGTTTCAGAGTATATTGCTAAGTGATGAACCACAATTTCTGGATCGAGCACAAGCATGGCTGCATAGCTCCATGCAAAATTAACTTGTCTTTTTCTTAAGAAGGCTACTAGGAGCTCTTGTTCCTCTGATAGTAATGACTCTGCATAAAATGTGATGTGTGGTGTTTGCTCTGTTCCTATATTAACTGGATTGCACTTTTCGGCTAGGACCGCTGATTTTTCCTAATGGAGAACTCTGAAAGGAAGATTGAATCCCCCATCCTCAGGCACCTCAAAGAGGTTTTCACCATTGGATGCATCCTTTATTTTTAATTTTTTCATGTCAGAGAGTGCCACAATGTGGTTTTCACTCAAGGACTTAGATATTATTCTTAATTTTTTTCTTTTGTGACTGAGGGATTTAGTCGTTTCCCCATAGTATGCATGTGTATATAGCTCAATGATGAATCCTGCTTTGTGATCCCCACATAGAATATTATCTCATAGTCCCATGAATTCTAAGAGTGCCTCATCATTTTTGAATGTGTTAAGAATTGGCGGTCCTCGTTGGTTGTAATCAATGAGTTGTGGGTAGACTAGACAGATTTCATGGTTCTAGTTTTCAGACTCATAAGATAGGGTGCTAATCATGAGAAGGGTGGTATCCTCAAAGAGCCTGGGTATGTTGGTTATGGGATCCTCATCATCATTGCTACTATAGACATCAATTATGTCAAAAGTGAAATTATCTAAGATGCGGCTAGTGGATACAGGTAAGTGAAGTTCAGCTGGTGTTGGTTCACGGGGAGTCTTGATTGCTTTAACTAGGGGACCTCGTCCACGTATAGTTATACTTGGAGGGGTACATCCGAGGCCAATATTTCTCATTCGCATCTCAGGAAGGAGGGGTATTATAATCCCATTGTCATTTTTCCCAAGTTTCTGGTTTCTGTCATAGCCCATTGCGAGCATCATTTGCAAACCTTTACTTTTGTCATCCATTGGTAGATTAGCTATTGGTCTATTATCTTGGTATAGGAGATGAGACGAGTCCTCCTCTATGAATTCTTAGTTGAGATCCCCCCAACTTCTAAAGTTGGGATATTCAGGGGATGTTTGGGAAGTGGAGGCTTGATTTGATTGTAGATGTCCTTGTGATCTAGGAGATTGTGGTAACTCTCCTACCACAAAGGAATTTTTTGGAATCATATAGTTTCTGGAACCATTGTCCTAGATGATGAATTTTATATTAGAGATTGTGGGGATGGAAAGAATGGCGGGTGTCTTTGTCACAAAAGTGGAGGCGAGAGTGGCTGGATCAATGTACGGTGTTGATGAGACTTCATCATTTTTAGGTACTTGAGGTATTTTGTAGTATTTTGCCTCAAGGTTCTTGTAGTAGGAGAATGGTTCAGGATCTCCATGGATGGTGACCTCTTGTACTTCATATGTGAATTTGACACATTGATGGAAGGTTGATGCTACTACTTGCATTGTATTGATCCATGGAAGTCCTAGGAAAATGTTGTAAGGCAAGTCGAGATCCAGGACCTGACAGGTGGTTTCCATGATAGCTGGCCCTACTTGAATAAGGATTTGGATTGTGCCTTGGGACACTCTTTCCTAATCATCATATGCTTTGATTGTAATACCTTTTCCTTTTTCGATGGAATCCTTTGAGATTTTTAGGTTCTTAATGAGTTTGATGGAATAAATATTCAAGCCTCCACCTCCATCCACCAAGACTCGCTTGAATTTATTTTTCTACACTAGGACCTCTAAATGGAGTGCACAGTTATGAGATGGTTGAGTGGGAAAATCTTGGTCAGAGAATGTAAGGAGATTCAGGGTAATGATGTTTCTGACCATAGCTTGGAATTGTTCCACATCAAAATCTGCGGGGATAGTGGATGAAGCCAATGCTTCCTCAAGGATCTTATGGGTAGATGATATTTTTAATAACTCCATGATGGAGATTTGTGTTGGGGTTCTTTTTAGCTGATCAAGGACATTGTAACCATTGGGAACAGATTTGGGTGTAGGTACTCTGTTTGGCTGGGATGATCCTACGATGGTAATTTTGTCACCTCTTGTGGTGACTCCACAATTGGCATGGGCTCCTTTGATGGTGATGGTAGCACAATAGTCATCTAGGGATGCAACGACATGGTCATACACATGATTGAAGTTCTTGAAGGTTCCTTTCCCCTTATCAGTGTTAATGTTCCCTTTATTGTTATGGTTAGGCATCAGATTCGTGTATATTTTGAGATTTTGATTTCCTATTGGTTGTTCCACATTTATGATTCTTTGATCAATGAGGTCTTGGACTACGTTTTTTAACCTCATGCAATTGTTAGTGGTGTTCCCTTTGATTTTGTGGAAGTTGCAAAGCCAATTTTTGTTGTACCAAGGAGGTTTCACATCTGGTTCTTGGTAGTTCTCATAGGTGGGATCCTTGATAAGGTTTTTGTTTATCAGTTTCTTCATGATGACTTCAAGTGGTTCCCCAAGGGTGGTGTACTTCCACTTGGTGAAGTTCTTGTTTCGTTGGGGAAGTCCCCTTTGATCATTAATGTTATTGATTGCTTGATTGTTTGGTTGTTGTGTTGTTGTGTTCATTGGATGGTTGTTTTGATGATGGTTTTGGATTTGTTGTTGTGGTGTGGGTGTGTTTTTCCAAGGGGCACTAATGACAAATTTTGCATCAACTACACCATCATTGGTAACATTTTTGTTTCTTTCCCATATGCGAGGTTTATCATTATAGTTTGTAGATGGGCAATTTTTCTGTTGTTTGGGATATTAAGTTGATCCTCCAGGTTGTGTCATAAGGGCTCGTTCGATGCTGAGCACCTTGGAAATCAACTGATCATACATGGTGATCCCTTGGACTTTGAGGTGGAAAGCTAAGAGGCCATCAAGATTGGATATGATAGTGCACACTTGTTGTTCCTTGGGCATGACCCATTTTCTCTGATTGGCCTTGGATCACCATCGTTTTAGGAATGAAGCAAATGATTCATTCTTCCCTTGTTTTAGAGCTGAGAGTTCCTCTAGACTGGCATCCATGGTGATATTGCATGCGTAGTTTTTGATGAATGCGTCTATGATTTATTGAATGTCTTGATGCCTGTAGGTATGCGAGAGAACCATTCCCTAGTGTGGCCAGCCAAACTCCTAGGAAATAGCCGCATTAGATAGGTATCATCATACGTGACTTCCATGCAATGAACTTGGAATTCCCTGATGTGATCTTCAGGGTTTCCCGTCCCATGATACTTGTCAAACTTGGGGATCTCAAATCCCTTTGGGAATGGTTTCATCACAAGGCTCCTATTGAATAGATAATGACACAAGTTGCTAGATGTTTTCGTGGTTCACCCTGATTGAAGATCAAACACTTGTTGTGAGAGTAATTTTATTTGTGCTACGACATCATTTTGTAGATCAGGGGGTGGGATGAAAGTGTTTTGAGGTGGTTCGCTTGTTGATGGGATGGGTGGATTGGTTGATGTGTTGATTGGTGGTATTTGTACATTCTGCTGAGCCATGTATGCTTGTACTTGCTGCTGTATCAACAATGCTTGTTGTTGGTCTTGTTGTTGTTGTACCAGGATTGCTTGTTGTTGAGCCTACTGTTGTTGTTGTGCCAACAATGCTTGTTGTTGAGTTGCTAATTGGGTTGCTTCCTGGTGTTCTTGATATTGTTTTAGTGCTTGTTGATGTGCCTGATGTTGCACTGCTTGTTGTTGTGCAAGATATTGCACTTGTTCTTGTGCTTGTTGTGCTTGATATTGGGATTGAGCTTGAGCATGCACTTGAGCTTGTGCCTAAGCTTGAGTCTAAGCTTGAGCTTGAGCTCGAGCTTGATCTTGTGCTTGTGCGGCTTGAGCTTGTGCCTAAGCTTGAGCATGAGCTTATGCAGCTTGTTGTTGTTGCAATAAGATTCGGGCTTGGGTAGCTTGTTGTGCTTGTAATGCAGCTTAGGCAACTTGAGTAGCTTGCGCAGCTTGAGTAGCTAGTTGCATGGCTTGTTGTTTTTGTACTTGCAAGAATTCCTTTTGATAGGAATCTTGTTGAGTGGCTTGAAAAAAAATACTATATTGGCTTCATGTATTGGAGCTTGGTGGTGGATTCAAAATGGTGCTTGTTGTGGTGGTGAGAGGCGATGTTGTGCTGATGATTGGGGTTTGATTTGTAGATGGTGCGATCGATGTGGTTGGTCCTTGAGAGATGATGTTTTGAGATGTTATGGGGGTGGTTGATGATGTGATGGTGGCGGTATGTGTTATCAGGGTAGTTTCCATCTGTTATTGTGATATCGATGACAAGTTTTGATAGTTTGGCATGATGTTGTGATTGATGCTCGGGATGTTGGTTTGATTTTGATTGATATTTGGTAAAGAGGGAATCCCTAAGCCAAGAAGTGGAATGGATGATGATGGAAATTGTGGAAGTGGTGAAAATGTGAGGGATGTGATCTCTTGAGGAAATGGTGTAGTGTCAAAAATGCCCCCTGGTCTGAACATGTCACCTTCTCCTTGTGAGGTTATGGGAAGAGAGGTTTGGGGTGTTGCATGAAAGGATGATGATGATGGATCATTGGGATCATGGAAAGTGAGAGGGACATATGTATGTAATGGATTTTGGGGTATGGTTTGTCCCAAGATGGTGTTTGCATCCAAGTCTTGATTATTGACAAGGGGGTGTGTTTGTAAGGCATTGAGAAATGCACTTCCCTTGTTAACACTAGGTTGAGTTGGAGCAATGAATGATGTGATTTGTGAGATGTTTTGAGTGATACTTTGGGATGGGGGTGTAGATGAGATGGGGAGTGTGGATGAAATTGGAGGCATGACCTCTAAGGATGGTTCCACTATAGAGCTCACATTGAAATCAGAAGGTAGTTTAGCCCCTTGTTTTGCTAATTCAAGCATGTATAGTGAATGGTTGAGTCTTATCATGATATTGATAATCTTATGGTTCTCTAGATTTTGAATCATTTTGGTGATTTCCTCGTGTGACATTCCAAAGGGATTATTGGTAAGATCCTCTACTTCCTCTTGAGGGTTTTGTGATGATGAAGGAAAGTTGATTAGAGGATTACTTGATTCAACGAGATTTGTTTCAGAATTTGTTTGACTTAGGTCACTTGTAGTGGATGTTTCTTTGTTGGCTTCCATGTTCCTCTTGTGTTGAGATCTAGTTTGCACCATAAAATAGGGATCAATTTTCAAGAATATGGGAAATGAATCTATAATTGTTTGGATTGATCTAATCTTAGGCACAAAAAGAGAAAATTTAGGATGTTTTCAAGGATCAAAGGTGATATGATGGGGATGATGTGGATGTTTTAACTTTTGAGAAATCTTGAGGGGATGCTATACTTTTTAGGACTTTTCAGATTTGTTTTTGAATTTTGACTTTGATTTGATTTTGGGTTTGCTTTGTTTTTGGATTTATGAACAAATAGACCCTAAGATGTTGGATGATTGTCTAAGGGGTATTTTTTCTCAAAGGATGATAATTTGAATATGTGTAGGGAGAAGGATGCATCTACCCACACCTATTAAAACAAGATGATAATTTAACCAAGCATATGAAGAAGAATACATATACATATACCTAGCTAAACAAGATGGTTTGATAATTTGACTAAGCATATGCAAAAGGATACATCTACACATACCTAGCCAAATATGATTTGATGTTTTTATTCAAAGATTTCAAGGATTTTTCTTCAAGGTTTTGATGATTTTGATTTTTTTCCAAAAAGCCTAGCATGGAGGATAATTTCAATATTTTTCAAAAGATGATGGTGAGGTGATTTTGGTTTGATGTTCAAGGATGGATGAAAAGGTTTGATTTTGATCCTAGAATGTACCTAAAAAGACACTTGTTTACTAGACCTCGGTATTCAAGAACATACAATACTTCTAAGGACATCTTAACCAAGAAGTGGTTCAAATTGAGCATACATTTCTAGATTGTTCAAAGGAATGAGTCTATAGAACCTTGTGATTTTTTTGCTTATTTTGATATGTTTCTTTTGATTGCACTTCGTAATGTATTTCTTGATGACCTTTCGAGTGTGACTCCTAAATTTTGAACTTTTTCTCAAGGAATTTTGCTTTGGGATTTTGACTTTCTTGGAAATCATGAGGAACTAACACATGTGTGAGAGCCAATTTTGTTACCTTTTCTTAGTGATTTTTTTTTACCAAAAACACTTCTTTGATTAGATTTTCAAACTAGATGTCCAATGTCCCAATTTCTTCAAATCCCATAAAGTATGTTATGTGGAATTTTGATGAAATAAAGTTAAGGGTTGCCTATTGTTTAACTTTAGTAGGAAAATTGAGATGTAAATCCAAGTGTTTAGAAACCTCTAAGGATAAAATCCCAAGGGCAAGCAATAACACATGAATTTGGTCAATTGTATTTGCCTCCTAAAGGGTTTGAAATTTTGATGATGATGTTAAATGTTTGTTTCCAAATGTTTTCGAACAAGCAAAGTGTTTTGTAATCAAGAACAAGCACAATCCTATAGATATGAAAGACTATATTTGTTGAGTCCCCACTTGGACAAGTCCAGCTACACTTATTTTTAGTGAATGGTTAGATGTTTGACCCCATTGGCTCCCCTCCACGACACTCACTTCTTGGGGCAGCTAATCGTCAATACCCATGAAACTCCCATGGCATAATTTCCATTTCTACTAAAAACCATAAAAGTGTGGGGCGGCTTCAGGACGACCGTTCTTGCACCAACAAATATATAAGGATTTTGGGCTTTCTACAACAAGGGTTTTAGTTCAGATTTTCCGTTCATAGGAGTTGACCCAACGTGGTGAGAGACCATTTCTTCCCTTCTCATCAGAGCCAACCGTGTGATACTTGCCTTTGTTCCAGTACCCACTTTTATATCTTGGTTGGAAATACTCTTGGTTTTAGAGTGTTACTGGTTGAGTCGTTCCCTTGGGTGAGTAATTTTTCCCCAAGGAAGGCCCTCTAAAATAAACAATAGTGAGAAAACATATCCGTAACTCGATCGATCTTTTTTGAGAAATAAAGAGAGAATACACGCGATAGGTTTTACTCACACTTGCAAGATATTTTGTTCAATTTTAGTTCCAAAATGAAGTGTGGAGGCAATTACTTTATCCCAACCTAAGACCACCAAAAATACTTTTGATTCTCAAGATCGTCGTGAGGCATGAGAGAAGCGCATACATCTTTTCAATGGTGTTAATTTGAGTAAGTGATCACGAAAACAAAGTAGCACATGTTCTTTTTAATCCAACAAAGTAATAATGACTCCTTTTTATAGCACCAAATGAAGTGTGAGAATTTTCCTTGTTCAATTATTAGCCCCAAACAAAATCTAGTGAGTTTGTGTCCTAAAGTTCATTTTAAGCTCCTTTTGTAACAAGAATTTAAAAAGTTATTTTTAGAGCCCAAAATGAAACTAGTGAGTCCTAAGCATGAAATATAACAAATTTTTCCTTAAGAGGAATAGTGAATCCTCTAAGAGTGTTGAACAAACACTAGAGTGTTTAAAAACACTTGGTATCATGAAATGAGGTCATCATGCTTCTTTTCCTCTTCACCTTTGATTAATCCAACCTACAAGAAAATCAGTTAGGTTCTGCAAAAACAGAGGTCAAGAAAGCAAAAAATAGACTAAATAACCCAATTTTGATAAAAGGCACGTGTTATAAAAAAAAAATCACTTTCTACTTCCCTCCAGCGGTGCAATCCACGAAGGCATCGCAGTTTGAAAACACTAGTAGTGTTGTATAGCACCGCTTACTAGTCAACGTCGCTCTGTAGACAAACCAGTGAGAATCAAGGCATCGCTATTATGTTCAGCGGTGCAGTTGGATTTTGAAAAGATTCTAGCGAGCCGAGAAGATTTAGCGGTGTTGTTTGAAAATTTGAATTCTGGGCGGGAAGTATGGAGCATCATAATTTGAAATTTGCAATAGTGCAATATGGTGACGCTGAGTTCTCAGCAGTGCTAAATGGAAACGTTGAGCTTCTAGCGATGGAGTTTTCTATAAACACACAAAAACACAAAAAATCACAAAATTTTCTCAAAAAACGTGATTTGATCTTTTGGTTTGCCCTCCTTCTAGTGCCAAAATGTGAACCAAGTTTCCCAACCTACACAAACACAACAAACAATCAATAGATTAGATAAAATGCAAGGTTGGAACTATGATTCCTAGAGAAATCCATTTGAATGCAAGAGAAAAGGAATGAAATGAAGAACACAACACACTTAAAACAAAGATATCAAATTCTATTCTAAAATAAAGCAAACTCTTAATCTCTTGAGGGAGTTGGTGCCAATTTGATGTGAAAATTGGCCCTTTCCCAACTCCAATGATGTGATGAAGATGATTGATGATGAAGAGTGATCCACTTGATGAAGACCTCCAATGTGCTCCAAGATAACAATCTGCATAACCTAGCTAAGATTAGATGAAATTGGATGAAAATTGCTATGAATTTGAGTATAGTAAGCTTACTCAAGTTGTGGATGATCAAATGAGGAATGAAGCCTCTTATTTATAGAATATCAAGTTGAAGAGATGTCCAAAATAGAGCAATGTGGGACTAAGAATAAACAAATGGCAAGGTGCCACTTGTCAACATGTGAATGGATGAAGGATGTGCAAGTTTTGAAGAATGTGTCAATAAATGCATATATTTGAAATTTGAAATTGTTGAAATGACATGTAAGAGGGAAAGAACATACATTGAATGCCACTTGGCTCAAGGAAAAAGGAATTTTTAGGTGGAGTAAATGCCTTGTTGGAAGGACAAAGTCCACTTGGATTTTGAATTCAAATTTGAGGAATATTCCTTTATTATGCCTTTTGAGAGAAAATAGATATTTAATAAATGAATTAAATCTATTTTCATGTGCAAGTTGCAAAAGCTAGAGGATGGGACATGGATTAGGATTAAATTAATCAAGGTTAATTAATTTAATGAGAGGTCAAAATGATGTGAAATATTTATTTAGATTTATGTATTGATTTAAATCAAATATGAGAAGAATATGATTTCAAGATTAATTAAATAAAGATTTTTGTTTTATTTAACCAAGGAGATGAAGTTAGATTTAAACTAAATAAGGTTTTAATTTATTTAATTTAATGGATGGAATTTAAAGATTTAATCAAATAAAATTGATTATTTAATTAAATGGGGATAATTAGATCAAACTGATTGATTTAATTAGCAAGAAAGGATGACTTAATTAGATAAAATGATTTATTTAATTAAGAGAGGAACACTAATGAATTTAATCAAATAAATGTATTCAATTAAATGGTTAGACCAAGGGATGATTTAGGATGAAATGGTGTTAGTGGTCGAGATCAGATGTGCAATGTCAATCAATACATTTCCTATGTCTACATTTATGATCTTGTATTCTCCCATGAATGTTGGTTCAAAATTCAACGATCCCAAATCATCGATTGATATCGTTGTGAAGGGTTTAGGACATCTAGATTCATGTTGTTCTTGTATTGGTTCTACTTGTGTAGATGGTGTTAATGTTTTCAAAGTATTCTCTTTGTTTTTCTCAAGTTGTAAGACACCATAAGGCTCATGATCAATGTCAAGTGTATGCACTGTGTTGTTGTAGACATACTTCATTTTATGATGAAGAGTAGAAGGAACTACATGCATCTCATGAATCCAAGGTCTTACTAAAAGAATATTTTATGAAAGATTATCAAGCATGACATGAATAGTTGTTTCTAATATAGCTTTTCTAGTTGTAATAGGCAAAGTATTCACACCAAGTGGTTCCTTTCCAACATTGTCGAATCCACTAATAGATAAAGAGACTGGTTGAATTTTTTAGTTGTCTACACCAAGCCTATCCAGGAGGGATACACTACACACATTAAGGGAAGAACCATTGTATATGAGGGTTCTCTTTATCCCATTTCTCTTGTATTGAGCTATGATCATGAAAACATCATTTTGTTTTTGTACTTCCAAAGGGGGAGTTCACTTTGGTGGAAAACAATGTCAACATTTATTCCTTGAATCATGGCTGCTATGTCTTTCAGTTGTGCATTAGAAGGGTTAGGAACTTGTTGCAATGCACTTTGAGCCATGTTGTGGTAGTGAGGGAATGCTTGAATAAGGTACCATAAGGATATCTTAGCATGAGTAGTCTTTAGTTGTTTGACAAGATCATACTCATTTCCATGAGGAGGACCCAATAATATATGGTTGGGTAGGATAGGATTAGGAAATGGGAGGTATGTTGAAGGTGTTTGTCCTAGTTTCAGATTGTTCCTAGTGTTATATGTATGAGCAATGGTATTATGACTTGGCTGATGAGACACATTATTCTTAGGTGGGTAAAGGATAAGTTTGGGTTTGTTTTGAGTTTGAGGTTTGTGTGAAGGTGGGTAAAGCATTAGAGGATTCTTAGGATGTCCCACAAGATATGTAGAAGGTTTAATAGTCAAGGGGGATCTAATGGGCACTTGCGCATTCATAACCTCAGCGGTCTTGGTTTGATGTATCTCTAATAAAGGGAAATCTAGTATCACCTTTTTACCATCACCCAAGGAAGACACATTACCATTGTTGCCATTTTCTCGCACCATGATAGCCTCCCTAGGAGGAGAGTTTTTAGGAGAACTACAAACCAAATGTTCTTGACATCCAAATGTTTCTTCCAAAATGACTTCATCGCAAGTAAGGGGTATTAGGAGAAGGACCTATTTGATTGTCCTTTTTCTCTAAGGTCTCATTCTCTTGTGCCATATTATCTACCCTAGTAGGAGAGCTTGTAAGATGTTCATCACATTCTATGGTTAGATTTTATAAGGTAGCTTCATCACAAGTAGGGGAGGCATCAAGAGAAGGAAAGCTATGATTTTCATGCTTACCAAATAGATCTTCCCAAATGGTAGGGGCATTAGGGAAGGAAGGTGCAAGATTCTCATGACCCTCAATAGGTGCATCTTCTAACACCAACCTATCCTCTTCACATCAAGGAGGGATAGTAGGAGAAGGACAACTATGATTTCCATAGCCACCTATTATATCATCGTCTTTTGCTAAAACATTCTCACAAGTAAGGGATGAATGGAGACTAGGTATGGTGATGTTTAGAAATGTGTCTATGATCTCATCTTCTTGTTTTCTAATATCTTCCAAAGGGAGGAGAGGAGAGGGACAATCAAGACCCTCAATGCTTGTATCTTCTTTCACCAAGATACCTTCATCACTAATAGGAGAGGTATCGAGAGAAGAACAAGTATGATTGTTATGATTTTCTACACTTGCATCCTCTTGTTAGATACTAGGAGTGTATCCAACATGCTTATCAAAGGTTTTACTTTGCTTTCCTAGATTATTCCCATGAGTAGAGAAAATAGAATCATACAAGCCACTTGATATTCTAGAAAAACTAAATGCTTGAAAAGAACACATGCTAACATGAGAAAGTAAATAAATTGCAATTCAATGACCTAAAGTGAAATGTTTAAATACTTTTCAGATTTGAAACACTATGCAATGATCTGAAAATGATATGTTGTAAATACAAATTTGGAATTGATCAATGCATGAAATGAGCCTATTTAAGCTATATTTAGTGAAACACATGTAACAAAAATTCCACCCACTAAAATAGATAGTTAATGGAAGCCAATAGAAGTGCAGAAACAAGGTTTTCAGTGCTATAAAAGATAGTTTCAGGGGTGCAAAGGGACTGATTCGCCCAAGGTGGCGAATGAGTCCCAATGGGGATTTTTTTCTAAATTTTCAGAATTTTTGAATTTTTTTAATGCTTTTTATGTTTTACAATGTATATCCTAAGTGAAAATGCAGTTTTTAGATGATTTACAATGATTTGAGATACAAAATGCAACCTAGATGCACTTTTACTAATGAAAAATTTTGAAACCCTAGAATGCAAATTAACTAATGCAAATCCTAATGCAATGTTAATGCAAGCTAAATCTAGGATAATGATGGACTCCAAATCAGAAAAGAAGGTATTCTAAATGTAGGTTCACCAAAATGTAAGATAGAATTTTGGGCCCATTAAAACAGCTCACCAAAATGTAAGATAGAATTTTGGGCCCATTAAAATAGTTCACCAAAATGTAAGATAGAATTTTTTGTTTCCACTAGGGTTTAGGACCTAGGGCAACAATCTTCTATACTTCACATTCAAGGATGACCCAAGAGATCTCACCCCAAGAGTGGAATAGAGGCAAGAGATTTGACAATAGGGTATCCTAGGGTATGATTTCAGATTACTAGAGGGGTTCACCACCAATTTTAGACTTGGAAAGACAATGCAATGAAGGATGAAATGAAAAACCCTAGTTTGATGCAATGCTTGAATGAATGACTTACAAATGACCATGAAACAAAATAAAAACCTACAAAACTGAAATTGTGCACCTAGAATTTGGAGAGAGATGGAATGGAGCTCTGAAATCCTGAAATTGCTATTTTTTAGGCTTGGTGGGACTCATTCACTATTTTGGGTGAATCAGTCCCAGATCTAGGTTTCTATACAGGAATAAGTTTATCTAAAAAGGGTATCTGAAACTAACAAAAATATCAAAATTGACCCAAAATGTGACTCATTCACCAATCTTGGTGAATGATTCCACTTAGGGTTTTTTGAAACTTGAAGGTCTAAATCTGGTCTTTAATGTCTTCCCTTCCTATTCCTCTTGATTTCTAGATATGAAACTACCAATTTTAGACCTATAGGTGACTTTCTGTGAATATTATGACCTTGTAAATGGGGGAATCTCTCCAATAGCCTTGTAACCTATTCTTCAATGATATTCAAGTCTTCAAAGCACTTAGATCTACAACCACACAAATAAAGAGATAAAAGGTTGATTGTTAGGGAATAGGGGTATGCCTTGGTCAAACCCCTTTTAGGTAATTAAACCAAATGATGAAATAAGATAATGAAGCATGAACATGAATTAATGCAATTAGAACCTTTCCATGATGATGGATCCTAAATTTCTACAACAATTGATGAAGAATCTTGCTCTTGAATTCCGTAGAATTGATCTTGAAAGTTATCTTGATGATCTTGTGAAGACTTGGAATGCCTAACATTTTCTTGCTTGACTTGATAACATGAATTCTTATGTGAAATGAGGATTTGAAAGCTTTCTTATATAGGAAATCCACTCATATGACTGTTAATTTGATCCCTAAGGCTGACATAGGAGAAATTTGAATTAAAAACCCACTTTTCCCACTCAAAGCCTCAAAAATAGCTCAAATGGGACTCATTTTCCATCTTGGGTGAATGAGTCCCACCTGCATAAGAATCATTCACCCAAGGTGGAAAATGAGTCCCACAAGGGCTATTTTTCCTGCTAGAATGTCAAAGAGTGAAGAAATTAGGTTTATATGTTGATATTGTTGGGTTTTTTATTAAATTATGCCTTGGGATGCATAATATAGGGGAATAGGGGCCTATTAATGATGATATAAAGGTCATAAATGTTAGAGGGCTCAAAATTCAATGTGAAAGTGTAAATAAATACACTTTACAACACTAAATTAAGGAAAAATTGGGTCTATTTAGCTTAGAAGGGTCCTAAATCCCATGTGAATGTGTAAAACACATTACAGCACTAGATTAGGTCCCCTTAATTTACAAGCCTCCTAAATTTAATGTGAAAATATAAATAAATACATTTTACAACTTTAAATTAAGGTAGAGTTAAGTTAATTTAGCTTAAGGAGGGCCCAAGACCTAATGTGGATGTGTAAAACACCCCACAACACTAGATCAAGGTGACATTAAGTCTAATTTATCATTAATAATTCTCATATCAAGTGTGAAAATGCCAAGGGATACATTTTTTGACACTACATAATCAATCAATTCTTCATGGTTCAAATTTCCCGCTTAATTTTGAATTTCAACTCTAAGTGTTTTTCTAATCTTTTAAATAGCTTTCAACATCTTCATCTAATTTGATTCTTCTTCTTCTTCTTCACTTAGGTATTCTAAAATTTATTTCACAACATGATATGCTTGATCATCACTTTCATCCTCATGTCTAGGGTTTAAACCTCACCTTTAGTCTTCTACTACATCAAATTGGACTTGAATCCCATTCATCATTTCCAACATTTCATACATTCTTCTAGCAATATTCACCATATCAGGTGATCTCCTTGGTGGCATCTCTCCCCTTGAATTTGATGCAACTTCCTCAATACAGTGATTTGGCTACAAGGGTTTCAACTACCCCACAATCAATGATCATTTGAAAAAACATGTAGTCTGACTTAGGTTGGTGATCTGTTCACCTCAAGGAATGCCTTAAAGACTCACAAACTCACTCTAATACCACTTTGTGCAGTCACAGATGGAGGATTCAAAAAGAACAATCCAAACTATGCAGCTTAGAGTCAACACAACAAAAATAACACAAGTAAATGATCAGCAAATATGAATCTTTATTGAATCAATAATCTTACATGCAACATATGCCTCATGGGCTAATAATCAAGGCTCATAGGGTTGTCACAAGGGAATTCAACATTACAACTGGCCAAGGGCCTTATTACAATCCCTCAAAGGGGAAGTGTAAAAATATGAAATCCTAAAACCTACTTCTAAAACTACTGATGAATAGCTCCTTCCTATGAATTATAAATGATTATAAATATACTTCTCACGCTCCAATAATGTTCAACATCAGCCACAAAGGTTCATAAACCTCATAAATGATCAAGCATGTAGGTCGGCCTCAAGATGTGAAAAGATCATCCTTCGTGAAATGAAATGACTTGCGAATCTCCAACATAGATCCCACTGGACCCAAAATGCTTGTATGATGTCCCATTAATCTCTGCACATTTTGGAGTAGGTCAACACTAAGAAATTTGAACTAGGTCATCCCCAAATTTTATGATTGTGAAATATAGTGGAATTATGAGAGTGATAACTTTTAGAAAAAAATGCAAATGATCTAAAATATGCATATGTGATAGATGTCCATGTGTAGGTGCTATATTCTACTGTGCAAGTTGAGAAATGGTAATGTGGTGAAATGCAAAATGAAATACTGAAACTGATATTGAATGAAATGAAAGAAAATAAATGTTTTTGGTTGATATAGGATTTCTTTACAAGTAGGGATGCTCCTGCATCAGTTAAATTCAAGATACACCACTTTTTAAGAATTCAAAGAATTTAGTGTTTTTCATAAGATGTATGCACTATAAACAACATGTTACATTGGTGGTTTTCATTGCACCGAAAGATTGACCTATTAATGCCCAATACAACCACCAGATTTATACAAGATACATAGGAGATGGTTAATCCATGCCACAAACCCAAGTGCCAGGCTACACAAGGAGACCAAGGGACACACCATCTTGCAACAATCCCCCCAATGCAAGTGAGGGGTTTGAACCTGTGACCTCTACTCTGATACCAATTATTACATTGGTGGTTTTTGTTGCACCAAAAGATCAACCTGTTAATGCTCGATACAACCGCCAAATTTATACAAGATCCACATTAGGTGGTTAAGCCATGTCACGAACCCAAGTGCCATGTTGCACAAGGAGACCAAGGGAAACACCATCTTGCAACACAACATCTATCTTTCATAATGTAACATAAATAAAACAGCAATAGAGCATACCATACTTTATTTATAATTCATTAACAAATCACATATTTTCATCAAGAAAGATTCAAAATAATATTATAAAAGTAGTCCATAATATCCTTAGTTGATATCTCCCTATCCCAATAAATCCAACCCAAACCTTAATCCATTTTTTTAACTATTAAATCAAGCCTAAATATCAAATTCATACCAAATTAAATCAATCTAAACCTTTAACCATTCTTAAACCATCCAAATCAAACCTTATCCCCAATCCAACTAAAACTTAAATCCATACAAAATTTATTCCATTCCATAAGCATCACATTAATAAACCCCTGTGAAACCTTAGTCCATAATGTCAATCCTAACCTTTAGAGTGTTACTCCATAATCACCATCCAAATTAATCCCAAAATATTTAAAAATCAAATCAAATACAATCCTTTAGATCCTTAGGTCATCCTTGAACATCAAACTAACCCAAATTCAAACTTTTTGATCCCCTTAAGAATTATCACACTCTAAAATTCAAAGGAAAATCATTGGGATCTTAAAGTCAATTTTAATCCTTTATATCAAATCATCTAATCTATATTTAGTACACTTAATTATCCTTAGGGACTAATATCCTATCCCACAAGACCAATAATCAAAGATCAATCAATCCAACCTTAATCCAAAGGTCAATCATCACTCAATCCAAAATTCCATCCTTGAGCCTTCAAAATCAATCTCAATCCTACAGTCGTCCAAAACCTAAATCATCCAAATTATCCAAATCCAATCATTCGAAAAATTAAAACCCAAATCCTAACTTGCAAAAAGTATCATTAACTTTCAATTTTATAATCTCATTCAACAAGCTAGGACTTCATCTAAAATCCAAACACATGAGATGTGATGATGATAAATCTATTTTAATTATATGACTTTTATCATTATAACCAATATGAGAACACCTTAATTATTTATGATGATGGTGTCATTCTTTTTAACTAAATAAAATAAGATCCTTATGATGATGATGATGATGATGATATTCTTGTTAATAACCAAAAATATAATCTCTATGACGATGGTTATGGTATTGACTAAGACACCATTGATTAGATTGTTATGGGTCATATTTATATAGATTATACCAAACCATGAGCAACCAATACCCCTTAAACCAAGAAAATGTTATTACTATCCATCCCATAAACCAAAATTAAATTCCCATAAGTCACCCTCATTCCAATCTTGGCAAGGAAAACACCATTTTGGAGAAAATACCTGAAAACCAACCAAATCCCATAAAATCATCCTCCTAAATTGGTTCATTATCTAAATCTTTGCAAACTAATCCAAAATCCTATCAATCATATAATCACAAACCTAGCAAGATCTTATGGAAAAAAATTATCCAAGGGCTAGTAGGAAAGTGTCTTAAGAAAAATGGCCCAAGCAAATGCAAAGGGTCTTGTAACACCCCCAAGCCAATATCATTATTCTTTGGTATTGTTGACAATAGCCTCCCCAACCTCAAGTTCATTAAGGTTACCCAATATCCTTCTAACACTATCCCCACCCAATTTCAAGGGCTAACATGTAACAATATTACTAATCTAAAGAAGATTTAAATTTATAAGATCTCCCTAGAGTTGTAATCCCTATATTTCAATGTATGTGAAAAAGTAAATGAACCAAATCTATATTGTCCAAACTTCATAGAGTCCATAAGAACTATATGGGTCAAAATATTTCAACTAATCAATGTGTCAAGATCAAGGAGAATAACCATGAATTAAGCACTAATGGGGATATCCAAGCTAAGAAATGTACATCTACCTTGTTTATAAAAAAATTGAATATATGTGAAGAAATCATTCCAAATCATGATAAAATTTGCTAACCCCCATTATGTCTTTTCTTAACCTCTCTAGATGCATTGAAGTGATTACTCAATTATAAAGCATAATAAATAAATAGTATAAACTAAATAGATAATGTTAAATCTATTTTTTTACAAGAATAAATAAAACCAATAAAAGTAATGACTATCATTCATAAACATGGTCAATAGAGAGAAGTGGAAATTTGGCAATAAGAATATTTTTTGTTTCCTACATTGTGGAACAAAATTTAATGTTCCAACACATCCAAGTGGGTAGGTAAATGGTAGGGAAGGGATCTATTCATTCTCCAAGTCACCTGATCATTTTAGAGTTCCTGATTCCAATGTAGTCTCTTATGAGCCCTAAAAGAAAATAACTTCCAAACTAGGATGGAGTTATTTTCGGAGCTCATGGAACCTAAAAATGTTTTTTATACACATAAAAGTCCACATATCATCCCTCCACTTAAACCTCTCTCATTTTTGGTCAACTCAACACCGTTTGGCCATGCCAACAAAGAATGGAAACTTGCAAAAAGTGTCAATATAGAGCAATTGAAATTTGTCAATAAACGTATTTTTTGTTTTGTGAATCCTAGATCAAAACCAAGTGTTCCAACACAACCAAGTGGGAAGGTAAATTGTATGGAAGGTCTTTGTTCACTCTCCAAGTCACCAGATCATTTTTTATTGCACTAATGCGGTGTAGTCTCTTAAGAGCCCTAGGAGGAAAAAATTGCCAAACTATGATGGAGTGGTTCTTGGATCTCGTGGAACCTAACAATATTTTTTCATGTACAAGTCCATATGGAATCCCTCCACATAAAGCTCTCTCATTTTTGGTCAACTCAACACTGTTTGGCCATGCCAACTTAGAATGTGAACTTGCAAAAAGTGTCAGTAGAGAGTAGTGCAAATTTGGTTATAACCATTTTTTTTTGTGTTTCATAGAACAAAACTAACTGTGCAAACACATCCAAGTGGGAAGGTAAATGGAAGGGAAGGCTCTATTCATTTTCCAAGTCACCTAATTATTTTAGAGTGCACTATTCTTGCGTAGTCTCTTAAGATCCCTAAGAGAAATTTTTTTCCAAAATATGATGGAGTGGCTCTCAAAGCTCATGGAACCTAAAAATGTTTTGTCTACATGTACAAGTCCATATGGTATGCCTCCACATTAACCTCTCTTATTTTTGGTTAACTCAACACTGTTTGGCCATGCCAACATTGAGTGGAAACTTGCAAAAAGTGTTAGTAGAGAGTAGTGCAAACTTGGAAAGAAGCATATTTTTTGTTTTGTACTTCCTAAACAAAAACAAATTGGACCAACATATCCAAGTTGGAAAATAAATGCTATGAAAGGGATCTATTTGTTCTCCAAGTCACTTGATCATTCCAGAGTGCACTATTTCAGCATAGTCTCTTAAGAGCCCTAAGAGAAAAAAACTGCCAAGCTACGATGAAGTGGTTCCCAGAACTCATGGCACCTAAAAATGTTTCATATACATGTACAAGTCCATATAGCATCCATCTGCATAATCCTCTCTCATTTTTGGTTAACTCAACACTATTTGTCCATTCCAACATTGAATGGAAACTTGCAAAAAGTATTAGTAGAGAGTAACACGAATTTGGAAATAAGCATTTTTTTGTTTTGTGATTCCTAGACCAAAACTGATTATGCCAACACATCCAAGTGGGTAGATAAATGGTAGGGAAGGGATCTTTTTGTTCTCCAAGTCACCTGATCATTTTAGAGTGCACTATTTCAGTGTAGTCTCTTAAGAGCCTTAAGAGCAAAAAATTGTCAAACTATGATAGAGTGGTTCTCAAAGCTCATGGCACCTAACAATGTTTTTTCTACATGTGCAAGTCCATATGGCATCCATCCACATTAACCTCTCTTAGTTTTGGTCAAATCAACACTATTTGACCATGCCAATTTAGAATGCAAACACACAAAAAGTGTTAGTAGAAAGCAATGCAAATTTGGAAAAAAATATATTTTATGTTTTTTGCTTCTTGGACCAAAACCAATTGTGCTAACATGTCCAATTTGGTAGATAAATGGTAGGGAAGGGATTTTTTCATTCTCAAAGTCACCTAATCAAATCGGAGTGCACATTGCCAATATAGTCTCTTAAGAGCCTTTTTCACATACACATGAGATACTTACACAAGAACAAGAATAAACTTGACATTCATGAAGATACATACATACACATGATATTACACTTGTCATTCATGAACATACATACGTACATCGTGAATTTTTTTACCTATGACCATCCAAATCTAATCAATCTAGTTACATACCATTTGCATTGTTAGCATACACATAAAACATCATATCCATTGTCAATCTAGCTATATACCATGTGCATTGTTAGCATACACATAAAACATCACATCCATCATATTAGTATAACTAATAACATGCATATCATATTTTCCATGTCCCCATGTACAAATACATTAGTGCACCACCCTAAGGTGTACAAATTGTATGCATATCATATTTCCCTCTATATGGCTACATGCTATTCTCATCTCTACCACCCTAAAGTGTACAAATTTTATCTATATCATATTTACCTCTTTATGGCTACATGCCATTCTCATCTCTACCACCCTAAAGTATATAAATTTTATGCATATCATATTTCCCTCTCTATGGCTACATGTCATTATCATATCTTCTAGCCTAAGGTGATCCCTATTGGCATCCTTATAGAAGCCACTCATCCTCACTCACTTCTCCAAAAAAAAATAGACCTACATATAAATATAAAAAAATTATTGTGCACAAGAAACATGAACTACAAACTAAATATGATACAAGATTAATAATCATTAATTATAATTCTATCAAAAATGTCACCTTAAGAATTATATGGTGGATTTATGATAATTGTAACCTCTTCATGCTCCAAAATTGAGTGTATTAGACCTACATATAAATATACACAAATTGATGAGCATAAGCAACAGGAACTAGAAATTTAATTGAAAACTATCTCAAATAAAATGTGATGGAAGATTAGGAATCACTACTTAAGAATTATATGTGGATGTTTCCTTATGAATGATATGTGAACACTACAAAATTTATAACTATTGATCTCAATAGCTTTTCCTTCAATTCAAATTCTCCAAAAAACCTACACATATAAACAGTGAACTATTAAGAAAAGAAATCTTGAAGACCTATTTGAAACTCAAAAATGGTAGATTTATTTTCATTTTAACCTCCTCATTCTCCAAACTTGAGTGTAGTAGATTTGCATATAAATATAGACAATTTTTTTAGCATAAGCAAGATGAACTACAAAGTTTGAACTGAACTTTCTCTCAAACCAAATATGATGCAATATTAAGATTCACTACTTATGAATTCTATGTCGATGCATTATTATCATTACCTCATTGTACTCATAACACAACTATGGATGTATTAATCTGAATTGCTTGAAACTGTGCCTTTTCTCTCCAAAAAACCTACACATATAAACAAGTGAATTGTTAAGAAAATCAATCTTGAAGACCTATTTAAAAATCAACAATGGTGGATTTATTGTCATTGTAACCTTATCATGCTCAAAACTTGAGTGTAGTAGACCTACATATAAATATAAACAAATTGTTGAGTGTAAGCAACATGAACTACAAAGTTTTAACTAAAAATTCTTTGAAGTGAAATATGATGCAAGATTAAGAATCACTACTTATGAATTATATGTCAATGCATTACCATCATCACCTCATTTTACTCATAACACAACTGTGGATAAATTGATTTGAAACACTTGAAAATATACCTTTGTTCTCCAAAAAAACCTACATTTTTATATACTAGTTAATTGTTATGCAAAATTTTAATGCATTTTTAATCCAACCCATAAAAATAACATGAATATAAATAAGATGAACAATATAATACTTGTCCCATACAAAAAATATATCCACTACTAAAGTGTGCTTGAGGGATCATATCTTATATTTTTATCCAATATTGCTTCATGATTAGCAATATTAATCATCTCTGGTTCTTTTGTTCTCAATTTTGTATGATGCTTCAATAACTTAAAATTTGTTGCTAAAACTAGGTGTGAATACATGAATATGGTTTTGTGCTTCTCAAAGTCCTCAAATGCAAGGATTCCATTATTTCTAATCATATATATTTGCAACCAAGTTCTAGAAATAACAACTAATCCTGTAGGATATGTGAACCCATCATCATCTATCATAGGTTGTGTTATTTTTTTTTTCCTTTAACACATTGTGCCAAGCAATAGTCTAATCTCTCTTCATTCCCATGTGGTGCAACAACTGCATAAACATGCACTAGTTGTACAAGGTCTGAAATATGGTCAAAGTCAAATGAAGTTTCAATTTCACCAAGTAAAGATGAATGAGCTTCATATAAAGGAGTTAGATATTGTGGAATCTATGTATCTACCCACTTACTCGACTCAACTATCACACTCACATTTGATACAACTCTAACAAAAGAAAGCTAAATCTTGTGTCCAAATAGTCCATGTACTTGCATCTGAGCTTCAAAATGAATGTGTCTTTGATGATTACTTGATTGTCTGACAATCTAATCTCTCTCCCACTTTACCTTCATCAACCAACTAGAAGAACCTATTCACTTCTAAATCAAGTACCCCTCCTTGTGACTATAGTTACACCACTCAACAATTGAACTTGCATCAATGAATGCTACACCATCTCTAATCTTTAGTTTTTATTTAATTAGAGCTCTCTTTACACATGCACCTACTCCATCATGCTCCCCTTTTCCATGCCCAGGTTCAAGAAAACTCCAAATATAAGGTATACTCCTCTCTACATGCATTCTACTCAACCAATAAAACGTATACGAGCATTCTTCAATTGACTAGTCAAATTATCTGATCAAATGAGATGTTGAACTAGTGTAATATCTTTTTCCTGTAAGAACTCAATAAATTTGTTAAAATAGTATTGTAAATACTCAAATGAATGAGATAGATCATCAATCAATATGTAAAAATGGTACTTCCTGACTATCTTCTTGTTCTCTTTTGTACTATCAAGGGCATGTGTGTATGTGATGTGAGAAAAAAATACAACTTGAATTGAATTGTAATGTTGATATTGGACTTCATTTTGTAGTTGTAATGTGTATTTTTTTATGAAATCAACTATAGAGATGATAGTTCTAATCAAGAAAAAATCCTCACACATCTTGAATTGTTGATCTAACTATGTAGATCTATGGCTATGTCTTGCATACTTATAAAAATGATTTTTCTTAAAATAAAAAATAAAATTAGAAATACCTACCTCTCTTCTAACCAACTTGCATCTGGAACCTTCACCTCCACTCTTCAAATTGTATTTCTCTATCTCAAATCTCTTTTTCTCAACCTTTCTTTTCAAAATTATGCTCGCTCCCCTCATTAATACATGATATAAAATTTGATAACCCACTACATTGCAAACACCTTTCATTTAAACAATCATTTCTATAGAAAATGCAACCATTATCTCTAGCACATATAAATAAATCTAATAAGTTCCTCAATGACCTTAGTAGTTGCATTGCAACACACTCCTATAGCACTTTTTTAGTATGCAAAGTAGAACAAATATTGCATAATTAAGAGGTAAGAAATAAAATGTCTTACAAGATTCAAATGCCCTTTGAGAAATATTTAAATTTGGATTTGTTTCACAAAATAGTTTGTACAATGTTGTTTGGCTATGTTCTAAGAAATGTTTAGGATGTGGTGTGCAGTCTTGATCACCAATTCTTAATTTTAAAACATCTCTTACATTTGGTGATATTGTAGAGTTAGAGTGCCAAAATTGTTGAATTTCATCCTTTGCGATATTAGTTAGCTTCTTATCAACTAATGGAAGTTTACCACTAAAATCCCAAGTATCATTTTGAAGAGGACTATCTAGTCCTGATCTTATTGCTAGTGTTTTTAACAATGTTTTACAATTTAGCCTTAAGTCAACACATGTTTTCCTCAACAATCGAGCCTTTCTTAATTGATTTCTTACTAAAGATATTGTTATTACCCTACAAGAAGCTCTCTTATATTTTTCCTTACTAGTATTTCCAATAGAATTGACTGCATTACAAATATTTTTAACAATAATTTTATTTTGATTAGACTTCTTTTTTACACGATTCTTCAATTTCTTTAATAATAGTCTCATTTTGTAAGACTTTAGAAATTGTACAAAAAGTTGACATTATTCGGTTAATGTCTTATTGGAAAATTATTGATTGAACATTTTGGTAGCCCGCAACCAAACCGTTTGTGATGACCTATTTCTATCAAGTTTATGTATTATGTTCTCATCTATTTCAAGTTATCATTTTGGGGTTCTTGAATGTTAATCATTTTTATTGGAGTTATTACAAATAGATGGATTTAGGATTTCATTTTCTTCTTTGCAAAGTCCTCTCTTCTTATATAATTTGGAGATACATTGACATTCATTATTTTATCGATTTCATCAATGTTATGAACAAGTGGATTTTGGAGTATATTTTCAACTTTGTGGGCTATATATCCACATTGGTCAAGAAATTTTTCTCGTACATTTCATGTTCAACACTTTGATTTTTAGTTTCATTATCGACATTTATAATTGCATGTTAACATTTTTTTTCTCAATTTCATGTTCAAAATTTTCAATTTCAATTTTTTGTTCAACATTTTGATTTTTAGTTTTATGTTTAATCAATTTCATGTTCAAAAATTTCAATTTCAAATTCATGTTCAATAATTTAAATTTTAGTTTCATGCTCAAATTTTACAATTTCATGGTGAAAATTTTCAATTTCAATTTCATGTTCAACATTTTGATTTTCAGTTTCATGCTCAACATTTACAATTTCATGTTCAACTTTTTATTCTCAATTTCATGTTCTAAAGTTCCAATTTCAATTTTTTGTTCAATATTTTCAAATTCAATATCATGGTCACTTTCAATTTCATTTAAAGGTAAAGAGGATCCTTCTCCTTGAAGAGAATTTGACATAACTTTTCTTTCCACCCTCTTCCTTACTCTATCTTTCTCCCTACTTGCCTCAATTTTCATCACTTGATATTACCTCTTCCTTTTTTCTTTACGAAAAATGGTTACTTCCCATTATCCCAGCTCAAACAAGTACCTTGATGATTGAAAGGATAAAGTTTTATGTAAAAGAATGCTCAAAAAGTGAAAATTTATTTGTAATGCATAGGAATCAAAACATTCCCAACAAAACAAAGCATGCACAGGGACTATTAGAATGCACAAAATGATATCCATTTTGTAAAGTAAAATGAATATTCATTTTGTTAAGAAAAATGGATATTTTTTTACCAAATCTTGTATTCTTATGTGAAAGAAAGTTTTACAAAACATATATCCATTTTGTGAAGCTTGTTTATTTGCTTGTGAAAACTAACTTTACATAATAGGTACTTGTATTGAACAAAATGGATATCGATTTTATAGACAAAAAAAAATCTATTATATGCAACTTACAACATACCTGTATTTTTTTGATATAGAGAGATATAGAGAGTTATATGTATAATATGTAATATTTTGCAAAAAAAAAAAGGTACCCATATTGAAAAAATGGATATTTGTTATATGAAACTTAAAACATACTTGTATTAATATGTTTTAATATCTTTTATATTATAACTTATATATTATGTATTATATTAATATTAATATATTTTGATATATATTATATATTGTATTATTATTAAAAAATATAGACAGAGAAATGGAGATAGGGAGAGAGAGGTAGAGAGGGATTTGTAGGGTGGGAGGGAGTGAGGGAGGAGAAGGTAGAGAGAGGTTGTGTGTGAGTGGGGGGGTGAGAGAGGGAGGGAGAGAGAGGTGGAATTATTTTATTTATTAAAAGGGATTTATTTCTTTTGATTAAATAAAATTAATGAAGCATTCAAACCTTAGGGAAAATTGAAACATTTGAAATAGTTATGAATTGATTAAGAAATTTGATTTGAAAATGCGACAATCATTGATTCAGAAAGTTGATGTTGACAAATTAAATAAATGGGGCCCAAAGTCTAGGTGACCATTTTAGGTTACATACATTTGCCCCTCTTTGACTAATGTGAGGTCGACTCGGGATCACATGCAGTCAAAGAATGAAGTTGCAATGTGAGATCGATTTGGGATCACAAAACAACTCAGATGTGAGGTCGACTCGGGATCACATCTGGACAAACATAAACAAAAGGCCTTTGAACATGAGGTCAATTCAGGATCACATCCAAAGTGAGAGATAAGAATCTCAAGCAAGGTTGCCCCAAGAAAAGCAATTGATAAATTGATAAAGTTGAATCAAGGATTGAAGTTTGATAGGTATTGCCCCCTCGTGATCGAAATCGAAATGAGACAGAGGAGAAATAATAAATTGAAAA
>VDFB02075321.1:243871261-243892955 GCA_007258455.2 Sequoia sempervirens | reverse complement strand
AGTGGTAGGGTGGGAGGACAGAGGAAGGGAGAGAAAGAGGGAAGGAGGGAGTGGTAGGGTGTGTCATATAGAGGGAGAGAGATAAAGAGGGAAGGAGGGAGATATAGAGAGAGAGTTAGAAAAAAAGGGATGGGTAGGTGTTGAGAGGTTGTGTGGGAATAAGGGAGAGAGATAGGGAAGGGGGAGATAGGGATTGGTAGGGTGGGAGGGAATAGAGGGAGGGAGAGAAATAGGGAAGAAGGGAGATAGGGAGTGGTAGGGTGGGAGGGATAGGTATAGAGAGTTAGGGAGAGAGGGAGGGGTAGGTAGAGAGGTTGTGTGCATGTGATGGAGATAGGGAATGGTAATGTGCAAGGGATAGAGGGAGGGAGAGAAAGAGGTAAGGAGGGAGATAGGGAGTGGTAGGATGGGAGGGATAGAGGGAGAGAGAAAGAGGGAAGGAGGGAGATAGAGAGAGGTAACGTGGAAAGGGAAAGAGGGAGAGAGAGAAAGAGGGAAGGAGTGACATAGGGAGTGGTAGGGTGGGAGGGATAGAGGGAGAGGGAGAAAGAGGGAAGGAGGGAGATATAGAGAGAGTTGGGGTAGGAGATGTAGGTGATGGGTGAAAAACATGTCCAAATCTTATGACCTTTTTTGTTTCATTTTGTTTCCCTTTCCTAAGTTTCCTTGCCATTAATTATTATGAGAATGAAGAAATAATTAATGTGTTTTAAAGAATGAAAGAATGTTTCCAAAGTGTCAAATTGTTGAGATAATAATCCAATCTGAATGATTTGTGATAGGAACCAATCATGTTGAAGGAGCCAACCATGTTGAAGATAACCCTTGAAGAGCACAAGACACGAGGAGAGGCAAAGGACGGGTTGGATGTGTTGCGAAATTGCTCATCTCTATTTTTGCATTGCATTTAGAAACTACTTTTAATGTTATTTTGGGTTTGTGGCCTACAGCCAAACCAAAGACTATTAATATTCAGTTTGTTGGCCATCGACATAACAAGCCATAACATCTTTTAATATTACTCTATAGTATTTGATGTGCTGGGTATAGGCCATAACAATAAGGAATCACATATATAAATATTTTATGGTTTAGACTATAGAAGATATAGAAAATAGAGAATAGGCATATACTTTTTTTCTGCAAGAAATTGAATGAATTGAATTAGATGTTTGTGATATTGAGTTAGTGTAAATGATTTCTTTCCACTCGCATTGTGAACTATAGGAAGGTACCACTCTCAAGACGCTCAATGAGGTTGTTTTATGTTTGAATTAGTTAGAATTTATATGATTTGTGGCTTGTTTCATGTTGAATGTATTCTGCAAGGTGTGATCAGTTTATGATTTAATTTCCTTTTAAGTTTGAAAGGATTTGATACTTGGCTAATGTGGTTGATTCATTGTTAAATCTAGTTTTGGAATTGGTGTGATCAAGTCACTATTGGATGCAATTGTTATCTAAAGAATTTGAGGTTCAAGTATTTTAGGAGTTTATTTATCCTTCAATTATATGCACTGCTTTTGAAAGCTATTCTATTATGTTATGTTTTGTTTTGTTCTATGAACTTCCTGTCACACTGTGAAATCATTGTTGCATTGTGAACTTCCTATCACACAATGAACTTCTATCACACTATGAACTTCCTATCACAACAGGAAACATAATCCATATTAAATATTTTCCAAGAGTGTTATTTGCATTCATCATCACTTAATTCACTATTTTCAGCCCTTAGGTATACTGCCACAACACCCTTCACAAGTCTATGATCCCTAGATTGGAATTTAGGAAAAAACTGATGAAATCAACACAAAATTCTCAAGGATTGATCTAATTATATTTTCCAATTTAATAGAATTACAAGGATAGTTTATCTTTAATATCAATCCATAGTTTTGTTCAAACATTTTGGCGTTGTTTCCAGGGAATGGTGTTAAAAGCCCGTTAGTCTAGTGAATTAAGTTAGGACCACTATGCTAAGGTGAAATTTTGTGTGATCGTCGATCTCACCCAAGTAATTAACCTTAGTTTTCTCTATTATAAATCATATAGATGCATGAATTGTAGTAGATATAATAAAGGGAGATTTGTTAAGAAGGATAAAGGAAGTAGTTCACAACAAGTCAACTTGTAAAATGAATTAAAACCATTAGCTATGGACACACCATCTAATAAAGAGTTAGTTGAACCAAATATTGGAAGATGTGTCATTCAATCCACCATTACCAAGTCTCCTTCTTGTACGCATCAAGAGTCATTGGAAGAATTATATAAAAGGGTTGCTAAACTATTTCAAGAATCTTACAAAATTAAAAGTGGGAAGACCCCAAGTGACTTTAAGTCATTCACAACTTTATACACTCCTTGGGAATTTGGAACAATGGACAACAACAACAAAAACAACAATGCGAGAGCATTGGACAACAACAACACTGTTACCTTTGAGTTTCTTGTTGCACATCTAGAAGAGGATGCCCCTAGGAAGAACATACTGCACTCATATTTTCCTACCTTATAAGGAATTTCTATGGGAGACCACGATATGTTCCTTTTTGAATTTGACATTTTATGTCAGTTATGATTATCATAATGATGCACAGAAACTAAAACTATTTCTAGCTACTCTAAAGGATGCAACATTGAGGTGGTTTATGGGACTATGACACAAAAACATCCATAGTTGGGACAACATGAAGACAAAATTCTTGGAAAAATACCAATAATACAGCAAGACCAAGGAAACCTAAGGTGAGATATTCCACATCATGCAACATGAGGAAGAGACCTTAGAAGATTATCTGAAGCATTTCCTATTTAGTTTACAAAGAACCAAGTAAACAGGGTTAAGAAATGATATTGTAAAAATGCTCTTTCTTAGGGGGATTAGGGATGAATGTTTGGATATTTTAAATCTTATGGGTGGAGGAGATATCTCTAAATTGAGGTTTGATGACATCTGTGATGTGTGCATGAACTTTTCAAGGTCCACCCATTCAGTCAGGGGGTACATCAGGAAGCTTGTCTCTCCCAGAGGGACATCAGGAGTTACAAAATGAGAAATAGGTACATTACTCGAGGACCTCAAGACTAACCTACTAATTCACATGGGTAAGCGAATTGATACCTTATATACATGAAGGAAGTAGGAGGAGGCTGAAAAAGCCCTTGTTGTCTTTTTTCCTATTTTTTCGTAAAAGGCATAATAGTGAAGAATGTCCCTACAAAAAAATATATATCTTCTTTGGAAGATGCCAATAGAGACACCATTCTAAAACCTCTTCCTATAGGCATAACTTGTTAAACACCCAAAATACTGAGAGGGGGGTGAATCAGTATTCTATTAAACCATTTAGCTATAAACCATCCAATAATTAAAACATATCTAACTACGATTATGAATGAAGACATGAAAGAGATCACAACACCACATGACACATAAGCACCAATATTTTTACATGGAAAACCCAAAAAGGGAAAATCCACTATGAGGATTAACTCACAATATATTATAACTAGTTATAAGATATTATAGGGGCACACTACCAAGACACACTATCCTTGAAAGGCTCACAGCCTAACATGATTATAAAATAGAGTGTGGCTCACTTCCAAAAGGTGAATTGATAGAATTCACCTTCCATGTGCTAAATTTAGTTCCAATGAAGCTCTAAAATAAAATTCCTACATTGCCTTATTGTTTGCTCAACATACACAACAATCATGCCTTGATATAGATCTTATACATACAAATTTACAAGTTCGCACAATATCACACTATCACACATCTTCTTTCATCACATCAAATTCTCTAAACTACAAAAAATTTCCATATCTATAACCATTACATCCGTATACATCAATTAGGTCAGCCTAATAAGATGTACACAAGCTTAATGTAAAACTAGCTTGTCGGCTCAAATCTTCAAACAAAGCTCCTTTTGCACCAAAAAAAAAATGTGCAAGGAATGATTTATGTTGACACAGACCTAAAAAATATCTCTTTGACATCCACATAACATATTAATCTTCATGCCACACATTCAAGTATAAGGTCAGCTAGAAGAAAGACTTGATCACAAAAATAGGCCAAGCTAACTAATCATCAATCAACCATATAATCATATGAGAATACACCATTTGGAATATGTGTGGAGCTAACACCTATAAACCATCTCCCAAAGTTGTAAAGACTGAATCAAGGTACCAAAGGAATGCAGACCAATTAACTCATACTACTTTGCACACTTATAAGCAAAAAACTATATGACAAACTTTTGTCATTTAAATATTTTAGCCCATTTAACCAAAATTGTTGAAAACTTGTTCATAGATGTACTTAATAGTCTTGAATAACATACTAAAACCACATAGGCTGATATTCTAACATGAGAAATTCCAAACCAAATTACGAGATCAAGGTAAGACAAAACCTATTTACTGAATTAGACAAAACTGTCAACAAACAATGTTAGCATCAATGACAACACATCAGAGGGTTTCTTCTTCATTCTTCCAACAATATCCCCCCTTTTCTTATTAATAGCAACATGTGCCAAAAATGAATTTTCAAAATTGTGTGAACTCCCCCTTTCAAATATACAATAAAATTTTCTCTTCACAACATTTTCCAAAAAAGCTTCCAAAACTCCAAAAATTTCAACACTATTCTAAAACTTCAAAGCTTCTCCAAAACTTCTCCCCCTTTGAAATCAAGGAAAAAGGGTGTGTTGGTGATAAACTTGTAGAAAAAAGAAACCAAAATAACATAAAACAAAGGAAAAATGTAGAGAAATTTTAATCGGAACTTGAAACACCTTCTAATTCCTTGAGAATGGCTTCCCAAGTAGGTTTTCCTTCATCCCATATCCCCTTCACTCTAATAAGAACTTTATACATTGATTCTATCTCTACTAAGCTCTCTTCTCCTTCTTTCAGAGTAGACAGATTAAGATTTTATCTTTTTAAGTTTCTCTACATCCACCAAGGCACTTGACACCAAAATGTGTTTGGACCTCACCAGATCTCCAAGCTATCCAAACCACCTTATAAAATCTTATTTTTTCCTTTGTAAGGTGAGAATTTTTTTTTGTAGGTCTGAAATAGAAGTCTAGGAGGCATAGTCTCTGTCTTTTGCAATGTTCTAGGCTACGGAGGCAATGGAAAGTTGTAACTCTATTGATTCCATTAAGTCTTTAATACCATGAGTGGCATCCAACCATCACAAGCAATACACAAAAAATATCTAAGCTTCCTCTTCACATTCCTTTACCTCTTTTAGAAATTGCATCACCTTGTTGTGTGTGGTTGCACATTTATCCTGTGGCACAAGTAATATTTTCTCTAAAATATTTGACTCTACCTCTTTTGCAGTCTTCTCCTTCAGGTTAGAGATGTACTCTTTGAGTGAATTAACTAAAAGATTTAAATTCTCAATAGGGGATAATGTGTCATCAATTATGGCACCAAGAGTTGTATCCTACAAATTCTTGATGGCATCATTTACTAGTTCATTCTCTTTCTGATGAGTTTCAATAGTTTCTTTTCTTCTAGAGGCAAGAAAGGTATCTCCAAGCTCCATCCTCTGAATAGGTGATATCTTAGTCAGACCCACATAGCCTTGATGTGATGAGATCCGAATCAGTTGAGGTGGAATCATGAGTTTAATCCTTATTTGTCTCGACAAAATACCCTTGAGTGTGTTACCAGATGATTCTCCGAATGGAATTGATGACTCAATGGTCTTTGGAGATTCTTCACTTTTTCCAACCTCTATTTCTTCTTGATTTTCTTCTTTCTTTTCTTCTTCTTCCTTTCCGAAGGGACTTTCTATTAATTTTTCTTTATTTTCTTCCTCCTTGTCCTCATCATCTTTTCTATCATCACTCTTTTCATAAATTCTTCCTTCTTCATTTTTATCTTCTTCACCTTCATTTCTGGTACACTCATGGTGTTCTTCATGATTGTCATTGGTATCACTCTTATACTGATCTTCAATATTTTCTCTGGTTATATCCTCTATGTCTTTTGGAGGAGAAAATGTCTTTGGAGAAGCATGTGTATCAGCAACCTTATCCAAATTGATGTCTCTTCAATAGAATGATCTTTTACTTCTTCACAAATGAGTAAATTGGTTGTAGAAGGGATCATTTCTTCTATATCAATTCCTTTGTCTTTATCAAGATCATCTACTTGAGCTGTATGGGATGAAGAAACAACACTCATCCCAATTTTCTCTTCCATGTCTCTTACTGTGTCAAAAGTCTCTTGCTTCAACTTTTTTGTGCTATATTTTTCTCTTGTCATGAGAATAGTGACTCTCTATTTGACCTTGAACCACTTAGAGTATCCTTCTAGCAGGGTAGCTATATCATCCTTAGACAAGGAGGATCCATACATGTTTAAGGCATCAGTCTTGATATTGTCTTCAACATTGACAACTTCATACCTTCTTTGTGCCAGAGCTTCCCATACATTATCAGTCACCTTCTTCCTTATGTTCTCCGTACTCATCAAAAATAATAACATATTGAATAAAATAATTTGGAATTGTTTCCTTATCCTCTTCATCAACCTCATCAAACAATTTAGCAGTAGCTAGAAAATCATCAAATTCTATCATATTATTTACCAGAGGTTCTAACTTCAAAGGTGAGTGGTCTCTTACTAGAGGAGACTTGGGCATTTCCTCCTCAAGCTTTGATGTGCCTTCATCAGTCTTTTTCTCATGCACATGTATTATGAATGCTTCCTTTTCCTTCTCTATCTCCTCTTCTTCAAATGTGTCCACAATATTTCCTTTAGCCTTATTGACTTCTATACCAACCTCTTATGAGGAACCTTCATTTCTAGTGGAAACACTAATTTTTCTCTTTCTTTTCAATTGAAATTCTTCTTCCAAGCCAAGTTAAATTTACTCTTGCACAACATTACTTATGTTATTTTTCTTGTTTTCATTTTGTTTCTTTCTTTTTATAGAGGTAGAAAAGGGTGCTATAGGGGGTACATTCTTGCTTTTTGAAGTTCGGGTGCTAGGTCCGGAGGAAACAAATACAATAACTACTACTGGAGTACTAGGTTCTACCTTCTTTTCTTTTACTGTTGTTGCATCAGATGTTGTTGGAAATGAAAAGGAAGTGGTGGAAGATGATCTTCCTAATCTTCTAGGTCCATAGGGTTCTCCAACTGCTTTGGCCCTCTTCTCTGTTGCAACTTCCCTTAACCTCTCCATGTCATCTTTTGAAAGTCCATGCAAAGCAAAGTATTGTTCAACCTATTTAGATATTCTCATCTCTTTCAGGTGCTAAAGTTTCCAAGAACACTTCAGATGACTTCTCTTCATATGTTTGGGACTATTTAACAACATTTTAATGAGACCCTCAGTCATTTTCTCATCAATCGCATATCCTAGAGGCTCTATCCATAGTGTTCTGGGTTCAACTACCTCTACAATTCACTCATCAATGGATACCATAAAATTTATATCATTTGCATATTTTTCTACCAAACTCTTTGGAATTCTTTCTTTTTAATGCATGTTTTTTCTGAAATACTACAAAAAATATAGTCAGAGCATCACCCTGTGCTTTAAAATCTCCAATATTGTGCAAATAGTCAAAAATTTGACGTGCCACCAGTTTGCTTATATCCCATACAATGTTTTCCTTCTGGGTAGCTCTCTCAGAAAGTAAAGTAACAAACAAACTATCAGTGTTCTAAACTTGAAGGGATATTTCTTTGACTTGGTTTGGCTCAAGTTCTCCATAAATTATTGTCAGAGAAACTCACAAAAATCATAGTCCTTCCCATTGACCACCATGTCATGTGCAACATAGATTACAGTTAAAGACACCAAAATTTCTCTGTTGGTGAAGTAGATCTTGTGACCTATCATGATTGATGCATACTTCACAGCACCGTTAGTAATAGGTTTGGTTGTTAATGCTCTCCAGCCATATGTGGCACCAATTAATTTCATAACCACATCATTCTTCACAGACTTTAGCACTGGTGTCACAAAGTCTAGTCACAACTTTGATCACATCTTTAGAAATTATTCCAGGCTCATTTTTCCATACAAATTTATCATGCACTCTGCTTAGGTCTATCCTCACATACTTCACATCCAATTCTCTACTAAAGTTGGGGAACTAGTTCCAAACATCTAGCTTCTTCTACGCTAAGTTTTCATACTTTGGCTTTACTAAGAATTTATCTCTAGTTAACTCCTTTAACCATTGATTCTTGAGCACTTGATGATCATACTCTTCCAATTTCCCATGTATGTAGATTCTTGTGTCCTCGGTGGGAAAGACCTTATTTGGAATTTTTGAAAATGCACTGAGAAGGTCAATGTCAAAAACCTTCCATGAAAACCTTTTGAACTTTGGTCTACGTCTCTCAGAAATCTCAACCACAGTTGGTGTGGCCATTTCTACCTCAATTCTTTTATCGATGCTTATGAAAATTAATTTTAATGCAAACCAACAAAGTATAGATAGCTATAAATACCTTTTTCACGCTCGACGAAAACTAGGGTTTCATACCAGATGCTTTAAATCACCTTCAAATCTCCTTCAACTCACTCTACTTTCTTTGAATGTATAAAAGTGATTTAACATGACTTAGAATTTCACTTTACTCTTTACCAGTTTTCCCTAATTTCACATTTATTGTTGTAACAACCCGCCACGCAACCCTAGGGGAAGTTGCAATTAACTACTCAAACACAATAATTTTTTTTTGTTTAAGTACGATTAACATGCAAGTTCACTACCCATTGCCACCAACCCCTAAGGTTACGAGACTGATTTTACTTAAACCCAAACAAGAAACATGAATTAAAACCATAACATTAATTTCTTTAAGAAATAAGAATGCATACATTCCATACAAGATAAAATACATCCAAGGATAAGAGATACCACTTAATTACAGATAACAATAAATTTACCATAAGATTACAACACTCATTCCCAGAATGAGATAAATCCAAATAAGCATGATTACATATTACAACTTCCACCTCGATGCAAATGAGGGGTAATAAAATACAATATCATCTGAAAAGAATAAACATGAAATGAAACTGGATCCCACAAGCTCTCCAATTGGAAATCTCATCCACATGAACAAGAAGAAGACCCAACGGATTAAGGTGCATGTTCCACCCAACCATGTGATACCCGAAGTCTTACCCCCCATGCTAGGAGATAGTAACAAGGAATTCCTATACCAAACCATCTACCCCTAGACACAGGCTAAAACACAACTGAACTGAATAAGATACAAGTACTACATCACTTAACACAATGGTTACAATGCTTCTAGAGAACAATGATCATTTACGCAGTACAACAAACTGACTTCTGGTTGACATAGAGAGAGTGTCACACGACATTTGCTATGAGTTACCTAGGCTCAACCTTCCTAGGCTACCAGACCCCCATCTTGGGTTACCCTGGCTTGCCTCTACCAGCCGTCGGACCCTCATACAAACTATGCTTCTCGTCTCACCTCAAGCCTTGAAAGAGAATGAGTCATGAGAGAGGCATTTATTATATTATTTAGTCTGAAAGTTTTTCATTAATTTCTTTTAAGTTTTCACTTACTTAAACCCTAAGTGAGTTACCCTGGTGCCCCTTCGTGTGCCGAACCCCCACATAGAGCCACTCTCCTATCGACAACACTCACGGTATCAAAACCACAAACCAATGGGTAAACTAGATAAGACAACCTCTCCAATCCAAGGAGGCAATGAACAAAGGAAACTCACTCCAAACACTAGAGGAAACAAAAATACATAATCCACTCCTTCCAAAGGAGGCACAAACCACCTAAACCACTCCTAATCCCAAGGAGGCACAAACCATCCCCGTTCATGAAAACCGGGTAAAACAACAAGTTACCACTATACACTCTTCCCAAGGAAAAATGGGGGTTTACTAACATATTACGACAACCCCAAATAATTAAACACCCCATCTAGAAGACTTACATAGACAGATAACCCCATTTTCCCAACATCAAGAAAGAGAGAGAGGTATCACATAATGAAAAGACAATTTGATAGTTTAATACCCTAATTGAGGGTCTCCTAAATCCAAGCACATCAATGGCATATTGCACGTAATCATAAAAATAATTAACATTATTACAACCACTCAAGAGTAAATAGATTACATGGGCAACATTGAGGAATTTAAATCTAACCATTTAATTCCATGCTTTCTCGATTATTCATAATAGTCAAAATCAAATCTTTAAATAAATCATTTGATTATAAAATCAATTTGTTCATCTATTAAAATAAAACAACCATCTCAAAATCAATTTATTTAAATATAAAAATGTATTTTACATATATACAATTAAATACTCAATGTATATATTTAATCATATAAATATTATTTAAATAATTGTTTATTTTAAAAACACGATTTCATTTCAAAACCAATTAATATATATATTTATATTAAAATAATAATAATAATCTTTAAAAAAAAACCATATATATAATTAAATATATATATACATATATATTTATATAATATATATTATAATTAATTAAAATATATATAATATATATTATATAAAATATATATAAAACAAAATTTATATTAATAAAAGAAAAAAGGCAAATGGCTATTGCGCAGCCCCCTGCTAGGAGCTGCTACGTAGCCCCTCCCCATGTGGGGAGTCGCTGCCTGTGGGGGCAGTGTTGGGCGCTGCCTCCACAGCCAGCACCTCCCACATGGGGGGCGGCTGTGGGGCAACCTCACAGCCCCCAACAAACCCACAAATTTAATTATAATTGTTTTTTAAAAAAAACTTTAAAAAAAGAAACTCCCCTGCTTCAGGAAAATTCCAGAATGAAAAAAGACAGAATTTTTTTATTCTCATAAATTTTTTCATAGAACTTTCCTCAGAGTGAAAATTAATTTTCAAACATAACCAATATATGTATATATATATATATATATTCCATTTTATAATCAGATTGGGCAAATTTTCTCCACATAAACAAATTACCCAGCAATAGAAATTGCAAGCATAATTTCTTAATTTCAAAATCAAACTGGAAATTTATTTGATTATCTCTCACTTTTCTATTGTTGAAATTTTTTCTTTGTTTTCTTTTCCATGCTTTCAATAGAAGGTTTTTGCAAATTTTGAAACAAATTTGACATGGGTTTTCATTGAACTTCAAACAGAATTTAAAAATTTTCCAACAGCATAATAAAATTTGAAACTCTTTCAAAATGAAAACAAAAATCAAAGAAATAACCTGGTTTTTTTTCTCCAAAGCTTGAAGGATTCAAATGGTGCTTCCAAATCTTTTTCCAGCCCACCCCAAAAATTCAACCTTTTTCTTCAAATCCAAACAAAGCCACAACAAAACTCTCCACCAAATTGAAAATTAAAATTATATGAATTTTTTTTTCCTCACATAGAGTTTTTCCCCAATTTTAGTCAAACCCCTAAAATATCCCATCCACCAAATTTAATGCAATTTTCGGGATATTTTCATTTCTTTTAAAATTTCAAACAAATTTACTTTCCAATTGAAATTTCATGCATTTCAAAAATTTTGTTTAACAAAAGAATTCAAATTTTTGTAAAGAATTTATTTTATCTATAATTTCCAAAAAGTGCAATTTAAAACATATTTTCATTTTTATTTTAATTTAACTCTAAATATCCAAACATAATTTCCATTTTTATTTTAATTTAAATCTTAATATCCAATAATGCCAAAACAAGTAACTTTATTTAATTTATCACCATTAACGTAATTAATCAATAAACTAAATCTAATTTTATTAATTAAATCAAGTTAATCAATAAAATAAATAACATTTCAACATTGCAACTAGATATATTTAATCATCATTTTAACTACACCCCCCATTTAATAACCTTTATAATATGAAATTAAATAAATAACCAAGGAGGAATGAACCATATTAAAATAACTAAACCCGACGACAACCCGACAACACACTATGATTAGGGTGATGACTTGGCACAGAAAACCTAGCTACTATCTCCCAATCGATTACCGTTGGCCAATGGACATGCTTAAACCTGTGAATCAGGTGGAGTCAATGTCCTGTACCTATCAACCTGCGAACAAAGAGTATATCGAACATGCATATATACATAATATGATCAAACACACCGTGAAGAGGAAATCTTGGAATCGTAGGGCGCTCGCAAGCGAGTGGTACAATCTCGTCCCCTTCACCAATACAAAATTACTAACTGACGATTCTAACATCAATAATATGATCAAACGCATAAAACATCATTAATTAAATATTTACTAAGCTAATTCAAAACATGCCATAATGATAACATCAGAGTAAAATTCCATCACATCAAAATATAACATATGCATCGCTTAACATTTCGCGATGAAATAGTAACCAAATACCAAAGTCACAGCATAACAGAAACAACATAACAAAGAAGAACATTGCTGAACACAAAAGCCAAAATGGTGGGGTGTTACAATTGCATTTGATCTCCAAAAAGATGATAAACACCTCATGAATACACTGTAAAACCTAAAATGCTCCACAATTCTTCAAATTTGCATGTTTTCTACCAAAATCTTTTTCAAAGCCTTCAGAATGTTATTTTACATCACATATCTTTGTCTCACTTCTTGACACCTCATACATCTATGGGTTTATAATTTTACCCTATAATTGCTCCCCCTAAACCCATGATTGGATTTATTTTTTAGAAGAATTGTCTGCACTAGATGGAGGTATAGATGTATTTGGTTCATCCTTGTTCTTAGGTTCTTCCTTCTTCTTCCATACCTTCTCCATTTCCTTCTTAACTTTAGTAGAATCAACTTTATTCACGGATTTATTCCTTTGTTCCAGATTGGCCTGCTTTCCATGTTTGCTTCTACAAAATTCTGAAATATGTCCAGGTTTGTTGCAAGTGTAGCACACAATTTTTTTTTGAACAAATGTATTTGTATTCATCCTTTATCTACAACAATTAGCCTTATGTCAAAATGCATTACATATATAGTAGTAACCATAAAAATATTGATCCATTCTACTAGTATTAAGTCTATTCATCATCATTTGACTTCTAGGTGATCCCACAATACTGGTTTACAATTTTTGGCCAAACTGGACATTGAACTATTTTTTTCTAACTAAATCTTCACTTTCGGACACCTATAGCGCATAAACCATGAGGAATTTGAAGATGATGCAAACTAGTGATTTGTGGCATTTTGTTTGTAGATTCTAAATATATTTTTTTCAAGAGTTTTTGGAATCAGATTGCACTTCTTTTTCCACCTCCTTCAAAAACTAGTTTTTTTCAATAAACACCATTTTTGAGTGACACTCACCGTATAACACATAACCTTTTTTCCATGAAGGATAAAATTCTTTTTTTTTTTGAATTTAGATTTGTAACTATGATATCTAGTGCTTCCAATTGGTTTCATAGTGTTTTATTGAATATTTTTTCCTTAATCAAGTTTTGAAGTCAAACCAATTACAATTTAGACATAGGCAGACCGTATAACACATAATTTTTTTTGTATGTATCAAAATTCAATTTATTTATTTTGTTGGATCAAGGACCTCAATATCTGGTGCACTCATATTTTTTAATTTTTTTTTTTATAATCTTCTATTTTTCCACATGTGCAAAACAGAGAGCTTGATTTTCGGTGAAAAACCTACATTCACAAGAAATAAAAAAATATAATATAAATTAAAATTTATTTAAAATTATACTTTTGGGAAGCTTATAATAAGGACCATACTTACAAAAAATAAATTTTAAATGAATTCATTTGATCCCCCAAAAGGTAAATCAAAAGTGGTTTTTTATCAACATTTTGATAGGTGTAAAGGAGACTCCATTATAGGTATGGTTTAAAACTAGCAGGGTTCTATCCAAGGGGGTTTGATCTAAGGTAGTTTGATCAAACCCTCTTCAATTGGAATTCTTTAAATGAAACTTATTAAGACATAAATCATTATATTTTCTAAAATATGTGATGTCAACAAAAATCATAATCTCCTAGAAATTGTAAACCAGCTTTGTGGGAACACCCCTTCCGCACTCAGTAGCTCTATGTCTAGGTTTATTGCATGAAAAACATTGTCCAGAAAATAATCCAATATTTTGATTCATTCTACTTCTACATTTTTTTTCCATATGACCAATTTTATTACATGAGAAACAAATTCCATTAAAAGATGAGTACCTTTAAGCATTAGGTGTCTAATAAGAATCCTTCCAGTATTTCTTCTTTGATTCTTGATGTGTCTACCATTTCCTTGAGTCTTTCTTTTATTTCCAACCTTGTTAGGGGTCTAATTTACCTTTGAACTTTGTCCTTCTTCAAGTTCCAAACCACTTTTATCCTTAGAAGGTATTTGTCCTGCAATTAGTTCATCCAGCCTTGTAGAACTTGTTTTAAATTTGTCCTCATGATCTATTTCTTTCATCAAATATGATCTTAGGGTTAACACTTCTTGTTCAAGCTTGATGCATTCATTAGACTTGTTTTGAATCTCAACTTTTTGATAGTCCTTAATTCTCTTATTTTCTTCCACTTGCACTTTTAGTCTAGTGATATCCTCATTTGCTTTCTCCAATGTCTAATCACTGACTTCTCTTTGCCTTTCTTTGAATTTCTTGATTTGATTTCTTAATTTTTTTATGCATTCATTTGCTTCTTTTAGGTTCTCCTTTAGAATTTCTTTCACTTTCAACTCATCAAGATATTCGAGAGTAGCATTGAGTTCTTCTTTGTCAATTGTAGAGATTTCTTCCGAAGGAATAGGACATCTTTTTTCAGCCATGTGTTCAAACTCCAAGATCTTCCTCAATCTATTAGGCTTTTCTAAAGGAACCAAGCTCCAATACCAGTTGTTGAACACCCAAAATACTGAGAGGGGGGGTGAATTAGTACTCTATTAAACCATTTAACTATAAACCATCCAATAATTAAAACATATCTAACTACAATTATGAATGAAGAAATGAAAGAGATCACAACACCACATGCCACATAAACATTAAGATTTTTATGTGGAAAACCAAAAAAAGGAAAAACCATGGTGAGGATTAGCTCACAATATATTATAACCGGTTATAAGATATCACAGAGACACACTGCTAAGACACACTATCCTTGAAAGGCTCACAACCTGACATGATTATAAAATAGAGTATGGCTCATTGCCAAAAGGTGAATTGATAGAATGCACCTTCCATGTGCTAAATTTAGTTTCAATGAAGCTCTGAAAGCAAAATCCTGCACTTCCTTGATGTCACTCAACATACATAACAATCCTACCTTGATACAAATCTTATACATACAAATTTACAAGTTGGCACAATATCACACATCTTATTTAATCATGTCACACTCTCTAAAATACAAAATGTTCCATATATATACCATTACATCCACATACATCAATTAGGTTGGCCTAACTAAATGTACACAAACTTAATTTAAAAATAGCTTGTCAGCTCAAATATTGAAATAAAGCCCCTTTCATGCCAAAACCAAAATGTCCAAGGCATGATTCATGTCAGAAAAGACCTAAAAATATATCTTTGACATATGTAGAACATATTAATCTTCATACCACACATTCAAGTATAAGGTCGGCTAGAAGAAAGACTTGATCACAAAAGTAGGCCAAGCTGACTAATCATCAATCAACCATATAATCATATGAGCATGCACCATTTGGAATATGTGTATAGATGACACCTATAAACCATCTCCCAAAGTTGTAAAGACTGAATCAAGGTACCAAAGGAATGTGAACCAATTAACTCATACTACTTTACACAGTTATAAGCAAAAAAATGTATGTTGAACTTCTATTATTTAAATATTTTAGCCCATTCAACCAAAATCATTGAAAACTTGTTCATAGATGTACTTAACAGTCTTGAATAACATACTAAAACCACATAGGTTGATCTTCTAACATGAGCAACTTCAGACCAAATTACCAGATCAAGGTAAAATAAAAATTGTTTACCAAATTAGACAAAACTGTCAACAAACAATGTTTGCATCAATGGCAACACATCAAAGGGTTTCTTCCTCAGTCTTCCAAAATGACTAAAGTAGAATATACAGATGAGATAGTTTACTTTATGGACCAAAGGATACCTTGGTAACCATGAGGAATATCCCCAACTAATTATTAGGCATCACCTCCAAGTCGTTTTGAACAAAATTCTTTCCTGAATCAACCTAGATGGCTTGGAGGTTGGAAACAACCTCCATACTACCCCCAATGGACACATGAATATCCACATGATCCACAATCATGGAAAGCATGGTGAGTGCCACCACCAACATACCCACAATATTAATCATTTCCTCCATATCCACCACCTTCACCAATAAATCCCTATCAGCAATCCCAACAACTCTTACCACCTGTTCCATCATCATCTAGTCAACCATCTAGTTTAACTCAGACATATAAAGCAATGCCTATTCTTGCACAACCATCACCCAATCTAAATAATAAGGTGGCTCAACCGATTCAAAACAATGAGGTGGTAGGATACCCGACTTATCCTATCAATGCATTAGAAATTGATGGTGTACAATTGAGATTAGGAAAGAATATTCAAGGGCCAACTATCAAAGAGGTAGAAGATTTAGCTGAGTGATTTTTGGATTCGATTGTGTGTGAATTTTTTGCATCAAAAAATTCACACACAATCAAATCCAGAAATCACTCAACTAAATATTATGGATTGTGGAAACTTGATATCATTAAGGTAGAAGATTCTCCAATAGAGCCAGAGGAAGAACAACTAGGACCACCATTTCCTAATAGGTTTCAAGAACAACCAAAACAACAAGAAACATCTAAATTAGGTTTTGATTTTATGAATGAGTTACACAATGTTAACATTAAAATTCCTCTCTTGCATGCCATTTGAGATGTTCCAGTATATACAAAAGTAGTCAAAGAACTATGTGGGAGAAAACAATGGAAGAAACAAGATCCCAAGACAATCCAAGTCATTGGACAATTGGTAGATTTGATGTTGTGAAATATTTCTTTTCCTAATTATGCAAATGTTGGGATCCCAATAATAAAGGTATGCATTGGTGATATAGTTATTCCAAATACACTTGTGGATTTAGGAGCAGCCATAATGTAATGACAAACGAGACTAAGGAGAAACTAGCCCTCCAAGGACTAAGACCTACTCCAACGAACTTGCAAATGGTGGATCATTCCCTTGTAAAAACAGAAGGTGTGATTGAAGGAATTATTATTTCTCTTGAGTCTTGGGAATATCCCATGGATTTTATGATTTTACAACCAAAAATTAAGCTGGGGGTACCCATTAATTTTAGGAAAACCTTGGTTAGTTGTAGCTAATGCTTTTATTAATTATAGGTCTAGCAACATGGTGATTTCAAATAGAGAACAAATGAAGCAACTGAAGTTGCACCCTCTAGCACAACCTTTATTGGAAATAGAGGATCCAATATGAATCGATAATGATTTAGATGAATCTTTACCTATTTTGACAATTGATCAAGCAAAACTACTATTTTTTTGATAATTTTTTAGAGACAATGATTTTTCCTTCAGGTATAAATGATAATATCCCATTTGGGAATTTTCCATTGGTTAGTAATTCACAATCTATTCAACATTTCATTACTTTTCATCGGTTATTACCACACACTTGTATATATAGTCCATTTTTAGTATCTGAGAATTCTGATCCATCCTCATCCACTTCTCAATTGCTTGCTATAAATACTTTTGTCTAGTCTTAGGCTATGGAAGTTTTACCTAGAGAAATGCTCGATATAAATGCCAACCTGAGTCCCTCACAGTTAGAAGAGCTTATTGCTATGTTGTATTCCCATAAAGATGCCTTTTCTTGGGACCAAGATATGAGAGCAATACAACCTCCTACTTGCACACATCATATTTATATAGAAGAGGGAAGTAGACCAGTAAGACAACCACAAAGAAGACTGAACCCTATCCTATGAGAAGTTTTTAAAGGTGAACTTCAAAAGTTACTCAACATAGGATTTATATATCCTATCTTTGATATCCAATGGGTGTCGCCTCTTGTGGTAGTTCCTAAAAATAATGGGAAGTGGGGAATATGTGTAAACTATAGAGCCCTTAATAAGCTTACCAAGAAATACCATTTCCCACTCCACTTTATTGATCAGGTATTAGATACCCTTGCTGGAAAGAAGTTCTTTTCCTTCCTTGACAGATTCAATGGTTATAATAAAACTTGTGTATCCTCAGAAGACAAAGACAAGACCACCTATACTTGCCTATGGGGTATTTTTTCTTATAACATCTTACCTTTTGGGTTGTGTAATACTCCTGCTACCTTCCAGCGGGTTGTCCTAACTATTTTTGCAGATTTAATTCATGATTGTGTGGAAGTGTACATGGATGATTTTACTGTTTATGGAGACACGTATGAGGAAGGAAAGGAAAATCTAGAAAAGGTTCTTAAAAGATTCATTGATACTAATCTTTATTTGAGTCATGAAAAATGTCACATCTTGATGATTGAAGGTATTGTCTTAGGACATTATATCTTTGTAAAAGGAATTGAGGTAGATCCCAAAAAGGTGAAGATAATTCAAGACTTTCATGTGCCTACTTCTCCAAAAGATGTTCATAGTTTTTTGGGTCATGCTAGATACTATAGACTATTTATTCAAAATTTTAGCAAAATTTCCTCACCTCTTTTTCTTTTTCTAGGTAAAGATGTTGATTTTTCATGGACACGAGAGTTCCAGCAAGATTTTGAAGAAATCAAATGGAAGCTTATAACTACACCAATTTTACGAGAACCTAATTAGGAATTTTTGTTCCACATCCACACTGATGCTTTAAAAAATTCCATGGGAGTGGTACTTGGATAAAAGGAAGATTCTCTCTTTTATTCCATTTGTTGTATCAATAAGAATTTTACTGGTGCAGAGGTAAATTACACTGTAACTAAAAGAGAATTTTTGGTTGCAGTCTATGTGATAAACAAATTTCACCATTATATAACTAGGTATTTAGTCTTCATACATACAGATCATTCTACTATTATATTTTTAATGAATAAGATAGTTGTCACAAGAAAAATGATTTAGTGGTTGCTTTTGTTGCAGGAATTCGATATTACTATTCTTGACAAGTCAAGATGTGAAAACATCGTTGTTGATTTTCTATACAGGCTACACTGTAATAATGAGCCAATTCTTGTGGATGATGCCTTTCCTGATGAACGTCTTTTTTCCATTTTTGTAAAATTCCCATGGTTTTTGATATTGCTAATTGTCTTGTCACATGCAGATTTCCACCCCACTTTTCTCCAAGAGAGTGATGAAATCTTATAGGACTTAGTGGGAAATATAGTTGGATTAATGGTTTACTCTATCATACTAGAATTGATAACATTATGCATCGTTCTGTAGTATAGGAGGATGCCTTTGACATACTTCACGCATGCCATTGTGAGCCTTGTGTTGGACAATTTGTAACACAATGAACTACTAACAAAGTTTTGATTGTAGAGTATTACTAGCCAACAATCCATAAGGATTGTAAAAGATTTGTTTAGCATTGTGATAAGTGTCAACATATGGGCTAACCTACATGCTTCAATGAAATTCCCTTACACCCACAATTATCAATTGAACCATTTGAAAAATGGGGTTTGGATTTTGTAAGACCAAGTAATTCTCTTTCTAGGGATAAAGAGTATATTCTAGTCTGTACTGATTATGTAACTAAATGGGTAGAAGTAGTAGCTTTGAAACATGCTAGAGACACAAAAGTTGATAATTTCTTATATTCTAAGATTTTTACTAGGTATGGAGTTCCAAGAGAACTTATTATAGACTAGGGACCACAGTTCACCTTCGGTTTGGTTGTAGCTCGAGTGTGAGAATATGAAATAAAACATTAAAAATATTTTTCATACCATCCACAAGCTAATGGGCAAGTGGAGGTGACCAATCAAGAGTTGGATAATATCCTCATGAAAAATGTGATACTACACAAGAAGGATTAGATAGATAGACTTCTTGAGGTAGTTTGGGCCTACAGAACAATTTGGAAGACAACCACTGGCTTGACACCATATGCACTTGCATATGGAAAAAATGTTCTTTTACCCATTGAATTTGAAGAATCTCTGTGTTTCTCTTCAACTGGGGATGAGTCTCATTGAATTCCAAAAGGAAAGAATCACTTAGTTCCATTCCTTGGATGAGATGCATCAGCAAGCCCTTTTTCATGTAGAGGTGGTGCAACAACAGTGCACACGATGGCATGACCGCTTCATTCATCAACAAATGTTCCAACTTGGTGATTTGGCATTGCTCTATGACTCTTAGTTACAATAATTCAAAGGGAAATTTCACACTCACTAGCTTGGTCCCTATGAGATCAAGACTGTTTATGACAATGGCACATTTGAATTATGCACTGTCAACTCAGAGTGTACGGATCTCATTGTTAATGGACACGTTTGAAACTCTATAGATGAACTCTTTCTAAAGAAACTTTTATTTGTAATATGGAAAAGTAACTCACTCTTTTTCTTGTCACCTCTTCAAACTAAATTATCATGATAACAAAAAGTACAATAAAAGATCCAACAATGAAAACCTTTGGGCATTGTTGACCAGTTAATACTTGAAAATCAGATTCTGAAAGGTATTAATTGTTGAATAAATAGGGGTAAAAATTGGTTTTTTGGTGTCTCTAAAGCAATGATAGGGTGAAAACCAGGATACCAAAAGTCTATTATCATACTAAAAAAAAAAAACAAGTGTGTTTAGCGATACTTCTTGTCACCACCTATTCTATGGTGTGACAGGAACCTTAGTTTTGAGGTTCCTATTGTTATGCACATACTTTTCTTTTGTTCCAGCATTACTTGCTTCTTTGCCTCATTCTAGGGAGAGTTTTGTGTTGGTTTTGGTCTTTCCCATGGTCGCATGGACTCTATGGCTGACTTTGGGATATTTGCAAGTTTGGGTGTTTTCCCTTTGCCTTCTTTGTTCCTGTCACTTACCTAGTCTTCCACTTGTTTCTATTGTCTCAACGATAGCTCCTGGTGGGTCCCACTTTATTCCCTAGATTTCCTCTTAGGCTCCTTGGTGGCTTTCTTCATTATTACTCTACTACATGACTTAACTTTTATGTCTTATCTATCCAACAGTCTTGTCACCGTCTATGTCAGATGCTCTCTTTTCTTCGGTTGTTATTTTCTACGTTTCTATCTGATGCCACTATTGTTCTATCCATGCTAGCCTCAAGTTACCTCTTTTGTGGTCATTTCTATTTCTCCCTCATGTAAGATCATGATAGCTTTTCATGCTACATCTTTGTGAATTTTCTACGGGATTTATCCACTTGCCCATTATCTTCATGACAATATTCGGTGTTACAATTTGCACGCCTTCATCTCTCCAGTAGTCACCTCAACACCACTTGTCCAGTAGTCCATCCTTAAGTTGGGGGGGTACATAGGAGTTAATCCTATGATGTTCATTATTAATTTTTATTGGCCAAATCTGATTGTAATCCTATAATATTCACCATTATTATCCTTCATGAGAAACTCATCTGGTCACATTACCTAATACCTTCCATAAACTTTC
>VDFB02075321.1:243607863-243871161 GCA_007258455.2 Sequoia sempervirens | reverse complement strand
AAAAAATAAAATTTTAGAAAAATCTTTTAGTTTCAAAAAATTTGAGGGGGAGCACGGCCAAAATTCTTCTTTTTATGAAGTGCCCACTTAGAAAATTAATAAAAAATCAAATATTCATTAAAAAATTATCAAAAAATATCCAGTCCTTACTACATACTGTTATCTAACTTCTGACTGGAGCGATTTTAAAACTACTAAAAAAAAGTCCACCGTGCTCGGGTCACACAAGAGTTGCTATGTTATGTTTTTCTGATAGAAATAACAACAATTTGTGTGTGTCCCTCTTTTGAACCCCTTAATCTCAACCATTTTCAAAATAAATTAGTAGTTTAGAAAGTAGATTTGGAGCACTGCGGTCCTTGTTTTTGTTCCATCAAAAATTTTTGAGTGTAACTATCTTCAATTTCACGTCCAAGGTCAGTATTTCCTGATTTCAGAAAAAAAGTGGCCACTTAAGCCCCTTTTTTGGGAACCATCTTGGTGCACTCACCCTCTAAGAGGTCAAAAATGAGGTAAAACACCAAAAAATGGTGTGAAATGACCTTCAAATGGATGAAAACGCATTTGGGGGATCTAGACCTCTTCTGGATGGCTAAACAGGGTCAAAAATAGGCTTAAATAGGCCTTAGGAGGCCACTTCTAATTCATTTTCACACTTAGCTCCTTTAGAGATTTTGCAATTTTGAGCCTTGATACCCTGAAGAGATGGCACAACGAAAAACTCCCGTTGCATATCTCTGACCGAGTACAGACATACGAGCAACCTCCTGACATTGGGGCACTAGTAAGTGATCCTTACTTGAGCTTTGTTTTTCATTTTACACATTCATTTATTGCATTTAGAGCTAGGTCACTTGCATCAGTGCTATATAGCGCTAGTCAAATTTCAAACTGGACTGCTCTGTCTTTTAAAATAGACCGCCATCACAAGATGGACTGCCATAGTGGAGTTTGGAGTTTGGGATGCTTAAGAAAAGTGCATTGTCATGGTGCAGTTTGGGATTTGAAGGAGCTAGTGTCACTGTTTGCAAATTTCAAACAGTGACGCCTTCACAGTTTGTAATGCTAAGCTAGTTTCTTGAATGCTCAGGATAAATTTTCCTGATGATTTTAACACGGTGACCTTTCTTGATGTAGGAGGTGGCGAGGGAGCTCTATTCTCATGAGCGCAGATCGTGGGATATTTTTGGCTACTTGCAAGATATGACTGACAAGGAGCAGGACCAACTTCGAGAGATGGGGCTATGGCATATTGCCTACGTAGGACCTGTGCGAACCCATCATGACATGATGTCTACGCTTGCCAAGAGATAGCACATTGAGATTTCATCCTTTCATCTTCCCACTGTGGAGGCCACCATTACCTTGGAGGATGTGTGGTGCATCCTTAGATTTCCAATACATGGTTGGTGAGTTATTCATGACATGGATGCTAGACAGGATGCTTGCCATGTAGTCCTAGCCACAAAGGACGCTATATATTGTGAGGTCCAAATAGAGCTAGAGCACCACAGGATGCTCACAACACCCTTTTGACTCGTGATTGCTGCCATCATTTCAGGTCTTGTCACTTTGGATCAATGAGGCCAGTAGTTCAGTCCTAGCTAGGGGCTTTGTTGGGAGCAGATGGTTTGTGACAGGCCAGTCTGTTTTGCATGGGGTCTCATTTTTCTTTCCTCCCTTTACAAGGACTTACATGAATATGCATATTTGGACAGCAAGGTACTTGGTGCAAGTGTCACACTCCTTCATGTGTGGGCATGGGATCATATGTCTATTCTTCGGCCATAGGTTGTTCTAGTGCCGGTCGGGGCCAATGATCTAGTGGTTTGGCATTACAGGGGCGATGTGTCCTTCACACACAAGCAAGCAAGCATGGGATCCCTCACTGGAGGAGGGTCATTGATGAGATGATGGTGTTCACATGGCCCCCATACCTTGGTTGGCTCGGATGGGATGATGATGTATAATAGCTACTCTTTGGTCACCAGGACTGGCTCATGTAGGAGCAGGAGCACACTATGATCGAGAGGTATCTATCGGGATGAGTTCAACGCTAGTTTGGCGAGGTACAAGACAAGCCAGATGATGACTACATGGCCATTTTTTTTCACACAGTATCGCAAGGTGCCTGGGGGCGATACATTCCTTCCTCTAAGGCAATGGACAGTTTCAGGAAGCTGGTGGCCTAGCCATGGGTGTATGATTAGGGGGTCATAGATCTAGGAGTGGCTTAGGCGTACAAAGGTTGGTTTCAACTGCCTCTATGTTTGACAGTTCCAGGTGCACCCTCCATTCAACGGAGAGCTAGGGGGAGGGGGTAGGTTGAGGATGAGGAGGTGGTACTCCTCTTGGAGGACAACCAACATAGGTCCAACCAGCATAGGTTCAGATGGATTAGCCTCATGTTGATGTACACATGCAGGATAGAGATCAGGGGCCGGAGGGTGGACATGATGGGCCCTAGGATCAGGTTGCCAAACCACCATGATTCAGGGGTGAGGACTAGCCTCACGTGCAGCCTCTGCTAGTACAACTAGTGGGTCAGGTAGATCCAAGGGATGGGTTGATATTATAGTTGTAGGCCCAGGTCCAGACCTTGATAGTAGAGAGGGACTAGGCCCATTTAGAGAGAGATCAGGCAATTTTATAGAGGCAGGCCACAAAGTTACAAATAGCCGCAAAGATGGGCTGCAAACAATAGCTAGAGAGTATGGCAGCTCCCTCCTCTCACAACACAGTGCCTCTTCGCTCATATAGGGAGGCCATCCGGGAGGCGGATTACTATCGGTTGCTTTACCATCAGGCCATACCTAGAGCAGCCTGGGCCCTAGATTATTCACAACGGACCAGCCACAAACCGACAAAGGGTCACGGTGACAGAGGCGAGGGTAGTAGATAGGAGGGTTAGACCTCTTTTTTGATCGAGATATTATTATTTCATGCCATATGGGCTCATTTTTTATAGCCCGTTGGGCCTTTTTATACTCATTGACATACACACATGTATAGTGATCTAATTATTATTTTGTACTATAATAGTTACTTGATGATATATATGAGATGATGTTGATGTGATGTTCCATGTACCATTTATTTATTGTGCATTTATGGATGGTTTTGTTTCTATATGCGCTACAGTAATGTTATGGTATTATGTGATGGATATACTATATGGATGCATTTCTTTCTGATGGTGTATGCGTTATGTGATGGTTACATGACTAAAAAATCTATATTATGCCTCCAATGAATGATAACATATGATATGCATTTGTGACAATTACAGATATAATGGATTTATATGATATGTGATATGGGTTGATTTTATGATGCTACATTTCTCATGTAGTACCATTTTTATGTATGTTTTTATGATGGTGCAATCTATATGATGATTTTATGTATGTTGATGCAAATGTGATGATTTATGAAATGATTTATTTTTTGATATATTTTTCTGTTATGATGGTGATGATGATGCGAATGCAGTGATCATGCTATGTGGCTATGCAATGATGAATGTATGTGATCTTCCATTTATGATATGTACTTATGATGATGTTATATAATGATGTGATGTGATGTTATAAATGAAATGATATGTTATGCCAAATGGTATGGAGATGATGATTTATGGTGTATATGCAAAATGATATGTGAGTAATGACCTTATTATGTATATGTGATGGCATAATAAATTATTTTATGAGATTTTTTATATGATTATGGATGGAGGTATGCACTTAATGCAATGGTTTGTTTATATTTCTTATGTACCTATTATGCTTCATTTAATTATGCACTGGATGCTTATAATGATATGGGATGATTTATGAAATGTTTATGCAAAATTTTTGCAATGTGGTGATTTATGAGATGTTCTATTATGATATGGATGGATGATGGATGATATGCATGTTTATGATGGTGTATGATTTATGCAAATGGATGCAAATTCCTAACCTATTTATGTGATGTGATGGTCGTTATATGATTATGCCATGGATGATGTGATAGATTATTTATGTTTTCTATAATTACGTAAGAGATGGTTATATGAAAATGTGTATGTAATGTTATGATTATGAGATGATTAGAATAAAAAATCAATATTATATGCATATGAGATGATCAATTTTTATATATGATATGCATTGTGTTGATGATTTTTGGATGCAAGATGAATACATTCTTAGTGATAAATGATTAACTGTCATAGTACCTTGTTAGCGTGAAAAGCAAGAAGAAATGGAAGAAAGATGAGGTTCCAATCAGGACATGAGATGATGATGATAATGAATATCTGTCATGGAGTTGGGATTTTCAAAGGGCCAATTATCTTATGTTTGATAACACACATAAATATGATGCATCAAGGTATTAAGAACCAGGATGACGTTGTATCTAGTGTGATGAACTTTGACTCGACAATTAGATAGGGGCATCCTTGTTCAAACCTAACATATAGAAACCTTAGGATGCACTTTAGGTATTTCACACATCTCAGACCAAAACATAGGAAGGCAAGCCTTCCTATGTGGTCAACAAGATATCTAGAACACCCTCCATAAATACCTAAATAAAGCAAGTATGCACCAAGTTATATTTCAAGAAATTCCAACAAGCACAACAGATAAAAAGATAATGATCGTTTCCCCATTCCTATCTCTCTAAATCCCTTCGTTGGGGACATCATTGAGAGGTCCTTGGAATGAGCGTAATAAGATAAATCAAAAGACAAAGATATAGTAAACAAACAAGCTGATGTTCTTCAATACCACTAGCCAAGACTAAACTATGGCGATGTCTGATGTTGATGTCCATTGTAGGAAGGATGCATCCTAGGACATGACAATATTAGATGATTTGATATGGGACCAATTGGATGATAGGCTATTGACACAAAGAGTTGACCAACTTTCTTACGTACTAACCTAGATTTTGAGATTTTGACGTTTTGAGTTTTCACTTTTTAACTTGCTAGACTTGTTTTTGACTGTTTTACCAAAGGTTGAGGATGATGATTGTTTATTATGAGCGGCATTTATTGCTGGTGAAAACAAGATGAGACAGATGATTTTTTCAAATATTTGGATGTTTTTGAAGTTTTGAAATGTTTTGAGGATATTTTTGGTATTTTTGAGATTTTACAAATGTTTTGAATTTTGGATTTTCAAATGTTTTGGGGTTTTCTGATATTTTTGACCAAGAAACTAACCTAAGGACCTATCCTAGGGGCCTCGGGGGCTAATCAATAGATTAGCCTTACCTATGTTATACACGTAGAGACCACGTAGTTCGATTGATGACTTGACCGATTTACAGATGAAGATATACATGATGAAATTTCAGTTTATTACGACGAACTCCTAAAGGACTGACCTAAGTGTCTCTGCGGATGATCAAAAGATCAACCTTGCCTATGTTCAAGGCTCAGAGACCTATAGTTCGATAAGATGATTCTATTTTTTGACTTTTTGACTTACTTTTGACCTATTTTTGGATTTTGATATGTTTTGAATGTTTTTGGATTTTCTATTTTTCTGATGCTTTTGGATTTTTTGAATTTAGGATGTTTTTGGATTTTCTGATTTTAGGATGTTTTTGGATTTTCTAAACTTCTAATGATTTTGTGTTTTTTGATTTTAGGAATTCAAGAATATACATGAATTTGATCCGATGAGAACATGCCCCCAACGTGATGCAATAGACTACTCCGATAAAGGAAGGACAAACTGACCTTGAGAATGGGCTGAGTAGTACTAAGAGGGATCATGACACACTCACAGGACCAAGCTATGATGCAGATGTCAAATGGATGGGTGATGGATGGAGATTTGAAATGCGATGGATGCGTAATTGATGGATAATGTAAAACAAGCCGTGAAGATCCTGGTGGATGGAACGTACTTATTTACACAAGGCACCTATTTTCTAGGTTTTCACCAAGGTACTTGCCCAAAATACCATCGAAGTGGTTTTCACTAGAGGACGCTTTTTCTCTTTACTGTTTTTAATCCTTTTTCTGATTTTTGATTTTTTTTTGTCACCAAGACACCTGTTTGCTGGGTTTTCACCAAGGTAGCCATTTTTTTAGGACATTTTCTAATTTTTTGATCTTTTGGGTTCTATACCTTGAAAGATTACGCATAAAAGTTTTTGAGATGAGAGTTGTTCATGGGCTCCTACAGAGGCTCACCTTTGGGTGTTGATAACTGATATGCCCCTGACTTATAGCTTTTGTGATAAAAAATGGTCCTAAATAATTGGGTTAAAATTTTCCTTTGCTGTTTGGATTTAGGACATTCTTCTGATTCTCCTTTAGTACCAGTTTTCCAACTTGGAAAGTCCTGCTTCTAATTTTCTTGTTATAGCTCCTCTTGAGTCTGTTCTGATAGACTTGCAAATGATTTAAATAATCTATACACTACTCATCTAGTAGCTCTAGCTCATTCAGTTTTGATACTCGGTATTCTTCTTTTGTGATGAGGTTTTGCAGTGATATTCTTAGTGATAGGAGCTCGATCTTAATGGGTAGTATGGCTTATGATCTGTAGACTAGGGAGAATGGGGTGGCACCAATGGGTGTGCAAATGCTAGTTAGATAGGCCCAAAGGGCAAGATTTAGCTACAGATTCCAGTCATGACCCGCATCATTGACTATTTTCTTGAGGATTTTGAAATTGGTTTTATTTGTGGCTTCTTCTTGGCCATTTCCTTGGGGATAATATGGGGTGGAGAAGCGATGTTGGATTTTGAATTGTGTCCCATTATCAAAGATAATAGCTTGGGGAACACCGTATCGGCATATTAAGTAGTTCAGGATGAACTTTGATATCTACTTTCTAGTGATATGTCATGGGGATGGCTTCCACCCACTTGGTGAAGTACTCAGTGGCAGTTATGATGAACTTGTGGCCATTAGATGAAGTGGGAGTGATTTTTCCAATGAGATTGAGTCCCCATTGCGAAAAGGGCCATGGTGTGAAAATGGGGTGAAGTCCTTGAGCTGGAGCATGGATGAGGTCTCCATGCTATTGACATTGTAGACACCTTTTGACGTAGTCATGTGCCTCTTTCTCCATAGTGGGCCAATAATACCCCATCCTCAGTAGTTTCTTAGCCAAGGTCATTCCACTTGAGTGCAAACCACAAATCTTGTTATGCACCTTAGTTAAAGCAGTCAAGGCTTCATCAGTATTAAGGTAGCGTAATAAGGTTCCCTCTATGCTTCTATGGTATAAGGTATTTCCTAGGATGACAAACCTAGAGTATTTTTTAATAAAAGTTCTTTTTAAGCTTGAGGGTAAGTTAGCAGGTAAGACACCTATTCGTAGGTAGGTAAAAATGTCATGGTACCAGGGATCTTTAGGACTAACGATTTCACACACAAATTCTGAATCTGGTACCTCAAATGTGGGCATGAGAAGCCACTCTACCAAGAATTCATGTTTTAGGATGTTGCGAGGGATTTCCAGTAAGGATCCAATTGTTGCCATGGCGTTTGCAGCTCTGTTGTTTGCTCTAGGAATTTTCTTGAATGTGATCTCGATGAAGGATTCTTTGAGAGTCTCCACCAGCTTCTTGTATGGAGTGAGCTTATCATTCTTAGTCTGGTATTCACCATTCACTTGATTTATTATCAACTAGGAGTCTTTGTATACTCTGAGGGCCATGATGTGCCACTGTATTGCTATTCTGAGACCTATGGTTAAAGCCTTATATTTTGCAATGTTGTTGGTGTAGGGGAATGCCAATTTATATGATCTAGCTATGCAGTCCACCTGTGGGGTGATGAAAAAGACACCAACGCCTGATCCATGTTGTGTGTATGATCCATCAAAATAAATTTTCCAGTGATCGACTATGCTGAGGTTGAAGATGGATTCATCTGGAAACTCTGATATAAGTGGATTCTCTGAATAGATTGGTGCTTCTGCAAGTTGATCTGCTATGATTTGACCTTTAATTGCTTTCTACTCCACATATTCAATGCCATACTCTGATAATATCATGACCCATTTGGCCATTCTTCCAGTGAGTATTTCCTTTGACAATAAGTACTTGAGGGGATCAATCCTAGTGATGAGTTTTATTTTGTGTGCTAGAATGTAATGTCTGAATTTCTGTGAAGAAAAAACTAGTACTAGACATGATTTTTCAATAAATGTGTAGTTTAACTCATGCCCAACCATTGTTCTATTGATATAATAGATTTCCCTTTTTGTCCCATTTTCATCATGTTGAGCTAGAAGAGCACCGAGGGTTGTTGTTGTTGCTGACACATAGAGAATTAATGGCTTTCTTGCGATCGGTTGCATGAGGACTGGTGGTGTAAGCAGATATTCTTTGATCTTATTGAAGGATTCTTCACACTTGTTATCCTAGTTGTATGCTACTCCCTTGTGAAGTAGGTGAGAGTATGGATTCTATTTATTTGCCAGTTGTGCTATGAACCTTCAGATGGACTGAAGCCTACCTTGGAGACCTCTCAATTGTTTCAATGTTTTGGGTGCCTCCATATCAAGGATTTATTTTACTTTGGTAGGGTCTACCTCAATACCTCTCATTGACACTATGTATCCTAGCAACTTTCCTAATTGTATGCTGAAGACACACTTCTTTGGATTTAATTGAACCTTGTATTCCTCCAGCTTGTCAAAAATAGTACTCAAGGTTGCTATGTGATCCTTCCTCTTTTTGGATTTGGATAGTATGTCATCGACATAACCTTCAACATTTTTATGGATCATGTCATGGAATATTAACATCATGGCTCTTTGGTATGTTGCTCCTACATTCTTCAAGCTGAATGGCATCATATTCCAGTAGTAAGTTCCCCATGGACAAGTAAAGGATGTTTTTTGTTGATCTTCTTTAGCAATCATATTTATCTAGTTGTATCCTGAGAAACCGTCCATCAGGGAAATAATTTTGTGTCCCACCATCATGTCTACAATCATGTCAATGTTGGGCAATGAGAAATCATCTTTTGGACATGCTTTGTTTAAGTCCTTGAAATCTATGCAGATTTTGATGCCCCCATCAGTTTTTGAGATAAGAACTAGGTTTGACACCCATTCTAGATAGTCTATTGGTCGAATGACTCCTACGTCTAGTAGCTTCTTTAATTCCATTTTGACTAGCAAGGCAATCTGAGGGTGCATTTTTCTGAGCTTTTGTCTAACAGGATTTGCTTAAGAGTATACTACTAAGTGATGAACCACAATTTCTAGATTGAGCCCATGCATGTCTGCATAGCTCCATGAAAAATTAACTTGTCTTTCTCTCAAGAAGGCTGCTAGGAGCTCTTGTTCCTTTGATAGTAATGACTATGTATAAAATGTGATGTTCAATGTTTTCTCTATTCCTAGATTAACTGGATTGCACTTTTTAGCTAGGACCGCTCATTTTTCCTAATGGAGATCTTTGAAAGGAAGATTGAATCCCCCATCCTTAGGTTCCTTGGAGAGGTTTTCACCATTGGATGTGTCCTTTCTTTTTTATTTTTTCATGTTGGAGAGTGCTACAGTGTGGTTTTCACTCAAGGACTTAGATATTATTCTTAATTTTTTGCTTTTGTGACTGAGGGATTCAATCATTTCCCCATAGTATGCATGTGTATCCAGCTCGATGATGAATCTTGCTTTGTGATCCCCACATGGAATATTATCTCATAGTCCCATGAATTCTAAGAGTGCCTCATCATTTTCAAATGTGTCAAGAATTGGTAGTCCTCATTGGTCATAATCGATGAGTTGTGGGTAGACTAGACATATTTCATGGTTCTGGTTTTCAGACTCATAAGATAGGGTGCTAATCATGAGAAGGGTGGTATCCTCAAAGAGCCTGGGTATGTTGGTTATGGGATCCTCATCATCACTACTACTATAGACATCAGTTATGTCAAAAGTGAAATTATCTAAGACGCAACCAGTGGATACAGGTAAGCAAAGTTTAGCTAGTGTTGGTTCATGAGGAGTCTTGACTACTTTAACTAGAGGACCTCGTCCATGTATAGTTATACTCAGATGGGTACATCTGAGGCCCAGATTTCTAATTTGCATCTTAGGAATGAGGGGTATTATAATCCTGTTGTCATTTTTCCCCAATTTTTGGTTTTTGTCATAGCCTATTGCAAGCATCATTTGCAAACCTTTACTTTTGTCATCCATTGGTAGATTAGTTGTTGGTCTATTATCTTGGTATAGGAGATGAGATGAGTCCTCATCTATGACTTCTTATTCAAGATCCCCCCAACTTCTGAAGTTGGGATATTCAGGGGATGTTTGGGAAGTGGAGGCTTGATTTGATTGCGGACGTCCTCATGATCTAGGAGTTTTTGGTAACTCTCCTACCACAAAGGAATTTTTGGGAATCATATAGTTTCCGCAACCATTGTCCTAGATGATGAATTTGATATCAGAGATGGTGGGGATGGTAGGAATGGTAGGTGTCTCTATCACAAAAGTGGAGGTGAGAGTGGCTAAATCAATGTATGGTGTTGATGGGCCTTCATCAGTTTTAGGTACTTGAGGTATTTTGTAGTATTTTTCCTCAAGGTTCTTGTAGTAGGAGAATGGTTTATGATCTCCATGGATGGTGACCTCTTGTCCTTCATATGTGAATTTGACACATTGATGGAAGGTTGATGCTACTACTTGCATTGTATGGATCCATGGACGTCCTAGGAGAATGTTATAAGGCAAGTCGAGATCCAGGACCTGATAGGTGGTTTCCATGATAGTTTCCCTACTTGAATAGGGATTTGGATTGTGCCTTGGGACACTCTTTCCTGATCATCATATGCTCTGATTGTAATACCTTTTCCTTTGTCCCTGGAATCCTTTGAGGTTTTTAGGTCCTTAATGAGCTTGAGGGAAAAAATATTCAAGCTTGCACCTCCATCCACCAAGACTCGCTTGACTTTATTTTTCTGCACTAGGACCTCTAAATGGAGTGCATGGTTATGAGATGGTTGAGTGGGAAAATATTGGTTAGAGAATGTAAGAAGATTCGGATTAATAATATTTTCAGCCATAGCTTGAAATTGTTCTGCATCAAGATCTGCAGGGACAGTGGATGAAGCCAATGCTTCCTCAACGATTTTCTTGTGGGCGGATGAGATTTTTAATAACTCCATGATGGAGATTTGTGTTGGGGTTCTTTTTAGTTGATCAAGGACATTGTAATAATTGGAAACAGATTTGAGTACAAGTACTATGTTTGGTTGGGATGATCCTATGATGGTAATTTTTTTGCCTCTTGTGGTGACTCCACAATCAGCATGGGATCCTTTGATGGTGATGGTAGCACAGTAGTCATCCAGGGATGTGATGAAATGGTCGTACACATGATTCACATTCTTGAAGGTGCCTTTCCCCTTATCTGTGTTATTGTTCCCTTTATTGTTATGGTTAGGCATCAGATTCATGCATATTTTGAGATTTTGATTCCCTATTGGTTTTTCCACATTTATGATTCTTTGATCAATGAGGTCTTGGACTAGGTTTTTTAACCTCATGCAACTGTTAGTGGTGTGCCCTTTGATTTTTTGGAAGTTGTAGAGCTGATTTTCATTGTACCAAGGAGGTTTCACATCTGGTTCTTGGTAGTTCTCATAGGTGGGATCCTTGATAAGGTTTTCATTTTATTAGTTTCTTCATGATGACTTCGAGTGGCTCCCCAGGGGCGGTGTAATTCCACTTGGTGAAGTTCTTGTTTCGCTAGGGCGGTCCCCTTTCATTGTTGATGTTATTGATCGCTTGATTGTTTGGTTGTTGTGTTGTTGTGTTCGTTGGATGGTTGTTTTGATGATGTTTTTGGATTTGTTGTTGTGGTGCGGGTGTGTTTTTCTGAGGGGCACTGATGACAACTTTGGCATCAATGACACCATCATTGGTAATTTTTTTGTTTTTTTCCCATGTACAAGGTTTGTCATTATAGTTTGTAGATGGGTGATTTTTCTGTTGTTTGGGATATGAAGTTGATCCTCTAGGTTGTGTCATAAGGGCTCGTTTGATGCTGAGCACCTTGGAAATCAACCAATTGTACATGGTGATCCCTTGGACTTTGAGGTTGAAAGCTAAGAGGCCATCAAGGTTGGATATGATAGTGCAAACTTGTTGTTCCTCAGGCATGATCCATTTGCACCGATTGTCCTTGGATCACCATTGTTGTAGGAATGAAGCAAATGATTCATTCTTCCTTGTTTCAGAGATGAGAGTTCCTCTAGACTGACATCCATGGTGATATTGCATGTGTAGTTTTTGATGAATGCATCTATGATTTCTTGGAATGTCTTGATGCCTGTAGGTATGTGAGAGAACCATTCCATGGCGTGGCCAGCCAAACTCCTAGGAAATAGCCACATCATATAGGTATCGTCATATGCGACTTCTATGCAATGAACCTGGAATTCCCTAATGTGATTCATCCCACGGTACTTATCAAACTTTGGGATCTCAAATACCTTTGGGAATGGTTTCACCACAAGGCTCCTGTTGAATAGATAAGGAAACAAGTTGCTAGATGTTTTTGTGGTTCGCCCTGAATGAAGATTGAGCACTTGTGAGAGTAATTTAATTTGTGCTGCAACATCATTTTGCGGATCAAAGGGTGGGATGGAAGTGTTCTGAGGTGGTTCACTTATTTATGGGATGGGTGGATTGGTTGATGTGTTGATTGGTGGTATTTGCACATTCTGTTGAGCCATGTATGCTTGTACTTGTTTCTGTATCAACAGTGCTTGTTGTTTGTCTTATTGTTGTTGTGCCAGGATTGCCTGTTGCTAAGCCTATTGTTGTTGTTGTGCAAACAATGCTTGTTGTTGAGCTACTAATTGGACTGCTTCCTATTGGTCTTGATATTGTTTCAGCGCTTGTTGATGTGCTTGATGTTGTGTTGCTTGTTGTTGTGCAAGATATTGCGCTTGTGCTTGTTCTTGTTGTGCTTGATATTGGGCTTGAGCTTCAACATGCGCTTGAGCTCGTGCTTGAGCTTGAGCCTAAGCTTGAGCTTGAGCTCAAGCTTGAGCTTGTGCTTGTGTGGCTTAAGCTTGTGCCTGAGCTTGAGCTTGAGCTTATGCAACTTGTTATTGTTGTTGTTGCAATAAGATTTGGGCTTGCGCAACCTATTGTGCTTGTAATGCAGCTTGAGTGGTTTGCTGAGCAGCTAGTTGTGTGGCTTGTTGAGCGGCTAGTTGTGTGGCTTGTTGTTTTGTACTTGCAAGAATTCCTTTTGATAGGCAACTTGTTGAGTGGATTGCAACACAATACTATATTGGCTTGATGTATTGGAGCTTGGTGGTGGTGGTGGTGGTGGATTTAGAATGGTGCTTGTTGTGGTGGTGAGAGGTGTTGTTGTGTTGATGATTGGGGTTTGATTGGTAGATGGTGAGATCAATGTGGTTGGTCCTTGAGAGATCATGTTTTGAGATGTTAGGGGGGTGTTTGATGATTTGATGGTGGTGGTATGTGTTATCAGGGCAGTCGCCATCTATTATTACAATGTTGATGACAAGTTTTGAGAGTTTGGCATGATGCTTTGATTGATGTTCGGGATGTTGGTTTGATTTTGATTTATATTTGGTAAAGGGGGAGGCCCTAAGCCAAGAAGTGGTGTGGATGATGATGGAAATGGTGGAAGTGGTGAAAACATGAGGGATGTGATCTCTTGAGTAAATGGTGTAGTGTCAAAAATTCCCCTCGGTCCGAACATGTCACCCTCTCCTTGTGAGGTTATGGGGAGAGAGGTTTGGGGTGTTGCATGAAAGGATGATGATGATGGATCATTGGGATCATGGAAAGTGAGAGGGACATATCTATGTAATGGATTTTGGGGTATGGTTTTCCCCAAGATGGTGTTTGCATCCAAGTCTTGATTATTGACAAGGGTGTGTGTTTGTAACGCATTGAGAAATGCAGTTCCCTTGTTAACACTAGGTTGAATTGGAGCAATGGATGATGTGATTTGCAGGATGTTTTGAGTGATACTTTGGGATGGGGTGGTAGATGAGATGGGGAGTGTGGATGAAATTGGAGGCATGACCTCTAAGGATGGTTCCACTATAGAGCTCACATCGAAATTAGAAGGTAGTTTAGCTCCTTTTTTTTCTAATTCAAGCATGTATAGTGAAGGGTTGAGTCTCATCATGATATTGATAATCTTATGGTTCTCCAGATTTTGAATCATTTCAGTGATTTCCTCATGTGACATTCCAAAGGGATTATTGGTAAGATCCTCTACTTCCTCTTGAGGGTTTTGTGGTGATGAAGGAAAGTTGATTAGAGGATTACTTGATTCAATGAGAATTGTTTCAGAATTTGTTTGACTAAGGTCACTTGTAGTGGATGTTTCTTTGTTTGCTTCCATGTTCCTCTTGTGTTGAGATCTAGTTTGCACCATAAAATATGGATCAATTTTCAAGAATATGGGAAACAAATCCCTAATTCTTTGGATTGATCTAATCTTAGGCACAAAAAGACAAAATTTAGGATGTTTTCAAGGATCAAAGGTGATATTATGGGGATGATGTGGATGTTTGAACTTTTGAGAAATCGTGAGGGGATGCTAGAATTTTTAGGACTTTTTGGATTTGTTTTCAAATTTTGACTTTGATTTGATTTTGGGTTTGCTTTGTTTTTGGATTTATGAACAAATAGACCCTAAGATTTTGGATGATTGTCTAAGGGGTAGATTTTCTCAAAGGATGATAATTTGAATATGTGTAGGGAGAAGGATGCATCTACCCACACCTATTCAAACAAAATGATAATTTAACCAAGCATATGAAGAAGGATGCATCTACATATACCTAGCTAAACAAAATGGTTCAATAATTTGACTAAGCATATGAAAAAGGATGAATCTACACATACCTAGCCAAAGATGATTTGATGTTTTGATTCAAATATTTCAAGGATTTTGCTTCAAGGTTTTGATGATATGATTTTTTCCAAAAATCCTAGCATGGAGGATAATTTCAAGAGTTTTCAAAAGATGATGGTGAGGTGATTTTGGTTTGATGTTCAAGGATGGATGAAAAGGTTTTATTTTGATCCTAGAATGTACCTAAAAAGACACTTGTTTACTAGACCTTGGTATTGAAGAACATACAATACTTATAAGGACCTCTTAACCAAGAAGTGGTTCAAACTGAGCATAAATTTCCAGATTGTTCAAAGGAATGAGTCTATATAACCTTGTGAATTTTTTTCTTATTTTGATATGTTTCTTTTGATTGCACTTCGTAATGTATTTCTTGATGACCTTTTGAGTGTGACTCCTAAATTCTGAACATTTTCTCCAGGACTTTTGTTTTGGGATTTTGACTTTCTTGGAAATGATGAGGAACTAACACATGTGTGAGAGCCAATTTTGTTACCTTTTCTTAGTGATTTTTTTTACCACAAACACTTCTTTGATTAGATTTTCAAACTAGATGTCCAATGTCCCAATTTCTTCGAATCCCATAAAGTATGTTATGTGGAATTTTGATGAAATCAAGGCAAGGGTTACCTATTGTTTAAATTTAGTAGGAAAATTGAGATGTAAATCCAAGTGTTTAGAAACCTATAAGGATAAAATCCCAAGGGAAAGCAATAACACATGAATTTGGTCAATTGTATTTTCCTCCTAAAGGGTTTGAAATTTTGATGATGATCTTAAATGTTTGTTTCCAAATGTTTTTGAACAAGAAAAGTGTTTTGTAACCAAGAACAAGCATAATCCTATGGATATGAAAGACTATATTTGTTGAGTCCCCACTTGGACAAGTCTAGATACGCTTATTTTTAGCGAATGGTTAGATGATTGACCCCACTAGCTCCCCTCCACGACACTCACTTCTCAGGGCATCCAAGCATCAATACCCATGAAACTCCCATGGCATACTTTCCATTTCTACTAAAAACCATAAAAGTGTGGGGTGGCTTCAAGACGTCTATTCTTGCACCAACAAATAGATAAGGATTTTGTCCTTTCTACAAGGTTTTTAGTTTGGACTTTTTGTTCATAGGAGTTGATCGAACATGGTGAGAGACCATTGCTTCTATCCTCGTCGGAGCCAACAATGTGATACTGGTCTTTGTTCCAGTACCCACTTTTATATCCTGACTGGAAATACTCTTGATTTTAGAGTGTTATTGGTTGAGTCATTCCCTTGGCTGAGTACTTTTTCCCCAAGGCAGGCCCTCTAAGATAGACAATAGCAAGTAAACATATCCGTAACTCAATCGATCTTTGTTGAGAAACAAAGAGAGAATACACGTGATAGGTTTTCCTCACACTTGCAAGATATTTTGTTCAATTTTAGTTCCAAAATGAAGTGTGGAGGAAATTACTTTATCCCAACCCAAGACCACCAAAAAGCCTTATGATTCTCAAGATCGTCATGAGGTGCGAGAGAAGCACATATGTCTTTTCAATGGTGTTAGTTTCAGTAAGCGATCACGAAAAAAAAATAGCACATGTTCTTTTTAATCCAACAAAGCAATCATGACTCCTTTTTATAGCACCAAATGAAGTGTGAGAATTTTCCTTGTTCAATTATTAGCCCCAAACAAAATCTAGTGAGTTTGTGTCCTAAAGTTCATTTTAAGCTCCTTTTGTAACAAGAATTTAAAAAGCTCTTTTTAGAGCCCAAAATGAAATAGTGAGTCCTAAGCATGAAATATAACAATTTTTTTCTTAAGAGGAATAGTGAATCCTCTAAGAGTGTTGAACAAACACTAGAGTATTTAAAAACACTTGGTATCATGAAATGAGGTCATCATGCTTCTTTTTATCTTCACCTTTGATCAATCCAACCTACAAGAAAATTAGTTAGGTTTTGCAAAAATAGAGGTCAAGAAAGAAAAAAATTGACTAAATAACCCGATTTTGATAAAAGGAACGTGTTATAAATAAATTTTCACTTTCTACTTCCCTCCAGCGGTGCAATCCATGAAGGCGTCACAGTTTGAAAACACCAGCAATGTTGTATAGTGCCGCTTACAGTCAGCATCACTTTGTAGCCAAACCAGTGAGCATGAAGGCGTTGCTATTCTGGTCAGTGGTGCTTTTTGGATTTTGAAAAGATTCCAACAAGCCGGAAAGATTCAGCGGTGTTGTTTGAAAATTTGAATTCTGGGTGGGAAGTATGGAGCATCACAGTTTGAAATTTGCAACGATGTGATATGGCGATGTTGAGTTCTCAGCGGTGTTAAATAGCAACGTTGAGATTCTAGCAGTGGAGTTTTCTATAAGCACACAAAAACAAAAAAAAAAGCATGGAATTTTCTTAAAAAATGTGATTTGATCTTCTTGTTTTCCCTCCTTCTAGTGCCAGAATGTGAACCGAGTTTCCCAACCAACACAAACACAACAAACAATCAATAGATTAGATCAAATGCAAGGTTGGAACTATGATTCCATGCAAGAGAAAAGGAATGAAATGAAGAACACAACACACTTAAAACAAAGATATCAAATCCTATTCTAAAACAAAGCAAACTCTTAATCTCTTGAGGGAGTTGGTGCCAATTTGATGTGAAAATTGGCCCTTTCCCAACTCCAATGATGTGATGAAGAGTGATCCACTTGATGAAGAACTCCAATGTGCTCCAAGATAAAAATCTACATAACATAGCTAAGATTGGATAAAATTGGATGAAAATTGCTATGAATTTGAGTATAGTAAGTTTACTCAAGTTGTGGATGATCAAATGAGGAATGAAGCCTCTTATTTATAGAATATCAAGTTGAAGAGATGTCCAAAATATAGCAATGTGGGACTAAGAATCAACAAATGGCAAGGTGCCACTTGTCAACATGTGAATGGATGAAGGATGTGCAAGTTTTGAAGATTGTGTCAATAAATGCATATATTTGAAATTTGAAATTGTTGAAATGACATGTAAGAGGGAAATAATGTGCATTGAATGCCACTTGGCTCAAGGAAAAGGGAATTTTTAGGTGGAGTAAATGCCTTGTTGGAAGGACAAAGTCCACTTGGATTTTGAATTCAAATTTGAGGAATATTCCTTTATTATGCCTTTTAAGAGAAAATAGAGATTTAATAAATGAATTAAATCTATTTTTCATGTGCAAGTTGTAAAAGCTAGAGGATGGGACATGGATTAGGATTAAACTGATCAAGGTTAATTAATTTAATGAGAGGTCAAAATGATGTGACATATTGATTTAGATTTATGGATTGATTTAAATCAAATATGAGAAGAATATGATTTCAAGATTAATTAAATAAATATTTTTGTTTTATTTAACCAAGGAGATGAAGTTAGATTTAAACTAAATAAGGTTTTAATTTATTTAATATAATGGATGGAATTTAAAGATTTAATCAAATAAAATTGATTATTTAATTAAATAGGGATAATTAGATCAGACTGATTGATTTAATTAGCAGGAGATGACTTAATTAGATAAATGATTTATTTAATTAAGAGAGGAACACTGATGAATTTAATCAAATAAATGTATTCAATTAAATGGTTAGATCGAGGGATAATTTAGGATGAAATGGTGTTAGTGGTCGGGATCAGATGTGCAATGTCAATCAATACATTTTCTATGTCTACATTTATGAGCTTGTATTTTCCCATGAATTTTGGTTCTAAATTCAACAATCCCAAATCATCGATTGATATCGTTGTGAAGGGTTTAGGACATCTAGATTATTTTTGTTCTTTAATGGGTTTTACTTGTGTAGATGGTGTTAATGTTTTCAAAGGATTCTCTTTGTTTTTCTCAAGTTGTAAGACACTATAAGGCTCATGATCAACGTCAAGTGTTTGCACTGTGTTGTTGTAGACATACTTCATTTTATGATGAAGAGTAGAAGACACTACATGCATCTCATGAATCCAAGGTCTTACTAAAAGAAGATTGTATGAAATATTATCAGGAATGACATGAATAGTTGTTTCTAATATAGCTTTTCTAGCTATAATAGGCAAAGTAATCACACCAAGTGGTTCCTTTCCAACATTGTCAAATCCACTAATAGATAAAGAGACTGGTTGAATTTTTTATTTGTCTAGACCAAGCCTATCCAGGAGAGATACACTACACACATTAAGGGAAGAACCATTGTATACGAGGGTTTGCTTTATCCCTTTTCTCTTGTATTGAGCTATGATCATGAAAGAATCATTTTGTTTTTGTACTTCCAAAGGGGGAGTTCACTTTGGTGGAAAACAATGTCAACATTTATTCCTTGAATCATGGCTGCTATGTCATTCAGTTGTGCATTATAAGGGATAGGAACTTGTTGCAATGCACTTTGATTCATGTTGCGGTAGTGGGGGGATGCTTGAATAAGGTCCCATAAGGATATCTTAGCAGGAGTAGTCTTTAGTTGTTCGAAAAGATCATACTCCTTTCCATGAGGAGGACCCACTAAGATATGGTTATGTAGGATAGGATTAGGAAATGGGAGGTATGTTGAAGGTGTTTGTCCTTGTTGTAGATTGTTCCTAGTGTTATATGTATGAGCAACAATATTATGTCTTGGCTAATGCGACGCATTATTCTTAGGTGGGTAAAGGATAAGTTCAGGTTTGTTTTGAGTTTGAGGTTTGTGTGAAGGTGGGTAAAGGATTAGAGGATTCTTAGGATGTCCCACAAGATATGTAGGAGGTCTAATAGTCAAGGGGGATCTAATGGGAATTTGCACATTCATAACCTCAATGGTCTTGGTTTGATGTATCTCTAATAAAGGGAAATCTAGTATCACCTTTTTACCATCACCCAGGGAAGACACATTACTATTGTTGCCATTTTATTGCACCATGATAGCCTCCCTAGGAGGAGAGATTTTAGGAGAACTACAAACCAAATGTTCTTGACATCCAAATTTTTCTTCCAAAATGACTTCATCGCAAGTAAGGGATATTAGGAGAAGGATCTATTTGATTGTCCTTTTTCTCTAAGGTATCATTCTCTTGTGCCATATTATCTACCCTAGTAGGAGAGCTTGTAAGATGTACATCACATTCTATGGTTAGATTTTGTAAGGTAGCTTCATCACAAGTAGGGGAGGTATCAAGAGAAGGAAAACTATGATTTTCATGCTTACCAAATAGATCTTCCCAAATGGTAGGGGAATTAGGGAAGGGAGGAGCAAGATTCTCATGACCCTCAATAGGTACATCTTCTAACACCAACCTATCCTCTTCGCATCGAGGAGGGATAGTAGGAGAAGGAAAATTGTGATTTCCATAGCCACCTATTATATCATCCTCTTTTGCTAAAACATTCTCACAAGCAAGGGATGAAAGGAGACTTGGTAGGGTGATGTTTAGAAATGTGTCTATGAGCTCATCTTCTTGTTTTCTAATATCTTCCAAAGGGAGAAGAGGAGAGGGACAATCAAGACCCTAAATTCTTGTATCTTCTTTCACCAAGATACCTTCATCACTAATAGGAGAGGTATCGGGACAAGAACAAGTATGATTGTTATGATTTTCTATGCTTGCATCCTCTTGTGTTAAGACATTCTTACAAATCTGATAGATACTAGGAGGGTATCCAACATGCTTATCAAAGGTTTTACTTTGCTTTCCTAGATTATGCCCATGAGTAGATAAAATAGAATCATATAAGCCACTTGATATTCTAGAAACACTAAATGCTTGAAAAGAACACATGCTAACATGAGAAAGTAAATAAAGTGCAATTCAATGACCTAAAGTGAAATGTTTAAATACTTTTTAGATTTGAAACACTATGCAATGATCTGAAAATGAGATGTTGTAAATACAAATTTGGAATTGATCAATGCATGAAATGAGATTATTTAAGCTACATTTAGTGAAACACATGTAACATAAATTCCACCCACTAAAACAAATAGTTAATGGAAGCTAGTAGAAGTGCAAAAACAAGTTTTTCACTGCTATAAAATACAGTTTCAGGGGTGCAAAGGGACTGATTCGCCCAAGGTGGTGAATGAGTCCCAATGAGGATTTGTTTCTAAATTTTCAGAATTTTTATTTATTTTTATGCTTTTTATGTTTTATGATGTATATCCTAAGTACAAATGCAGTTTTTAGATGATTTACAATGATTTGAGATACAAAAATGCAACCTATATGCACTTTTACTAATGGAAAAAATTGAAACCCTAGAATGCAAATTAACTAATGAAAATCCTAATGCAATGTTAATGAAAGCTAAATCTAGGATAATGATGGACTCCAAATCAGAAAAGAAGGTATTCTAAATGTAGGTTCACCATAATGTAAGAATTTTGGGCCCATTAAAACATTTCATGAAAATGTAATTTTTTTTTGTCTCCACTAGGGTTTAGGATGTAGGGCAAAAATCTTCTATACTTCACATTCAAGGATGACCCTAGAGATCTCACCCCAAGAGTGGAATAGAGGCAAGAGATTTGACAATAGGCTATTCTAGGGTATGATTTTAGATTACTAGAGGAGTTCAACACCAATTTTAGACTTGGAAAGACAATGCAATGAAGGATGAAATGAATAACCCTAGTTTGATGCAATGCTTCAATGAATGACCTACAAATGACCATGAAACAAAATAAAAACCTACAAAATTGAAATTGTGCACCTAGAATTTGGAGAAAGATGGAGGGTGATCCCACAATAGTGGTTTACAATTTTTGGCCAAACTGGACACTAAAATATTTTTTTAACTAAATCTTTACTCTTGGGCACCTATAGTGGCTAAACCATGAGGAATTTGGAGATGATGCAAACTAGAGTTTCGTGAAATTTTCTATAGATTATAAATATATATTTTTCAAAATTTTTGGAATCGGATTGCACTTCTTTTTCCATCTCCCTTAGAAAACTATTTTTTTTCAGAAAACAACATTTTTAAAAAGTGACGCTCACCGTATAACACATAACTTTTTTTACATGAAGGAGAAAATTCTAATTCTTTTGAATTTAGATTCATGACTCCGATATCTAGTGCTTCCACTTGGTTAAATAGTTTTTTATTGAATATTTTTTCTTTAATTAAGTTTTCAAGTCAAACCAATTATAATTCAGACATAGCACGACCGTATAACACGTAACTTTTTTTATATGTATCAAAATTCAAAAAAAAATTCTTTGTTGGATCAAGGAATTCAATATCTAAAGCACTCAGTTTTTTATTTTTTTAATAATCTATTATTTTTCCACATGTGTAGAACAAAGAGCTTATTTTTTGGTGAAAAACCTACATTCACAAGAAATTTAAAAAAATATAATAATAAAATTAAATTTATTCAAAATTATACTTTTTGGGAAGCTTATAATAAGGACTACACACTTACAAAAAATAAATTTTAAATGAATTCATTTGATCCCCCAAAAGGTAAATCAAAAGTGGTTTTTAATCAACATTTTGATAGGTGTAAAGGAGACTGTGTTATAGGTATGGTTTAAAACTAGCAAGGTTCTATCCAAGGGGGTTTTATTTAAGGTAGTTTGATCAAACCCTCCTCAATTGGAATGCTTTAAATGGAATTTTTTAAGGCTTAAATTATTATATTTTCTAAAAATATGTGATTTCATCAGATCCTCCCAAAAATTGTAAACCAGCTTTGTGGGATCACCCTGGAATGGAGCTCTGGAATCCTAAAATTGCTATTTTTTAGGCTTGGTGGGACTCATTCACCATTTTGGGTGAATCAGTCCTAGATCTAGGTTTCTGTACAGGAATAGGTTTCTCAAAAAAGGGTATCTGAAACTAACAAAAATGTCAAAATTGACCCAAAATGGGACTCATTCACCAATATTGGTGAATGAGTCCACTTAGGGTTTTCTAGAACTTGGAGGTCTAAATATGGTCTTTAATGTCTACTCTTCCTGTTCCTCTTGATTTTTGGATATGAAACTGTCAATTTCAGACCTGTAGGTGACTTTTTGTGAAGATTATGAACTTATAAATGGGGGAATCTCTCCAACAACCTTGTAACATATTCTTCAATGATATTCAAGTCTTCAAAGCACTTAGATCTACAACCACACAAAGAAAGAGAGAAAATGTTGATTGTTAGGGAATAGGGGTATGCCTTGGTCAAACCCCTTTTAGGTAATTAAACCAAATGATGAAATAAGATAATGAAGCACGAACATGAAGTAATGAAATGAGAAATTTTCCATGATGATGGATCCTAAATTGCTGCAACAATTGATGAAGAATCTTTCTCTTGAATGCCTTAAAATTGATCTTGAAAGCTATCTTGATGATCTTGTGAAGACTTGGAATGCCTAACCTTTTCTTGCTTGACTTGATAACATGAATGCTTATGTGAAATGAGGATTTGAAAGCTTTCTTATATAGGAAATCTACTCATATGACTGTTAATTTGATCCCTAAGGCTGACATAGGAGAAATTTGAATTAAAAACCCACTTTTCCCACTCAAAGCCTCGAAAATAGCTCAAATGGGACTCATTCATCATCCTGGGTGAATGAGTCCCACCTGCATAAGAATCATTCACCCAAGGTGGTGAATGGGTCCCACAAGGGCTATTTCGTCTGCTGGAATGTTAGAGTGAAGAAATTAGGTTTATACATTGATATTATCAGGTTTTTTATTAAATTATGCCTTGGGATGCACAATATAGGGGCATAGGGGCCTATTAATGATGATATAAAGTTCATAATGTTAGAGGGTTCAAAATCCAATGTGAAAGTGTAAATAAATACACTTTACAACACTAAATTAAGGAAAAATTGGGTCTATTTAGCTTAGAAGGGTCCTAAATCCCATGTGAATGTGTAAAACACATTACAACACTAGATTAGGTCCACTTAATTTACAAGGCTCCTAAATTTAATGTGAAAATATAAATAAATACATTTTACAACATTAAATTAAGGTAGAGTTAAGTTAATTTAGCTCAAGGAGGGCCCAAGACCTAATGTGGATGTATAAGACACCTCACAACACTAGATCAAGGTGAAATTAAGTCCAATTTATCATTAATCATTCTCATATCAAGTGTGAAAATGTCAAGGGATACATTTTTTGACACTACATAATCAATCAATTCTTCATGGTTCAAATTTCCCGCTTAATTTTGAATTTCAACTCTAGGTATTTTTCCAATCTTTGAAATAGCTTTCAACATCTTCATCTAATTTGATTCTTCTTATTCTTCACTTAGGTATTCTACAATTTAGTTCACAACATGATATGCTTCATCATCGCTTTCATCCTCATGTCTAGGGTTTAAACCTCGCCTTGGGTCTTCTACTACATCAAATTGGGCTTGCATCTCATGCATCATTTCCAACATTTCATACATTCTTCTAGCAACATTCACCATATCAGGTGATCTCCTTGGTGGCATCTCTCCCCTTGAATTTGATGCAACTTCCTCAATTCAGTGATTTGGCTACAAGGGTTTCAACTACCCCACAATCCATGATCATTTGAAAACACATGTAGTCTGATTTAGGTTGGTAATCTATTCACCTCAAGGAATGCCTTGAAGACTCACAAAATCACTCTAATACAACTTTGTGCAATCACAAATGGAGGATTCAAAAAGAACAGTCCAAACTATGTAGCTTAGAGTCAACAAAACAAAAATAACACAAGTAAATGATCAAAAAATATGAATCTTTATTGAATCAATAGTCTTACATGCAACATATGCCTCATGGGATAATATTCAAGGCTCATAAGGTTGTCACAAAAACATTCAACATTACAATTGGCCAAGGGCCATATTACAATCCCTAAAAGGGGAAGTGTAAAAAATATCAAATCCTAAAACCTACTTCTAAAACGACTGATGAATAGCTCCTTCCTACAAATTATAAATGATTATAAATATACTTCTCAAGCTCCAACAATGTTCTGCATCAGCCACAAAGGTTCATAAACCTGATGAATGATCAAGCATGTAGGTCGGCCTCAAGTTGTAAAAAGATCATCCTTCATGAAATGAAATGACTTGTGAATCTCAAACATAGATCCTATTGGACCCAAAATGCTTGTATGATGTCTCGTTAATCTCCACACATTTTGGAGTAGGTCCACACTAAAAAGTATGAACTAGGTCATCCCCAAATTTTATGATTGTGAAATATAGTGGAATTATGAGATTGATAACTTTTAGAAAAAAATGCAAATGATCTAAAATCTGCATGTGATAGATGTCCATGTGTAGTTTCTATATTCTACTCTACAAGTTGAGAAATGGTAATGTGGTGAAATGAAAAATGAAATATTGAAATTGATATTGAATGAAATGCAAGAAATGAAATGTTTTTGGTTGATATAGGATTTCTTTACAACCAAGGATGCTCTTGCATTAGTTAAATTCAAGATACACCACTTTCTAAGAATTCAAAGAATTTAGTTTTTTTCATAAGATACATGTACTATAAACAACATGTTACATTGGTGGTTGTTGTTGCACCAAAAGATCGACCTGTTAATTCCCAGTAAAACCACCAAATTGATACAAGATCCACAGGATATGGTTAATCCATGCCACAAAACCAAGTGCCACGCTACACAAGGAGACCAAGGGACACACCATTTTTCAACAATCCCCCCAACGCAAGTGAGGGGTTTGAGCCTATGACCTCTACTCTGATACCAATTATTACATTGGTGGTTGTTGTTGCACCAAAATATCAACCTGTTAATGCCCGATACAATCGCCAAATTTATACAAGATCCACATGAGGTGGTTAAGCCATGTCATGAACCCAAGTGACATGTTGCACAAGGAGACCAAGGGGAACACCATCTTGCAACACAACATCTATCTTTCATAATGTAACATAAATAAATCAGCAATAGAGAATACCATACTTCATTTATAATTCATTAAAAAATCACATATTTTCATCAAGAAAGATTCAAAATAATATTATAAAAGTAGTCCATAATAACCTTAGTCGAATCTCCCTATCCCAATAAATCCAGCCCAAACCTTAATCCATTTTTTAACTATTAAATCAAGCCTAAATATCAAATTCATACCAAATTAAATCAATATAAACCTTAACCATTCTTAAACCATCCAAATCAAACCTTATCCCCAATCAAACTAAAAATTAAATCCATACAAAATTTATTCCAGTCCCTAAGCATCACATTAATAAACCCCTATGAAACCTTAGTCCATAATGTCAATCCTAACCTTTAGGGTGTTACTCCATAATCAACATCCAAATTAATCCCACAATATTCAAAAATCAAATCAAATACAATCCTTTATATCCTTAGGTCATCCTTGAACATCAAACTAACCCCCATTCAAACTTTTTGATCCCCTTAAGAATTATCAGACTCTAAAATTCAAAGGAAAATCATTGGGATCTTAAAGTCAATTTTAATCCTTTATATCAAATCATCTAATCTATATTTAGTACACTTAATTATCCTTAGGGACTAATATCCTATCCCACAAGACCAATAATCAAAGATTAATCAATCCAACCTTAATCCAAAGGTCAATCATCACTCAATCCAAAATCCCATCCTCGAGCCTTCAAAATCAATCTCAATCCTATAGTCGTCCAAAACCTAAATCATCCAAATTATCCAAATCCAATCATTCAAAAAATTAAAACCCAAATCCTAACTTGCAACAAGTATCATTAACTCTCGATTTAATCATCTCATTCAACAAGCTAGGACTTCATCTAAAATCCAAACACATGAGACACGATGATGATAAATCTATTTTAATTATATAACTTTTATCATTATAACCAATATGAGAACATGTTAATTATTTATTATGATGGTGTCATTCTTGTTAACCAAATAAAATATGATCCTTATGATGATGTTGATGATATTCATGTTAATAACCAAAAATATAATCCCTATGATGATGGTAATGGTATTGACCAAGACACCATTGATTAGATTGTTATGGGTCATATTTATATAGATTCTACCAAACCATGAGCAACCAATGCCCCTTAAACCAAGAAAATTCTATTACTATCCATCAAATAAACCAAAATTAAATTCCCATAAGTCGCCCTCATTCCAATCTTGTCAAGGAAAACACCATTTTGGAGAAAATACCTCAAAACCAACCAAATCCCATAAAATCATCCTCCTAAATTGGTTCATTATCTAAATATTTGCAAACTAATCCAAAATCCTATCAATCATATGTTCACAAACCTAGCAAGATCTTATTGAAAAAAATTATCCAAGGGCTAGTAGGAAAGTATCTTAAGAAAAATGGCCCAAGCAAATGCAAAGGGTCTTGTAACACCCCCAAGCCAATATCATTATTCTTTGGTATTGTTGACAATAGCCTCACCAACCTCAAGTTCATTAAGGTTACCCAATATCCTTCTAACACCATCCCCACCCAATTTCAAGGGCTAACATGTAACAATATTACTAATCTAAATAAGATTTAAAATTTATAAGATCTCCCTAGAGTTGTAATCCCTATATTTCAATGTATGTGAAAAAGTAAATGAACCAAATCTATATTGTCCAAACTTCATAGAGTCCATAAGAACTATATGGGTCAAAATATTTCAACCAATCAATGTGTCAAGATCAAGGAGAATAACCATTAATTAAGCACTAATGGGGATATCCAAGCTAAGAAATGTACATCTACCTTGTTTATAAAAAAATTGAATATATGTGAAGAAATCATTACAAATCATGATAAACTTTGCTAACCCCAATTGTGTCTTTTCTTAACCTCTCTAGATGCATTGAAGTGATTACTCAATTATAAAGCATAATAAATAAATAGTATAAACTAAATAGATAATGTTAAATCTATTTTTTTACAAGAATAAATAAAACCAATAAAAGTAATGACTATCATTCATAAACATGGTTAGTAGAGAGCAGTTGAAATTTGTCAATAAGCATATTTTTTGTTTCCTACATTGTGGACCAAAATTGACTGTTCCAACACATCCAAGTGGGTAGTTAAATGATAGGGAAGGGATCTATTCATTCTCCAAGCCATCTGATCATTTTAGAGTGCCCGATTCCAATGTAGTCTCTTATGAGCCCTAAAAGAAAATAACTAGAGTGGTTTTCGGAGCTCATGGAACCTAACAATGTTTTGTATAAACATAAAATTCCATATGGCATCCATCCACTTAAACCTCTCTCATTTTTTGTCAACTCAACATCGTTTGGCCATGCCAACATAGAATGCAAACTTGCAAAAAGTGTCAATATAGAGCAATTGAAATTTGTCAATAAACATATTTTTTGTTTTGTGCATCCTAGATCAAAACCAAGTGTGCAAACACAACCAAGTGGAAAGGTAAATTGTATGGAAGGGATTTTTTCACTCTCCAAGTCACCAGATCATTTTTTATTGCACTATTGTGGTGTAGTCTCTTAAGAGCCCTAGGAGGAAAAAAATGCCAAACTATGATGGAGTGGTTCTTGGATCTTGTGGAACCTAACAATATTTTTTCATGTACAAGTCCATATAGAATCCCTCCACATAAAGCTCTCTCATTTTTGGTCAAATCAACACTATTTGGCCATGCCAACTTATAATGTGAACTTGGAACAAGTGTCAGTAGAGAGTAGTGCAGATTTGGTGATAACCATTTTTTTTTTGTGTTTCATAGAACAAAACTAACTGTGCCAACACATCCAAGTGGGAAGGTAAATAGTAGGGAAGGCTCTATTTATTGTCCAAGTCACCTATGTTGGAAGTGGATTCACTTTGAGAGGGGGGGTGAATCAGAGTGAAATAATTTTAACTTTTGACTTTGAAAGCACAATGATTTTTTTTTTTTAAAAATTTTAATCCAATGTGGCAGATTTGTTTATGCAAATGAACATTAACACTTTAGATCAGATTGACATGAAACTTGACTAACATTTACAACTCATATTAAAAGCATCATATGAGATTGTTCAATTAATGTGTGAACAATCTTGTTTATGCTTTTGAAATAGAACTACAACTTTGCCCAATGTAGATTTAACTTGCTTTACAAAAGAATTTTTAAAAATTAGATTTGAACAATTTACTTTGTATTAAAGAATTGAACAAATTTAAAGTATCAGAGCATTGACCAACTAAATGAGCACATTAAAATGAAATAGAATGAGAGACCAAAATAACATCACATAACACAAAGATTTCTTGAGTGGAAAAAACCTCTTGGGGTATAAAAAACCACTCGTAATCTGATCCTTTTATTCATTCAAAAAGAGCACCAACTCCAATAATGTTTCTGGAGAACCAACTACATAGGAACAACAACTCCTCTATTTAGAATTTTAGATAATATTATATGATGTTCAACAATGCCCACTAAATGTGTACTGAATGAAATAGTACAATATAATTTTATGAAATCTCGGTGATCAAATCAGAGATACAAAACTCTCAAACCCTCTTTTCACTTTTGTTTTCTTTCAAAAATATCACATTAATAGCAACAAAACCCTTATTCTGAGCCCAAATCAATCACCACTGAGAAATGGCTTTTAGCCATATTTATACAATGTAATACAATTAAAAATGGTTTCCAATAACTGAAGAATCTTTTCATAACCATTTTTGAACAATGAGTCTTTATTCATTAATCAACTAGCTTTCTCAAACTGGTTCTCAAAGCTACGAAAATGCAATTAGGGTTCCATTCCATTTCAATCTCAAAATAACCCTTCATAAGAGATTAACAACTCTCAAATCTTGATTATAGAATAATGCATTTTAAATCTGAGCAGTTTATAAACAAAAACTAACTGAAGCTATTCATATTTGAGCTTGATAATAAACTAATCTTGCTTGAAACAAATTATAAAGGATCAATAATACCTATTAACAAATGCAAAGAACTAGAAATAGAAAACCTGACTTTGAGCTTTTCAAAATTGTCGATCAAATCTCTCTTCCATGTTTTTTGCAAGAGAAAACCACCGTCTAAATCGCCAACCTCCAAAGTTCAACATAACCAATACCCACATCACCATTCGAGCTAGAATCCACATAGTAGCTCTGTAACTGTTGCTAATGATGACAGGTTAGGGTAAGCTTACACAATGAATTGAAACCATTTTCATTTGCTTTACCTTAAGTTTATTCAAGCTTATCGAATCGTCAATGCAAATGAATAAACTTTGGAGTCCATGAAATAAAAAATAATCATTTTGAGATCTGACCCAAAACTGACATGATAATTCCACATAATTTTCCACTCAATGTCCATGTCAACTAAAATCAACACAAAAATAATGATGTCTCTAGAAAAAGCCAAATCATTGTCCATGTCACCGCTGAGTGACTAATCAAAAAACTGTTGTTGCACACTTGATAATCAATCAAAGATAATAATAATGCCTGATAACATGTGTGATCGACTATCAAGGTCGATGTAGCTTTTATAAGCTATGATCCCAAAAGATATAGTACTTTATGAAAGCACCCGATAGCACTATAAAATATGCTAAGTAGTCAAAGTGCTTGATAATGCTTTTTTGTTAGCATTATGAATAAGCATAAGCACTATGTGTATACCAAACCCATGTAATCAACAATGCTCAATAATGTTGTCTTAACATTTATAAATAAAGTATGAATAGCATGTGTATATTAATAATCAATGTAACACTGAAACCTGAGTATGTAAAGCATGTAGTGCTGAGTCACAATGAAGTGTGGATTCATGCTATGTTCATGGTCCAAAAATAAAGCTCAATACTATCATGTATATGTGAATAAATGTATTCACCAAATGTATAAAGACATTGAAACTGAATGTCAAAGACTTGACTGAATCAACAATATACCTTCCCAATCACCTGTAAGAGTTAACACTGAACCAAATAGACAACACCATGACCCTATGATCAACATAGAAACCTTTCATCTACACATGTATCCAAAACATCAGTAACACAAATACATCAAATCTGAATATAAAAAAAATATTTTCCACTGAACCAACTAAATACCAATACCAAGTGAATCCATCTGAATATGCCATGTAACCAATACCAAAGTGCTAGAACTGAACCAATGAATATGCCAAGACCAAAGCACCATATTATCAGTTTTGACATCAAGGACAAATATGCATAAAGAAAAAGTCAACAAACTCCCCCTTTGTCCTTGATGGAAAAAGCCTAGCCATCAGAACTAGCCACTAAACCATCATTTTCTCCCCCTTTTTGTCACAAGGACAAAGGAAGAAACCTATAATATGTCATGAAATACAACAAACCAACCAATACAATAACCATTTGCATAAACAATATTCACAAAGTAGTACTGAAATGTCACTGAGCATATCAAGGAAATCTCATATACCAATGATGCCAAGAAGATACAAGCAAATGAACCAAGTGCACTAATATCAGATGCCAAGATCAACTTGATAATGATTCATTATTAATGAAGTTCTTATGCACTTGAATCAGTATGCTTTGTGCAAGCATAAAAAGTGCCACTCAAATACCATGTGAGGAAAACTTACAAGAAATCAAACTGAATATACCACAAATGTTATAACTGAACATGTCATGGTGATCTTTGTCATCAAGAATTAAAGATCAGTTACTTGAACATACTAATTTTTGTCATGTTAAATTTCATCCTCCATTGTCTCCTTAAAAAAAAAATTATTAGTACTGATACATTGAGTCACAAGAACATCTAAGAGGCTTTGTACTAAGATGATTCCAAGACAAAACATTACATCCAAAACTCAAGCATCCAAAATAAGCTCATTTAAAACAATGTGCACTTTTATTACAAAAACTTATTAAACTTGTCAACCACTAAATCAAGCCAGATAAGTAACCATTGTGAGAAACATAGAAGATCACTGCACAAGATATATCACTGTCCAGAAAGCAACATGAACCAATAGCATATAATGATTCAGACCACCAAAAATGAACAAATAAGCTGCCAAAGAAAACCAATGGATCAAAACTATGCATTACCAAATCACATTGCATCAACTTGCCAATTGTAAACACACTATTACCAACATGAATAATCATGTACCAAGGCATCAAAATGCATTACCAATCCACATTGCATCAACTTTCCAACTCTAAACACACTGTTTCTAGCATGAATAACCATGTACCAAGGAATCAAAATGATAGCATCAAAGATATTATGAGCTTCTCTCCCAAACAAGATTCTTACTAGAAATTTCTTTTGAGCACAGTACTGTCATGAAACATGATACTATCACAATGTCACAATGTCACAGGAAAATCTCAAGATACTCTTACCAATATAATTTCTTTGAGTTAATTTCCATAACTCTTCATAACTGCTACAAAGTATTGAATTTATTGAAAGATCTTATCATCTATGCTCATTGTTATTGCTTTCACTCTCTAATTGGTTTAAACAATGTTCATTGTCCTTCTACTACACACCATAGAGTAGAACCTTCTCTATCAACATAAACCATCACAGTATGTTGTCTAACATAATCCAAGATATATATAGCTCAAATATAACACAAAGATTATCACAACATCATTAGCACTTATCTTTGTGAGTCACATTTTCAACATATCTGCTAGAATCTTTACCAATTGATATTTGAATAAGAACACTTAGCTTCAATCATGAATCTACAATCTTCCAAGAGCATGAGTGCAAACCAATGAAAAAAATCTACCTCTAACACCCAAACAATTCTTCTTAGAGACAATGAATTATCAAGATGTATTCAAGGTTTGATTAGAAACAATCTAACATAGTAATTCTTTAAGTGCAGTCAGGAAGAACTTCAAATAGCCTATCATCAGGTTTGTCATAAAAAGCGCCAGTATGTTAGGAACAAAGGAAGATTTAACCATAATTAGACTTCCAATAAGGATGTCAAATGTGCATGACCTCATATGACATTTGCAACTCTTTAATGATTAAACCAGGATACACTAATGAATGATTTCAAGACATCAAAGATAAGCAACTTAAACATATCTTAAATGTAGTCAACCTACACCTTATGAATTGAGCCATCATCAAACTCACCAAAGGAATATCAATGTACTTGAAACTTGAATTCCTTAGCAATCTGTAAAGCTGATTAGTTATACACAGTGTAATAATCATGATGATATCTGTTATATCCAAAACTGTCAATAATTGAAAACTCTTATTTAACATAAACTTCCAATATCATATGCAGACCTTCATAATCAATACAATCAAAATAAACATAATGAAATATTGACATTTATAGACCTCTTCTTTACTTATTTTACCACCAATAGCAAATGCATGTTGTCATACCTCATTTTTGACGTCATAGGGGTAAAATGTGTTACCATAATAGACCCCCCTAAGTCTTTTCTTCTTCTCAAGACCTGGATGGTATCAAATGTGTCTAGTGTACTTTCATGGATTCACCTTTATTACCAGATTGATTATGCTTTCTTCTCCAAATCATGCATGATCCTTTTTCTTTCTTGTCATCTTGATTGATCTTTCTTCTCCACACTTGTATAGGCTTTGTCTTCTCCTTACTCAAGTTTTTCTTTTCCTTTTGTTTGAACATGTAGTCCTGAGAAGGCTTTATAGTATTTTTCTTACACCATTATGCTTTGTTACCATACCTATTACACCTATAACATATAATGGTGTTTTCTAGACCAAATAGAGGATAATTTCTTCTAAACATGTTGTATGAACCTCTCTTAAAATTCTTCACATGAATATGACTTTTATTTACCCAACAATTTCTTGTACAATTTCTTGCTCTATGTCCATAAGCATTACAAAAATAGCATTAGCCATGAAATTGAGAGTGATTATACTTGATAAATTGAGATCTTGATGATATTTTTGTCCTTTCATCAAACCACTTATCTTTTGTCTGAGCAACAACAATATGGTAACCAAGATCAACCTTCATTCTTGGTGTTTGCTTGGTTGTAAAATTCTTTTCATCTGCAGTAACAAACACTATCTCATGTTTAGATTTTTCTATAGAGATTTGTCCAACCTCATATCCCACACTTGAAGGATCCTTAGAATGCTTTTGTTTTCCAATCATCTCATTCAGTAGATTAGTACTATGACCAAATTTATGAATTTTATCTAATTGAGACTTGACACTTTCAAGCTCTTTTCTTAAAGAAACTACTTCTCCTTCAAGTTTTAGACATTCAATCTTTTTAACCTCCAAATCATACCTTACAACATCTTCTATCCTTTTACATTCTTCAATTTCAATTTTTTGACTAATAATCATATCATTATCTGAACATTTCTTTAAAGAGGCAATCTCATTTTCTATTTTATTACACACTTCCTCCTTGTATTTTAACTTGGCTTCCAATCCTTCTTCAATATTTTTCTTATCAAGCATTTACGCTTTCATAAATTCAATAATCTTTTTGGATTTAACATAGTTTTGATTTAATGCTTTATTAATATCATTATTCTTTTGAAGTTGTATCTTAAGTTCCTGATTTTCTAGTTTAAGGCTTTTAAGCTCATCTAAGGCAGCAAGCAATTATCCTTCCAAATCAACTTCAAAATCATCACCTTCACATTATTTTTCACCAAATTCTTGTTCAAAGTCACTTACTAAGTGATCTTCTTCTTCTTCAACTATAGGATCATTCTTATTATCAACTGGCAGGGATAATTCTTGAAATAAAACTTCACTAGACTTGACACTAGTGTTTTTCTTCTGACTTCTGTTTCTTTTGCACTTACCCATAGTACTCCTCTTATGAAGATCTTGGTTGAACTTAATTTGGTTAGGTTTATGCAAGGATAATTTTACACCAACATTAATCAAACTAATATATGTTTTCACAAAACATATAGATTGTACAAATAGACATAAATACCTTCTAGAACTTGTGATATATTTGACAATCTTCCAAGACCAGAATCAATCCTAGGTATGAAACCTAATGCAGGACCCTACGCTCTGATACCACTTGTTGGAAGTGGATTCACTCTGAGAGGGGGGGCGAATCAGAGTGAAATAATTTGTAATGCCCCACCACGCAACCCTAGAGGAAGTTGCAATTCACTACTTAAATGCACCAATTTTTTTTGTTTAAGTACAAATAACATGTAAGAAGAATAGACATTGCCAACATCCTTTAAGGCCACGAGACAAAGATTACTTTAAAACCAAAACAACAACAAACATTACTATATCTGAAACATTAATTACTTAAGGAAATGAGACAGCATACATTCCATACAAGATAACTTACAATGAAGGATAAGAAATACCAAAAGATTTCAATTAACAATATTTAAACAATAAGATTACAACACTCATTCCCCGAATGAGGTAATTCCAACAAAATGATTACATATTATAAATTCCACCTCGATAACAACTGAGGGGTAATAAAATACAATAAGAACTGAGAGAACAAGGCATGAGAAGAAACTGATTCCCACGAGCTCTCTAGCTAGAAATCATGAACACACAAACATTAAGAAGAACCAACAGAATAAGATGCATGCCACCCGACCACGTGGAATCCAAAAGGTTCCACTCCCTCCATGCTAGGAGATAGTAACCAGGAATTCCTACCCAAGACCATCTACCACGAGACACGGGCCACACAAAACTGATACAAAAATAATACAAGACCTCATCACATGACTAAACGGTCATACGTGCAACTCTAGGCATGACTCACATCACTGACATAGGTTACATTATTTCCAGACAAATAATAGATCAAGAGTGACACAAATATCAAATACAAACTACTGACTTAGGAAGAGTGTCATCGCATAGTTCTTCAAGGGATATCCTCTGGGAATCTTCCTAGGCCCCGGCCCCCACTCCACGGGTTATCCTAGTAGCCTCTACCGCATTCTCGACACCCATGCTTACTCATGCGGAACCAAATAACTCTCGTGAAGACGAGATAGGTGATCTTGCCATTCCAGGCCTTCCGATCTCATCCCAAGTCTACAACAAGCCCTTGGGTCCATGAGCGAGGCATACTTAAACTTATTTAATGTTTGATGCATCCTAAACTTCTAAAAGTTTATTTAGTTATCACTTAATTAACCAACTTGCAAAGGGTTATCCTGGCACCACTTTGTGCTCCGGCGCCCATTTGCAAGCCACTCTCCTAAGACAACACACATGGTTATAATCACAATAGGTGACCAGATAACACGACCTCTCCCATCCAAGGAGGTAACAAAACAAGAAAAATCACTCCAAACACTGGAGGAAAATAAGGTTAAAACCCTCTCCATACACTGGAGGAAAGCAAAGAACAAACCCACTCCAAACATAGGAGGAAACCAATTACAGAAACCCACTCCTTTCAAAGGAGGTACAAATCACATTACCCTCTCCTATTCCAAAGAGGCACAAATCCCCGTTCGTGGAAACCGGGTACCACAACATAGTACAACTCTACAAAAATATCCAAGGCGATTCATAAATTGAACCTCTATACAAAACATCCCACTCTAAAGAACCTCTCTGGAAGACTTACATAGACCCGACCCCATTTGCCCGACCAGGAAAAATAAAAGAACCATGATATAAAAGCATTCCAGGCAATTCAATGTCTAATGTTAGGGTTTCCTAAACCCAGTCAATCACAATTTTCATTCTTGCAATTACTCAATCAAACACATCATGTTCACTTTCCAACATTGAAGTATTTGCAACCCAATCATTCACTCTAAATTTACAAGTAACTTCTCTAATCAACGTGTTCAAATACATACATTCATTCGACTCAAATAAACAATCATTTCTCTAGCTTCACGACCAAATACTAAAAATGAAACCATTTGTTTAACAAAGCATTTAGATTAAATAATAAGTCAAGCACTTTCGTCACACAAGGAATTAAGTACTTAATTGACTTATCTGCACAACTCAAAAGTAACTCAAAGCATGTTGACAACTTTAAGGGGGTTCATACCTATGGTATATTTCGTTTTCCCAATTACATATATATTAATAAAATTCAACCTTGAAAATGAAAACACTTGAACATTTAAAATCTACCTTTTTTTAAAAATAAATCATTTGACTAATAACATTCCACATTCAAAATAATTCATTTGAATATAACTTCTACTTTGGCTTCGATTAAGTGACCAAAAGTCATCTTAAGATAATCAAAATCAAATTATAAATAAATCAAACATTTGACACATATTCATCTGTTTAAAATAAATCATTTGATAACTCTAAGTTTCACCATTATGTTCCATAACCAAACAATTTAATTATTAAAACATCTGATTAAAATAAATCTTCCCTTATCTCCTAGTTTCACAATTAAATTCCATATTCAAATGTTTTTAATAAATAAGGTCATTTGATTGAATTAAGTCAATCATTAACTCTCCATTTAATAATTGTCTTCCTAATCAGGATATTTTACTAAGTAAACACTTAATCAAGTTACTTAATCTATATTTCAACACAAGATAAATAAATTAATCGAAATCCAAAATCAATATTGCAATTAAAACATTTGATCATTCGTTAATTACATTTCCTCTATACCAATGCGATAATCATTTCCAATTAAATTCCTATATTAGATATTCAAATATTATTTATATGTACGCCCCTAAAATATCATTCAAATTTCAAGACCTCCCGATTAAGACCAAATTTGAATAAATTCGATTAATTAAATGAGCTCTGTATTATTACAACTTGGTGGTAAAATCAACTCCTTAAATAATTGCTTAAAATCAGTTCTTTTGAAATTACGGCTATTTATTAAAATATCAATTTCCTTCAATTACAGTAATCACATAAACAGTTTAAAACTTCTATTTACGATTTAACATCATTTTAATATGCCAAATAAATATCATTTATTTGCATATAAATAGGTTATTTAAAAATAAATTTTAAATACCCTTTTAAAATTTCATAATACAAAATTTATTTAAATTAACATATTATAAATCTATATATATATATATTATTAATATATACATATTATATATACTTATAATATTATAATATTATAATATATATAATATATATATCTATTATAAAATGTATATGTAATATAATCTATTTAAAATAAAACATAATCAAAAAAATGAAATAAAATAAACTTTATTTATTTTATTTTATTTTTAAAAGATGCAAAAGGGGTTTTTCCCTGCTGCTACACAACCCCAGAACAAGGGCTCGACCCCTGCTGGGACTGCTAGGCAGCCCCGCCTCCACTCATGGGGGCCGCTGCCTGGTGAAGGCAGTGCTGGCGCTGCCTTCACAGGCAACGCCTCCCATGGTGGGGGGTGCGGCCTGGGCAGCACCCGACCCAACAATCACGGCCCAAAAAAATAAAATTTTTATTTTATTTTATTTTTTTATTTTAAAATTTTTGTTTATTACCTGTGAACAACGGATTTTATCCGTGTAACCCAAAATTTTGAAAATCAAAAATTCCCAGAACTCACAAAATAAATATATGTTTTTATTTTTCATAATCACAGTCAAATTGGCAGATTTTCTTGAGGAAAAGATTGAGGAGAAAGATTTAAAACAAATGACATGATGAATTTTCTGGGTTTTTTTTTCAAATCAACCAAAAAGCTAAATTTCTTCATTTGAAACTCTCTAAGTTTCTATTTCCAAATCTAACTACAGTTTTAGCAAATTTGAAAGCTTTTCCTTGGATTTTTCAAAGAATCTAAAGCTATATTTTTTTTTAAACAAACAAAATGAGAAGAAGGAGAGGGGAGAAAATGGTGGAACCTTGTGTTTTCTCCAAATTTGGAAGCTTTCAACAATGGAGAATTCCAAGCCCTCCTTCAACTCCACAAGTTTAGCCACTTCCTAGCTCTCCACCAAAATCCCCACAAGAATTTTTATTGCTCTCCAATTTCCATCCTCCATTTTCAAAATTAAAAATTCAAAAAAAATTCCTAATTTCCTTATGCAAGCCCCTCTTCCAAATTTGTCAAAGCCCTAAAATGGACTCACCCACCAAACTTATTGCTAAAAAATGAAGATATTTTATTTTTGCAAAAATCATAAAACAATTTCTATTTCCAAGTGTAATTTGCAAAATATCATTTTAAAATAAAAATCTATTTACAACCCCAAGGTCAAATAAATTTCTTTTAATAAAATATAATTGAACAATTCATAATTACATTATTTTTCAACTTTATTTCTAGGAGTAAAATATAAAACGTATTTCTAATTTTTGATTTACTCCAAATATCTAATGATGCCAACATGACTAAATTGATTTAATTTATCCCTATTAATTTAATTAATCAATAAAATAAATCTAATTCAAAATTAGATTATTTTATTAATTAAATTAAATTAATTAATTAATCACTAGTTTTCCAACATCTCAAAAAGACAAAACAATCATCATTTATAAATTTCAAAAGCCATTTAATCACTTTTAACTTGCAGTTAAACACATTTAATCATTAATTAAACTACGCAAGTCATTTAATAAACTTTAAACTTAAAATTAAATAAACACTCAAGGGGAATTGACCAAGTTAAAACAACTGACCCCAACGACAACCCGACAACACGCTATGACTAGGGTGACGACTTGGCTCAGAAAACCTAGCTACTATCTCCCAATCAATTACCGTTGGTAAATGGACATGCTCACACCTGTGAGACCAGGTGGAGTCGATGTCATGTATCTGCAAACCTGCAACAAAGAACATGTCGAACGTGCAACATGTATATGTATGTTATGATCAAACATGCCGTGAAGAGGAAATCTCAAAATTGTAGGGCGCTCGCAAGCAAGTGATACAATCTATCTCCTTCACCAATACAGTATCTCTAACTGACACATCTAACATCAATGATATGATCAATAGCATAAACATCATTTAATCAGATATCTTCTAAGTTATTCTAAATCATGCCATAAGGATAACATCGTAGTAAAAGAACATCACAACAACATATAACTTCCACATCATTTAATCAATCATGATCACAAGTAATCAAGTTCCAAAGTCCAAGCATGTTCAGACACAATCGTCACATCATGATATAACATGTGCATCACCAAACAGTTCATGATAAGATAATCACTATGTTCACAGTCACATAATAAGCATAATCAGACATACAAAGAACCCTGCTGATCCAAATATCCAAAACGGAGGGGTGTTACATAATTTTACTTTTGACTTTGAAAGCACAATGATTTTTTTTTAATTTTAACCCAATGTGGCAGATTTGTTTATGCAAATGAACATTAACACTTTAGATCATATTGACATGAAACTTGACTAAAATTAACAAATCATATGAGATTGTTCAATTAATGTGTGAACAATCTTGTTTATGCTTTTGAAATAGAACCACAACTTTTCCCAATGCAGATTTAACTTGCTTTACGGAAATTTTTTTAAAAATCAGATTTGAACAATTTACTTTGTATTACAGACTTGAACAAATTTAAAGTATCAGAGCATTGACCAACTGAATGAGCACATGAACATGAAACATAATGAAAGACAAAAATAACATCACATAACACAAATATTTCCTGAGTGGAAAAACCCTCTTGGGTTATAAAAAACCACTCAAAAACTGATCCTTTTATTCATTCAAAAAGAGAACCAACTTTGTTACAATTTGGAGCACCAACTCCAATAATGTTTTTGAAGCACTAACTTTATAGGAGCAACAACTTCTCTATTTAGAATTTTAGATAATAATATATGATGTTCAACAATGCCCACTAAATGTGTACTGAATGAAACAATACAATATAATTTTATGAAATATCGGTGATCAAATCAAAGATATAGAACTCTCAAACCCTCTTTTCACTTTCTTTTTCTTTCAGAAATATCACATTAATAGCAATAAAACCCTTGTTCTCAACCCAAATCAATCACCACTGAGAAATGGCTTTCAACCATATTTATACAATGTAATAGAGTTAAAAATGGATTCCAATAACTGAAGAATCTTTTCATAACCATTTATGAACAATGATTCTTTATTCATTAGTCAACCAACTTTCTAAAACTAGTTCTCAAAGCTACAAAAATGTAGTTAGGGTTCCATGCCATTTCAATCTCAAAATAACCCTTTAGAAGAGATTAACAACTCTCAAATCCTGATTATAGAATAATACATTTTAAATCTAAGCAGTTTATAAACAAAAACTAACTAAAGCTATTCATATTTGAGCCTAATAACAAACTAATCTTTCTTGAACCAAAGTATAAAGGCTCAATAATACCTACTAACAAATGCAAAGAACTAGAAATAGAATACTTGACTTTGAGCTTTTCAAAATTGTCGATCAAATATCTCTTCCATGTTTTTCGCAAGAGAAAACCAACATCTAAATTGCCAACCTCCAAATTTCAACATAACCAATACCCACATCACCATTCAAGCTAGAATCCAGATAGTAGCTCTATAACTATTTTCTAATGACAGTGGGTTAGGGTAAGCTTACACAGTGAACTGAAACCATTTTCATTTTTTTTACCTGAAGTTTATTCAAGATTATCGAATCCTCAATGCAAATGAATAAAATTTGGAGTACATGAAATAAAACATAATCATTTTGAGATCTGACCCAAAACTGACATGATAATTCCACATAATTTTCCACTCACTGCGTGAGTTCCTACTTTCCATGTCAACTAAAATCAACACAACAATAATGATGTTGCCGGACAAAGCCAAATCACTATCCATGTCACTGTTGAGTGACTAATTAAATTTTTTTTGCTGCATGCTTGATAATCAATCAAAGATAATAATACTGCTCGATAACATGTGTGATCGACTATCAAGGTCAATGTAACTTTTATAAGATATGAGCCCAAAAGATATAGTGTCGGCCTTAGTGCTTTATGAAAGCACCTGATAGCACTATAAAATATGCTAAGTTGTCAAAGTGCTTGATAATGCTTAAGTGTTAGCATTATGAATAAGCATAAGCACTATGTGTATACTAGACCCATTTAATCAACAATGCTCAATAATTCTATGTGTTAGTATTTATAAATAAAGCATGAATACAATGTGCATATGAATAATCAATGTAACATTGAAACCTAAGTATGTAAAGCATGTAGTGCTGAGTCACAATGAAGTGTGAATTCATCATATGTTCATGGTGCAAAACTGAAGCTCAATACTATCATGTATATGTGACTAAATGTATTCACAAAATGTATAAAGACATTGAAATTGAATTTCAAAGACTTGACTGAATCAACAATATACCTTCGCAATCACCTATAAGAGTTAACACTAAACCAAATAGACAACACCATGACCCTATGATCAACATAGAAACCTTTCATTTGCACATGTAGCCAAAACATCAGTAACAAAAATACATCAAATCTGAATATAAACAAAATATTGTCCACTGAACCAACTGAATACCAATACCAAGTGAATCCATCTGAATATGCCATGTAACCAATACCAAAGTGCCAGAATTGAACCAATGAATATGCCAAGACCAAAGTTCCATATTACTAGTTTTGACATCAAGGAAAAATATGCACAAAGAGAAATTCAACAACCTAATCATTTTCCAGTGCACTATTTCGCCGTACTCTCTTAAGATCCCTAAGAGCAAAAAATTGCTAAAATATGATGGAGTGGTTCTCAAAGATCATGGAACCTAACAATGTTTTGTTTGCATGTACAAGTCCATATGGTATGCCTCCAGATTAACCTCTCTTAGTTTTGGTTAACTCAACACTATTTCGCCATGCCAACATTGAGTGGAAACTTGCAAAATGTGTTAGTAGAGAGTAGTGCAAAATTGGAAAGAAGCATATTTTTTGTTTTGTGCTTCCTACAAAAAAACCAATTGGAACAACACATCCAAGTGGGAAAATAAATGCTATGAAAAGGATCTTTTTGTTCTCCAAGTCACCTGATCATTCCAGATTGCACTATTTCAACATAGTCTCTTAAGAGCCCTAAGAGAAAAAAACTTCCAAACTATGATGAAGTGGTTCCCAAAACTCATGACACCTAAAAATGTTTCATATACATGTACAAGTCCATATATCATCCATCCGCATAATCCTCTCTCATTTTTGGTTAACTCAACACTATTTATCCATGCCAACATTGAATGGAAACTTGCAAAAAGTATTTGTAGAGAGTAGCACGAATTTGGAAATAAGCATTTTTTTGTTTTGTGATTCCTAGACCAAAACTGATTATGCCAACACATCCAATCGGGTAGATAAATGGTAGGGAAGGGCTCTTTTTGTTCTCCAAGTCAGCTGATCATTTCAAAGTGCATTATTTTAGTGTAGTCTCTTAAGAGCCCTAAGAGAAAAAATTATCAAACTATGATAGAGTGGTTCTCAAAGCTCATGGCACCTAACAATGTTTTTTATACATGTGAAAGTCCATATGGCATCCATCCACATTAACCTCTCCTAGTTTTGGTCAAATCAACACTATTTGACCATGCCAACTTAGAATGCAAACTCGCAAAAAAGCGTTAGTAGAAAGCAATACAAATTTGGAAAAAAATATATATTTTATGTTTTTTGCTTCTTGGACCAAAACCAATTGTGCTAACATGTCCAATTTAGTAGCTAAATGCTAGGTAAGGGATTTTTTCATTCTCAAAGTCACCTAATCAAATCGGAGTGCACATTGCCAATGTAGTCTCTTAAGAGCCTTTTTCACATACACATCAGATACTTACATAAGAACAAGAATAAACTTGACATTCATGAAGATACATACATACACATGATATTACACTTGTCGTTCATGAACATACATGCATACATCATGAAATTGTTTACCTATGACCATCCAAATCTAATCAATCTAGTTACATACCATGTGCATTGTTAGCATACACATAAAACATCATATCCATTATCAATCTAGCTATATACCATGTGCATTGTTAGCATACACATAAAACATCACATCCATCATATTAGTATAACTAATAACATGCATATCATATTTTCCATGTCCCCATGTACAAATACATCAGTGCACCACCCTAAGGTGTACAAATTGTAGGCATATCATATTTCCCTTTCTATGGCTACATGCTATTCTCATCTCTACCACACTAAAGTGTAAAATTTTTATGTATATCATATTTACCTCTCTATGGCTACATGCCATTCTCATCTCTACCACCCTAAAGTGTATAAATTTTATGCATATCATATTTCCCTCTCTATGGCTACATGTCATTCTAATATCTTCTAGCCTAAGGTGATCCCTATTGGCATCCTTATAGAAGCCACTTGTCCTCACTCACTTCTCCAAAAAACAAATAGACCTACATATAAATATAAAAAAAATATTGTGCACATGAAACATGAACTACAAACTAAATATGATACAAGATTAATAATCATTAATTATAATTCTATCAAAAATGTCACCTTAAGAAGTATATGGTGGATTTATGATAATTGTAACCTCTTCATGCTCCAAACTTGAGTGTATTAGACCTACATATAAATATACACAAATTGATGACCATAATCAACATGAACTAGAAATTTAATTGAAAATTATCTCAAATAAAATGTGAAGATTAGGAATTACTACTTAAGAATTATATGTGGATGTTGCCTTATGAATGATATGTGAACACTACAAAAGTTATAACTATTGATCTCAATAGCCTTTCCTTTGCTTCAAATTCTCCAAAAAATCTACACATATAAATAATGAACTATTAAGAAAAGAAATCTTGAAGACCTATTTGAAACTCAAAAATGGTAGATTTATTGTCATTTTAACCTCCTCATTCTCCAAACTTGAGTGGAGTAGATTTGCATATAAATAAAGACAATTTTTTGAGCATGAGCAAGATGAACTACAAAGTTTGAACTGAACTTTCTCTCAAACAAAATATGATGAAAGATTAAGAATCACTACTTATGAATTCTATGTCAATGCATTATTATCATTACCTCATTTTACTCATAACACAACTATGGATGTATTAATCTGAATTGCTTGAAAATATGCCTTTTCTCTCCAAAAAACCTACACATATAAACAAGTGAATTGTCCAGAAAATCAATCTTGAAGACCTATTTAAAAATAAAAAATGGTGTATTTATTGTCATTGTAACCTTATCATGCTCAAAACTTGAGTGTAGTAGACCTACATACAAATATAAACAAATTGTTGAGCGTAAGCAACATGAACTACAAATTTTTAACTAAAAATTATCTAAAGTGAAATATGATGCAAGATTAAGAATCACTACTTATGAATTATATGTCAATGCATTACCATCATCACCTCATTGTACTCATAACACAACCATGGATACATTGATTTTAAACACTTGAAAATATACCTTTGTTCTCCAAAAAACCTACATTTTTATATACTAGTTAATTGTTATGCAAAATTTTAATGTATTTTTATTCCAACCCATAAAAATAGCATGAATATAAATAAGATGAACAATATCATACCTGTCCCATACAAAAAATATATCCACTACTAAAGTGTGCTTGAGGGGTCATCTCTTATCTTTTTATCCAATATTGCTTCATGATTAGCAATATTAATCATCTATGGTTCTTTTGTTCTTGATTTTTTATGATGCTTCAATAACTTAAAATTTGTTGCTAAAACTAGGTGTAAATACATGTATATGGTTTTGTGCTTCTCAAAGTCCTCAAACAAAAGGATTTCATTCTTTCTAATCATATATATTTGTAGCCAAGTTCTAGCAATAACAACTAATCTTGTAGGATATGTGAACCCATCATCATCTATCATAGGTTGTATTATATTTTTTTTCCTTTAACACATTTTTCCAACCAATAGTCTAATCTCTCTTCATTCCCATGTGGTGCAACAACTGCATAAACATGTGCTAGTTGTACAAGGTATGAAATATGGTCAAAGTCAAATGAAGTTTCAATTTCACCAAGTAAAGATGAATGAGCTTCATATAAAGTAGTTAGATATTGTAGAATCCATGCATCTACCCACTCAATCGACTCAACTATCACACTCACATTTGATACAACTCTAACAAAAGAAAGCTAAATCTTGTGTCCAAATAGTCCATGTACTTGCATCTAAGCTTCGAAATGAATGTGTCTTTGATGATTACCTGATTATCTGACAATCTAATCTCTCCCCCACTTTACCTTCATCAACCAACTAGAAGAACCTATGCACTTATAAATCAAGTGCCCCTCCTTGTGACTATAGTAACACCACTCAACAATTGAACATGCATCAATGAATGCTACACCATCTCTAATATTTATTTTTCTGTAATTAGAGCTCTCTTTACACATGCACCTACTCCATCATGCTCCCCTTTTCCATGCCCAGGTTCAAGAAAACTCCAAATATAAGGTATACTCCTCTCTACATGAATTCTACTCAACCAATAAAATGTATACGAGCATTCTTCAATTGACCAGTCAAATTATTTGATCAAATGAGATGTTGAACTAGTGTAATATCTTTTTCCTGTAAGAACTCAACAAATTTGTTAAAATAGTATTGTACATACCCAAATGAATGAGATATATCATCAATCATGTAAAAATGGTACTCCCTGACTATCTTCTTGTTCTCTTTTGTACTATCAGGGGCATGTGTGTATGTGATGTGAGAAAAAATTGCAACTTGAATTGAATTGTAATATTGATATTAGACATCATTTTGTAGTTCTAATGTGTAGTTTTTTATGAAATCAACTGTAGAGATGATAGTTCTAATCAAGAAAAAATCCTTACACATCTTGAATTGTTGATCTAACAATGTAGATCTGTGGCTATGTCTTGCATACTTGTAAAAAGGATTTTTCTTAAAATCAAAAAATAAAATTAGAAATACCTACCTCTCTTCTAACCAACTCACATCTAGAACCTTCACCTCCACTCTTCAAATTGTATTTCTCTATCTCAAATCTCTTTTTCTCAATAATTTTCTTTCCATAATTATGCTCACTCCCCTCATTAATACATGATATAAAATTTGATAACCAACTACATTGCAAACACCTTTCATTTAAACAATCATTTATATAGAAAATGCAACCATGATATAAAATTAGAGTGCCAAAATTGTTGAATTTAATTCTTTGCGATATTAGTTAGCTTCTTATCAACTAATGGAAGTTTACCACTAAAATACCAAGTATCATTTTGAAGAGGACTATCTAGTCCTGATCTTATTGCTAGTGTTTTTGACAATGTTTTACGATTTAGCCTTAAGTCAACACATGTTTTCCTCAACAATCAAGCCTTTCTTGATTGATTTCTTACTAAAGATATTGTTATTACCCTATGAGAAGCTCTCTTATATTTTTCCTTACTAGTATTTCCAATAGAATTGAGTGCATTACAAATATGTTTAATAATAATTTCATTTTGATTATACTTCTTTTTTACACGATTCTTCAATTTCTTTAATAATGGTCTCATTTTGTAAGACTTTAGAAATTGTACAAAAAGTTGACATTATTCAGTTAATGTCTTATTGGAAAAGTATTGATTGAACATTTTGGTAGCCCACAACCGAACCATTTGTGATGACCTATTTCTATCAAGTTTATGTATTATGTTCTCATCTATTTCAAGTTATCATTTTGGGGTTCTTGAATGTTAAGAATTTTTATTGGAGTTATTACAAATAGATGGATTTAGGATTTCATTTTCTTCTTTTCAAAATCCTCTCTTCTTATATAATTTGGAGATACATAGACATTCATTATTTCTTATGTCTTATCGATTTCATCAATGTTATGAACAAGTGGATTTTGGAGTATATTTTCAATTTTGTGGGCTATATATCCACATTGGTCAAGAAAATTTTCATGTACATTTTATGTTCAACACTTTGATTTTTAGTTTCATTCTCAACATTTATAATTTCATGTTAACATTTTGTTTCTCAATTTCATGTTCAAAATTTTCAATTTCAATTTTTTGTTCAACATTTTGATTTTTAGTTTTATGTTCAATCAATTTCACGTTCAAAACTTTCAATTTCAAATTCATGTTCAATAATTTGATTTTTAGTTTCATGCTCAAATTTTACAATTTCATGGTGAAAATTTTCAATTTCAATTTCGTGTTCAACATTTTTATTTTTAGTTTCATGCTCAACATTTATAATTTCATGTTCAACTTTTGTTTCTCAATTTAATGTTCTAAAGTTCCAATTTCAATTTTTTGTTCAATATTTTCAAATTCAATACCATGGTCACTTTCAATTTCATTTAAAGGTAAAGGGGATCCTTCTCCTTGAAGATAATTTGACATACCTTTTCTTTCCACCCTATTCCTTACTCTATCTTTCTCCCTACTTGCCTCAATTTTTGCCACTTGATATTTCCTCTTCCTTTTTTCTTTACAAAAAATGGTTACTTCCCATTATCCCAGCTCAAACAAGTACCTTGATGATTGAAAGGATAAAGTTTTGTGTAAAAGAGTGCTCAAAAAGTAAAAATTTATCTGTAATGCATAGGAATCAAAACATTCCCAACAAAACAAAGCATGCACGGGGACTATTGGAATGCACAAATTGACTTTTTTTTTTTTGTTTTTTCCAATCAAACAAAATGATATCCATTTTGTAAAGTAAAATGAATATTCATTTTGTTAAGAAAAATGGATATTTGTTTACCAAAGTTGTATTCTTAGGTGAAAGCAAGCTTTACAAAATGTATATCCATTTTGTGAAGCTTGTTTACTTGCTAGTGAAAACTAACTTTACAAAATAGGTACTTGTATTTAACAAAATGGATATCCATTTTATAGACAAAAAAAATATCTATTATATGCAACTTACAACATACCTATATTTTTTTGATATAGAGAGATATAGAGAGAGTTATATGTATAATATGTAATATTTTGCAAAAGAAAAATAGGTACCCATATTGAAAAAATGGATATATGTTATATGCAACTTAAAACATACTTGTATTAATATGTTTTAATATCTTTTATATTATAACTTATATATTATATATTATATTAATATTAATACATTTTGATATATATTATATATTGTATTATTATTTAAAAATCTAGACAAAGAAATGGAGATAGGGAGAGATAGGTAGAGAGAGGGATTTGTAGGGTGGGAGGGAGTGAGGGAGGAGAAGGTTGAGAGAGGTTATGTGTGAGTGGGGGGGTGAGAGAGGGAGGGAGAGAGAGTTCAAGGAGGGAGGAGGGAGATAGGGAGTGGTAGGGTTGCAAGGATAGAGAGAGGGGGAGATTTAGGGAGAGAGGGAGGGGTAGGTGGAGAGAGGTTGTGTTGGAAGGAGGGAGAGAGAGAGTTAAGGAGGGAGATAGGGAGTGGTAGGTTGGGAGGGATAGAGGGACGAAGAGAGTAAGAGAGAGAAGGAGGGGTAGGTGGAGTGAGGTTTGTGTGTGAGGGAGAGAAGGGGGGAGAGAGAGAGTAGAGGGAGATAGGGAGTGGTAGGGTGGGAGGGATAGAGGGAGGGAAAGAGTTAGGGAGAGAGGGAGGGTAGGTGGAGATAGGTTGTGTGTGTGAGAGGGAGATAGGGCGTATTATGGTGGGAGGGATAGAGGGAGGGAGATAAAGAGGGAAGGAGGGACATAAGGAGTGGTAGGGTGGGAGGGAGAGAGAGAAAGAGGGAAGGATGGAGATATAGAGAGAGTTGGGCTAGGAGAGGTAGGTATAGAGAGAGTTAGGGAGAGGGGGAGGGGTAGGTGAAGATAGGTTGTGTGGGAAGGAGAGGGAGAGAACTTAGGGAAGGTGGGAGATAGGGAGTGGTAGGATGGGATGGATAAAGGTATGGAGAGGTAGGTATAGAGAGAGTTAGGGAGACAGGGAGGGGTAGGTAGAGAGAGGGAGGGAGGGGAAGAGGTAATGATGGAGATAAGGAGTGGTGGGGTGGGAGGGATAGAGGGAGGGGTAGGTGGAGAGAGGTTGTGTGGGAAGGAGGGAGATGGAGTAGGTGGGAGAAGGGGATAGAGAGGGAGGGTAGGTGGGAGAAATGGAGTTGTGTGTGTGTAGAGGGGAGAGAGGAGAGAGAAGAGGAAGGAGAGGAGAGATAAAGAAATTGAGAGTAGGAATTAGGAAGGATAAGATGGAGAGGGAGAAGAGTTAAAAGGAGGGAGAGATGGGAGGGAGTGAGACTGGATAGATATTATGTGTGTGTGAAGGGAAAAGAATTAGTAGGTGGGAGAGGATAGAGAGGAGAGAAAGAAGGGATGGAAGGAGTAAGATTAGTATCTCATACAGAAATTGAGAGATAAAAAGAGGGAAAAGAGGAGAGGAAGATATAGAAATTTAAAACTGAGAGAAAGAGTTAGGTAAGGTGTAGAAGAGGAGTTGGTAGTAGGAATAAGAGAATGGAAGGGAGTAGATAGGAATTATTAGGAGTGGGAAGAAAGGAATAAGAAATAGAGAGAGGGAAGGAGATAGGGAGTGGTAGGGTGGGAGGGATAGGTATAGAGAGTTAGGGAGAGAGGGAGGGGTAGGTAGAGAGGTTGTGTTCATGTGAGGGAGATAGGAAGTGGTAGGATGGGAGGGATAGAGGGAGAGAGAAAGAGGGGAGGAGGGAGATAGAGAGAGGTAAGGTGGAAAGGGAAAGAGGGAGGGACAGAAAGAGGGAAGGAGTGAGATAGGGAGTGGTAGGGTGGGAGGGATAGAGGGAGAGGGAGAAAGAGGGAAGGAGGGAGATATAGAGAGAGTTGGGGTAGGAGATGTAGGTGATGGGTGAAAAACATGTCCAAATCTTATGACCTTTTTCATTTCATTTTGTTTCCCTTTCCTAAGTTTTCTTGCCATTAATTATTATGAGAATGAAGAAATAATTAATATGTTTTAAAGAATGAAAGAATGTTTCCAAAGTGTCAAATTGTTGAGATAATAATCCAATCTAAATGATTTAAGATAGGAACCAATCACGTTGAAGGAACCAACCATGTTGAAGATAACCCTTGAAGATCACAGGACACAGGGAGAGGCAAAGGACGGGTTGGATGTGTTGTGAAACTACTGATCTCTATTTTTGCATTACATTTAGAAACTAATTTTAATGTTATTTTGGGTTTGTGGCCTACATCCAAACCAAAGACTATTAATATTCAGTTTGTTGGCCATCGACATAAAAATCCATAACATCTTTTAATATTACTCTATAGTATTTGATGTGTTAGGTATAGGCCATAACAGTAAGGAATCACATATATAAATATTTTATGGTTTAGACTATAGAAGATATAGAAAATAGAGAATAGGCATATACTTTTTTTCTGCAACAAATTGAATGAATTGAATCAGATGTTTGTGATATTGAGTTAGTGTAAATGATTCCTTTCCACTCGCATTGTGAACTATAGGAAGGGACCACTCTCAAGACACTCAATGAGGTTGTTTTATGTTTGAATTAGTTAGAATTTATATGATTTGTGGCTTGTTTCATATTGAATGTATTCTACAAGGTGTGATCAGTTTATGATTTAATTTTCTTTTAAGTTCAAAAAGCTTTGATACCTAGCTAATGTGGTTGATTCATTGTTAAATCCAATTTTGGAATTGGTGTGATCAGGTCACTATTGGATGCAATTGTTATCTAAAGAATTTGAGGTTCAAGTATTTTAGGATTTTATTTATCCTTCAATTATATGCACTGATTTTGAAAGCTATTCTATTATGTTATGTTCTATTTTGTTCTGCGAGCTTCCTGTCACACTGTGAAATTGTTGTTGCATTGTGAACTTCCTACCGCACTATGAACTTCTATCACACTATGAACTTCCTGTCACAACAAGAAACATAATCCATATTAAATATTTTCCAAGAGTGTTATTTGCATTCATCATCACTTAATTCACTATTTTCAGCCCTTAGGTATACTGCCACAACACCCTTCACAAGTCTATCATCCCTAGATTGGCATTTAGGAAAAAACTGATGAAATCAACACAAATTTCTCAAGGATTGATCTAATTATATTTTCCAATTTAATAGAATTACAAGGATAGTTTATCTTTACTATCAATCCATAGTTTTGTTCAAACATTTTGGCATTGTTTCCGAGGAATGGTGTTAAAGGCCCATTAGTCTAGTGAATTAAGTTAGGACCACTGTGCTAAGGTGAAATTTTGCATGATTATCGATCTCACCCAAGTAATTAACCTTAGTTTTCTCTATTAAAAATCATATAGATGCATGAATTGTAGTAGAGATAATAAAGGGAGATTTGTTAAGAAGGATAAAGGAAGTAGTTCACAACAAGTCAACTTGTAAAATGAATTAAAACCATTAGTTATGCACACACCATCTAAGAAAGAGTTAGTTGAACCAGATATTGAAAGATGTGTCATTCAATCCACCATTATCGAGTCTCCTTCTAGTACACATCAAGAGTCATTTGAAGAATTATATAAAAGGGTTGCTAAACTATTCTGAGAATCTTACAAAATTAAAGTTGGAATACTCCAATTGACTTTAAGTCATTCACAACTTTATACACTCCTTGGGAATTTGGAACAATGGACGAAAACAACAAAAACAACAATGCGAGAGCATTGGCCAACAACAACCTTGTTACCTTAGAGTTTCTCATTGCACATCCAGAAGAGGATGCCCCTAGGAAGAACATACTGCACTCAAATTTTCCTACCTTACAAGGTATTTCTATGGGAGACCACGATATGTTCCTTTTTGAATTTGACATTTTATGTTAGTTATTATTATCATGATGATGCACATAAACTAAAACTATATCTAGCTACTCTCAAGGATGCAACATTGAGGTGGTTTATGGGACTATGACACAAAAAAATCCATAGTTGGGACAACGTGAAGACAAAATTCTTGGAAAAATACCAATAATACGGCAAGACCAAGGAAACCTGAGATGAGATATTCCAAATCATGCAACATGAGGAAGAGGCTTTAGAAGTTTATCTGAAGCATTTCCTATTTAGTTTACAAAGAACCAAGTAAATAGGGTTAAACAATGACATTGTAAAAATGCTCTTTCTTAGGGGGATTAGGGATGAATGTTTGGATATTTTAAATCTTATGGGTGGAGGAGATATCTCTAAATTAAGGTTTGATTACATCTGTGATGTGTCCATGAACTATTCAAGGTCCACCCGTTTATTTAGGGGGTACATCAGGAAGCTTGTCTCTCCTAGAGGGACATCAAGAGTTACAAAATGAGAAATAGGTACATTACTCGAGGACCTCAAGACTGACCTACTAGTTCACATGGGTAAGAAAATTGATACCTTATATACATGAAGGAAGTAGGAGGAGGCTGAAAAATCCTTGTTGTCTTTTGTCCTATTTTTTTGTAAAGGCATAATAGTGAAGAATGTCCCTACAAAAAAAAAAATCTTCTTTGGAAGATGCCAGTAGAGACACCATTCTGAAACATCTTCCTATATGCATAACTTGTTAAACACCCAAAATAGTGAGAGGGGGGGTGAATCATTATTCTATTAAAAATTTTAGCTATAAAACATCCAATAATTAAAAAATATCTAACTATGATTATGAATGAAGACATGAAAGATATCACAACACCACATGACACATAAGCACCAATATTTTTACATGGAAAACCCAAAAAGGGAAAATCCACTATGAGGATTAGCTCACAATATATTATAACTGGTTATAAGATATTATAGGGGCACACTGTCCTTGAAAGGCTCACAACCTATCATGATTACAAAATAGAGTGTGGCTCACTTCTAAAAGGTGAATTGATAGAATGCACCTTCCATGTGCTAAATTTAGTTCCAATGAAGCTCTCAAAGAAAATTCCTACATTGCCTTGTTGTTTGCTCAACATACACAACAATCATGCCTTGATATAAATCTTATACATACAAATTTACAAGTTCACGCAATATCACACTGTCACACATATTCTTTCATCACATCAGACTTGCTAACTACAAAAAATTTCCATATATATAACCATTACATCCGCATACATCAATTAGGTCGGCCTAATTAGGTGTACACAAGCTTAATGTAAAACTAGCTTGTCAGCTCAAATCTTCAAACAAAGATCATTTTACACAAAAACAAAAATGTGCAAGGAATGATTTATGTCAACACAAACCTAAAAAATATCTCTTTGACATTCACATAACATATTAATCTTCATGCCAGACATTCAAGTATAAGGTCAGCTAGAAGAAAGACTTGATCACAAAAATAGGCCAAGCTGACTAATCATCAATCAAACATATAATCATATGAGCATGCACCATTTGGAATATGTTTAGACCTAACACCTATAAACCATCTCCCAAATTTGTAAATACTGAATCAAGGTACCAAAGGAATGAGGATCAATTAACTCATACTACTTTGCAAACTTATAAGCAAAGAACTATATATCAAACTTTTGTCATTTAGAAATTTTAGCCCATTTAACCAAAATTGCTGAAAACTTGTTCATATATGTACTTAATAGTCTTAAATAACATACTAAAACCACATAGGCTGATATTCTAACGTGAGCAATTCCAAACCAAATTAGCGGATCAAGGTAAGACAAAAATTGTTTACCAAATTAGACAAAATTGTCAACAAACAATGTTGGCATCAATGCCAATGCATCTTAATAGTCTTAAATAACATACTAAAACCACATAGGTTGATATTCTAATGTGAGCAATTCCAAACCAAATTAGCGAATCAAGGTAAGACAAAAACTGTTTACGGAATTAGACAAAACTATCAACAAACAATGTTGGCATCAATGACAACACATCAAAGGGTTTCTTCTTCATTCTTCCAACAATATCCCACTTTTTTTTATTAATGGAAACATGTTCCAAAAATGAATTTTCAAAATTGTGTGAACTCCCCCTTTCAAACATACAACAAAAATTTCTCTTCACAACATTTTCCAAAACAACTTCCAAAACTCCAAAAACTTCAACACTATTCTAAAACTTCAAAGCTTCTCCAAAACTTCTCCCCCTTTGAAATAAAGGAAAAAGAGTATGTTGGTGATAAACTTGTAGAAAAACAAAACCAAAATAACATAAAACAAAGGAAAAATGTAGAGAAATTTTTATCAGAACTTGAAACACCTTCTAATTCCTTGAGAATGGCTTCCCAAGTAGGTTTTCCTTCATCCCATATCCCCTTCACTCTAACAAGAACTTTATACATTGATTCTAGCTCTACTAAGCTCTCTTCTCCTTTTTTCAGAGTAGATAGATTAAGATTTATCTTTTTAAGTTTCTCTACATCCACCAAGGCACTTGATACCGAAATTTGTTTGGACCTCACCAAATCTCCAAGCTATCCAAACCACCTTATAAAATCTTATTTCTTCCTTTTTAAAGTGAGAAATTTGTTTTGTAGGTCTGAAATAGAAATCTAGGAGGCATAGTCTCTATCTTTTGGAATGTTGTAGGCTGTGGAGGCAATGAAAATTTGTAACTCTATTGAGTCCATTAAGTCCTTAATACCTTGAGTGGCATCCGCCAATCACAAGCAATACACAAAAAATATATGAGCTTCCTCTTCACATTCCTTTACCTCTTTTAGAAATTGCATCACCTTGTTGTGTGTGGTTGCACATTTATCCTGCGGTACAAGTAACATTTTCTCTAAAATCCTTGACTCTACCTCTTTTGTAGTCTTCTCCTTTAGGTTAGAGATGTACTCTTTGAGTGAATTAACCAAAAGCTTTAAATTCTCAATAGGGGCTAATGTGTCATCAATTGTGGCACTGAAAGTTGTATCCTACAAATTCTTGATGGCATCATTTACTAGTTCATTCCCTTTCTAATGAGTTTCAATAGTTTCCTTTGTTCTGGAGGTAAGAAAGGTATCTCCAAGCTCCATCCTCTGAATAGGTGATATCTTAGTCAGATCCACATAGCCTAGATGTGATGGGATCCGAATCAATTGAGGTGGAATCATAGGTTTAATCCTTATTTGTCTCGACAGAATACCCTTGAGTGTGTTACTAGATGATTCTCCAAATGGAATTGATGACTCAATGGTCTTTGGAGATTCTTCTTTACTTTTTCCAACCTCTGTTTCTTCTTGATTTTCTTATTTCTTTTCTTCTTCTTCCTTTCTGAAGGGACTTTCTATTAATTTTTCTTTATTTTCTTCCTCCTTGTCCTCATCATCTTTTCTATCATCACTCTTTTCCCATTTTCTTTCTTCTCCTTCATTTTTATCTTCTTCACCTTCATTTTTGGTACACTCATGGTGTTCTTCATGATTGTCATTGGTATCACTCTTATACTAATCTTCAATATTTTCTTTTGTTGTATCCTCTATGTCTTTTAGAGGAGCAGATGTCTCTGGAGAAGCATGCGTATTAGCGGCCTTATCCAAATGGATGTCTCTTCAATAGAATGATCTTTTACTTCTTGACAAACGAGTAAATTGGTTGTAGAAGGGATCATTTCTTCTGTATCAATTCCTTTGTCTTTATCAGGATCATTTACTTGAGCTGTATGGGATGAAGAAACAACGTTCATCCCAATTTTCTCTACCACATCTCTTACTATGTCAAAAGTCTCTTGCTTCAACTTTTTTTTGCTATATTTTTCTCTTGTCATGAGATAGTGACTCTCTATTTGAACTTGAACCACCTAGAGTATCCTTCTAGTAGGGTAGTTGTATCATCCTTAGAATCCATACATGTTCAAGGAATCAGTCTTGATATTGTCTTCAACATTGATAGCTTCATACCTTCTTTGTGTCAGAGCTTCCCATACGTTGTTAGTCACCTTCTTGCTTATGTTCTCCATACTCATCAAAAAAAGAAAAAAATGAATAAAATAATTTAGAATTGTTTCCTTATCCTCTTCATCAACCTCATCAAACAATTTAGTAGTAGCTATAAAATCATCAAATTCTATCATATTATTTACTAGAGGTTCCAACTTCAAAGGTGAGTGGTCTCTTACTGGAGGAGACTTGGGAATTTCCTCAAGCTTTGGTGTTCCTTCATCAATCTTTTTCTCATGTACATGTATTATGAATGCTTCCTTTTCCTTCTCTATCTCCTCTTCTTCAGATGTGTCCACAATATTTCCTTTAGCCTTATTGACTTATGTACCAACCTCTTGTGAGGAACCTTCATTGCTAGTGGAAAAACTACTTTTTCTCTTTCTTTTCAATTGAAATTCTTCTTCCAAGCCAAGTTAAATTTCCTCTTGCACAACATCACTTATGTTCTTTTTCTTGTTTTCATTTTGTTTCTTTCCTTTTATAGAGGTAGCAAAGGGTGCTACAGGGGGTACATTCTTCCTCTTTGAAGTTCGGGTGCTAGGTCTGGAGGAAACAAATACAGTAACTACTATTGGAGTAGTAGGTTCTACCTTCTTTTCTTGTACTGTTGTTGCATCATATGTTGGAAATGCAAAGGAAGTGGTGGAAGATGATCTTCCTAATCTTCTGGGTCCATAGGGTTCTCCAACTACTTTGGCCCTCTTCTCTGCTGCAACTTTCCTTACCCTCTCCATGCCATATTTTGAAAGTCCATGCAAAGCAAAGTATTGTTCAACCTGTTTAGATACTCTTTTCTCTTCCAGGTGCTAAAGTTTCCAAGAACACTTCAGATGACTTCTCTTCATATGTTTGGGACTGTTTAACAACATTTTAATGAGACCTTCAGTCATTTTCTCATCAATCGAATATCCTAGAGGCTTTATCCATAGTGTTTTGGGTTCAACCACCTCTACAATTCACTCATCAATGGATACCATAAAATTTATATCATTTGCATATTTTTCTACCAAAATCTTTGGAATTCTCTCTTTAATGCATTTTTTTTTGAAATACTATGAAAAATATAGTCAGAGCATCACCCTATGCTTTAAAAACTCCAATATTGTGCAAATGGTCAAAAATTTGATGTACCACCAGTTTGCTTGTATCCTATACAATGTTTTTCTTCTGGGTAGCTCTCTCAGAAAGTAAGCAAACAAAATATCAGTGTTCTAAACTTGAAGGGATATTTCTTTGACTTGGTATAGCTCAAGTTCTCCATAAATTGTTGTCAGAGAAACTCACAAAAATCATAGTCCTTCCTATTCACCACCATGTCATGTGCAACATATATTGCAGTTTCAGACACCAAAAATTCTTTGTTGGTGAAGTAGATCTTGTGACCTATCATGATTGATGCATACTTCACATCAGTGTTGGTAATAGGTTCGGTTGTCAATGCTCTCCAGCCATATGTGGCACCAATTAATTTCATAACCACATCATTCTTCACATACTTTAGCACCGGTGTCACAGAGTCCAGTCACAGATTTGATCACATCTTTAGAAATTATTCCAGGCTCATTTTTCCATAAAAAATTATCATGCACTCTGCTTAGGGCTATCCTCACATACTTCACATCCAATTCTCTACTAAAGTCGGGGAACTAGTTCCAAACATCTAGCTTCTTCTACGCTAGGTTTTCATACTCTAGCTTTACTAAGAATTTATCTCTAGTTAACTCCTTTGACCATTGATTCTTGAGTACTTGATGATCATACTCTTCCAATTTCCCATGTATGTAGATTCTTGTGTCCTCGGTGGGCAAAACTTTATTTGGAATATTTGAAAATGCACTGACAAGGTCAATGTCAAAAACCTTCCATGAAAACCTTTTGAACTTTGGTCTACATCTCTCAGAAATCTCAACCATAGTTGGTGTGCCCATTTCTACCTCAATTCTTTTATAGATGCTTATGAAAATTAATTTTAATGCAAACCAACAAAGTATAGATAGTTGTAAATACCTTTTTCATGCTCGACAAAAACTAGGGTTTCATACCAGATGCTTTGAATCACCTTCAAATCTCCTTCAACTCACTCTAATTTCTTCGAATGTGTAAAAGTGATTTAACATGAATTATAATTTCACTTTACACTTTACCAATTTTCCATAATTTCACATTTATTGCATTCGATCTCCAAAAGGATGATAAACACCTCATGAATACACTATAAAACCTAAAATGCTCCACAATTCTTCAAATTTGCATGTTTTCTACCAGAATCTTTTTCAAATCCTTCAGAATGTTATTTTACATCTCATATCTTTTTCTCACTTCTTGACACCTCATACATCTATGGGTTTATAATTTTACCCTATAATTTATCCCCCTAAACCCATGATTGGATTTAGTTTTTAGAAGAATTATCTACACCAGATGGAGGTATAGATGTATTTGGTTCATCCTTATTCTCAGGTTCTTCCTTCTTCTTCCATATCTTCTCCATCTCCTTCTTAACTTTAGTAGAATCAACTTTATTCACGGATTTATTCCTTTGTTTCGGATTTACCTGCTTTCCATGTTTGCTTCTGCAAAATTTTGAAATATGTCTAGGTTTGTTGCAAGTGTAGCACACCAAATTTTTCTGAACAAACTAATTTGTATTCATCCTTTATCTACAACAATTAGCCTTACGTCAAAATGAATTACATATATAATAGTAACCATAAAAATTTTGAACCATTCTACTAGTATTAAGTCTATTCATCGTCATTTGACTTCTAGGTGATCCCACAATACTGGTTTACAATTTTTGGCCAAATTGGACACTAAACTAATTTTTTCTAACTAAATCTTCACTTTCTGACACCTATACCGACTAAACCATGAGGAATTTGAAGATGGTGTAAACTAGTGATTTGTGGCATTTTTTCTATAGATTCTAAATATATTTTTTTCAAAATTTTTGGAATCAGATTGCACTTCTTTTTCCACCTCCTTGAAAAACTAGTTTTTTTCAATAAACACCATTTTTAAGGAGTGAAACTCACCATATAACACAACCTTTTTTCCATGAAGGATAAAATTCTATTTTTTTTCGAATTTAGATTTGTAACTACAATATCTAGTGCTTCCAATTGGTTTCATAGTGTTTTATTGAATATTTTTTCCGCAATCAAGTTTCAAAGTCAAACCAATTACAATTCAGACATAGGCGAACTGTATAACACAATTTTTTTTGTATGTATTGAAATTCAATTTATTTATTTTGTTGGATCAAGGACCTCAATATCTAGTGCACTCATATTTTTCAATTTTTTTTGATAATCTTCTAGTTTTCCACATGTGCAGAACAAAGAGCTTGATTTTTGGTGAAAAATCTACATTCACAAGAAATAAAAAATAAATATAATAATAAAAGTAAATTTATTTAAAATTATACTTTTTGGGAAGCTTATAATAAGGACTACATAATTACAAAAAATAAATTTTAAATGAATTCATTTGATCCCCCAAAAGGTAAATCAAAAGTGGTTTTCTATCAGCATTTTGATAGGTGTAAAGGAGACTCCGTTATAGGTATGGTTTAAAACTAGTGGGGTTCTATCCAAGGGGGTTTGATCTAAGGTATTTTGATCAAACCCTCTTCAATTGGAATGATTTAAATGGAAATTTTTAAGGATTAAATCATTATATTTTCTAAAATATGTGATTTCAGCAAAAATCATAATCTCCTAGAAATCAAGTAAACCAACTTTGTTGGATCACCCCTTCTGCACTTAGTAGCTCTATATCCAGGTTTATTGCATGCAAAGCATTGTCTAGAAAAGAATCCAATATTTTTATTCATTATACTTCTACATTTTGTTTCCACATGACCAATTTTATTACATGAGAAACAAATTCCATTAAAAGATGAGTACCTTTAAGCATTAGGTTTTCTAATAAGAATCCTTCTAGTATTTCTTCTTTGATTCTTGATGTGTCTACCATTTCCTTGAGTATTTCTTTGATTTCCAACCTTGTTATGGGTTTGATTTACCTTTGAACTTTGTCCTTCTTCAAGTTCCAAACCACTTTTATCCTTAGAAGGTATTTGTCCTGCAATTAGTTCATCCAGCCTTGTAGAACTTGTTTTGAATTTGTCCTCATGATCTATTGCTTTCTTCAAATATGATCTTAGGGTTAAAAATTCTTGTTCAAGCTTGATGAATTCATTAGTCTTGCTTTGAATCTCAACTTTTTGACAGTCCTCAATTCTCTTATTTTCTTCCACTTGCACTTTTAGTCTAGTGATATCCTCATTTGCTTTCTTCAACGTCTAATCATTGACTTATCTATGCCTTTCTTTGAACTTATTGATTTGATCTCTTAATTTTTTAATGCATTCATTTGCTTATTTTAGGTTCTCCTTTAGAATTTCTTTCACTTTCAACTCTGTCAAGATATTTGAGAGTAGCATTGAGTTCTTCTTTGTCAATTGTGCAGTCATCTTCCATGTATTCAATTGTAGAGATTTCTTCCGAAGGAATAGGGCATCTTTTTTCAGCCATGTGTTCAAAATAAAAGATCTTCCTCAATCTATTAGGATTTTCCAAAGGAATTAGGCTCCAATGCCAATTGTTGAACACCCAGAATACTAAGAGGGGGGTGAATTAGTATTCTATTAAACCATTCAACTATAAACCATCCAATAATTAAAACATATCTAACTAAAATTATGAATGAAGACATGAAAGAGATCACAACACCACATGCCACATAAACATTAAAATTTTATGTGGAAAACCAAAAAATGGAAAAACCATGGTGAGGATTAGCTCACAATTTATTATAACTAGTTATAAGATATCACAAAGGCATGCTGCTAAGACACACTATGCTTGAAAGGCTCACAACCTGACATGATTATAAAATAGAGTGTGGCTCACTGCCAAAAGGTGAATTGATAGAATGCACCTTCCATGTGCTAAATTTAGTTTTGATGAAGCTCTAAAAGAAAAATCCTACACTGCCTTGCTGTCACTCAACATACATAACAATCCTACCTTGATACAAATTCTATACATACAAATTTACAAGTTGGCACAATATCACACTATCACACATCTTCTTTAATCACATCATGCTATCTAAACTACAAAATGTTCCATATATATACCATTACATCCACATACATCAATTAGGTTGGCCTAACTAAATGTACACAAACTTAATTTAAAAATAGCTTGTCAGCTCAAATATTGAAATAAAGACCCTTTTGTGCCAAAAAAAAAATGTCCAAGGCATGATTCATATCAGAACATACCTAAAAAGATATCTTTGACATATGTAGAACATATTAATCTTCATACCACACATTCAAGTATAAGGTTAGCTAGAAGAAAGACTTGATCACAAAAATAGGCCAAGTTGACTAATCATCAATCAACCATATAATCATATGACCATGAACCATTTGGAATATGTGTATAGATGACACCTATAAACCATATCCCAAAGTTGTAAAGACTGAATCAAGGTACCAAAGGAATGTGAACCAATTAACTCATACTACTTTGTATAATTATAAGCAAAAAAATGTATGTTGAACTTCTGTTATTTAAAATTTTCAGCCCATTCAACCAAAATCATTGAAAATTTGTTCATAGATGTACTTAAAAATCTTGAATAACATACTAAAACCACATAGGTTGATCTTCTAACATAAGCAACTTCAGACCAAATTACTAGATCAAGGTAAAACAAAAATTGTTTACCAAATTAGACAAAACTGTCAACAAACAATGTTTGCATCAATGACAACACATCAAAGGGTTTCTTCCTCATTCTTCCAACATTACTGAAGTAGAATATATAGATGAGCTAGTTTACTTTATGGACCAAAGGATACCTTGGAAACCACGAGGAATATCCCCAACTAATTATCAGGCATCACCTCCAAGTTGTTTTGAACAAAATTCTTTCTTGAATCAAATTGGATGGCTTGGAGGTTGGAAACAACCTCCATACTACCCCCAGTGGACACATGAATATCCACATGCTCAACAATCGTGGCAAGCATGGTAAGCACCACCACCTACATACCCACAATATTAATCATTTCCTCCATATCCACCACCTTCACCAATAAATCCCTATCAGCAATCCCAACAACTCTTACCACCTCTTCCATCATCATCTAGTCAACCATCTAGTTTAACTCAGCCATATAAAGCAACACCTATGCTTGCACAACCATCACCCAATATAAATAATAAGGTGGCTCAACCGATTCAAAACAATGAGGTGGTAGGTGTAAACACCCAAATTTGATCACTCTCGTATGATCAAATTTACCTCTTTATTCATCCATTATGTCAATATTAATTTATTTAATTAATATTACACTTCCCACATAAGGTTCTTAAAGTATTTAATTTAACAATTAAACACTTTATCTTGTATCTTTTTCCTCTCTAAATTAAATAAATACATCAATTTATTTAATTTAGTCATTTTAATCTTTTTGAATGAAAATCAATTTAAAATTCTTCTTTTCTCTCTCCTTGTCACATCCTCCATAATCCATCTCTAATTTGGATTAATTCAATTAATTCATAATTAGGATGTGCATCCTCTTAAACAAGGATTAATGTCACATCCTCCTACATTTTCCACTTGTCTCTAATCTTCCATTAATTATCATAATCAAGTATTTTCACAACTTTAATCAAAGTCATTAGCCACTTTTAGCACCACTTTTTAGTCAACCTTTCCATTTTCCTTTCTTGCCATTGACCCTCTTTCCTATGTGAATTTTTAATTCACTTTTTTTCATCCTAGGTCTCTCTCCTCCCCATGTGAATTTTTAATTCACATTTTATCCTTCCAAGGCTTCTATAATATTTGACTTGTCACCTAATGCACATGTGACCAATTCCCACCTTTTTGGAGACCCTCTCTTATCCATTAGATTCTCCTAGGAATGTGAATTTTTAATTTATTTCTCCAACCACTTTCTCTTTTCCCATGGAGATTTTTGAGGAATTCCAAAATTCTTCAAATGTTATTTTCATTCTCACTTGGGGACAAGAAGTTCCTTTTTGAGGAAATCTTCTCACTCCCCAAGGTACTTCGAAGGTACTTGTCCTTCCTCCACATCATGTACCTCCCTTCCACATCACCTATAGATCATCTCACCCTTAGCCACTTCACATTCCACATGTCAAGATGTGAGGGCTTCTGAGTCCTCAACTCACCTTAGCCCTTCATCTTGGCCTTGTTGGATAAATCTCAACCATTAAATTCTCTAGAGAATTCAAGTTTCTCTATAAATACCCCCTCCTCTAAGGCATTTAAAAACACTTAATCATTTTGAAACTAAATGTTGTCATTTTGTGCACTCATCTAGCCATCCATTTCATCTATTTGCATTTGCATCCAAGCATATAGTTAAATCTTGCATTTAGCCACATCAAGAGCCATCCAAGGAGCATACAAAGTAATCCAAAATCAAGGGCCAACCAAGGAGTTTCAGTGGTAAAGAGAAGGTATAACCACTTGCAATCATTTTACACTTTTTCTCTTTGCATTAAAAAATTTCTTAGGCTAATATTGAGGTATTTATTTGTGTTTTTCCATTGCATTTTAGTTGTTTAGAATAGGTAAAACATTTGGATATCACATTTATAGCATGCCCAATGGGACCCACAAGCGGGTTCCTCAATTTCACATTTGTTGTTATTGAGCTATTTGCAGGAATACGTCGCAAAAGGGCGACTGTGCCCTCCTGGTGACTGCAGAAGGGTGACTATGCCCTCTTGGTGACTACAGAAAGGCAATTACGCCCTCTGTTTTACTACAAAATGGCGACTACACCCTTGTCTAGATTTTTAGCTTACTAACCTTTTCTGCAGAAGGGCGACTACGCCCCCTAGTTGAACTTTTTGTACTAACATTTTCTGCAGAAGGGCGACTATGCCCCTTGGTTGAACTTTCTGTGCTAACACTTTTCTATAGAAGGGTGACTATGCCCCTTGGTTGAACTTTCTATGCTAACACTTTTTTTGCAGAAGGGTGCCTATGCCTCTTGGTTGAACTTTTTGTGCTAACTTTTTACTACAAAAGGGTGACTACGCCCTTCTGGTCATTGCAGAAGGGCGACTGCGCCCTCCTGGTCACTCCAAAAGGGTGACTGTGCCCTCCTAGTCACTGCAGAAGGGCAATTGTGCCCTCCTATTAGCACCACAGAGGAGTGAATATGCCCCAAAAAAATATATTTTAAAAGGTAAAACTATCATTTTAGCTTCATTTTTGTTCCTTATTTTTGTTGTTTTTAGGTACTAACCCCCTAGCATTGTTTCTTGCAAGGATATTTGTGTTTTCGCTAACATTTTTGTAGCATATTCTTGTGTAATTGATGAAGAATGTGGGATAAAACAACTAACATTTGCTTGCAGGGCCATCCATTAGCTCAGATTTTTAAAGCTATCCTTGTTTTTGTTAATCTAAGAACATAGTTTAATTAGGGGAAGTAATATTCATTGCTTGTTGTGTCTATATTTTTGTGTTACCCAAAGGGGGCATTAGTTTTTTTTCACTTTCCCCTTACACTTCGTATGAGCCTAGGGAGGAGTTGTAAATGATTAGTGCTTTCTTTATAGTGGGACTTGCTTGGGGATTTCATCACCCCAAGGGACGATTCCAACCATGCGTATTGATGGGGTATATAAAGGGGGGAGATCGAAAGTTGTACCCCAATCTAGTCGCATCGTAATTGGTAGAGTGTTGAAGCTAGGGTGATACCTAGATAGACGTGAAGAGTTGGTCTGAGCCCTTCAGTATCTTGCTGGGGTTCCTGACTCATGCTTGTGATGGGCTGGTGTTCACGGTTGTGCCTCACATACCGAGAGTATATTGAGGACTCCCTAGACACCTTGTGCATCCTAGATTAAGACCTCATCGGCCATACCCTTAACATTAATCATAGGATTGTGTTTTATTGAAAGTGTTTTCTTGTGAGAAACTAGTAAACTCTTTAATGAATTGACCTTATTATTGTCATTTTAAAGTCCTTGCCATAGTCATTTTTATCAAGCCAAGTCCTTGTTCACTGCAAAAGGGTGACTGCACCCTCTAAGTTACTGTAAAAGGGTGACTATGCCCTCTGATTTACTACAAAAGGGTGAATGTGCCCTCTGATTCACTGCAGAAGGGCGACCACACCCTCCTGGTTAATGTAGAGGGGCGAATTTTCCCTCTTGAACAGCTAAAATCACCCTGTTTTGATCTGTTTAGCCTCTAAACCATCATTTAATCATGCCCAACCTTTATCTCATCATCCCAAGCCTCTTTTTTGTCATTGTAAACCTCCGAAAACCTCCATTTGATTATTTTAAACCTCCATTTTATCATTCCAAACCTCCGTTTAGCCCCCAAAACTCTCATTTAACCATTCTAAATCTCCATTTATTATCCCAAACGTCCCCAATCCGCCCACTCATTTTAAATTTTCTGATAATCCTTTTGGAAAACCCACATCATCATTTACATCACCGAACCCATACCTCATAAACACCACTCATAATCAAATCACCTTAACCTTGTGTTAAAAAGTGGCTACCCAAATTGACCTTAGCCCTTGAATTTGATTATTAGTCATTAAGTTCGATCCAAATCAATTTACTTCCATCTTGAGGTGAATTCAGTGTCCTAAGTTACCATCCTCGGCCCAAATCAATCCATTTCTATCTTGAGGTGGATTCGGTGCCATGATCATCCACTTGATTAATCGATGCTCTAGGTCACTAAGGGTAACTTTCTTTGACTAAATTCAGGGTCCCTCACATCTTTCATCATCTAATCATACCCATCCAATCATTCAAATCTATCAAACCCAATCATTCGATCAAATCAATCACACTTATCCGATTACCTAATCAATCAACACAATCCTATTGATCTTGACAATCTAATCCAATCTATCCAATCAAGATCTGATCTAATCAAAATCCAATCCAATTAATCTAATCAAAATCAGACCTAAATCCCATCTTGTTCAATCCAAATCCCATCCCATTCAATCAAAATCAAATCTCATCCAATCACAATCAAATCATTCATAAAAAAAATAAAAAAATCTTTATAATCCGCCCATAGCGCATTTGTATGCCTGTTCAAACTAGGTCACAAGTTAAGAAACAAATGGCACAACAACAAGGTCAAAATTCCCAAGCAAACATGTATCAAGATCTTAATAATAACACAAATCCTACCAATGGTGTGAATGTTTCTCAAGATGCTAACAACATCCCCCAAGATCCTCATAATGGCACTTCATCACACTCCAACACTAAAAAATTAGAACAACTCACCACATGGTGAAGAGAGTATGGCTAATCAACCCAAACTCACGCTTGAGGAACATTTTAGTAATCCTACCAATGTACAAATGACTGACCGTCTATTTGAAAAACATGGGGAAGAAATCTTGGCCCACCTAATTGAAAAGGGTGTCAAACCTCCATCAAGTGTCGACTTATCCAAATATAGGAGCTCCACATCTAATATACCCCAAGGTTCATAAAATACACCAGAAGGTTCGTACATCCCCAATGTTCCTCCAGTTGAGGGTTGGCATCAACCTAAATTTGGTAATGTTGTTCTTTATCATGTTAACCACCCCCAACATGCTCCAATCTCAGTTATGGGGGGTCCTCAAGTGCTTGATCCCAATAATCCTTTCGCCTACAATATGCCACAAAATGTTCCACAACCTACACCATTAATGCTAACAACACCACCTCTTTCGAATCAACCTCCCGTCCACATTAGGGGCACCCCCTTTACCACATTTCTTCCACCTCCTAGGACCACAAATCTACCACCACTTTCATAAACATCTCAATGGCTTCATCAATCCAACCTTTCGCCTCAATTACCTCCACTAGGCACGTCCCAACCAAATGTTCCAGGTAGTACCCAACAACCCCCTTTATAGAATGCCTCTACATTATCTCGGCCACCTCATCAACAACAACCCCTGCATAATGCTTTGGTTTCTTCACAACAACCACGATACCAATCACAAGGCAATCCATCCCAACTTGTCGCTCATACCATATCCCTATTCCTCGCATCCATTTTACATCTGCAGGCTGAACCACAACACAACATCACATCTCGACCCACACAGTTGACATCACAACAACAACCTCCTCAACACTATTACTATCATAATCAGTAGCAATTGCATCAACAACCACCCTATGTGGCCTCCCAACAATCACAATAGTACCTTCAACACCAACAAACTAATCTGCAACATCCCATCCAAGCTCCTTAGCAGTCTACCTCACACTTTTATCAAATAAATCCATACTATACCCCACAACAACAACCTCTTCACCAACAAAATCCTTCGGCTTACTAGCAAGGGATGTCATCATCCCACTACCAAAATCCATACCTCACCATTTCGACACTCTCTCAGTAGGATCCTTTATCATCCTACCATCCATATCCATCCAACCCACCACTAGTCAATTCAAATCTATTAGAAATCAAAGCCACTCTGAAAGATCTTCAAGTTGGGACTAACTAACAATCATTCAAGTTTGAAGACATATGCATGTATCCATTCGATCCCTCCATCTCATTGATCCCCTTCCCTAAACATTTTGAAATACCAAAATTTGATAGATATAGGGGGAACAAGGATCGTAAGGCCCACTTGCAGGAGTTTTACTCCCAGTGTCAAGAGGTTATGCACAATGACAACTATCTCTTGCGCTTGTTCCCAAGAAGCCTAACAGGAAATTCCCCAGAGTGGTTCATGAGCCTCGAATGAGGGTCCATAAAATCTTTTGTAGCTCTGTCAGAAAAATTTGTCTCTTACTTCTCCTTCAATTTGGAGAAAGAAATTGACACCTTAGATCTCCTCAAAGAGAAACAATGTCAAGGGAAACCTTTGCCAACTACGTTCAAAGGTGGCATGTGCTAGCAAGCCAAATGAAAACCCCTCTAAAAGAGAAGGACATGGTCACCCTCTTCATGGATAACTCTCATCCCGACATGGCTCATAATTTTAGGTTACATTGTGTCACCACTTTCACAGAGATAGTGGAAAAGGGACCTATCCTTAAACGTGCCCTAGTTGCCAAGGGGCACATCAAGATACACAACCAGGACAAGGAAAGGTCAATTAGTGACAAGCCATGTTTTTGGAACAAGAACAAGAATGCAATGAATTACAACATCACTGATACTAAGCATGTCCAAGTGGCTAATACATCCTAGAGACAACAACCATCCATACCTAATTCCATATCCGTACTAGAGGGGGCACCTCATCCTCCTCAACAACCAAACCAGAATAGTTAGGAGAATGCTAAATGCCAGTATGCTCAATTAGGAGAACCCTTGAGTGTCGTCTTCAATACATTGTTACAAATATACTACCCAATCACCTACCCTATCACCAAACCACTTGATGAATCCAAAGCTAAGCCTGCATGGTTTAGGGAAAATGAATATTGCGAGTTCCATAAAATCAAAGGACACTCCTTGAATAAGTGTCAAGGTCTCAAAAACTATGTCCAAGATCTTATTGATTGAGGAGATATCAAATTCGACACTAGTCAAGCTTCATCATCCAATGCTCAATTACAGATATATCAAAATGCCTTTCCAAACCATAATCAAGGCGTGAGTACCTCCAACAACAATCCCCAAGATGATAGTAGAAATAATGTAAGCTATAAGAATGTACTCAATTATGAGGGTATTATTCATTACATTGAGTAGGTAGAACCCCGTGTATCTATGATACATGTCAAAGCTAAAGACCCTCAATGTGTTGTTACTACACGATGAGCTCGCATCACTGTCCCTGTGGCCTCCGCACCCACCCAACCAACTCTTGTAAAATCTCAATACAACATTCTTGATCACTTAGGAAAGACCCCCACTCATATCTCCATCTTGGATTTGCTTAAGTATTCTCATGTACATAAAAAAGTCCTTAACAGAGCCTTACAAGAAACCCATGTACCTAATGACATCGATCCTACACGATTCAAAGATTTGGTAGGACACCTGGCTTTATCTTATCAACTGCACTTCAGCCAGAATAACATGCCAAATATTGATGCCAATGATAATTTCCCTTGCATATAGAATTCTTGGTTGCCCACCATAAAATAAAAAAGGGTCTTGGTAGATAATGGCTCTGTCCTCAATCTATGCACTCTGAAACTCATAAAATAGGTGGGGTATACCCAAGCAGATTTGAGTAACCAAATCGTCATGATCAAGGCCTATGATAATGCAGAAAGAAGTACAGAAGGAATTATCAGTCTTCCTATCCAGGTTGGACCTGTAGTTCAGTACACTACCTGTCATGTCCTTGATCTGGACTTACTATATAATCTCCTCCTTAGTTGCCCATGGCTCCATGCTATGCAAGCTGTCCCCTCCATGTACCATCAATGTCTAAAATTACCAGTTAATGGACAAGAGTTCACCATTTATGCTGACCCCCAACCATTTGGATACTGCCATGCTTTAGAAGCATCATTTCCCCATTTACATTATTGTCCTGGGGTTGAAATGGGGGTATCTCAGTCATCATCTACTAATCTACCCTCCACTACGATAGCCACTCCATCCTCCACCACCAATCCTTCAGTCACCAAAGTCTAGATCATTGACAAGGGTTGTGGTGAATACGAAATGCACATTGCTCTTAATGTAGCAACCATGCCACCATCACCACACGAGTACGGTCAACCTTCACATGCTACTCCAAAAGAAGACAAGACTGTCACCTTCAATGTTAAAAAATACCCACCACCACTTTCAGGTCCCCTAGTATCAAGATAGATGCACTAGAAGAGGATATAAGTCAATGGGTATACCAAGAAGAACCCCAACTAGATCCTCCTCTAAAGGAATACTTTCAGGAAGCATATCCATGGTCAGCTAAGTTTGTAGAGAAGTATAACTACCAAGGTAGGGGCCTAGGTAAAGAAGAACAAGGGTGGTTGCAACCTATTGATACATCAAAGCTTCGAAAGAACATAGGCATTGGATATGACAAAAAGCAAAAAGGCCCTACAACATCATCTAATACTTCCAATAGTGTCACTATGGATGATGGCTCATTGGAATACATACCCAAGGAAGAATCCATCATACGTGCATACAATGACATCGATCACACTGACCTATCATCCATGTTCAAATGCTTATCCATCTGTACCATTAGCCTATCCCTTCATCACCCTAAGCTTATTGATTGGGACCTACGTGAAAGCACACCCATCAATATGTCTGTGGATACATATGTCAACCTCATGGGATTGGGGAAGGATGAACACACCAGTCGCAAAAATAAGAACAAGAAAAATAAAAAATGGCCAGCTAGTGAAAACCTCCCTGAGGCACTTCCTGACCTTGAAAAAGTAAAAATAAAGGATGCATCTGATGGTGAAAACCTCAAAGAGGTGTTGAAGGATGGAGATGTTCATCTTGCCCTTGTGGAAACTCAATTATCTACACGATTGTCCATCCTAATTAAAGAGACTCAAGAAGTTAATCTGGGTACTGTTGAAAATCCTAAAATCACCTATGTAGCCAAATCACTTTCAAATCCAGAATATGTAGTCATTGTCTAGTTACTCCAAGAGGGTGTTGTTAACTTTGCTTCGTCATATTCAAACATGTCAGGATTGGACCTTGCTTTAGTGGTCCATCATCTAGACATTCACCCTGATGCCAAGCCTATCAAATAGAAGCTCCATAAGATGCACCCACAGGTAGCCTTATTAGTCAAGAAGGAATTGGAGAAATTACTAGATGCAGGTTTTATCAGACCAATTGACTACTCTGAGTGGATCTCCAATATAGTACCAGTTGCCAAACCAAATGGAGAAATTTGGATCTGCATAGACTTCAGGGATCTTAACAAGGCCTACCCAAAGGAAAATTTCCCTTTTCTAACATTGACATGTTGGTCGACCTCACAACAAGACATGAGATGTTATCCCTTATGGATGGTTTCTCTGGTTATAATCAGATCTAAATTGCACCTGAGGCCCAACAAAAGACTGATTTCACAACACCTTGGGGTACTTTCTATTTCAATGTTATTCCCTTTGGTCTCAAAAATATGGGGGCAACAATCAGAGGGCAATGACAGTCATCTTCCATGACCTCATCCATATCATCATGGAGGATTATGTCGATGACTTGTTAGGAAAATCCAAAACCCAAGCAGAACATCCTACTATCCTAAAAAAGATCTTTGAATGGTTGGAACATTACAAGTTACAGCTAAATCCAAAAAAGTGTGTCTTCAGTGTTACATCAGGAAAAAATTTGGGTTTTATAGTCTATCGAAGGGGTATTGAAGTTGATCTTGCTAAGGTAAAAGCTATTTTGGACATTCCACCCCCGTGCAATCTGAAGCAGTTAAGAAGCCTCCAAGGGAAGATTCAATCCATTCATCGGTTCATAGCCCAGCTCACGGATAAGTGTTAGCCATTCACTCATCTTTTGAAGAAAGAATCTACCTTCCGATGGAACCAACAGTGTCAGACAAGTTTTGATAAGATCAAAGAATACTTAGCTCATCCACCAATCTTGATGCCACCTATTCTAGGGAAACCCCTCCTGCTTTATATCTTTTCCACTTCAGTCGCGCTAGGGGCATTGTTGGCACAACATAATGAATCATCGAAAGAGAGGGCAATCTACCACATCAGTTGGACACTGGTCAGCTATGAATTAAACTAATCTCCCATGGAAAAATCTTGCCTCACCATAGTCTTCAACACACAGAAACTTCGGCATTACATGCTTAGCCATCTAGTCAAATTAATTGCTAAGATTGATCCACTGAAGTATTTGTTATCCAGAACCACTCTAACTGGTTGCATGGCCAAGTGGGTCATGCTCCTAAGTGAATTTGACATAGCATATGTGGAGTGAAAAGCCATAAAGGGACAAGTCATAGTGGATCAGTTGGCCGAGGCACCATTAGTAGATGTTTACCCTCTAGACATTGAATTCCCAGACGAAGAATTTTACATGGTTACAAAAGCGCCAACTTGGACACTATATTTTGACAGTTCATATACTCATAACGGATCAGGTGCAAGAATTCTATTAGTTACCCCTCAGGGTGGCTACATTCCAAAGTCATTCAGAATAGCATTCTCATGTACCAACAACATGGAAGAGTACGAAGCCCTCCTCACCAGCCTCCAAATAGAAAAGCAATGGCACATAACGTACTTGAAAGTCTTTGATGATTCATTGTTAGTCATCAAGCAAGTTAATGATGAATTCCTAACAAAATATGATAATTTGTTGCTCTATAAATGAATGGTGGATGATCTCAAGAAATACTTCACCTTCATACAATATGACCAAATTCCCAGAGCACAGAACAAAGCAGCTAACACAATGGCTACCATTGGCGCCCTGATTGACATGCTTAAAGATCGAACAAAATGTGAGTTCCTTTTGGAACAACTTTTAATCCCAGCATATGATATCCTTGAGACTGACATGGTGTGCAACATTGTGGGTCCCTCTTCCCCATGGTACCGAGACATATACACCTATCTCCATGATAATATTCTACCCCCAGATCTTACACGCAATCAATGCAAATCCTTCATTCATCGCTCTTCTTGATACATTATCGTCAATGATATGCTTTATCCTCGCAGGTATGATGGAATCCTCCTTAGATGTATGAATGAGACTGAAGCCCACACTGCACTAACAGAAGTACATAGTGGTGTTTGTGGAGCTCATTCAAATGGTATAGCTTTGGCCAAAAGAATTCTCTGAGCTGGATATTATTGGCCTACATTAGAGCATGATGCTTGTGAATTTGTGAAGAAATGCCTTCCCTGTCAACAACATGTAGATTTAATTCATGCTCCAACACAAGATCTTCAACCCCTCCTAGCTCCATGGCCATTCTCTCAATGGGGTTTCGACTTGATTGGCAAGATTTACCCACCATCATCCGATGACCATACATTCATAATTACCACCACTGAATACTTCACTAAGTGGGTCGAAGCAATACCACTCTCATAGATCACCAGTATTCAGATCTCAAAATTCATCCTTTACCATATTCTTTATAGATATGGTATCCCATCCACCATCCTCTCCGATAACGGAAAACCCTTCAAAAACCAAGCCATGAAACACCTCTGTGACACCTTTCATATCCAACATCGTTGGTCAATGCCTTATTACCCCCAAGGTAATGGTTAGGAAGAAGAAACCAACAAGACCCTTATTTGCATCCTCAAAAAGGTTGTCAATAACATTGGTCAAGATTGGCACCTCCATATTCATCCCACCCTCTAGGCATATCTCACATCCATCTGCACCCCTACAAATACCACCCCCTATTCTTTAGTGTATGGTGCCAAAGTCGTCTTGCCAATTGAAGCTGAGCTCCCATCACTGAGGATTTCTCTAAAGAACCTTATCAATGAGGAGGATGCTCGTGTTGCACGACTTGCACAACTAGAGTTACTTGATGAACAAAGAATCAAAGCCTATGATCATCTACAAGCATACCAAAACCACCTCAAATGTAATTACAATAAAAAGGTTTGTCCTCGATAGTTCTAGGTTGGTGATCTTGTTCTTAAGGAGAACCAGCACACTCAATAGGATTGTGATAAAAAGGAAAAAATTGAGGCAAACTGGTTGGGGCCTTATATCATAGCTGCTAAATATGGATCAAGGGCATACAGATTGACCACTCTTGAAGGAGAGCCCCTTGAAGAACCCATCAATATCATGCATCTAAAGAGTTTCTACACCTAAGTCTACTTGGTAACCCCACCTAATAAAAAAAATCAAAAAAATAAATAAATAAAATAAAAAATAAAAATAGCAAAGAGAAATAAATCCATCCTATGGTGAAAAGAACCTTTTGGTGGCACCTTGGATAAGTACAGGTGGTGAAAACCTGGTAACATGCATCACTCATAGAGGGATTAATCATTATATACCTGGCATCCTAGTTATTTTATGCTTTCATCTGCACTATCATCCTCACCCATCCCATTCTTGACCGTTTGGTATATTTTGATTGGGCATTGGACGATCCGTTTTAGCTGTCCCTCATCCTAAGATTTTCAGTATCCCACTCTGAGATTGCTTCATTCATTTCCTCATCGATCGGTATGTGTCATCACATAGGATCATCCATTGTGTCAGTCTCCATCTAGATCTCATTCTGTCACGTTGGTTTTTTCTCATCCTTAGTCGAACTACGTTGCCCCTGCGCTTTCACGTAGGCAAGGTTGATCATTTGATCTGCCCTCAGGGCCTTTTTTGACCATCTCGTGATGGTCATCCATTAGCTTTCTTCATCACCTCCTTTTCATTTTTAGACCTACCCTGGGGTATTTTCCTATCATTTCTTGTGTCATTCATCATCAGTCACCATGGTTTTCTTTCTACTTTATCCATAGTCTTTCCATGAACTATGAGGGATCTACGCTTTCATGTAGGTAGGGATAATCTTTGATCGGCCCCTAAGCCCCTAGGTCTATAGGATGTGTCATTCATCTATCTTGCATTGTGTCATCAAGCATTTCCCTTATTTAGCTAGTTAACACATGAGTTCTACTAATCCAATCGGTTATGAATATCCCATGTTGTATCGATCTTTTAGTCTAGTAACCATCATCGGCCTCAACAGGATGCATCCTTACTAATAGACCTTATCAATCCCATCCATCCTCTTAATCCTATGGCAAGGGACATTTGAAATTTGATTGCAATCTCTTAATGTTTTTGGGTTTTGCTTATCATTTGAGCTTCCTATTACAATTAGTTGGGATTGCCATAATCTATCATATTATGGTGTGTTTTGGCTAATTCACATAGGGGTGTATCTTGATATTCTATTGTTGTTGTCTACTGGGTTGTCCCACATAGTACCCACCAAGATCCCTGTGATCTTGTGTTACGTTGGGGCATCCCTTTGTGCTTGTGATTATCCCAATGCCTAGCCCGACCAAAGTTCTCACTACTTTGGGGTGTTGGGGTAGCCTTCTTATTTATGTGTTTGTTTTATGCATTAGCCACTAACTCGCCCTGGTTTTTTATACCTTGGCACTTAGTGTCTTATGCTATAGCAAAAATCAGTGCTCTGAAGATGGCAACTCATATTAGGATTGCATTTCATCATTTGTTGCATTGCATTCACCCTATGATTTTGTTTGTGCAAATACTTTATCCCTCTCTCTCCCCTTCTTCTTAGGATACTAAAAGTTTTTGATAGGTGAGAAATTACACCCATTTTTCACAATCACTACATACCCATCTTCCATTATCATGTCAGTTATTATTGACACTTATGACCATGTGTTATTTCCTTTCATTATTAATCCACTATAAATTACAAGAGCATTATCACATATTAGGTTCATTCTATTAACCACACATACATCGCCACCTGCATCACAACGTGTTAGATCCATGCATGCATGGCCACTACATCAAAAAGTGTTAGAATCATAATACATCACATCCTACATATATAAAATATTCATACATAATCCATCATACACATGTACATACATGTCAATAAATCAACTAGTCATCCATATACATAAGTCATCATAGATATAACATATGCATACATCATATCACCATGTGAATATCTCCATTAATAAAATCATCCATACTCCACAAATGCATAAACACGATCATCTATCCAACGCATGAACATGGTGTCAATAAGGGCTCTCATGAATCATATTTAAATATATCAAAATTCCAAATTACTCTCATAAATCATGGCTATCACATGAATAAAATCATAATAATGTTGTTAATCTCATCATGTCTATAACCATCAAATACAAAAATCATCACAATAAAAATACCAAAACAAGGTCCTTTAAGTGACTACTGTCACTATGGCCTATCCATCCACCTTGCATTTGTCAAAAACTCAGTAACCTATCATCTCCCGAATGAGCTACCCACATCTGATCTTTGTGGTGAGTCAAGTACTGATCTCCTGCCTAGTGAAACACCTGGTGAATCACTGAAACCTCAAGTCCACATCCCCAACAACTGGGATGGTGCTAGCATCTATGGTGTCTATCGAACATACTAGAATATCCATTGCACCAGGTCTGGAACTGCATGGTAATACGCGGCCATCCAAAATCCTTCCTCCCTCGCATTCTCCTCTCGCTCAGCAACCTGAACCCGAGTAGAATTCCACTCCTGACAATATCTATCCTGATCTCTCGTTATCAATCTCCTCTCCTGCTCCCAGGCCTCCTGAGATAGTCGTAACTATGCCATCTCTACCTAAACCCAATCTCTCATCTCCTCAGCAACCACTGCCCTAGCCACTTTTGCATCCCTCTCCCCCTATGACCATTGTGTATCTGTACCTATCACATCACTAACCTTCACTAACTTCCACTGAGCCACTAATGTGTCCCGCTCTCCCTACAATGTCTACATCCGTATCTCTACAACATCTCTCTCCCTATGTGTGGCCTACCACTGAGCCACTGTTGCATCTCACTCTCCTTGTACCGTCTGCATCTGTCTATACCTCTACAACATCTCTCTCCCTCTGTGCGACCTATGACTGAGCCACCGCTCCATCCCTGTCCCTTTGAAGCTCCTGTACTCTCAAAACTGTTGTATCTCGCTCTCTATAGTGACGATACCTTTGAAACTACCTCCTCTCTCCTTTGAAGAGACTGTATCTATGCCTCTACCAACTCTCTCTCACTCTACAACACCTGAACTCGCGTCTGCACCACATCCCTCTCTCCCTCCAACACTTGAACTTGCGCCTGCACTACATATCTCTCTACCTGCATAATACAAGCCTGTTCCCTTGCCTACCTCTCTCTCTCCTGCATCAACCCCATATCTCCAACTATCTACTCTAAAAAATGCACTCTATCATGTAGCTCATCTCGCTCCTGCTAGAGATCATCCACCTGTTGCCCACTGCCTGCTGACATATGATCTGTCATCCCCTATGACTCCCCCCTAGCCTGTAATATAATAGTCTCTACCTGTAGTCTGTCACAGTCCCAACTGACAGTAACCAACTCATCTTGTATCCCCTATATGATAGCCTATAGTCTCTCTCTCCCTCCCCATCATCTCTACCTATGTGGTTAAGAGGTCAACCATAAGTCTATAATCTCTTTGACCTGCTACCGGTACTCTCGATAGCTCAACTCTAAGTCTGATCACCTCTGCCTCTGCTATCCTCAACCTCTCATTTGTAATCTAAAGCCTCCCTATAGTGTCTCTCAACTGAGCAATAGGATCCCCTGAGGTAACGACAGGAACCACCACCAATGGCTCTGCATCCCATATATCCATATCCAGAACATCTCCATCTATCTCCATAGCATCATCGTCCCCCCTGGCCTCCTACTCCTGCTGAACCTCCAAGTCCTCCATAGTAGGGTGAACTCAAACTCTCTGTGGTTGACCATGCCTCCCCACTTTCATCAGTCTCCTCGGCTCTCCTATCTCTAGCTACTCCTCATCCTCGCTCTCCCCTATCTCTACAATGGAAGGCCCCTGACTTGCCACAATCTTCCCCCCTTCATCATCTCCTACTCTCCATCCTCTCTGACTGGCTGCTGACCTCAATCTCCTCTTGGGCTCCATCCTGCTATCCACCCCCTCCTATTCCCTCCTACTCTGTCATAGTTTTCACCCTCAGTCGTCTCCTACCTACTATCTTCTCTGGCTGACTCCTGGCCTCCATCCTGCTGTCCATCCCCTCCCCACTCACCCTGCTCAGCTCGTACCAACACTCTCCTCCACCGTACCCTACCTCCTATACCAGTCTACTGAACAACTCCACCCTCCACTCTGTGCATCATCTCCACCGCCGACTCATCCTATCCTCCTGCATCTAGCTCTGGGCCTATCCCACCCTTCTGTTGTACTACCTCTCTCCCATCCATGAATCCTACTACATCAACCTTCACCCTAGCCCTCCTTTGATGTCTCCTCCTCCTCCTCCTCTCTGGTTGTCCCACTGCCTCCATCCCTTCTCCTCCCCTCTGCGCCTGTCTCCTATCTCTTGGCCCCTAGCACTCATCCTATGATCCAAATCCTATGGCTCTTACAAAAGGCACCAGTGGTGTATCCCTCTCCCATCGATGGTTATGCAACCACCAGTCATATCGTACTATCACTCCTACATCCTCCACTCCCACACTTCTCCCTGGGTAGGGTACCTACAATGTCGTCGCCCATGCTGCTCTAGCCTCCCTCGGTCTAAACACAGGCCCCCATGGTCACTCTCTGGTGAGTTGATGAAACCTGATAGGCACACCCGAAATATCCTGTGTCAGCCCAAACTGTCTCACCACCCTGTCTGGTTGATGCATCTCTACTATGCGTGATAGACTCCCAATCAGGACACACTAGCTCATAAAATACTCTCTCTGCCTCTCCTCCTCCCCCCTCCATCCCCTAAACTGTCAATACATATATGCCCGCCATAATATGTCTCTCCCCTACAAATCATCCATCACCCTCCTCCATTCCTCCATATCTCCCGACCTCCTATATCAAAAAATCCAGCCCCTCACCTCTCCATACCCCTTTGCCACCAGCTCCCTATCATCCTCATCTGCCTCCCTAACTACAATAGGTCTAGTCACCATAATATGCTCCTATACCCACACTTGTAGAAGGGTCATGTGTGTCAAACTCACTGTGTTCTGATAGCAAATCACATGCATATCCCTTTACAACTACACTAAGAAATAGGTACCCCATGAGATCTACCCCTCACGCCACTCAAAAATATGTCGAATCACCTCCATGTACTAAAGATTGTAGAACCGCCTCCTACAATTTGGTAACAATATCCCACTAATCAACCACCTAAAAATAATGGCAGGGGTGGTACCCCCACTATCAAGCATCTATCTAGATCCAATTGCTGACCCTGTAGAGGTAGGTCATCACGTCCAAATAACACTGCCATTGTGTGATCTAACTCGGCCCCTCTCAATACCACATCACTAACCAATATCTCTACTATCGGCAGCTTCAGGATGTGCCATACATCCTCCAGTGTCACCGTCATCTCCCGCGTTGGTAGATGAAATGTCGATGTCTCTGAGCTCCATCTCTCTATCAAGGCCGTTAGCATTGCTCGATGCGCCCTAATCACCGAAACCTATAGAAAGTGCAATAAACCCACATGATCTAAAGTTGTGTGATCGACGCCATTTATGGCTGCTATAGTCATTCTCAATACCTTCGATCATCCCTCATGTGTCCATAACCACACAGCTGATCCCCCTCCATGCTGGGGTGAGCTTTCCCCGCATTGGGGATGATTCGCCCAAGGTCAAGGTGAGCCCACCTCGCCTTGGAGCGAGTCCACCTCGGGCTGGGGTGAACCCACCCCGAGTTGGGGTGGATCCGCCTAGGGTTGGGGCGAGCCTGCCCTGCATTGGGGCGAGTCTGCCCTAGGTCGGGGAGATTCTGACCTAGGTCGGGGCGTGCCCACCCCAAATGGGGATGACATTGCCTTGAGCTTGCGCAAGCCCACCCTAGGATAGGGAAACTCCACCCCCAGCCAGGACAAGCCCGCCTTGGGACCAAGCGAGCCCACCCTAGGTCGAGGCAACTCTGCCCTAGCTCGGGGCAACTCTGCCCCCAGCTGGGGTGACTCTGCCCCCAGCCGGGGCAAGCCCGCCCTAGGTCGGGGTGACTCTGCCCCCGTCTGGGGTAGCTACGCCCAAAGCTGAGGTGACTCCACCCCATGCCAGGGCAGATCCGTCCCATTGTGCAGTGGATCTACCTCGGTCTGGGGTGAATTTTCCTCTTGGCTGCCCTGCCCACCCCCCTCTAAATCCCCTTTTTCCTCCTTTTTCTCACCCAACTAAAAATTACCCATTTTTTTATTCCATCCCACCAAAAAAACTCACATTTTACATTTTTACTTAACTATTTTAAAACATGTTAAATGTTTAAAATACACCAAAAGGCTTTTATTACTACCTGGCAGGGCACCATAAAGTGGGTATGGCATCTTTTTACCTCATCTACCCAATGAATGATCTCTGAATCATAATCCTACGACATCGTTGCTCCTTCTCCTCTTCCTCTTCTCTCCTTTTCTCTCAACTACTACAGTAACAATGAGCCAAGGTAATTCTTCAAATTACCTTTTAACCCTTCTTTTCTCCCTTTTTTTTCAAATAAAAGGTTTTTTTTACCTTTTATTTAACTTTTTCTTCCCCAACCACCCTCTTCTGGGGGCATACCCTATCATTTTCCATCCATCCCTTTGAGGCAGTCACTAGGGAATCCCAGGCCTTTTTCCTCTACTTGCACAACTCATGCAACCTCTTTCATGCTGGGGCATCATGCCCTACCACTTTCTTCATCACCGACATTTTATTTTTCTTTGAAACATTGTTATTCTAGCAATATTTCAAAGAGGGGAAAAATGTAGACACCCAAATTTGATCACTCCCGTATGATCAAATTTACCTCTTTATTCATCCATTCTATCAATATTAATTTATTTAATTAATATTACACTTCTCACATAAGGTTCTTAAAGTATTTAAGAGTATGTGCAGGATCATCATGGAATAAACAGGCCCTTAAGTGGCAAAAAAATCAGAAAAATCAGAGTTAGGCAACTTGACATAAAAATTTGAATAAGTTATCAATATTATTTCAAAAATATGTAAGAATAGAATTTGTAGAAAATTGAATGTAGTTTCTAAACTACTAGGTTTGTTTTCAAAAAAATAAATCTATTTGGTGAAAATTTGAAATTTCAATCTAGTAGTACTTAAATTTTAGGGAAAAAATAAGAAGTAGGTATCTGTTTAACCACCCTAACCACAATAAAATGATAATATTTTTTTATAAGATTTTGGATATAAGTAGAGGACTCATGTCCCGATGTGATGCATATTTTTTGTAATTTTTTTCTAAGTAAATAATTAATTATGAATTTTTTATTACAACTTTAAAAAAATATAAAAAATTGTATGTCTAACCACCTTAACTTGGTCAAAACTTCATGAAATTCAATTTTTATTTTTTTAATCCTATAGTATGCAAAGCATAGGATGTGATGTATTTTTTGTATTTAAAAAATGTGAAACCGTTTGAAAGCTATAGATATTTTTTAATCAGTCTATCAATTAGGACTCTAGTCATAATTTGAATAGAAAATGAATAATAATTACTTATTAAATTCAAAGTAAAGCATAATTTATATTGGTAGAAAATTGAGAATCTCCTTTAAAAACCCTTTTCATTTCATCAATTTTGGGTAAAAAAAAATTTGTCAACCACATACCCATCATATTGCCACTTTTTGGTCCATCATGATCCTGCACATACCCTTAATTTAACAGTTAAACACTTTATCTTGTACCTTTTTCCTCTCTAAATTAAATAAATACATCGATTTATTTAATTGTCATTTTAATCTTTTTGAATTAAAATCAATTTAAAATTATTATTTTCTCTCTCCTTGTCACATCCTCCATAATCCATCTCTAATTTGGATTAATTTAATTAATTCATAATTAGGATGTGCATCCTCTTAATCAAGGATTAATGTCACATCCTCCTACATTTGCCACTTATCTCTAATCTTCCATTAATTATCATAATCAAGTATTTGCACAACTTTAATCAAAGTCATTAGCCACTTTTAGCACCACTTTTTAGTCAACCTTTCCATTTTCCTTTCTTGCCATTGACCCTCTTTCCTATGTGAATTTTTAATTCACTTTTTTTCATCCTAGGTCTCTCTCCTCCCCATGTGAATTTTTAATTCACATTTTATCCTTCCAAGGCTTCTAGAATATTTGACTTGTCACCTCATGCACATGTGACCAATTCCCGCCTTTTTGGAGACCCTCTCTTATCCATTAGATTCTCCTAGGAATGTGAATTTTTAATTTATTTCTCCAACCACTTTCTCTTTTCCCATGGAGATTTTGAGGAATTCCAAAATTCTTCAAATGTCATTTTCATTCTCACTTGGGGACAAGAATTTCCTTTTTGAGGAAATCTTCTCACTCCCCAAGGTACTTGTCTTTCCTCCACATCATGTACCTCCCTTCCACATCACCTACACATCATCTCAATCTTAGCCACTTCACATTCCACATGTCAAGATGTGAGGGCTTGTGAGTCTTCAACTCACCTTAGCCCTTCATCCTGGCCTTGTTGGATAAATCTCAACCATTGAATTCTCTAGAGAATTCAAGTTTCTCTATAAATACCCCCTCCTCTAAGGCATTTAAAAACACTTAGTCATTTTGAAACTAAATGTTGTCATTTTGTGCACTCATCTAGCCATCCATTTCATTTATTTGCATTTGTATCCAAGAATATAGTTAAATCTTGCATTTAGACACATCAAGAGACATCCAAGTAGCATACAAAGTAATCCAAAATCAAGGGCCAACCAAGGAGTTTCAGCTATAAGGAGAAGGTATAACCGCTTGCAATCATTTTACACTTTTTCTCTTTGCATTAACAAATTTCTTAGGCTAATCTTGAGGTGTTTCTTTATGTTTTTCCATTTCATTTTACTTGATTAGAATAGGTAAAAAATTTGGATATCACAGTAGGATACCCAACTTATCTTGTCAATGCATTAGAAATTGATGGTGTACAATTGAGATTAGGAAAGAATATTCAAGGGACAACTATCAAAGAGGTAGAAGATTTAGCTGAGTGATTTTTGGATTCGATTATGTGTGAATTTTTTGCATCAAAAAATTCACACACAATCGAATCTAGAAATCACTCAGCTAAATATTATGGATTGTGGAAACTTGATATCATTAAGGTAGAAGATTCTCTAATAGAGCCAAAAGAAGAACAATTAGGACCCCCATTTCCTAATAGGTTTGAAGAACAACCAAAACAAAAAGAAACATCTCAATGAGATTTTTATTTTATGAATTAGTTATGCAATGTTAACATTAAAATTCCTCTCTTGCATGTCATTTGAGATGTTCTAGTATATTCAAAAGTAGTCAAAGAACTATGTGGGAGAAAACAACGGAAGAAACAAGACCCCAAGACATTTCAAGTCATTGGACAACTGGTAGATTTGATGTTGTGAAATATTTCTTTTCCTAATTATGCAGATATTGGGATCCCAATGATAAAGGTACACATTGGTGATATAGTTATTCCAAATATACTTGTGGATTTAGGAGTAGCCATAATGTAATGACAAATGAGACTAAGGAGAAACTAGCCCTCCAAGGACTAAGACCTACTCCAATGATCTTGTAAATGGTGGATCATTCCCTTGTAAAACCAGAAGGTATGTTTGAAGACATTACTATTTCTGTTGAGTCTTGGGAATATCCCACAAATTTTATGATTTTACAACCAAAAATTAAGCTAGAGGTACCCATTAGTTTTAGGCAAACCTTGGTTAGCTGTAGCTAATTCTTTTATTAATTATAGGTCTAGCAACATGGTGATTTCAAATAGAGAACAAATGAAGCAACTGAAGTTGCACCCTCTAGCACAACCTTTATTGGAAATAGAGGATCCAATATGGATTGATAATGATTTAGATGAATCTTTACCTATTTTTACAATTGATCAAAGTAGGGAGTTTGAAGAAATATCAGAAGATGATGTTCTTAATAATTTCTTGCAAAATTACTATTTGTTTGATAATTTTTTAGAGGCAGTGATTTTTCCTTCAGGTATAAATGATAAATTCCCATTTGGGAATTTTCCATTGGTTAGTAATTCACAATCTAGTCAACATTTCATTACTTTGCATTGGTTATTACCACACACTTGTATATATAGTCCATTTTTAGTATTTGAGAATTTTGATCCATCCTCATCCACTTCTCAATTGCTTGCTATAAATACTTTTTTCTAGTCTCAGGCTATAGAAGTTTTACCTAGAAAAATGCTTGATATAAACCCCAACTTGAGTCCCTCACAATTAGAAGAGATTATTGCTATGTTTTATTCCCATAAAGATGCCTTTTCTTGGGACCAAGATATGAGGGGAATACAACCTCCTACTTGCACACATCATATTTATATAGAAGAGGGAAGTAGACCTGTAAGACAACCACAAAGAAGACTGAACCCTATCTATGAGAATTTTTTAAAGGTGAACTTCAAAAGTTACTCAACATAGGATTTATCTATCCTATCTCTGATATCCAATGGGTTTCACCTCTTGTGTTAGTTCCTAAAAATAATGGGAAGTGGGGAATATGTGTAAACTATAGATCCCTTGATAAGGTTACCAAGAAATGCCATTTCCCACTCCACTTTATTGAGCAGGTCTTAGATACCCTTGTTGGAAAGAAGTTATTTTCCTTGATAGATTCAATGGTTATAATCAAAATTGTGTATCCTCAGAAGACCAAGACAAGAACACATATGCTTTCCTATGGGGTATGTTTTCTTATAACATCTTACCTTTTGGGTTGTGTAATACTCCTACCTTCTAGCAGGTTGTCCTAAGGATTTTTGCAGATTTAATTCATGATTGTGTGGAAGTGTACATGGATGATTTTACTGTTTATCGGGACATGCATGAGGAAGGAAAGGAAAATATGGAAAAGGTTCTTAAAAGATTCATTGATACTAATCTTTATTTGAGTCATGAAAAATGTCACATCTTGATGATTGAAGGTATTGTCTTAGGACATTATATCTTTGCAAAAGGAATTGAGGTAGATCCCAAAAAGGTGAAGATAATTCAAGACTTTCCTGTGCCTATTCTTCCAAAAGATGTTCATAGTTTTTTGGGTAATGCTACATACTATAGAATATTTATTCAAAATTTTAGCAAAATTTCTTAACCTCTTTTTCCTTTTCTAGGTAAAGATGTTGATTTTTCATGGACATAAGAGTGCCAACAAGCTTTTGAAGAAATCAAATGGAAGCTTATAACTACACTAGTTTTACGAGGACCTAATTAGGAATTTTTTTTCCACATCCACACTGATGCTTCAGAAAATTCCATGGGAGTGATACTTGGATAAAAGGAAGATTCTTTCTTTTATTCCATTTTTTGTATCAATAAGAATTTTACTAGTGTAGAGGTAATTTAAATTATAACTAAAAGAGAATTTTTGGTTGTAGTCTATCTGATAAACAAATTTCACCTTTATATAACTAGGTATTTAGTCTTCATACATATGGATCATTCTACTATTAGATTTTTAATGAATAAGATAGTTGTCACAAGAAAAATGATTTAGTGGTTGCTTTTGTTGCAAGAATTTGATATCACTATTCTTGACAAGTCAAGATGTGAAAACATCATTGTTGATTTTCTATCCAGGCTGCACTGTAATAATGACCCAATTCTTGTGGATGATGCCTTTCTTGATGAACATCTTTTTTCCATTTCTGTAAAATTCCCATGGTTTTTGATATTGCTAATTATCTTGTCACATGCAGATTTCCACCCCACTTTTCTCCAAGAGAGCAATGAAAGCTTATAGGACTTAGTGGGAAATATAGTTGGATTAATGGTTTAATATTTCATACTAGAATTGATAACATTATGCATTGTTGTGTAGTATAGGAGGATGTCTTTGACATACTTCACGCATTCCATTTTGAGCCTTGTGTTCGACACTTTGTAGCACAATGAACTGCTAACAAAGTTTTGACTATAGGGTGTTATTGGCCAACAATCCATAAGGATTGTAAAAGATTTGTTTAGCATTGTGATAAGTGTCAACATATGGGCTGACCTACACACTTCAATGAAATTCCCTTACACCCATAGTTATCAATTGAACCATTTGAAAAATGGGGTTTGGATTTTGTAGGACCAATTAATCCCCCTTCTAGGGATAAAGAGTATATTCTAGTTTGTATTGATTATGTAACTAAATGGGTAGAAGTAGTAGCTTTGAAACATGCTAGAGACACAAAAGTTGATAAATTCTTATATTCAAATATTTTTACTAGGTATGGAGTTCCAAGAGAACTTATTATAGATGAGGGACCATAGTTCACCTTTGGTTTGGTTGTAGCTCTAGTGTGAGAACATGAAATCAAACATTAAAAAAAATTTTTGTACCATCCACAAGCTAATGGGCAAGTGGAGGTGACCAATCAGGAGTTGGAGAATATCCTCATGAAAAATGTGACACTACACAAGAAGAGTTAGGTAGATAGACTTCTTGAGGTAGTTTAGGCCTGAGGAACAATTTGGAAGACAACCACTAGCATGACATCGTATGAACTTGTATATGGAAAAAATGTTGTTTTACCTATTGAATTTGAAGAATCTATGTGTTGCTCTTCAACTAGGGATGAGTCTCACTGAATTTCAAAAGGAAAGAATCACTCAGTTCCATTCCTTAGATGAGATGCATCAACAAGCCCTTTTTCACGTAGAGGTGGTGCAACAGCAGTGCACATGATGGCAAGACCACTTCATTCATCAAAAAATGTTCCAACTTAGTGATTGGGAATTTCTCTATGACTCTTAATTACAAGACTTCAAAGGGAAATTTCACACTCACTGGCTTGGTCCCTATGAGATCAAGATTGTTTATGATAATGGCACTATTGAATTATGCATTATCAACTCAGAGTGTAGGGATCTCATTGTTAATGGACACCATTTGAAACTCTATAGATGACCTCTTTCTAAAGAAACTTTTATTTGTAATCTGGAAAAGGAAATCACTCTTTTTCTTGTCACCTCTTCAAAATAAATCATCATGATAACAACAAAAACAATAAAAGATCCAACAACGAAAACCTTCGGGCATTGTTGGCCAGTTAATACTTGAAAATCAAATTTTGAAAGGTATTAAATATTGAATAAATAAGGGTGAAAATTGGTTTTCTAGTGTCTCTAAACAATGATAGGGTGACAACTAGAATACCAAAATTCTATTATCGTACTAAAAAAAACAAGTGTGTTTAGCCATACTTCCTATCACCACCTATTCTATGGTGTGACAGGAAACTTAGTTTTAAGGTTCCTATTGTTATGTACATACTTTTCTTTTGTTTCAGCATTACTCACCTCTTTGCCTCATTCTAGGGAGGGTTTTGTGATGGTTTTGGTCTTTCCCATGGTGGCATGGACTCTATGGCTGACTTTGGGATATTTGTAGGTTTGGGTGTTTTCCTTTTCCTTCTTTGTTCCTATCACTTACCTAGTCTTCCATTTGTTTCTATTGTCTCAACGATAGCTCTAGGTGGGTCCCACTTTCTTCCCTATATTTTCTCTCAGGCTCCTTGGTGGCTTTCTTCATTATTACTCTTCTACACGAGTTAACTTTTTTGTCTTATCTAGCCAACAGTATTGTCACCGTCTATGTCAGATGCTCTCTTTTCTTTGGTTGTTATTTTCCACATTTCTGTCTAATGCCACTATTTCTCTATCCATGCTAGCCTCAAGTTACCTCTTTTGTGGTAATTTCTATTTCTCCCTCATGTAAGATCATGATAGCTTTTCATGCTACATCTTTGTGAATTTTCTATGGGATTTATCCACTCCCCCATTATCTTCGTGACAATATTCGGTGTTACAATTTGCACACCTTCATCTCTCTATTGGTCACCTCAACACCACTTATCTCGTGGTCATTGGTATCATGGAGTATTATTTTCTTCTTTTAAAACTTATTAATTATTATTCATTTTTATTGATAATGACATGGCATGATCAGGATAATCCATCCTTAAGCTGGGGGGTACACGAGAGTTAATCCTATGATGTTCATTATTACTTTTTATTAGCCAAATATAATTGTAATCCTATAATATTCACCATTATTATCCTTCATGAGAAACTCATCTTGTCACATTACCTACTACCTTCCATAAAATTTTTGATCATAGCCTTTTCTAACCATCTTCATCTTTTTCTACCACTGTAGCTACTCTGTAAGTTGGAAAGGGAAGTTCCTGCCGCACCTAGAAACCATGTGGGGAGATCATACAAGAAGGGAACCCACATCAATGAAGAAGCTCCTAGCTAGTGAAGAGGCATTCAAAATCTTTAAGCAGGCCTCCTGGACAATGTATTTTAGGAAATTGTGTGGTTTTGATGATATAGTTTCTTTAGAGTTTTCCGTAGGGTTTCACAAGAACAAAGTCACTTTGAGGGAATTGTAATTTCTAGTAACAGTGTAAACCATTGCTATGGTCACTGGAATTCCACAAATCGGTGAATCATTCTTTCCTTCTGCTTCCTCTCATGTCATGAAACTCAAGCTCCAACAAAAGAAATATCTATAGAGGGTGGAATATATTGAATTGGTGCAGGGCCAAGGAACCAAACACAAATCTCATCCACCACCATGGGATGAAGTCACCAAGTTTCTAATTCAGTATATCACCTAGAAGGGAAGGTACATGTATATTTATTCCCATCACTTTTGGCTCATGTTACATTTGTGTAATGTTATTTTCATTAACATTCCCTATTTTTTGCATTGCTCTCTACAATAGTCATGTAGTCAGTTTCGTAAGGGACATGAAAAATCACTTGCTCACCATGGATTAATTAAGTTAATTCTAATACATGGACTCTATTCCATAAAACCTCCTATAGAATGAGATGTTGTTGTTAACCAATAAAAAGAAAGTGGAGAAACTCTAGGGCACTCTAAAAAGAGGGTAACAGAGGAAACTCTAGTTAGTGAATCCTCTAAAAAGAAGAAAACGGAGGAAACCCTAGTTGGAGAATCCTCAAAAAAGAAGAAAATAGAGGGAACCCTAGTTGGGAAATCCTTTAAAAATAAGAAAACTAGCTCCATAATTGATGACACAAACCCACAAAATAATGATAGGACACCCCCAACTGAGCAAAGAAAAAGGAAAGCTCCCACTTTAACCAAGTTGGATAAACTAGTAGAGGTTTCCCATTCAATGATTGATGTTGAAATTGTAGCTAAAAACCCTAGTCGAGAAAAAGGAAAAGTGGATAGAGAAATTTGTAGTCAAAACTAATATAAAAAGAAGCAACAAGACATGCAGGATCAAAACAAATTATTTCCCTTGAAGAATTGGAAATGTATGAACCAACAAATGTATGTGGTGATGAGGAATCATGCCCATAAAAGTACAATGTAGAGGAAGAAACTGAAGCAAGGAAAGAGGTTAGATATGAAGAAGTGTTTAGAGATAAAACCCTTTTAGATATAATAGGGGAAGCATATGAGGAAGAAGGATAAAATTCCCTTGAACATGAAGAAAAGAAATATGAAGAAACCCTAAATGAGAATGTTGAAACACTAATCCATGGAGAGAATAACATAGGGGAGGAACATAATTAAGGAGGTGAGAGCCCTTATGAGAAAGAACACATTCCAAAAAATATCTATGTTGAAGAGCATCCTCCTCCATGGCAATCAGCAAGGGGAACTATTGGTCTTGAAGAAGCCTCGAAGGCCATTGCTATTTTTAATACTGATACTCCAAAATAAGTATGTGATGAGCCACTTATTCCATTTGGACAATTGTTTCAAATAATTACATAGCTTTAGGAGGAGAATCAACAGTTGAAGGCATAACTACAAGAGCTTGCCACACTGAACATATAGCAAAAGGAAGAAGTTGACAGAGTGAAAAAAAATTTGTGTCAAGCAATAGCTTCTTTGACTCCTCTTCAAGGGTTTGAGAAAAGATTGGAGGAACTAAAGGTCACCATAGTGAAGGAAACTAGTAGCACAACTTAACCACTATCTACAGGAAAAATTGGTTTGTACTAATTGTTTTCATGAGGACATGCAAATTCCTTAAGTTAGGGCAAAAATGATGGGTGAAAAAATTGTCCAAATCCTATGATGTTTTTTCTTTCATTTTCTTGCCCTTTCCTAAGTTTTCCTGCTATTAACTAATATGAGAAAAATAAAAATTAATGTTTTAAAGAATGAAAGAATTTTTCCAAAGTTCCAAATTGTTGAGATAATAATCCAATCTAAATTATTTGTGACAAGAATTGATCATTTTGAAGGAACCAACCATGTTCAAGATAACCCTTGAAGATCACATGACATGAGGAGAGGCAAAGGATGAGTTAGATGTGCTGTGAAACTAATCATTTCTATTTCTTCATTATATTTTTAAAGTATTTTTTATGTTGTTTTAGGTTTTTGGGCTACGACCAAACCAAAGAATATTAATATTCAGTTTGTTGTCCATCGTCCATAAAAAATTGTAACCTCTTTTAATATTATTATATAGTATTTAATGTGTTGGCTATAGGCCATAACAATAAGGAATCACATATATAAATATGTTATGGTTTAGACTATAGAAGATATAGAAAATAGAGAATAGACATATACTTTGTTTCTGCAACAAATTGAATGAATTGAATTGGATGTTCATGATATTGAGTTAGTGTAATCAATTTCTTTCCACTCACCTTGTGAACCAGAGGAAGGGCCCACTCTCGGGATGCTCAGTGAGGTTGTTTTATGTTTGAATTAGTTAGAATTTATATGTTGTGTGGTTTGTTTCATGTTGAATGTATTTTCCAAGGTGTGATCAATTTATGATTTAATTTCCTTTTAAGTTTGTAAAGCTTTGATACTTTCCTAATGTGGTTGATTCATTGTTAAATCTAGTTTTGGAATTATTTTTATCAGTTAACTATTGGATGTAATTGTTATCTAAAGAATTAGAGGTTCAAATATTTCAACAGTTTATTTATCATTCAATTATATGCATTGGTTTTGAAAGCTATTATGTTATGCTTTGTTCTGTGAACATCCTGTTGCACTATGAATATCTGTTACATTGTGAACTTCCTATCACATTGTGAACTTCCTATCACACTGTGAACATCCTGTCGCAATAGAAAATAGAAGCCAAATTAAATATTTTCCAAGAGTGTTAGCTACATTCATCCCCACTTAATTCATTGTTTTCAACCCTTATGTATACTACCGCAATACCCTTCACAAGTATACAATCCCTGGATTGACATTTAGGAACAAACTGAGGAAATCATCACAAAATTCATGAGGATTGATCTAATTATATTTGAAAATTTAATAAAATTACAAGGATAGTTTATATTTAATATCAATCCATAGTTTTTTCCAAACAATAGGTATAGAGAGAGTTAGGGAGAGAGAGAGAGAGGGGTAGGTGGAGAGAGGTTATGTGGGAAGGAGGGAGAGAGAGAGAGAGGGAAGGAGGGAGATAGGGAGTGGTAAGGAGGGAGGGATACAGGGAGGGAGAGAAAGACGAGAGGGAGATAGGGAGTGGTAAGGTGGTAGGGAGAGAGAAAGAGGGAAGGAGGGAGATATAGAGAGAGTTAGGGTAGGATAGGTAGGTATAGATCTAGAGTCAAGGAGAGAGGGAGGGGTAGGTGGAGATTGGTTTTGTGGGAAGGAGGAAGAGAGAGAGAGGGAAGGAGGAAGACAGGGAGGGTAGGGTGAGTGGGATAGACGGGGGGAGATAGTGAGTGGTAGTGTAGGATATGTAGGTATAGATATAGTTAGGGAGAGAGGGAGGGGTGGGTTGAGATATGTTGTGTGTGAGAGAGAGATATGGAGAGAGTGAGGGAGGGAATATAGAAGATAGGGAGTGGTAGGGTGGGAGGGATAGAGGGAGGAAGAGAAAGAGGGAAAGAGGGAGATAGGGAGTTGTAGGGTGGGAGGGATAGGTATAGAGAGAGTTAGGGAGGGAGGGAGAGGTAGGTGGAGAGAGGTTGTGTTGCTGTGAGGGAGAGAGGGAAGGAGGGAGATATGAAGTGGTAGGGTGGGATGGATAGAGGGAGGGAGAGAAAGATGGACATAGAGAGAGGTGGGGTATGAGAGGTACACATAGAGAGAGTTAAGGAGAGAGGGAGGGATAGGTGGAGAGAGAAGTAGAGAGATGGGGGAAGGAGGGAAGGAGGGAGAGGTAGGTAGAAACAGAGGTGGCGTGGGATGGATTGAGGTAAGGTAGTAGAGAGGGAGAGATTGATTGGAGATAGACAGAGGGATAGAGGGATGGAGAGAGAGGGTAGGAGGGAGGGGTAGGTAGAGAGAGGTAAGGTGCAAGGAATAAAGAGAGAGATAGGTAAAGCTAGATAGAGAATAAGGGTGGGAGAGGTACAGAGAGAGAGAGAGATCTAGTGTGAGAGAGAGAGAGGGGAAGGGAGAGGTAGAGAGAGGGGTAGGTAGAGAGAGGGAGAGGGAGAGGGAGAGGGAGGGAGTGAGGGATAAAGGGGGGAAAAGTTGAGAGAGTGACCTATAGTTAGAGGGATGGAGGGAGAGGGGGAAAGGTGGGAAGGAGGGAGAGGTAGGGTGAGATAGATTGAGAGAAATGTAGGTAGAGAGGGAGAGGGTGAATGGAGATAGAAACAACTACAGAGGGAAGGTGAGAGAGAGGGAGAGAGAGATGTATATATTGCTCTTATATCCTTGTAGTTTTATTATAATAAATATAATATTTAAAACTCCCTTACAAAAATTTGTCAAATATTTTTTATAATATATTATATTATTAAATATGATATAATATTTATATAATATAAGGGTTTTTTAAAGATCACGGGGGTTCAAAAAGTGGCGATGTGAAAAAAGGCATTTTTTACTTTCCCAACAATTTGAAAATCCACTTTGACTTTTTCTAAGCTCGAGTAGAAAGTACATGGTGCCATAGAAAATACCAAAGAAAAAATAATATCCATTTAAAAAAAATATCTATTCAAAATGGATATCCATAATATTCAAATCATAAAAAACTATTGAAATTTATTATTATATCTTAATTTATATAGTCTATAATATATTATATTATATAATATAATAATATATTATAATAATATAATAATATAATAATATAATATATTATATTATATAGATGATATTGTAAACTTAATTTTGATGGTGCTTCTTGAGGTAATCTTGGGGTGTCAAGGGCAGGTATGTATATTCATGATTACAAGGGTTTTCTACTTGTAGCTAAATTAGTTTAGTTAGCCAAGGGCACAAATAATTTGGCTGAGGCGCAGGCTCTTCTGCATGGTTTGAATTTGACTCATAGCATTGGTATTAAAAAACTTCAATTTGAATATGACTCATTGTTGATTATCAATGCATATAAGCAAGAATATATTCCTAATTGACAGCTTAATTATGTTCTTCAAAGGAGTTGGTCCTTATTATCCTGTTTTGAATCAATTATTATTTCCCATACCTATCGAGAAGGAAATCATTTGGATGATTCTCTAGCCAATTTTGGATGTGAGGGAAGGATATTGAATTTTTTAAGGACACTAATATTAAGCTTTATCCTACAATTGCAGCAATTGTGGAGCAGGAATATTCTTTGTAACCATGGTAGTATGTCGATGACATTGGGTTAAAGGTAGGTTTTTGTTATTGGAAACTAGATTTAAGGAATGAAATTATACATAATGTGGATGGGATAGTGTTGTCAAATCATATCTTAGTGGTTTTAATACCCCCCATTATGGTGATATTTATGGAGACTAGCATGGTTGATTACCGATATTTCACTCTTTGGTTGTTGTGGCAGAGATTATTTCCTAACTTTTTTGGTTTTGCAAGTTATGCATTGCAACAAAAAGCGAATTGTAGGGGATGAAATCATTTATCCAAAGTCATGGAGTAATTCTCTGTTGAAAGTGGTTCAACATTACTTATGCATCATAGGGCTCTCATTGCAGTCTTCCATGCTATCAAAACATCCTTGGCTTATCTGTCTATGCACCATTTCTATCAAGCTTTGGATATTTTTTCTCCTAAAATGGATGAGGATTTTTCTACTTGAATTGTGAGAAGGGTTTGGGATATCATTGTGTAAATGTTAATTTCATGCACCAGTTTCCTATCTTGCCAAATCTAAATCTTGTGCCCTCAGTTCTCTGTGGAGATTTGAATGATAGTCAAGAGAAAAATATTCCAGTTGAACAAATGGAGTAGTCATCTTGGGTGTAATTTTTTTGTTGTCTTGCTACTTCATTATATGTTGCTATTCAAGTGTATAGTTTGGTTTTGTTACTCCTACATATTTTACTTCAATTGTTGATCAATTTGACTATCAAAGAACCTCTATTGTAGTCTTTTTTGTTTGGATAAGGTTGTAATATGGCTAAAAAAGATCCTTTTCTTCTTCAAAATGTATTGCAAATTCTATTATCTAGCTATTAAAGAGCCTTCAAAATAGATATATAATTATATTGTAATCCTTTTATATATATTAATATATGATGCAGGAGCATCCAACAGTGTAGGGAAATCTTGCATCACCCAAAAAAAATTGTTTTCTTTATTTTCTTCATTTTTTTTGAGTCCCATGATGACATTTAAGGGGTGTAAAACAGTCAAGCATCAAAAATAGCAAAAAATGGGAACTTACTATTTTTAGTAAGTCAGCCTAAACAAGCTTGTATGGACCTAGAAATTTCCCCCAAGGAGGATAGCTGAAAAGCATTTCCGATGATGAAAGAATTACCTCAATACCCTACATGGTTTGAGAGAAATTAAAGTTTCCATCCTAGGAAATTTCTCCAATGTAGCTTGAAATTCAGATATAAAACTCTAGAGGTCTTGAAATAGCTCAAAAAGTGGCCAAACTGACCTAGAGCTGGTCAAAAGTTATGACCCCACAAAGTTGGTCCTCTAAAAAGTGAATTTCATAAAAATTTCTTCCTAGGACATAAATCAAATGAAAAGACTTTTGGTGCCATAACAAAAGGGGAAATTTGAACTTTCTAAAACATTCTAGAGCAGTTATTGGGGAAAATAAAAAGGGTTAAGGGGGTTGTAGAAGGTGGCCCTGATAGTGCAAATTGTGGCTACAAATAGTAGATTTTATTTTTAGAGTTGATTTTGTTGTAATGAATCAAGCCCATGAGGCTGTAGCATGTAATCTTTGAATTTGCAATTTAATTTTCTAAATATAATTGAAAGTGAGTCATTTTTTTATCTCGCATCTTCTGTGCTGGTATTTTTTGTTATGATTTTTGTGCATTTTTGGCAGTGTGGCCCTCATCAAGTGGTATTCGAGTAGGAGTTCTTGAGCTTGTAATATAGTGTTGAACATGAGGTAGTTATAGCAGGACCTGTGAGTGTGGGCTGAGTTCAAGATGCCTCCAAGACTTGCCCAGTATGGTAGAGGTAGAGGTCGAGGTGGTGGAGGAATAGATCCACCTAGAAATGAAATCAAAGCCCTTAGAAGGAAATTAGAAACCTTCCAACAAGAGGTTCAAAGAAGAGATGTGCAATGAGACAAAGATGACAGTGAAGATGAAACAGAAGAGGAAATGGAAGAGGAAGAGCAAGATCCAATTTATCTTGGAGAAATAAGATTGTTGCAAGCAATTCCAAGCATTGGGAAGAGACCTAAAATGGAGGCTTCAACTTTTAGTGGAAATATGAATCCTAAAGAATTGATTGATTGGATTAATGACATGGACAAATTTTTTGAGTTTGAGGAGATTAAAGATCCTCATAGAGTGAGGTTTGCAAAGAAAAAATTGAAAGGTCATGCCAGTATATGGTGGAAAGAGGTCCAATTAGAAAGAGGAAGACAAGGGAAAGATAAAATTTCCAGATGGGATAAAATGGTGTCAAAATTGAAGAAATAATTTATTCTAGTCGATTACGAATTGGAGCTGCTCAAGAAGATGCAGAGCTTGAGGCAAGGGACAAGGACGGTGAAAGAATACATAGAGGAATTTCACAAGGTCCTAATTCAGATAGGACACTTTGAGGTGAATAAAGAGAAAGTTGCTCGTTATATTAATGGGTTGAAGCCAAGCATACATGAAGAATTGACACTAGTAAGAATGATCACCATTGAGGATGCTTATCAGTTTTCTCTAAAGGTTGAAGAACAACTGAACAATAGGTTTGAGAAAAAACAACAAGGTGGAGCTCATGGAGGAAAGACTGGTGGATGGTCATATGGAGGTTGAAATGAAGATCAAAAGAAGGGTGAAGGCTCCAGTAGTAGCCAAAACCAAAAAGGGGATAATGCCTACCATCCTTGTGATCAGAATAATGGAGACCGAAGAGGAAAGGGAAGATTTGGACAAGGACCGAGAAGAGGAGGCTTCCATGGAACCTATTTCCAATGTGGAGAAGGACATAGAGCCTATGAGTGTCCTCAAAATCAAGAAAGGACAAATAGAAAACTTGAGGGTAATGCACTTGTTGCACATGTTGATGAAGATGTTGAGTCTTCACATTCTGAGGATGTAGAAAGAGGAGAGGTTATTGTTACTAGAAGAGGCTTGCTAAATGGGGAGAAGGAGCCAACTCAAAGGAAAAAAAAATTCACATCAGATGTAAGTGTGAAGGTAAATTTTGCAATGTATTATTGATAGAGGTAGTATTGATAACCTTGTTTCAAAAGAAATGGTTAGTAAGTTGTGGTTGGAGAGAAGAAGGAATACGAACCCATACCGGATTGCTTTTGCCGAAAGACCATAAAGCCATGGTAAATGAAAAATGTTTGGTAAAGTTCAAGATTGGAAATTACCATGATGAGGTATTGTATGTTATTATGCCTATGGATGTTTGTCATATGTTGTTAGGAAAACTGTGGTAGTTTGATCGACAATTAGTACATGATGGACATGCCAACACCTATTCTTTGACAAAGGATGAAGTTTGTCATAACATGAAGCCCTTGAAAGAGGCAAAGGAAAAGGTATGCAGTAATGCAAGAATTTGTTTGGTTGATGGAAGAAAGTTCCTAGAAGGTATGAAGCATGAGCATATTTTTTTTGCATTGATCCCTAGAGTTGATAAAGAAGATACTACTAAGGTACCTGTAGAGGTTTCAAATTTGTTGAATGAGTTTCAAGCTATTATTTCTGATAACATACTTGAAGGATTTCCTCCCATAAGAAAGATTAGTCATCAAATGGACTTGACTCTCAGAGCCATTTTCCAAATAAGGTAGCTCATTGTATGACTCCAGCAGAGAGCAGAGAGTTTAATAGACAAGTGCAAGAGTTGTTAGGGAAAAGATTGATTCAAGAGAGTTTGATTCCATGTGTATTACCTACAGTACTAGCACCAAAGAAGGATGGGGAATGGCGGATGTGTATAGATTCTAGAGCCATCAACAAGATCATCATCAAGTATAGATTCCCCTTTCCAAGGATGGATGAAATTATGGATTGTTTGAGTGGAGCTAAGTACTTCACGAAGATAGATTTAAAGAGCGGATATCACTAGATCCATATTAGAGAAGGAGATGAATGGAAGACAACCTTTGAAAAAAGGAGGGCTTGTATGAGTGGTTATTCATGCCTTTTGGGCTAACCAATGCATCAAGCACATTTATGTGGCTTATGAATGAGGTATTAAAATAATTTTTAGGAAAACTTATTATTGTTTATTTGGATGATATTTTGATTTTCAGTAAGACATTGGAGAGCACATGATGCATATCTAATTTTTTTTTGAGAAGCTAAGGGAGGAGAAGCTATTGATTAATTTGAAGAAATGTAGTTTTGTGAAAATGGAGTTGGTGTATCTAGGATTTGTTGTCTCAGCAGAGGATCTTAAAATGGATCCAGAGAAGGTGAGAGCTATCATTGAATGGCCTACCTCAAGGAGTGTTACAGAGGTAAGATCATTTCATGGTCTAGCAAGTTTTTACAGAAAGTTTATTAAGAGTTTCAGTAGTATTTGTGCACCTCTATTTGAAGCAATGAGAGAGGATAGAAAAGAGTTTAAGTGGACTACAGGTGCAGCCAAAGTTTTGATATGTTGAAGAAGAAAGTTATAGAGCAACCTATTTTTTCCCTTCCATATTTCAATAAGGTATTTCAGGTAGATTGTGATACTAATGGCACTACCATAGGAGTTGTTTTGAGTCAAGAAGGTAAGCTTGTTGCCTATTTTAGTGAGAAGTTAAGTGATGCTAAGAAGAAATATCATGTCTATGATCAAGATTTTTATGCTATAGTTCAAGCTTTGAAGAAATGGAGACACTATTTTTTGCCAAAAGAATTTGTTTTATATATTGATCACCAGGATTTGCAGTATCTCAATAGTCAAGGAAAGTTGAATCAAAGGCACTTAAAATGGGTTGAGTTTTGTAGAGTTATACTTTTGTTTTGAATCATAGGAGTGGAAGGTCAAATAGAGTTGCAGATGCCTTAAGTATAAGGAAATATTTATTGACAGAGATGAATATAGAGGTTGTTGGGTTCAATGAACTCAAGAGTTTGTATCCAGAAGATCCATATTTTGCAGAAGCTTGGAAGGTGTGTTTGGAACTTGTTACATTGGATAGGATGAGATGGTTGGATTTCTTAATCCAATATGGGATGTTGTTTAGAGGAAGCCAATTGTCCATTCCAAGGAGTTCTATGAGAGAGAATCTAATCAAGGAGAAGCATAGTGGAGGATTGGTTGGACATTTTGGCAGAGATAAGACCAGTGCTCTTGTCAGTGAGAATTATTATTGGCCATAGTTACAACAAGGTATGAAGAATTTTGTACAAAGTTGTAGAGTATGTTAGATGACGAAAGGAAAAATTCAAAATATTGGATTGTATCAGCCATTACCTATACCTAAAAGGCCATGGGAGGATATTAGCATGGATTTTGTTCTTGGCTTGCCAAGGACACAGAGAGGGCATGATTCCATATTTGTGGTGGTGGATAGATTTTCAAAGATGTCACATTTCATTATGTGTCATAAGACTAGTGATGATGTTCATGTTGCAGAGTTGTTTTTCAGAGAGGTGGTGATACTATATGGTCTACAAAAGAGTATAGTCTCAAACAGAGATACCAAATTTGTTGGTTATTTCTCAAGGACATTATGGAACAAGCTGAAGACAAATTTGAAGTTTAGTTTGCACACCATCCACATACTGATGGAAAAATAGAGGTGATAAATAGGATTTTGGGTAACCTGCTAAGATGCTTAGTTGCAGATAAGCCCAAGGGATGGGATTTGATTATACAACAGGAGGAATTTGCTTACAAAAATTCTATCAATAGGAGCACTAGTAAATCACCATTCTAGATTGTATATGGGAGTAGTCCAAGAACTTCTTCTGAACTAAGAAATATGGATAAGAGGGAGAAGAGTAGTGTTGAGGTTGAAGATTTTGCTAAGAACCTGAAGATTTTGCATGAAGAGGTGAAGAAACATATCAATAAGATGAACTTACAATATAAGGCTTAGGAAAATTAAAAAAGGAGGTATAAGGAGTTCCAGGTAGGAGATGAAGTCATGGTTCCTTTGTGAAAGGAAAGGTTTCCAGTTGGTACATACAAGTTAAAGATGAAGAAGTTTGGACCATGCAAGATCCCGAAGAAGCATGATTTAGGAAATGCTTATGAGGTAGAGTTGCCTAGTGGAATAAAAATTTCTCCTGTGTTCAACATTGTTGATTTGATAAAGTATCATGAAGGTGATATAGAGGAGGGGTTGATAAATGAACAACTGAAAATTCCAACACCTACTTCAGAGAAGGAAGAGATAGAAGAAATATTGGATAGTCGTGTGGGTAGAAGCATGAGAAATAGGCAATATTCAGAGTACTTGGTAAAATGGAGAGGAAGGCCTGTTGAAGACTCATCATGGTTGTTTGAGGTTGAAGTTAACCATCTTGGTTTCCCTCTAACTCCTAAGAAGTGACAAGGTCACTTTTCAAATTACAGTCGTGAAATTTTAAAAAGTGACCCAAACTCCTATTCACCACCTCTGTTTGTCCCTTTTTAAGTTTTAAAAATGGACAAATAGAGGTGGTGAATAGGAGTTTGGGTCACTTTTTAAAATTTACCCCAAAGAGCATAACTGAAAAATATTTCCAGTCATGAAAGAATTACCTCAATACCCTACACAGTTTGGGAGAAGTTCAAGTTTATGTCCCGAGAAATTTCTCCAATGCAGCTTCAAATTTAGATAGAAAACTTTAGAGGCATTGAAACAACTCAAAAAGTGGTTGAACCGACCTATGGTCAATTCGCATGTTGTAGAGCTCATTGAGAGCTTTCCAATGATATGCAATAATAGCAAATTCGACACCCAGATCAAAAGTTATGGCCCCGCAAAATTGGTCCTCTAAAAAGAAATTTTCATAAAATTTCTTCCTAGGCCAAAGATCAAACGATGAGACTTTTGGTGCCAAAACAAAAAGGGGAAATTTAAACTTTCTAGAACATTCTAGGGCGATTAATGGGGAAAATAAAAAGGGTTAAGGGGGGGGGGGTTGTAGAAGGTGGCCCTGATATTGTAGATTGTGGCTTTGAATAGTAGATTTTCTTTTTAGGGTTGATTTTGTTGTAATGAATCAAGCCCATGAGGTTGTAGCATGTAAGCTTTGAATCTGTAATTTCATTTTTTGAAAATAATTGAAAGTGAGTCATTTTTTTGTCTCACATCTTCTGTGTTGGTATCTATTGTGATTTCTATGGGTTTTGGGCAGTTTGGCCCTCATCAATATATGGGCCCCATGCTCTTTGTTTCAATATATATATATATATTAATTATATTATATAATATTATATTATAATATAATATAGTATAATAATAATATATTTTATTATAATACAATATATTATAATATAATATATTGTATTATACTATAATATATTATTAGTATATTATATTATATTGTAATATAATATATTTAATAATATATATGTCATTTTGTAATATCATTATATACATATATTTTTTGTTATAATATAAAAATCCCCATATAAGTCGATCTAGGTTGGACTCGATTAAATAAGAAAAACAACTTAAATTAAATGGATATCCATTTCCTATGTATTAAATAAGAAAAAGGAAAACTCGAGTCATTTTCATTGTTCTTTTTCCCTACTATGTGTGTTGGAGCAACACAATGACTCAAATATTTGTTTGCAATATTACATAATAATATAATGTTGTATAATATAAATATTATATTATATTATAATATAATATTATATAATAAAATATACATATTATATATTATATTATAATCTAATATTGTATTATAATATTATATACATATTATATTATGTAATATCATATTATGTTATAATATAATATAATATATTATATTATATTGTAATACAATATATTATATTATATTGTAATATAATATATATAATAATATGTCATTTTATAATATCATTATATACATATAATTTTTGTTATAATATAAAACCATCATATAAGTCAGTTTGGGCCAGACCCGACCAAATAAAAAAACAACTTAAACTAAACGAATATTCATTTCTTGTGTATTAAATAAAAAAAGGAATACCCGAGAGTCATTTTCATTGTACTTTTTCCCTACTACACGCGTTGGAGCAACATAGTGACTCAAATATCCATTTTCCCTTGGTTTTTTTGCTCAAATCACCCACAAGTCACAGGTATGTATGAATTTTAATGTTTTTTTTTTAATTTTTTTTAGTTTTGCATTATTTTTTAAGAATTTTAGTCAAAATAGATTTTTGAATTGGTTTTTTTTGCATTAAAATGATTGTTAATTTTTTAAATTTTCATAATCAAATAGGCTTAAGAATGGCTGAGAATCCCAACCTTGCTCAAGATGAAAATATTGCCCAACCAAATCCTCCTCTACCACCAATTTCTCCATTACAAAACATACCCACAATCCATGAATCTATCCATAGGAATTTAAATCAATTGAGAAACATATGTCAGATATACGAGACACTCCCTAAGCTCTCTAATATGAAACCCACTTTAGAAACAATCATTTCCAATGTTGAAACTCTCACAAACTAACATAATAGGTTTGTAGAGTGGTGGGAGTCCCAGAGGCAACATTATGCCAATGGTTTATTATATGATGAAGTGAGGGAATTTGACATTAGCAAATCCCAATCAGCCTAGCTATTTATCAATTCCAAAACTGGACAACCCATATATGTGCGCAAGCCTAAATTTTCAATTAAATGGTGCACAAATAGAGGTATATTAGGTAATTTCTAGAAACCTTGGTGGATGGTTTTTGACAAACCACCCAACAACAATCTTGATGTCCCACAATATTTTATATGAAAACTATATGCTGAGTTTGTCCTAGGTAAGCATGCCAATTATTTTGATATGTAAGATTTCCAATGTGTGGGTAGAGGAATGCCTTAGGATAGACCCAGGGCACATTGAGTAACCCAAATTCTTCCTGCTTCACCTATTGCTTCCCCAATTCCAATACCTTACCCAGAGATTGTAGTTGCAGGTAGTCAGAGTACTTTGGACATACTACATTGAGTGACCATTTGATCACACAAAGCTCACATGTTGTATAGCCACATGATGGTGCATCCCATCATGACGGTGATGCACCTGTTGCATCCCATCATGATGGTGATTCACCTATTGCATCAATTGCTACTGGTACACCCTCCTCTTCAACACGTATTTGTGTGCCCTATTACTACATTATGTATCACAATATATTGGGCCTCTTCGACAGTCTAGTGAGGATCCAATGGACACATCTAACTATGAGGTCCATGATATGTTGGATGTAGGAGATGAGAGAAAACGGAGTGGAGCATTTCCAAGAGAGACATTGGGTGGAAGAGATGATGTGAAAGCACCAGTAAGACTTAAAGTAATTTCATAGTGTGTTTTATCTTTTTTCTCATATTTTATAAGAGATACTAGTACTAATATATGTTTATGTGCTAGAAACTTTAACAGTTGCTAATAGAGGACCAAATTTCAAAAGTCCAAGAGGCTACTCAATCGACCATTTCAATTGACCTAGAGACTTAGTATATGGTATCATTTAAATTGTTATTTAGATGTTAATTTTTGAAATCTACTGTGTTTAAATACATGTATATAGATTGATATTCTAATGTATTCTTGTATCTTTATGCAGCAACCTGGTGCTTTTACAATCATGTTGACTGTTGTCGACACATTGGAAGAAGCATCACAATAGGTATATGTTTCTTTATTCTTGACATTATAATTATATGTACATGTGCATTTAAATTGCATTACATTCTTGTTATTTTTATATAGGAAACTATCTTAGTTGGTTTGAATCCATCATGAGCTCATCTACAACAAGTGTACAAGCATCACAACAGGTATGTTTTTATTTTATATGGTAGATATATACATTTAGATAGGATTAGATATATGTTTAGTAAATATGATCGTTTGTCAATAATTATATACTAATTTGTATCAATTTTATTTTACCTGCTATAGTGGTCTACTCAATTTAGCAATATGACGAATTTGAGACCATTTCGTTATACGAGGACTCTTGATCATCCTATGGGACAATGATATGCCAAACTTCTTGTAGAAAAAAATGCAAGACTTGAAGTAAACAAGAACTGCATTTTTGATATATTATAGTTCAATATAGTGATTTTGATGTTAAATTGATAATAAATTCTAAATTATAGTATATAAGTTTCTATTTAGTAGTTTATCTTTTTAACCATTCACATAATCAATCTAATTTGTGGTTTCAATTGTTATTGTGTAGGAAACTTCAAAGCCACTAAGTTCTTCGAGGAGGCTCAATTTTGATGATCTAGCATAGGATTAGGATTTGATAGAGATTGATACATTTAGGGATTGATAGATCTTGAGATAAAATATATGCCACATTTTGTAAAACTTGTTTTGAGTAGGCATATATGCCAAATTTATATATGCACAAACACAATTATTCTACATTTTGATATATAATAATTGATATTCGATCTAATTTGTTCCTCGTGTGCATATCTTTCTACTTTGAAATTTCAAATTGGATCATATAATTATTTTAGAATGTTTTAAAGTTATGATCAATAACATGTTATAGATTAATAAAATTACATTTTAATATAACTTATTTATTACAATTGGTAATCCATCTATGTTAGAGTTCATTCATATTAAGGTTCACATACATTACATTCCATGAGACCGCATTTCTTTGAGGAATTTTTTCAAAAAATTCACTGCCTTTTCTATTGTACAAAAATTTTCATGCATGTCTACCAAAGTATTTTATCAAAAAACTTACTACCTTTTTGTTATGGCTAAAAGCCTAAAATAGGTGCTTTCGAACAAGCTATGGAAGCTTGGAAAAAATCTATCAAAGCATATTAGTAAGAAATATTACATTGCATTGCCTTAAAAAATTAGAAATATTTTTTTGTAGTTTTTGTTCATATCATTGATTAAATTATATTGCATGTATCTTTCAAACTCAAAGCATTAATTCACATTGCATAACTAATAACTAGAGGGTGATAGATGAACAAAAATGGCATTGCATCACCATGAGACCAAATTTCTTTGAGGCATTTTTTCAAATAGTTCACTTCGTTTTCTATGATACCACATTTTTTAGACATGTTCACTTCCTTGTCTATGATACCATTGGAAAATTCTGACTTTTTGTTGGTGTTGTCATTGAAAAACTTGACTTATTCCTTGTCTCTAACTCCTTTCATACTTAGCACAATTTTTCTTCTCAACTACCACTAGAGTTTGAACTTTACCATGATGAAGATACATTAAAGAACAACTTTCTTTTTGGTGTTTTGTTTCCCTTTCTTGTTGGTTGCATTTATTTCTAGCCTAAAGTTGTGTTTTTCATTAGACATAAACTCTACTTGTTGATCGCACTTTTGGTCATCACTTTCCACTCAAATCCTAAGCCTCTATTAGTATGGAACTTCTTTATCTTTCACCCTGTATAGTGCAACCTCAAATGATATACAAGAGCTATTAGTTGAAATACTAAACTATGACTAGAAATGTTTGCAACTTGATTGAAGAGTTTAGTAGACATTAACAACATAATAAGAATGACTTGAGCTAAGACTACCAATGTGATTGCAAGAAAATTTTCATAGGGTTACCACCAAAGAGGAAGAGTAATAGGGTTTTCAAATATTTTATTACCTCCATATGTTACATGTTGAACACTCTATTTGAGAATACACATGATTTAAAGCTCTCTTGAATGAATTTACATTTGACATTATTTTGTTTTTTGAACTCCTGTAATGAAGTGGGTAGCTGATTTTTTTTCAAAAGAAGATAAAATTAATAAAAAATGGTATGATAAGCACTATATAATATTTGTTAAGAAGAACTGTTTGAAAAAATTCCTCAAGTAATTGTGGTCTCATAGACAAGGCAATAAAGATGAAAAGAGTAGCTTATGACAATCTTATGGCATTGATTCTTTTGATTAATTAAAAAATTCAAACAAATCCCATAAAAATTAATGAAATATATGTCATTAGAGTGTTCATTCAAAAGTAATATAATAATCTTGATAAAAATCAATGTCACTCAGTGGTGCTAAACACTCTATACAAACCATATGAGTGATGCAACCATCAAACAAAACCATTACAGCTCAATGAAATTCATGCCATTAAAGCCTTCTAGATTAATAACATTTCACTAAATACTTCATGTAAAAGATATAAAATAATCGTGAATAAGAATCACTATCTTTCAACCATGATACATAAACAAGAATTTTATGTACACCATAGGGGTTTGATGCAACCTTCAAACAAAGTCCTTACAAATCAACAAGATAAATGTTCACTAGATTTTTCATGTGAAATCTATACAATAATCATGATCAACAAATAAGACATCACTCAACCATGATGCATGAACCAAAACTATATATGCACACCATATGAGTGTGATACAACCATTAAACAAACCAAATACAACTGCATGACATGCATGTTATTTGACCTTCTACATTAAATTATCGTAATGCACAACAATAAATGTTGCTAACCATAATACATGAATAAGAAAACTAGGCATACCATATGGGCTTGATGCACACTAGTCATAATGCACACTTTGCACAAAAGCAATAACACTCATATGATATTGTCATATATTTCAATCAACCTTGACCCACACCAAACTTTCCATATAAGCTTGATGCAATCTTCAAATAAGACCTATACAATTCAATGGAATACATGTAATTAGTACCTTCAAATCAATCCTATCATACAAGTCTATCTATGTCACTAGATCCTCCATACAAAATCCATACAATCATGTAGGAATCAATTGCACTCGACTATGATGTATAAACAAGAACACCAAGCATTCCATAAAAATTTAATGCAACCTTTCAACAAAACCAAACTTACAACAAAATGATATATATCATCAGTTCCTTCATGCAAATTTCATACAGTCACATAGAAGCATCAATGTCACTCAACCATAATGCATGAACAAGCAACTTTCAAAAAACTTCCATACAAAATAATTTGTAACCATCATCTAAAATCCATACAAGTTAGTGGAATATATGTTATTATAAATTTCACTAAAAAACTCATAATCAACATGCATGAATAAGCACACTAAGCACACCATAATGAACACTAGTTATGATGTATGCTTAACACAAAATACAATATCAGTAGGATGTTGTCATATATTCCATTCAACCTAATGCATATGTCGTACTCCATTTGAACAATCAAAGACAAGAGTCAATGTAATTGAATTATGGTGCATAAATAAATGCATTAGATATGGCATAAAAGCTTAATGTATAATGGAAATGTAATCTACACCATTTAACCTTAATACATAAGTGCACTTGAAACTGAATGGCATAAATGCCATTAGACCAAACCGACATGTATGTAGATTAAATTTGCAAGGTAGTGTAACTTTAATTAGAATCATTGTACAACCAAATCAATAGTTCCAACACATATAGATGGGTAGGTTTATGCTAGGTGATGTCTTGTTTTGCACCCAAACATGCTGAAGTGGTCTAAGCTACAATGCACAGACGACATCTCTTAAGAGACCAAAGTGAAAAACGACAGCAAAATTTGACAGGATGTTACTTGGAAAACATGGTACTTAGAAACATTTCATCTGAAGGTACGAGATCATGTAAGGTCTCTCTATAATAACCTCTCTTGATTTTTGATATGTCTGAGGCGTTTTCTTGTGGTGTCAAGTTTTCAGTTGATAGAAAAAACATCAGATGCATGCAGTGTAAAGTTGCAAGGTGGTGGAAATTTCATTCTTTTTGTTGTGTGACCAAACCAATAGTTCCAACACATCCAAATGGGTGTTTTTATGCTAGGAAAGGTCTTGTTTCACACGCAAACATGTGAAAATAGTTCAAGCTACATTGTATCAACGAAGTCTCTTAAGAGACCAAAGTGCAAAAATAAAGCAAACATTAACGAGCTGTTACTTAGAAATAATGGAACTTAGAAACATTCTTTCTAAAGGTACGAGATCATGTAGGGTCACTTTATAATAACCTCTCTTAGTTTTTGATATCTCTGAGGCATTTTCCCATGGTGTCAAGTTTTTAATTGATGGAAAAAGAGTCAGATGCATGCAGTGTAAAGTTGCAAGGTGGTGTAACTTTCATTATGTTCACCATGCGACCAAACTGACAGTTTCAACACATCTAGATGGGTGGGTTTATGCTAAGAAAGGTCCTATTTTGCACCCAAACATGCCAAAATAATCTGAGCTACATTGTATCAACGAAGTCTCTTAAAAGAGGAAAGTGCAAAAATGTAGCAAAAATTAATGAGCTATTACTCGAAAACCATGGCACTTAGAAAAAAATTGTCTAAGGCTACAAGATCACCTAGAGCCCGTCTACAATAACCTCTCTCAATTTTTGATATCTCTAAGGTGTTTTCCCATCGTGTTGAGTTTTTAGTTGATGGAAAAAGCGTCAAATATGCAATGTAAAGTTGCAAGGTGCTATAAATTTTGCTCTATTTTTCATGCCAAAAAATTGATAGTGACAAAAAATCTAGATGGGTGGGTTTATCCTAGGAAAGTTCTTGTTTTGCACCCAAAAATGCCGAAATATTTTGAGCTACATTGTATCGGCAAAGTCTCTTAAGAGACCAAAGTGAAAAAAGGTAGAAAACTTTGATGAGCTATTACTCAGAAATTGTGGCACTTAGAAACATTCCATTTGAATGATTGAGATCATGTAGGTCCCTTCTACAATAACCTCTCCCATTTTTTAATATCTCCAAGACATTTTCTTGTGGTGTCGATTTTTTAGTTGATGGAAAAAACATCAGATACATATAATGTAAAGTTGTAAGGTGGTGTAACTTTCGTTCTATTTATCGTGTGACCAAACCGATTGTTCCAACATGTTCAAATGGGTAGGTTTATGTTAGGAATCAATAAATAAGTGAAGTATGTACTCAAATACATGTAATTCATGAAGTGCACACATGAATACAAAGTATACACATGAAAACGCATAAGTTACAGAGTATCCTCATGTTGAAAAAGTTTATGATAAAACTATATAATTTGATAGTAGTGATAAAATAATATTTGCATTAATCAAACATTTGTAAGGATATAAAATGATATATGTCAATAAAAGTATATAATATATCCAATAAATTCATACAAGCTTATTGCAAAAGATCCATATGGGCATAAAATGTCACATATATCGATAGTACAAAACATATGTTTAAAAATGTCACGTAGGCATACAAAAAATGACCCTAGTACATAGTGCTCCTCTCTTCACTCATTTGGAGATGCAACTGATACAATAAGAAGTGTAGATGTTAATATATAGAAATTGAATTGTGGAATGACATATAACAAAATAATCACTTACTGCAAACAAATAATCATCACACTCTTCCACAACAATAGCACTTGACAATTTAGAGTGAAAAGAACTTGTAGCAACCATCCTTGTAGCAACCATCAAAATAAAAATTAAACTACATACAAGTATCATGAAAATTTTCTATAATAGACCATAGAAGAGAAAATATAATGTCAAATTTACTAATCTATAGCATACCTATGCCAAAGGATCAGAACTGGATAATGCTACAACAACTCCATGGTCCATTGTGCCACGAAAATTGTAATATAATTAGAATAACAAATATATTTTATTCTAAACAACATAAATGATAATGAAATGGTAATGCAAACTAGAAAAGATGCTTAAAATAACAAATCTATATGATGTAGGAGCATCTTGGGTTGTGAGAGAAATCTTCCATCAACCAAAAGAATGCATTTTAATTTTTAATTTTCTTAAGGTTTGGTAATTATTTATTTGGAGGAATAACTTATAATATTATGCCAAATTAATATAATAAATAAATTGGTCTTTATTAATGTTGCAATATTTTGTGTTGGAGATAATTAAGGAGGCAGACTTAAAACTTGAAATTCAAAAATACCTTATTGGGCATGAGATTTGGATTTAAAACTTTCCATAACTCTTACATTATTTCCTAAATGCTAAAAATAAAAAAATGGGTTCCCAAGATTAAGTTGTCTCGTTTTTGATATTCTAGGTCCTGTTGAGTGGAGTGGGAGTCCGAGTTGTCAACCAATTTTGGCAATTTCATAAAAGTGGGTTCAAAGATGCCTTTTAACATTTTTAATATTTCATTTAATGTATTTTATGAGGATTTTTACTAGGTTGGGTCATGGAGAATGAGGAGTCATAGGAGAGCTAAGGTTGAATGCAATATTTAAGTCTTAGCTTGCCAAATTCACAGGTTGCTTTTCCAGATTTTTGCAGAAGTCTCTCCTAGGGTGTAGTAATTATTCTTGGGAAGATCAGATTCATGTTTGTAATGGTTTGGTAGTGTTTTATGTTATAAAATAAAGCCTTGAATCCATTTTTTAAGTTATTAAAATTTGCAAATAGAATAGAGCAAGTTTGCTAGTCTCTTTCATAGTGCAGGTGAAGGTTGGGAGCTCCAAATGAGGTGAAATTTTATATTGTTGAAGGATGGTTGTTTTTGAAGCACATGTTGTAGATTTAATAGTGTTATATCAGATTTACAAAGTTTTATTGTAAATCCAATAGGCTTATGCACTTGTAATAAACACATGTATTGCAAATTTTATGAGAAAATGGTGTATTTTTCCCATTTTGAGACACAAATATAGAGTTGTTTCTTATGAATGTTGTTGCATGTCTAATGTGAGTTTATTTATGGTTTCCTGATCATATTACACCATCTGGGTCATGTTTGGATCATTTTATTTAAAGTTCTTTTTGTTGTTGTAATAACACATTTGTGTTATGCAAACAATGGATTTTTGGGGTTTTGAATATATTTCCTTTGAAATGTGATTTTCATTTTCAGTTTGCTTGAAGGGATAATATATCTAATTTGAGAAGGTTTTTGTGAATTATTTTGAGTGTTTTTCCCTCTTACATGAGTGGTATCAGAGTAGGATTTCCTATGTGTGCAGGAAGAGTGTTGAACATGAGGCAGTTTGCACGAGGACCTGAGAGGTTAATGTGTGTGTGAATTTTTCTTGCAAATTTTTGTGCAAATTTCAAGAGGAAATAATTATAGGATTTCAAGAGCTGAGGTTCTTATGGTTGTGAACAGATTTTTGAGTGTAAGGCAGTTTGCAACAAAACCTGAAAGTATTGAATATTTGTAAACAGATTGTCGAATGTGAGGCAATTTACATATGTAAAACCTAAGGGTTTGAAGATTCTTTTTGTTAAGGCTTTGAGAGTGTGGAATTTTTTTGAAGAAATGCCCAAGAATAAAGGAACAAAGTTTTTCATAGTTTTGTATGCATGCAAACAAGAAGGAGAAAATATTGCAAAAGTATGCTTTGAGGATAGCATGAAGGAAAAGAGAAAAGGTGAAGTTTTATGTAGTACCCCTCCATTTAAGCTTATGTTTTCTGTTTGCATATTTTCACACTGTTAGACTTTGGTACTTTGGTTTGGATATTTTGATCGCTGATTTTGAGGGACAGTGGATTTATTTTGTGACATGATGATACATTGTATGGCGATATTTGATTTATGATATGCTTTGTGATAGCGTAGATATTTCCTTCAGATGTTATTGGTATATATATGTTTATGATGGACTAACTGTTATTTAATTTGTCATTCTGATGTGACGTGTATTGGTGTGGAGAACAAAATTGCATCACTTGCTTGCGAGTGCCTTGTGATGTCCGTGATTTTCTCCGCACACTGTGCCTATATTATGGATTATATGTATATGCATGTTATTTGTTTGGTTGCAAGATTGCAGGTACATGACACCGACTCCACCTGGTTACTTAGGTCTGAGCGTGTCAAGACTCAACGAATATGTTGATTGGGAGGTAGTAACATGGTTCATCCTAGTCTAGTCTTAAACAAAGTCTTAGTACATCGTCAGTTTAGTTTGGAGTCTTTGGTTGTCTTGTCTTTTCCTGATTGGATTAAATTGCTTTGATAGGAAAATCATGTCAATTTTAATGATAGTTTATTATTCTTTAATTTACTGTTATTTATATTAATTTTTTAAATGTTAGAGAAATAAGTTTTACATGATATTTAATTAATTAATTAGTTTGTTTGGTTAAATAATTTGATCATAGATATTAAATTTATTTAATTAAATAAATTAATTAATTAAATTAAAATTGTTTTAAATATGTGTGAATAGATTAAAATTTGAAATTAAATATTATTTGGAAATGGAATTTTTAATTGGAAATAAATTTTGTATTTTTGAAAATTGGAAAATTTTAAATAAATTAAATGCATGCAAATCTTGAAAGATTGACGAGAAGTTGTTGAAGATATTTTCTTCTTCTCGACAAGTGTGCTAGTTAAATTTATTGCTTTTGGTTGAGGAATTTTCAAAGGTTATTTGGGATCTGGGAAAATACAGAAGATTCTTCTATTCTTCACGGGAAAAATATTAGTGCTCTGTTAAAATTTTTGTTTATGCCTTTTGGTACTATTGTATATTTGTGGAAGTTCTCTGTTTTGGATATTGGGGTTTGGTGTTTGGGAAAAGTTTTGGAAGCTACAGGCAAAGCTCATCACTAGACATATTTCTAAAAGCTTTAGGAAAACAAGTATTTCTCTTGTGAATTTTAATTTGTTTCCTGTTGAAAAGAATGCCTGTAAAAGAAGTTTCACTTTATTAAAACCTCTGTATTTCTCAGGAAAGATCATTTACTGTTTATTCTCTATAAAGATTTATTGTATTCTTAAAACTTCTATAGATTTCTCTTTCTGGAAATTACGTTTGAGTGAAGGGACATCATTTATATATATGGGAAAATGAAATTAAAACTTTTGGAATTAAAAATTACAATTCATTTGGGAAAAAATTTATGCCTACTGTTGAAATTTTTATAATTTCCCCAATTTCCCCATTGAAACCCTGTTGAAATTTTTTGTGAAAATAATATTCTGTAGAAATTCTAGAAATTCCCATATGAAAACCCCTGTTAAATTTGTAAATATGTATATATTCATATATAAATTAGATTGTGAAAGTAACTTGTTTTTAATCATATGATTATTTAATTGAAATCACCGTACAGGTGAGTTACAGTTTGATATTTTAGAGAGACGAAATTAAATCCGTAGTCAGAAATTAAAAAAAATAGAGTTTAAATCATTTATGAAGTTTCGAATTTTATTGACTATTAAAGTTTGTTGGCTGGGGGCGTAGGGCTACACCCACAAGCGCCCATGAAGGGCAACGGCTATGGAGGCAGCCAGCGTTGCCCGGGTAGGCAGCGCTTAGGCTGCCCACATAGCCACGACCTTTCATGGCCGGTTGTGTTCATAGCCGACATACCTTGCATAAGGGTTTTCCTTGCCAAGAAAAAAATAAACCTTATAAAATTTATGTTCATTTCAAATTTTGCTTATGGTTGATTTGTAATTTTTATTTGGGTTTTGTTTTGTACACGTGAATTTCAAAATTATCATTATTAATGTTTTATATATATATATAAATATATATATATGTATATGTATGTATATATATATGTGTGTGTGTGTGTGTGTGTGTGTTATTTTTAAATTAAAATATATTTATAATATAAAAAAAATACTTTTGTATTTTAGTATGGAATTATTTATTAGATATTTGAAAATATATGATCAATTAGTTTTAAAACAATTAAAAAAAATTTGAAAGAGAAAATTTTAGTTTTTATTTTTATATGAGATTGAGGAAGTTAAAATTAGAATAATTAAATGCAATTTTCTTTATCGTTTGAGAAAAGAATTACTATTAAGTTGCTATAATTTTTGCTAATTCTTTGAATGACTGGATTTAGTAAATCTGAATAGTAGACATTTACTTTTCTTGATTTGCTTTAATTGTGTTTCTTATTGGGCAAATTGGGAAAGTCTTAGTTGTATAAGTCTTCCACAATTATATGTATAGTAAGGGAGTTGTTATTGTTCAAATGTATTTCTTGAGTTGATTAGGGTAGTGCACGTGATATAGTATAGTGTATTGACACCTGGATTTATGAATAAAGATTTAATGACCGTTGAGTGTCGTTTGTTATTATATGAATGAATTTTGTGCACCTTGTCTACCCTAGTTAGAGAACTTTGAATTCCTTTGTTATGTTTAGGGGAGTGGCTCTGTGTGAGAGCCGACACACAAAGTGGTGTTAGGGTAACTTACAAAGAGTTAGTAAGTCAGTGATAACTAAACAACACAGTAGTTAGAATTAAAATCTTTAATAAGATGATTATGCCTCACTTATGGACTCTTGAGCTAGTTTATTCTTGAGTATAAGATGAGAAGGCCTAGAATGGAAAATTGATATCTTGTTACCATAAAAGATATTCGATTCCGCAATAGTTTGCAAATAGTTCCAGGTTTCGTAAGAGGTTACCAGGGTAACCCAAGTTGGGGGACGGAACCTAGGAAGAAACACCAGGGTAACCTTTGTAACATTGTGATGACACTCCACCTAAAATAATAGTTAACCTTGTGTTCTTAGTACATTCATTTTTCTTAGATATGGAAGCAATGTAACCATCAATTAGTAATATACTTGTGTCTAGGGTTAATAGGTTATGTCTAGGTAACCATATTACTATCTCCTAGCACGGGGGGTGGAACATGCACCTTACTCTGTTGGGTCCCCAGTTATGATCATGGCAACGAGAGCTTCATGGATGGAGAGCTCGTACTTGGACATATGAGTACTTTCTTTATTGCATTATTTGAAATCTTGTATTGTAACATCCCTCAATTGTTTATGAGGTGAACATTTGTAAAATGTAATTGTAACTATTATTGATCTACCTCATCTAATGAATGAGTATTGTAATTTCATTTCAAATGCAATGTAAGAATCATATTTGTACTTTAAACTATCTTGAATGGAATTTCAAATGATATGCAATGTTTACTTTTTAATGTTTATGTTAAGTTAATATGAGCAATGCTAAATACTAAAGTCATCTATGGAAACTCAAGTAGTGTAATGTCGCGTAACTTAGTGAATGTATGCAACTAATTAAGTTAATATTATTACTTTAAAAAAAAAATTATTTCACTTTTATACACAATTGCAACATTCCCTAGGTTATAAGACGGGGCATTACAGATTTGTATCAAAGCCAATGTTTCTAACACTGGACGCTTTGGGTAATCGCGAGCCCAATAGGATGACCTAGTACGTAGTGTCGCTATTTGTTAGCCTTGGTTGATTAGTATCTAAGACTCATTATTGTTATGTGTAGGAACATGCCTAGGCGAGGTGGTAGAGGTCATGGTAGAGGTCGAGGTGGAGGCCGAGGGCCAATCCCTCAGGTTACTCCCCCTCTAAGCCCTCAATAGAGTGATCAGGCAGAGCAGTTGGATTAGAGGAATGAGGGACAAAATCCTGAAGAGTCAGGAATAGAGGGTTCACATATACGTCCTTTATTAGAGGAGGTCCTAGCTCAACTTGGACCTAGACAGGAAGTTGAGCAGGAGGTAGTTAGAGAGCGTGATAGATCTCCACGGAGAGTAGATGATTCAATGCATCAGGATGCTATTACTGCAAGACACATGCTGGATTTATTGAGGGCATGCCCTCCTAATTTTGATGGTACAGGAGGTGGCTTAGAGGTAGAGACCTAGCTACTAGACTTGGGTAGATGCTTCGCCATGCACCCTTATGGTAGCAATACCCAAGCGAGATGCGCTATTATGCATCTGAGAGGATTCACCTCTACTTGGTGGCACCTGGAGGAGTAGAAGCTCCACTTCGATATTAGGTTAGTGTCTTGGGAGATGTTTTTGGAGAGGTTTAGAGCACGGTTCCTATCGGAACACTGGAGGCAATGACGAGCTGACGAGTTCCATGATCTACGTCAGTTGGCTCTATCTGTTGAGCAATATGAACGTAGATTCTATGAACTCAAGCAGTATGTTGGTATTGGCGATGATGAGCCTATGTTGGTTCAACACTTTATCAGGGGTTTAAATGCCCACATTAGTGGTGGAGTCAGAGTCTTTGAGCCAAAGACTATGGAAGTTGTTGTGGAGAAGGCTCGCATAGTGGAAGAGAATCTTTTTATGGCGTTAGGTGGTCATATAGGGGTACAGATTGGTAGTGCTCCTGTAGCAGGTTTTAGTCCATGGGGTGGATAGGCACAGACAGGGGGTTCCTCTAGGAACCAATAGAAACCCTCTAAGGGTGGGCAGCAACAACAACAATGTACACCTCAAAAGAATAATAATCCACAACCACAACAAGGTAATAGTCCGCAGTCAGGAAAGGGTCGCAACTGGTGGCGCAACAAGTGCAATAGGAAAGATCAGCCTACGTAGAGTGCTCAGTTTACTGTCAGTAGAGGTAGTTTCCAGCAATCCAATGCACCTTCGGGTGGCAGAGGATTCGGTAGAGGCATAGGTTGTTACTCATGTGGACAGCAGGGACACATTGCTAGGCAGTGTCCGATAAGAGGTTCTTCTAGTTTTGGGCCCTTACCTACAGTTTCAGAGCCTATAGTGGGTAATGTAGGATGATCACATATAATTTATACTGTGGTTAATGACTGCCAAGCCGATCACCAGAACACAGTGGTCGACACTTCATGTAAGTTACATGGTGTTAGTGTTTCCATTCTTTTTGATTCCAGAGCTACCGACTCCTTTATTTCAATGACCATCATTGACCATTGTGGTCTTGTGGCGGTAAAGCAAGGCAGTAAGTGGTAGGTTGAATTTTCCTCTGGGGCAAAAGTAGTAGTAGAGAACTTAGTACATAACTGTGAACTTAGAATTGGTACATTAACTACCTTAGCAGATCTTCATGTTAAACCTTTAGGATCATATGACATAGTTCTGGGTATGGATTGGTTAGCATCTCATCATGCTATGATTGACTGTCGACTTAAGACAGTTAGTTGCATGAATGATTTAGGTGCAAAAGTTGAAATCTTAGGTATAGAAATACCTATCTCTTTGCGGATGATATCTACTATGCAATTAAAGAGATGTCTTTGTTAGGGTTGTCAACTATTTTCAACGACAGTTATTGATCTTGAAGAAGGTGAGAGTCGAGAGGTATCTCTTGATGATCATCCTATTCTTAGGGAATTCATTGACGTGTTTCCTGATGATATACCTAGAATGCCACCAAAGAGAGATATTGACTTTAGAGTTGACCTAGTTCCTGGAGCTGAGCCTATTTCTAGAGCTCCATATAGAATGATGTCTCAAGAGTTAGAGGAACTTCGTATTTAGTTAGAGGAACTATTAGAAAAGGGTTTCATTCATCCAAGTGTTTGCCCTTGGGGAGCACCTGTCATCTTCGTAAAGAAGAAGGACAGATCACTTAGACTGTGTATTGACTATCATCAATTGAACAAGGTTACTATTAAGAATCATTATCCATTGCCTAGAATCGATGATCTTTTTGATCAGATCAATGGAGCTAATGTGTTCTCTAAAATTGATTTGAAATATGGTTATCATCAATTGCAAATTGTTGAAGCAGATATTCATAAAACTACATTTTGTACTCATTATGGGCACTACGAATTCACAGTAGTACCATTTGGGTTAACGAACGCACCATCAGTATTTGTGAGTTTAATGAATGGTGTATTTTGCACATACCAAGTGATCACTTTTTCCTTGTATTTCTCGATGATATTTTAATCTATTCAAGAAACATGAAGGAGCATGAAGAACACTTGAGACAGGTATTGCAATGTTTAAGGGAATATCAATTGTATGCGAACCTGAAGAAGTGTGACTTCTTTCAAACTGAAGTAAAATATCTTGGTCATGTGATATCTAGAAAAGGTATTGCTATGGATCCTTCAAAGATTCAAGCTATTGTAGATTGGCCCGCACCTACTAATGTAGGTGAAGTTTGTAGTTTTATGGGTTTGGCTGGTTATAATAGGTGGTTTGTTGAGGGATTTTCTAGAATTGGTCATCCTATTACTTCTCTTCAGAGAAAAGGGAAGAAGTTTGTTTGGACAGAGTAGTGTTAGTTGGCTTTTCAGACACTTAAAGAAAAGTTGACTATTGCGCCTATATTAATTGTTCCTAATCCTACTAAGGATTTTGTAGTTTTCACTGATGCATCCTTAGAGGGCTTGGGAGTAGTTTTGATGCAAGATGGGTGTGTGATTGCTTATGAGTCTCGCAAACTCAAAGATCACAAATTAAACTATCCCACTCATGATTTAGAACTAGCTGCAGTTGTGCATGCATTAGTTTGATGGAGACATTTCTTATTAGGTCATCATTTCAAACTTCATACTGATCACCGTAGTCTACAATACATTTTCACGCAACCTAACTTGAATGCTAGGTAGAGACGGTGGATGGAGTTCTTGTGTGAATACGATTTTGAAGTGAGATATGTTCAAGGAAAAGAGAATGTAGTGGCGGATGCTCTTAGTCGTCGTCGACATGAGAGGTCAAATACTCGCAGGACTTCCTATTGATAGATTGTATCAGGAAGTGAGGTCAGAGATTAAATCTAGTAGACCTTTAGAAGGTTGATTTGTAGGGTATGTCATTGAACTAGATGGTATATTACAATATTTAGGTCATATATATGTACCTCATTTAGAGGGTCTTCGTACATTAATTATGAATGAAGCACATCGAGCTCTGTACTCAGCTCATCCAAGTGTTAAGAAAATGCATGCTGATCTTCGGCAATTGTATTTCTGGCCTAGTATAAAATGTGATATTGCTGACTATGTATCAAGATGTCTTGAATGCCAGTGAGTCAAAGCTAAGCATCAACATCCCACTGGATTATTGCAGCCACATCTCATTCTTGAATGGAAATGGGATATTATATCCATTGAATTTATTGTAGGGTTACCTACGTCATCACGTCGACATGATGCCATTATGGTAACTATTGACCGATTTACTAAGGTAGCTCATTTTTCACTAGTACGATCATCTTACAATGCTTCATCCGTAGCTAGGATATTCATGGAGGACGTAGTTAGATTTCATGGGATTCCTTGTAGGATTATTTCTGATAGAGATCTTGTATTCACTTCAGCCCTATGGACTTCATTACAACATGCTCTAGGTACACAGTTGAACTTTAGTTCAGCGTATCATCCTCAAACCGATGGACAAATAGAGAGAGTTAACCAAATATTGGAGGATATGCTTAGAATGTACGTAATGGACCAACAATCACATTGGGAGGATTATCTGTACTTAGTAGAATTTGCTTACAATAATAGATATCAGAGTTCCATAGGTATGCCACCATTTGAAGCATTATACGGTCGTCCTTGTCAAACTCCATTGAGTTGGGATCGACTAGAGGATAGAGTATTACTTGGTCCTGAGATGCTTCGAGACATGGAGCAATAGGTTGACCATATTAGAGAACATTTGATAGTAGCACAGGATAGGAAAAAGAAGTATGCCGATGTGCATAGAATAGACCGACAGTTTGTAGTTGGTAAAAGAGTGTTTCTTCGAATGCGACCGCGAAAGAGTCCAATCCGATATGGGAAAGGCTCTAAGCTTGTGCCTTGTTTCGTTGGGCCATTTGAGATCTTAGAGAGAATTGGTCTTGTGGCGTATCGACTCACCTTACCACCCAGTTTGTCTCGTATTCATGATGTTTTTCATGTATCAGTTCTTAGACCATATCATCCCGACATATCTCATGTACTTGATTGGAATGCGTTATAGGTAGAGGATGAGCAGATAGCTTTGGAGCCCATAGCCATTCTACAGCGCCAGACACTCGGTCTCAGGGGTCGAGACGTTGATTAGGTGAGGTTCCAATGGGATCCTCGCCATGAGGCTTCTGCTACCTGGGAGGATGCAACACACATGAGGGAACTTTATCCCTATTTGCTTGCATGCTTTCAGGAGCAAGCCTGATCCTAGGGGGGGAGGATGTAGTACCCCTCCATTTATGCTTATATTTTACGTTTGCATGTTTTCACACTATTATATTTTGGTACTTTGGTTTGGATATTTTGATCGCTGATTTTGAGCGACAGTGGATTTATTTTGTGACATGATGATACATTGTATGGCGATATTTGATTTTTGATATACTTTGTGATAGCGTAGATATTTCCTTCAGATGTTATTGTTATATACATGTTTATGATGGACTAACTGTTATTTAATTTGTCAGTCTGATGTGACGTGTATTGGTGTGGAGAACGAAATTGCATCACTCACTTGTGATTGCCCTGTGATGTCCGTGATTTTCTCCGCACAGTGTGCATGTATTATGGATTATATGTATATGCATGTTATTTGTTTGGTTGCAGGATTGCAGTACATGACACTGACTCCACCTGGTTACTCAGGTTTGAGCGTGTCAAGACTCAATGGATATGTTGATTGGGAGGTAGTAACATGGTTCATCCTAGTCTAGTCTTAAACCCAGTCTTAGTACATCGTCAGTTAAGTTTGGAGTCTTTGGTTGTCTTGTCTTTTCCTGATTGGATTAAATTGCTTTGATAGGAAAATTGTGTCAATTTTAATTATAGTTTATTATTCTTTAATTTACTGTTATTTAAATTAATTTTTTAAATGTTAGAGAAATAAGTTTTACATGATATTTAATTAATTAATTAGTTTGTTTGGTTAAATAATTTGATCATAGATATTAAATTTATTCAATTAAATAAATTAATTAACTAAATTAAAATTGTTTTAAATATGTGTGAATAGATTTAAATTTGAAATTAAATATTATTTGGAAATGACATTTTTAATTGTAAATAATTTTTTTATTTTTGAAAATTGGAAAATTTTAAATAGATTAAATGCATGCAAATCTTGAAAGATTGCCGAGAAGTTGTTGAAGATATTTTATTCTTCTCGACAAGTGTGCCAGTTAAATTTATTGCTTTTGGTTGAGGAATTTCTAGGAGGTTATTTGGGATCTGGGAAAATACAGAAGATTCTTCTATTCTTCACGGGAAAAATATTAGTGCTCTGTTAAAAATTTTGTTTATGCCTTTTGGTACTATTGTATATTTGTAGAAGTTCTTTGTTTTGGATATTGGGATTTGGTGCTTGGGAAAAGTTTTGGAAGCTACAGGCAAAGCTCATCACCAAACAAATTTCTAAAAGCTTCCAGAAAATAGGTATTTCTCTTGTGAATTTTAATTTGTTTCCTGTTGAAAAGAATGCTTGTAAAAGAAGTTTCACTTTATTAAAACCTTAGTATTTCTTGGGAAAGATCATTTACTGTTTATTCTCTATAAAGATTTATTGTATTCTTAAAACTTCTGTAGCTTTCTCTTTCTGGAAATTACGTTTGAGTGAAGGGAAATCATTTATATATATGGGAAAATGAAATTAAAACTTCTGGAATAAAAAATTAGAATTCATTTGGGAAAAAATTTATGCCTACTGTTGAAATTTTTATAATTTCCCCAATTTCCCCATTGAAACCCTATTGAAATTTTTTGTGAAAATAATACTCTATAGAAATTCTAGAAATTCCCATATGAAAACCCTTGTTAAATTTGTAAATATATATATTTTTTCATATAGAAATTAGATTGTGAAAGTAACTTTTTTTTAATCATATGATTATTTAATTGAAATCGCCGTACGAGCGAGTTAGAGTTTGATATTTTAGAGAAACGGAATTAAATCCGTAGTCAGAAATTAAAAAAAAAAAGAGTTTAAATCATTTATGAAGTTTCAAATTTTATTGACTGTTAAAGTTTGTTGGCTAGGGGCATAGGGCTACCCCCACAGCCACCCATGAAGGGTGATGGTTGTGGAGGCAGCCAGTGCTACCCAAGTAGGTAGCGCTTAGGCTGCCCACAGCTGGCCTTGACAGCCGCGACCTTTCATGGCCTGCTGTGTGCATAGCTGACATACCCTGCATAAGGGTTTTCCTTGCTAAGAAAAAAATAAACCTTATAAAATCTCTGTTCATTTCAAATTTTGCTTATGGTTGATTTGTAATTTTTATTTGGGTTTTGTTTTGTACACGCGAATTTTGAAATTATCATTATTAATGTTTTATATATATATATATATATATATGTATATGTATATGTATGTATATATATATATGTGTGTGTTCTTTTTAAATTAAAATATATTTATAGTATAAAAATAATAATTTTGTATTTTAGTATGGAATTATTTATTAGATATTTGAAAATATATGATCAATTAGTTTTAAAACAATTAAAAAAATTTTGAAAGAGAAAATTTTAGTTTTTATTTTTATGTGAAATTGAGGAAGTTAAAATTAGAATAATTAAATGGAATTTTCTTTATCGTTTGAGAAAAGAATTACTATTAAGTTGCTATAATTCTTGCTAATTCTTTGAATGACTGGATTTAGTAAATCCGAATAGTAGACATTTAATTTTCTTGATTTTCTTTAATTGTGTTTCTTATTGGGAAAATTGGGAAAGTCTTAGTTGTATAAGTCTTCCAAAATTATATGTATAGTAAGGGAGTTGTTATTGTTCAAATTTATTTCTTGAGTTGATTAGGGTAGTGCACATGATATAGTATGGTGTATTGACACCTGGATTTATGAATAAAGATTTAATGACCGTTGAGTGTCATTTGTTCTTATATGAATGAATTTTGTGCATCTTGTCTACCCTAGTTAGAGAACTTTGAATTCCTTTGTTATGTTTAGGGGAGTGGCTCTGTGTGAGGGCCTACACACAAAGTGGTGTCAGGGTAACTTACAAAGAGTTAGTAAGTCAGTGATAACTAAACAACACATTAGTTAGAATTAAAATATTTAATAAGATAATTATGCCTCACTTATGGACTCTTGAGCTAGTTCAATCTTGAGTATAAGATGAGAAGGCCTGGAATGGAAAATCGATATCTTGTTACCATAAAAGATATTCAATTCCACAATAGTTTGCAAATGGTGTCGGGTTTCATAAGAGATTACCAGGGTAACCCAAGTTGGGGGCCGGAACCTAGAAAGAAACACCAGGGTAACCTTTGCAATGTTGTGATGACACTCCACCTAAAATAATAGTTAACCTTGTGTTCTTAGTACATTCGATTGTCTTAAATCTGGAAGCAATGTAACCATCAGTTAGTAATGTACTATCTCTAGGGTTAATAGGTTATGTCTAGGTAACCATATTACTATCTCCTAGCACAGGGGGTGGACCTACGGGTACCACATGGTTGGGTGGAATGTGCACCTTACTCTGTTGGGTCCCCAGTTATGATCATAGCAACGAGAGCTTCATGGATGGAGAGCTCGTATTTGGACATATGAGTACTTTCTTTATTGCATTATTTGAAATCTTGTATTGTAACATCCCTCAATTGTTTATGAGGTGAACATTTGTAAAATGTAATTGTAACTATTATTGATCTACCTCATCTAATGAATGAGTATTGTAATGTCATTTCAAATGCAATGTAAGAATCATATTTGTACTTTAAACTATCTTGAATGGAATTTCAAATGATATGCAATGTTTACTTTTTAATGTTTATGTTAATATGAGCAATGCTAAATACTAAAGTCATCTATGGAAACTCAAGTAGTGTAACATCACGTAACTTAGTGAATGTATGCAACTAATTATGTTAATATTATTACTTTAAAAAAATTTATTTCACTTTTATACACAGTTGCAACATTCCTTAGGTTATAAGACGGGGCATTATAGATTGGTATTAGAGCCAAGGTTTCTAACACTGGACGCTCTGGGTAATCGTGAGCCCATTAGGATGACCTAGTACGTAGTGTCGCTATTTGTTAGCCTTGGTTGATTAGTATCTAAGACTCGTTATTGTTATGTGTAGGAACATGCCTAGGCTTGGTGGTAGAGGTCATGGTAGAGGTCGAGGTGGAGGCCGAGGGCCAATCCCTCAGGTTACTCCCCCTCTGAGCCCTCATCAGAGTGATCAGGCATAGTAGTTTGATCAGAGGAATGAGGGATAGAATCCTGAATAGTCAGGAATAGAGGGTTCACAGATACGTCCTTTATTAGAGGAGGTCCTAGCTCGACTTGGACCTAGACAGGAAGTTGAGTAGGAGGTAGTTAGAGAGCGTGATAGATCTCCATGGAGAGTAGATGATTTAGTGCATCAGGATGCTATTACTGCAAGACACATACAGGATTTATTGAGGGCATGCCCTCCTACTTTTGATGGTATAAGAGGTGGCTTAGAGGTAGAGACCTACCTACTGGACTTGGGTAGATGCTTCACCATGCACCCTTATGGTAGCAATACCCGAGTGAGATGTGCTATTATGCATCTGAGAGGATTCACCTCTACTTGGTGGTGCCTAGAGGAGCAGAGGCTCCACTTAGATATTAGGTCAGTGTCTTGGGAAATGTTTCTAGAGAGGTTTAGAGCATGGTTCCTATTAGAACACTGGAGGAAATGACGAGCTGACAAGTTCCATGATCTACGTCAGTTGGCTCTATCTGTTGAGCAATATGAACATAGATTCTATGAACTCAAGCAATATGCTAGTATTGGCGATGATAAGCCTATGCTGGTTCAGCACTTCATCAGGGGTTTAAACGCTCGCATTAGTGGTGGAGTCAGAGTCTTTGAGCCAAAGACTATGGAAGTTACTATGGAGAAGGCTCGCATAGTGGAAGAGAATCTTGTTATGGAGTTAGGTGGTCATACAGGGGTACAGATTGGTACTACTCTTGCAGTAGGTTTTAGTCCATGGGGTGGACAGGCATAGACAGGGGGTTCCTCTAGGAACCAACAGACACCCTCAAAGGGTGGGTAGCAACAACAACAATGTACACCTCAAAAGAATAATAATCCACAACCACAACAAGGTAATAGTCCGCAGTCAGGAAAGGGTCACAACTGGTGGCGCAATAAGTGCAATAGGCAGGATCAGCCTATGTAGAGTGCCTAGTCTACTATCAGCAGAGGTAGTTTCTAGCAATCCAATGCACCTTCAGGTGGCAGAGGATTCGATAGAGGCACAGGCTGTTACTCGTGTGGACAGCAGGGACACATTGCTAGGTAGTGTCCGATGAGAGGTTCTTCTGGTTTTGGGCCCCGACCTATAGTTTCAGAGCCTACAATGGGTAATGTAGGACGATCACATATAGTTTATGCTGCGGTTAATGACCACCAAGCTAATCACCAGAACATAGTGGTCGAGACTTAGGTAAGTTATATGGTGTTAGTGTTTCCATTCTTTTTGATTCTGGAGCTACCGACTCCTTTATTTCACCAACCATCGTTGACCGTTGTGGTCTTGTGGTGGTAAAGCAAGGTCGTAAGTGGCAGGTTGAATTCACCTTTGGGGTGAAAGTAGCAGTAGAGAACTTAGTACATAACTATGAACTTAGAATTGGTACATTAACTACCTTAGTAGATCTTCATGTTACACCTTTAGGATCGTATGACATAGTTCTAGGTATGGATTGGTTAGCATCTCATCATGCTATGATTGACTGTCAACTTCAGATAGTTATTTGCATTAATGATTTAGGTGCGAAAGTGGAAATCTTAGGTATACAAAGACCTATCTCTTTGCGGATGATATTTGCTATGAAATTAAAGAGATGTCTCCGTCAAGGTTGTCAACTATTTGCAACAATAGTTATTGATCTTGAAGAAGGTGAGAGCCGAGAGGTATCTCTTGATGATCATCCTATTCTTAGGGAATTCGTTGACATGTTTCCTAATGATATACCTGGAATGCCACCGAAGAGAGATATTGACTTTAGAGTTGACCTAGTTCCTAGAGTTGAGCCTATTTCTAGAGCTCCATATAGAATGACGACTCAAGAGTTAGAGGAAGTTCGTATTCAGTTAGAGGAACTATTAGAAAATGGTTTCATTCATCCAAGTGTTTCCCCTTGGGGAGCACCTGTCATCTTTGTAAAGAAGGAGGACGGATCACTTAGACTATGTATTGACTATTGTCAATTGAACAAGGTTACAATTAAGAATTGTTATCCATTGCCTAGAATCGATGATCTTTTCGATCAGATCAACGAAGCTAATGTGTTCTTTAAAATTGATTTGAAATCTAGTTATCATCAATTGCGAATTGATGAAGCAGATATTCATAAAACTGCATTTTGTACTCGTTATGGGCACTACGAATTCACAGTAGTACCATTTGGGTTAACGAACGCACCATCATTATTTATGAGTTTAATGAATGGTGTATTTTGTACATACCTTGATCGCTTTGTCCTTGTATTTCTTGATGATATTTTAATCTATTCGAGAAACATGAAGGAGCATGAAGAACACTTGAGACAGGTATTGCAATGTTTAAGGGAAAATCAATTGTATGTGAACCTAAAGAAGTGTGACTTCTTTCAAACTGAAGTAAAATATCTTGGTCATGTCATATCTGGAAAAGGTGTTGTTGTGGATCCTTCAAAGATTCAAGCTATTGTAGATTGGCCCGTGCCTACTAAGGTAGGTGAAGTTCATAGTTTTATGGGTCTGGTTGGTTATTATAGGCAGTTTGTTGAGGGATTTTCTAGAATTGGTCATCCTATTACTTCTCTTTAGAGAAAAGGGAAGAAGTTTGTTTGGATAGAGTAGTGTCAGTTGGCTTTTCAGACACTTAAAGAAAAGTTGACTAATGAGCCTATATTAATTGTTCCTGATCCTACTAAGGATTTTTTAGTTTGCACTGATGCATCCTTAGAGTGCTTGGGAGCAGTTCTGATGCAAGATGGGCATGTGATTGCTTATGAGTCTCGCAAACTCAAAGATCATGAATTAAACTATCCCACTCATGATTTAGAACTAGTTGCATTTGTGCATGCATTAGTTCGATGGAGACATTTCTTATTAAGTCATCGTTTCGAACTTCATACTGATCACCGTAGTCTACAATACATTTTCATGCAACCTAACTTGAATGCTAGGAAAAGACGGTGGATGGAGTTCTTGTGTGAATACGATTCTGAAGTGAGATATGTTTAAGGAAAAGAGAATGTAGTGGCGGATGCTCTTAGTCATCGTCGACATGAGATCTCTTCTACTACTCTTGAAGTAGATTTGAGAGGTCAAATACTAGCAACACTTCCTATTGATAGATTGTATCAGGAAGTGAGGTCAGAGATTGAATCTGGTAGACCTTTAGAAGGTCGATTTGCAGGGCATGTCCTTGAACCAGATGGTATATTATGACATTTAGGTCGTATATATGTACCACATTTAGAGGGTCTTCATACATTAATTATGATTGAAGCACATCAAGCTCTGTACTTAGCTCATCCAGGTGTTAAGAAAATGCATGCCAATCTTCAGTAATTGTATTTTTGGCCTGGTATGAAAAGTGATATTTTTTACTATGTATCAAGATGTCTTGAATGCCAGCAAGTCAAAGCTTAGCATCAACATCCTGCTGGATTATTGCAGCCACATCTCATTCCTAAATGGAAATGGGATATTATATCCATTGACTTTATTGTAGGGTTACCTACGTCATCAAGTCAACATGATGCCATTATGGTAACTGTTGACAGATTGACTAAGGTAGCTCATTTTTCACCAGTACAATCATCTTACAATGCTTCATCCGTAGCTAGGATATTCATGGAGGACGTAGTTAGATCGCATGGGATTCCTCGTAGGATTGTTTTTGATAGAGATCTCGTATTCACTTCAGCCCTATGGACTTCATTACAACATGCTCTAGGTACACAGTTGAACTTTAGTTCAGCGTATCATCCTCAAACCGATGGAAAAACAAAGAGAGTTAATCAAATATTGGAGGATATGCTTAGAATGTACGTAATGGACTAAAAATCACATTGGGAGGATTATCTATACTTAGTATAATTTTCTTACAATAACGGATATCAGAGTTCCATAGGTATGCCACCATTTCAAGCATTATACGGCCATCCTTGTCAAACTCCATTGAGTTGGGATCAATTAGAGCATAGAGTATTACTTGGTCCTTAGATGCTTCGAGACATGGAGCAATAGGTTGACCATATTAGAGAACATTTGATAGTAGCACAAGATAGGAAAAAGAAGTATGCCGATGTGCATAGAATAGACCGACAATTTGTAGTTGGTGATAGAGTGTTTCTTCAAGTACGACCGTGAAAGAGTCCAATCCGATATGGGAAAGGCTCTAAGCTTGTGCCTTGTTTCATTGGGCCATTTGAGATCTTAGAGAGAATTGGTCCTATGGCGTATCGACTCACCTTACCACCAAGTTTTTCTCGTATTCATGATGTTTTTCATGTATAAATTCTTAGACCATATCATCCCGACATATCTCATGTACTTGATTGGAATACATTACAAGTAGAGGACGGGTAGCTAGCTTTGGAGCCCGTGGCCATTCTATAGCGCTGAACGCTCAGTCTCAGGGGTTGAGATGTTAATCAAGTGAGGGTCCAATGGGATCCTAGCCACATGAGGCTTCTGCTACTTGGGAGGATGTGACACGCATGAGGGAACTTTATCCCTATTTGTTCACAGGCTTTCAAGAGCAAGCCTGATCCTAGGGGGGGAGGATGTAGTACCCCTCCATTTATGCTTATGTTTTCTGTTTGCATGTTTTCACACTGTTAGACTTTGGTACTTTGGTTTGGATAATTTGATCGCTGATTTTGAGCAACAGTGGATTTATTTTGTGACATGATGATACATTGTATGGCGATATTTGATTTCTGATATGCTTTGTGATAGCGTAGATATTTCCTTTAGATGTTATTGCTATATATATGTTTATGATGGACTAACTGTTATTTAATTTGTTAGTCTGATGTGACATGTATTGGTGTGGAGAATGAAATTGCATCACTCGCTTATGAGTGCCCTATGATGTCTGTGATTTTCTCCGCACGATGTGCCTGTATTATGGATTATATGTATATGCATGTTATTTGTTTGGTTGCAGGATTGCAGGTACATGACACCGACTCCACCTAGTTACTCAGGTCTGAGTGTGTCAAGACTCAATGGATATGTTGATTGGGAGGTAGTAACATGGTACATCCTAGTCTAGTCTTAAACCCAGTCTTAGTACATCGTCAGTTTAGTTTGGAGTCTTTGGTTGTCTTGTCTTTTCTTGATTGGATTAAATTGCTTTGATAGGAAAATCTTGTCAATTTTAATGATAGTTTATTATTCTTTAATTTACTGTTATTTAAATTAATTTTTTAAATGTTAGAGAAATAAGTTTTACATGATATTTAATTAATTAATTAGTTTGTTTGGTTAAATAATTTGATCATAGAGATTAAATTCATTTAATTAAATAAATTAATTAAATAAATTAAAATTGTTTTAAATATGTGTGAAGAGATTTAAATTTGAAACTAAATATTATTTGGAAATGGCATTTTTAATTGTAAATAAATTTTGTCTTTTTGAAAATTGGAAAATTTTAAATAAATTAAATGCATGCAAATCTTGAAAGATTGTCGAGAAGTTGTTGAAGATATTTTCTTCTTCTCGACAAGTGTGCCAGTTAAATTTATTGCTTTTAGTTGAGGAATTTCTCGGAGGTTATTTGGGACCTAGGAAAATACAGAAGATTCTTCTATTCTTCACGGGAAAAATATTAGTTCTCTATTAAAAGTTTGGTACTTTTGTATATTTGTGGAAGTTCTCTGTTTCGGATATTGGGATTTGGTGTTTGGGAAAAGTTTTGGAAGCTATAGGAAAAGCTCATCACTAGACAGATTTCTAAAAGCTTCAAGAAAATAGGTATTTCCCTTGTGAATTTTAATTTGTTTCTTGTTGAAAAGAATCCCTGTAAAAGAAGTTTCACTTTATTAAAACCTCTGTATTTCTCGGGAAAGATCATTTACTTTTTATTCTCTATAAAGATTTATTGTATTCTAAAAACTTCTATAGATTTCTCTTTTTGGAAATGACGTCTGAGTGAAGGGAAATCATTTATATAAATGGGAAAATGAAATTAAAACTTCTGGAATTAAAAATTACAATTCATTTCTAAATAAAATTATGCATACTGTTGAAATTTTTATAATTTCCCCAATTTCCCCATTGAAACCCTCTTGCAATTTTTTGTGAAAATAATACTCTGTAGAAATTCTAGAAATTCCCATATGAAAACCCCTATTCAATTTGTAAATATATATATATATATTAAATATATATATATATATTCATAAATAAATTAGATTGTGAAAGTAACTTGTTTTTAATCATACGGTTATTTAATTGAAATCGTCGTACGAGCGAGTTAGGGTTTGATATTTTAGAGAGACAAAATTAAATCCATAGTCAGAAATTAAAAAAAATAGAGTTTAAATCATTTATGAAGTTTCAAATTTTATTGACTATTAAAGTTTGTTGGCTAGGGGCATAGGGCTACCCCCACAGCCGCCGATGAAGGGCGACAGCTGTGGAAGCAACCAGCATTGCCCGCGTAGGCAATGCTTAGGCTGCCCACACAGCCGCGAGCTTTCATGGCCAGTTGTGTGCGTAGCCGACATACCCTGCATAAGGGTTTTCCTTGCTAAGAAAAAAATAAACCTTATAAAATCTCTGTTCATTTCGAATTTTGCTTATGGTTGATTTGTAATTTTTATTTGGGTTTTGTTTTGTACATGCGAATTTCAAAATTATCATTATTAATGTTATATATATATATATGTATATGTATGTATATATATGTGTGTGTGTGTGTTCTTTTTAAATTAAAATATATTTATAATATAAAAAAAATAATTTTGTATTTTAGTATGGAATTATTTATTAGATATTTGAAAATATATGATCAATTAGTTTTAAAACAATTAAAAAAAATTTGAAAGAGAAAATTTTAGTTTTTATTTTTATGTGAAATTGAGGAAGTTAAAATTAGAATAATTAAATGGAATTTTCTTTATCGTTTGAGAAAATAATTACTATTAAGTTGCTATAATTCTTGCTAATTCTTTGAATGACTTGATTTAGTACATCCGAATAGTAGACATTTACTCTTCTTGATTTGCTTTAATTGTGTTTCTTATTGGGAAATTTGGGAAAGTCTTAGTTGTATAAGTCTTCCAGAATGATATGTATAGTAAGGGAGTTGTTATTGTTCAAATGTATTTCTTGAGTTGATTAGGGTAGCGCACGTGATATAGTATGGTGTATTGACACCTGGATTTATGAATAAATATTTAATGACCGTTGAGTGTCATTTGTTATTATATGAATGAATTTTGTGCACCTTGTCTACCATAGTTAGAGAACTTTGAATTCCTTTGTTATGTTTAGGGGAGTGGCTCTGTGTGAGGGCCGACACACAAAGTGTTGTCAGGATAACTTACAAAGAGTTAGTAAGTCAGTGATAACTAAACAAAACAGTAGTTAGAATTAAAATCTTTAATAAGATGATTATGCCTCACTTATGGACTCTTGAGCTAGTTCAGTCTTGAGTATAAGATGAGAAGGCCTGGAATGGAAAATCGATATCTTGTTACCATAAAAGATATTCGATTCCACAATAGTTTGCAAATGGGGCTGGGTTTCGTAAGAGGTTACCAGGGTAACCGAAGTTGGGGGGCGGAACCTAGGAAGAAACACCAGGGTAACCTTTGCAACGTTGTGATGACACTCTACTTAAAATAATAGTTAACCTTGTGTTCTTAGTACATTCGATTGTCTTAAATCTGGAAGCAATGTAACCATCAGTTAGTAATGTACTTGTGTCTAGGGTTAATAGGTTATGTCTAGGTAACCATATTACTATCTCCTAGCACAGGAGGTGGACCTACGGGTACCACATGGTTGGGTGGAACGTGCACCTTACTCCATTGGGTCCCCAGTTATGATCATGGCAACGAGAGCTTCATGGATGGAGAGCTCGTACTTGGACATATGAGTACTTTCTTTATTGCATTATTTGAAATCTTGTATTGTAACATCCCTCAATTGTTTATGAGGTGAACATTTGTAAAATGTAATTGTAACTATTATTGATCTACCTCATCTGATGAATGAGTATTGTAATTTCATTTCAAATGCAATGTAAGAATCATATTTGTACTTTAAACTCTCTTGAATGGAATTTCAAATGATATGTAATGTTTACTTTTTAATGTTTATGTTAAGTTAATATGAGCAATGCTAACTACTAAAGTCATCTATGGAAACTCAAGTAGTGTAACGTCGCGTAACTTAGTGAATGTATGCAACTAACTAAGTTAATATTATTACTTTAAAAAAAAATTATTTCACTTTTATACACAATTGCAACATTCCTTAGGTTATAAGACGGGGCATTAGATTTTAGAGGTTGAGGGAAAGAAAGAGGAAATTGCAACAGTGGATGAGAGTCCTTTGGAAGACAAGAAGTAATTGGAAAGTGCAAATGTGAGTAAAGAAAATAATTCAATAATACATATTGAAGTAGTTGAAAGAGAATGGAATGAGTTGATTTCATGTGGAACAAAGGTTTCAACAAAAGGTGAGGTAAAATCAAATTTTAATTTATTCTTTGATGAAGATAGGAATGTAGAAATGGAGAAATTTGTTGCAGCAATGAAGGAACTAAGTTAAATTTCAATTTTTTTGAATGTTATTATAAATATGGATTTGAGGATAATGAGGTTGAAATACAGGAGAATATTGATTCATATTTTATTAAATTTGAGAATGATGATTTTCATATTGTGAATGAGTTAGTTTAGAAGGATTTTGTTAGTGATGTATGGTATGCAAAGAAATATTTGTATGGTGTTGCAGAGTTAAGTGCAAGTGCATTTTGGTGGAGGTGGATGAAATATGGTGGGTTGAATCCCACAAGATTAGAGGAGAGTGAGATTTTCATTTGGAGGAGGTGGTTGGTCTATGGTGGAATTGATTCCACATTCAGGAGGTTGAGTGTAGAGAAGAGTTGTCAAAGGAGGAAGATGCTTATTCCAGATGGGTGTTAGAAGAGAAGGAAGAAGAAAAAATTAGAGGTATCTATTTCAAAAATGGATTTCATTGCAAATTGCTTGCAATTTGAAAGGGTGGTACTACAACTTAACTCCATTTTGTGAATCGAGATTCACAAAATTTTCCTACCCTAGGTGTCTGATGCAAGAGCATCTTGGGTTGTGAGAGAAATCTTGCATCAACCAAAATAATGCAGCTTAATTTTTAATTTTCTTAAGGTTTGGTAATTATCTATTATAGGAATACTTGCAATATTAGGCCAAATTAATATATAAATTAATTGGTCTTTATTAATGTTACAATTTTTGGTGTTGGAGATAATTAAGGAGGCAGTTTTAAAACTTGAAATTCAAAAATACCTTATTGGGAATGAGATTTTGGAATTACAACTTTCCATAACTCTTACATTATTTCTTAAATTCTAAAAATAAAAAAAATGGGCACCCAAGATTGAGTTTTCCGCTTTTTGCTATTTTGGGTCCTGTTGAGTGGAGTGGGAGTCCAAGTTGTCAACCAATTTTGGCAATTTCATGAAAGCAAGTTCAAAGATCCCTTTTACATTTTTAATATGTTCATTTAATATTTTTTCTGAGAATTTTTATTAGGTTGGGGCATGGATAATGAGTATTTATAGGAGAGCTAAGGTTGAATGCAATATTTAAGTCTTAGCTTGTCAAATTCACAAGTTGCTTTTCTAGATTTTTGGAGAAGTCTCTCCTAGGGTGTAGCAATTTATTCTTGGGAAGATCAAAGTCATGTTTTTAATGGTTTGGTAGTGTTCTAAAGTAGAAAATAAATCCTTGAATCCATTTTTAGGTTATTAAAATTTACAAATAGAAGAGAGCAAGTTTGCCAGTCTATTTCACAATGCAGGTGAAGGTTGGGAGCTCCAAATGAGGTGAAATTTTAGATTGTTGAAGGAAGGTTTCTATTGAAGCACATGTTGTAGGTTTAGTGGTGTTATATCAAATTTCCAAAGATTTATTGTAAAGCCAACAAGCTTATGCACTTGTAATAAACACATGTATTACAAATTTCATGACAAAACCATTTATGTTTCCCATTTTGAGACACAAATATGAAATTTTTTCCTATGCATGTTGTTGCATGTCTTATTTGAGTTTATTTATGGTTTATTGATCATATTACACCATCTGGGTCATGTTTGGATCATTTGATTTAAGGTTCTATTTGTTGTTGTAATAACACAATGTGTTATTCAAACGATGAATTTTTGGGGTTTTGAATATATTTCCTTTGAAATCTGATTTTCATTTTCAATTTGGTTGAAAGGAGAATATATCTTCACACATGCACTTGTGCCATCATGCTCACCTTTTCCATGCCCAACTTCAAAAAACTCCAAATATGTGGTACACCCCTCTCTACATGCATCCTACTCAACCAATAAAACATACAAGAATTCTTGAATTGCCCTGTGCAATTATCTGACCAAATGAGATGTCGACCCATTGCAATATGTTTTTCCTACAAGAACTCAATTTTTTTTTCAAAACAATGTTGCACAAACTCAGATGAATGAGATCTATCATCACTCATGTAAAAATGGTACTCCTTGATTATCTTTCTATCCTCTTTTTTACTATTAGGGGAATTTCTATATGTTATGAAGACAAAAATAACAATTTGAATAAAATTGTAATATTGTGATTGTACCTCATTTTGTGATTGCAATGTGTATTTTTTTTTGTAAAATAAACTAGGGATATAATAGTTCCAATTGAGAAAGAGTTCTTACACATCTTGAATTGTTAATCCAACCACTAGGACTTGTGGCTATGCCTTGCATACTTAAAATCAAAAATAAAATCGACAATACTTACCTCTCTTGTAACCAACTCACATCTAGAACCTTCACCTCCACTCGTCAATGTTTATTTGACTATCTCAAACCATTTTTTCTCAAAAATATTGTTAGAAAAATCATGTTTGCTGCCCTCATGAAAACATGATACAAACTTGGATAAACTACCACATTACAAACACGTTTCATTTAAACAATCATTTCTATAAAAAAAACAACCATCACCTCTAACACATAAAAATGAATCTAACAAGTCCCTAGATGACTTGGGAAGTTGCATTGCATGATACTCCTGCAACATTTCATTAGTACACATAGTAGAACCAATATAGCATAATAATTCATAATAAATTGAAAACTCAACATGGTATTTATAATAGCATGTATTATGAATATTAATATGTACACAATAAAATGGATTGCCAGACTCAAAATCCCTTTGTGAGATTTTCAAATTTGGATGTGCTTCACAAAATTGTTTGTACAATATTATTTGGCTACATTCCGAGAAATGTTTAGGATGCAGTGTACGATCTTAACTACAAATTCTTAACTTTAAATCATCCTCTATATTCGGTGATACTCTTGATTGAGAGTACAAAAATTATTCAATTTTCATATTTACATTATTAGTTAGATTCTTATCAACACATGAAAGCCTCCCACTAAAATCCCATGTATCATTTTGAAGAGTACTATCGATTCTTCCTCTTCTTGAGAGTGATCTATTCAATATTTTACTATTTAGATTTAAATCAATAAAATTTTGTCTCATTAATCGAGCCTTTCTCAAATGATGGCTTACTAGTGAGGTTGTGATCACTCTATGAGAAAATCTTTTATCTTTTTCCTTACTAGTCTTTCCAATAGAAGTTAGAGAATTAAAAATATTTTTTACAATAATACTTTTTTTTTTAACTTTTTGGTGACACTAATCTTCAATTTTCTTAATAATGGTCTCAATTTGTAAGACTTTAGAAATTTCACAAAAATTTGACATTGTTTGGTTAATATCTTATCAGAAAAGCATTGATTGAACATATCGGTAGCCCACAACCAAACCATTCATGATGACCTTTTTCCATCAATATTATCTATTGTGTTCTCATCTATTTCAAGTAGCCATTTAGGGGTTCTCATGTAATTAGGTGATACATAAGGTTCATTTTCAACATTTTCAATGTTATTAATATTTTCATTTTGGCTCAATCTAAAGGATTCAAAAAGGTTTGGATAGAGGACGATTCTTTAAATATTATCAATAATCTTAAAAATTCTACCCCTCCTTCTTGGTCTGTAGAACCTATTATCCTTGATGCTTTGTCTATTCTGAATTCCTTTGATCAAAGTTTCATATCCCATATTTATAGGGAGGGAAATTTCGTAGATGATAAATTTGCTAAGTATAGGGTTAATGAGTATAAATTTTGGGAAGGGAATGACCCCATCCCCATCAACATCCAATCAATTGTCAATCATGATATTAAAACCATTTGATGGGGTACCCTTAATGATTTTTCAATCACATAGCATGATTTTCATGTGGTTTTTTGAATCCAAGAGTGATTTTTTATGTGGATTAACCTTGCATTTCAATGATGTGGTAGAGTTCTATAAATATTTTCATTCAAGAGTAATTATTTCCTCAAGTGATACTTTGGTTTTCCCACACGGATTGTGGGTGATTGTAAATCCTTATTTTTCTTGAGGCTTCTTCTATTTTGCATCCTCTATAAATATTTGAAGTTGTGGTTTTTCTATGTTGTTGTCATGGGAGGAGAGAGGAATCATGTTTAGTTTATTCCTTGTGACTCTTCCAAGAGTAACAAGAAGGTTTAGGGGTTGTTACAAGTTGGGGGTGTTACTCCCTATATTGAAAGACCCCATGGATTCAACCCTAAGTTATCATAGGATTTTGTCAAGGAATGGAAAGGAAAAGTCTTAAGGGTGTTCAAGATGGAATTTAACATAACTAAAGAATTCATTGGTAATACCATGGGTATATCCATTGAGGGAAGGAAAGTTTATAGGGACAAGAAATATTTTAGTGCTTCTATGGCCATCTTCTTTAAGGGTGATGAAAGGAGTTAGTTGGAGAAGGAAAAATGTGGTGGATTTTCTCGTAGTTCTATCAAGGCTATTTGGGGTGATGTGGCTATTGAAATCATGAGGTATTTTACTCTTGATGTTTGCTTCTTTGTTCTTGTTGGCTACCATTTTTTTCTTTTAAATCACTTCAGGCATAAGAGAAGGGTTTTTTCCCCCTTTTATTTGCTTTCCTCCCTTGGAAATGGTATAAAAGACCATTAAAGGAACCCTAAGAACCTTGTCCTAGATGAGGGATTAATTCTCCTAATTATGGAATACACCAAGTCCTATTATATCCTTGATGAGCACAAGAATATTTCTAAAGGTCACCATAAGAAGGTTGTTTTTAAGTATTATACTGGGTCTGAGATGGGGTTTGGCTTTAAGGAGTTTGGTGTTGGGTTAGAAGCTTCTATGGAGTTTTTTTGGAGCCTCCTAGGTCACTTGAGGGGAAGCATAAAAAGAAGGTTGAATCTTCTAAGCCCTCTAAGTCTGAAGACTATTGTATTGGTAGTGAGGAGGTGGAGGGTTCTGAAGATTTCTTCAATGTCACCCGTAACGTTAAATTAGGAAATTTCCCTACCCCTACTACTAAGAATCTAAAATTGAAGGGAGATGATCTTTCCTATGGAAATAAGAAGGTGGAGGAGCATGTCACTAGGAATGAAGAATCAAAGTACCCTACATCGAGTAGGAAAAGGAAGATGTGCTTGAAGGAAGGGAGTTCTCAAAAGAAGGCTAAAGGAAAAGCATGCTTGCTCCATGATGATATTGTTAGTGCAAATCTTGTTGATAATCCCAATGTTGAAACTCGATGGGCTGATGTTGAGCATGTAATCGAGAAGGTGCAAGATCAATGTGGTAATGTGGCTATTTAGATTGAGAGGTCCTTATGTAGAATCAAAGTCCTTGGTGATGGTAACAAAGAGAAGGGTGTGTTGCAGAATGAGAAGGATCACATGGTTACCCAAGAGGATCTAGAAGATGATAGGGATAATTTTTATTGTAATAGGGAGGAACTACCCAATGTATTAGGCATGGCTAGAGATGGTTCCTTACTTTTCTTCAGACATTTTAAGTGGGTGTTCAATGAATTGAACCTAACTAATGTGAAGGTTCATTCTCTAGTAAAAAATCTTGGGGTTTCCCCTTCTCCTAATGAGTCATTCGTCCAGGATCAAATAAACTAGTTGGTTGATTCTCTAAAGATTATGACTGATGAAATGTTGAATATGAAAAAAGACTTCGAATTCAAAATTTTGGTGTTGGAAGACAAAATGGACAAAGCCTACCAGAACTTGGAAAAGGTTGTCAATGTTAGTAAGATTGTTATCTTGAATGAAGTTGAGGGATTTCAATTTCTTAATGAGAAAGCTAGGTTGTGGACTAGAGACTCATCTAGTGTGAAACAAGCTACTAGTGGCATGGTGGATCTCCCTAGTGCTCCGAAATATGGGATCAGTGTGAAGGGTCCATGCACTCGAACTCGCAATAAAACCAAGAAGAATATAGGGGTTCCTACTAAGGAGATAACTAAGGTCATGGATATGCATCAAAAGATTATTGATAGTGATTTGGAAGCTACAAATATTTTGAAAAAACTGTAGTTGGTGGTTGGTTCTATCCTTATGTTTGGCTAGTTTTTTGCTTCTATTTGGATGCTTTGTTTTTTATTATCTTTTAAAGAAACACTTTTTTTTTGTGAAGGGTTTCTGGGTCCCTTCAAAACCTACTTTACCTATAATAAAAAATATTTTAATTTTCAATATTTTCAATGCTATCAACATTTTCATTAACAATTCCAATATTTTCATTTTCAATTTCAACATTTTCAATATTATTAACATTTTCATTTTCAATACCATTTTCAACATCTTCTATATCAATTCCAACATTTTTATTTTCAATTTCAACATTTTCAATTTTAATATTTTCATTTTCAATTTCAATATGATCAATATTTTCAAATTATATTTCATCTTCACTTGAATTAACATTTAATAGTGGAGAATAAGCCTTAGATTGAGTATTTTCCATACCTTGTTCTCTTTTCTTATGACTTTCTCTATCTTTTTCTTTATATGCTTCAATTTGATCTACTGTTAGTTTTCTCTTTCCTTTTCTCTTTCTCTATCTTTTGCTTTATATGCTTCAATTTGATCTACTATTAGTTTTCTCTTTCCTTTTCTCTTATGACGACTACTACTCCCCATTGCACAAACAAAAAAGAGCACACAAATGATTGTAAAGATTAAAAATGTGTAAAATAATCTTTCAAAAGCTTAAATTTCTCTGATACAAACATAAAAAATGAGATTTCAATGAAAAAAAGCATGTGGGAACCGTTTGAATGCTCAAAACTGACACCTTTTAATTTTTTATATAATTCACAAAATAGATATTCATTATGTTTTGCATAATTCAAAACCTATAAAATGAAATGGATAAACTATTTATAACAGATATTTGTTATAAAAGAATATCTATTTCCTTTAGTTTTTAAGAAACTAAAGTTCATAAAACATTTTATGAATTATTAATAGCATGATATATATTATGGGGTGCTTCCACAATAATGGGTTACACTTTCTAGGACATCCTGATTTTTACCTGAAATCACATATTTTTGAAAAATATAATTATTTAAGCCTTTAAAGGTTCCATTTAAATTACTATAATTAAAAATGGTTTTATCAAATCCCCTTAGATCAAACCCCCTTAGATAGAACCCTGTTAGTTTTAAACCATACCTATAATGGAGTCTCCTCTACACCTATCAAAATGTTGATAAAAAACCACTTTTGATTTACCTTTTAGGAAATCAAATGAATTCATCTAAAATTTATGTTTTGTAAATATGTAGCCCTTATTATAAGCTTCCCAAAAAGTATAATTTGGAATATATTTAATATGATTATTATATTTATTTTTTGTTTCTTGTGAATGTAGGTTTTTCAATTAACATCAAGTTCTTTGTTTCGCACATATGAAAAAATAAGAAAATAGAGAAAAAAAATTCTAAGAAATACATGTGCACTAGGTATTGATGTCCTTATTCCAAAAAAAAGAGAATAAGTTAATTCAAATGCATACAAAAAAAGTTATGTGGTTCAAAGTACACCCTTGTCCAAATTATAATTACTTTGACTTGGGAAATTAATTAAAAAAAAATGTAATAAGAAATTATGAAAAATATCCATGCACTAGATATTGGTGTGACAAATTTGTATTTTAAAAATTAGAATTGTATTCTTTCTATAAGAAAGTTATGCGGTCTAAAGTTAACATCACTTTTTAAAAATGTTGTTTAGTAGAAAAAATAAGTTATTAAAAATTACATAAAAGGATTCACAATTTTTATTTTTATTTTTTTTTGAAGTATAATTAGAATCTACACACAAAATCTCACAAATAACTAGTTTGATTCATCTTCAAATTATTAATGGTTTAGCTACTATAGGTGTAAGAAAGTGAAGATCTAGTGAAAAATGTTGATTTCAATGTCAAGTTTGGCCAAAACATGTAACCCATTATTAGGGGGTCACCCTATGTTATGATATATTTTATATTATATATTATGATATATATTTATTACATATTAATAATAATAAATTAATATATTATATATATTTATATAATATATAATATATATACATATTAGTATTATTATTAAGGTATATATTATATATATTATATAGTATAAAATTATATTGTATATTAATGTGTTTGCAAGGGGAGGCTTCAAATCTTCTACACTAAATAACATATATCTTTTATAGATGGATATCCATTTTCTTTAGATATTTATAAACCAAATAATAAATAAAACCAATATTATGTATTCTTAATATATAATAAATGTCTTATATATTAATATATCATAATATATTTAATATATAAGCTGATAGGGAGGTTGGATGAATCAATCAATGATTCATGCTCTAGGTCTTGTTTGGAAGACCTCTAAGGTGTCTCACTCCACCAATTCAAGCTATAGGACCTTCCCTTACTTAGGATCCCCTGGTCTCACCTTGCCAACCCCAACTACCAACATAATTCCTCCTACCCAATTTACCTTTGTACAATCTTGCAACTCTAACCTTAGCCCTTAATCCACCCTAAAGACTACAATCCTCCAAAATATTGAATTTAACTTTGCAGGGGTGTGGAGGTTTTTCTAATGACTTCAATCCATCCTAATTTGATTCTTGAGGATCCACCTAACTCCATTTCCTAGTCGCTTCCACCAAACCCTCAATTAGGCCTAAAAGGCTACTAGCCCTAGGAGCCCAATTAGGCCTCCTCTGAGAAAATCAGGTTAGTTCTCCAAGGTTTTCAAAAGAACACTCAACCTTTCCTTGGGGTTCCATGTCCATATGCCACCTCTAAAGGATATTTTTGGATCTTGGCCCTCAACTGTCCGTACAAAGGCTTAACCCACAATTTGGCAAAATCAGGCCTTTACAAACCCTTCCCTGACTTCACTGCAAACTATTAGGTATTCCTCACACTAGATGGATTGATGGAGCTTCCTCCTCCATGCTATGTCTTGGAAAGGCACTTATCTGCCCTCTCCACACTGTGACTTGTCAGGAAATGGACACCCCCTGCAAATCAAGTGCTCTACACTTTTTGTCTTCCCTAGTCAGACACTTCCTGGCTTGCCTAGAAGAAGAATCCCATAGTGATTTTGATGCTATCAAGGACTCCTAACCCTACTGTATGTACACCAATGGAGTCTAGTCACAATTCCCAAAGGATCCATATAATATGTACAGTGGGAATGTGATCTAACCCTCCATTTTCCTCAAACTACTTGTCATACCAGCAATTGTAAGAAAGCAAACTATCTACAAATAGTGCTTGGAAACTAAACAACAAATTGAATTAGTGCCACACAATATTCTAAGAGCTTCTAACCTACATAATGCATGAATTATAGTGCTGATCTACTCCATTAAAGCAACTTCTCAAAGCAAACAAAAACCAGAAAATGCAAACACAAACTCAACCGTTTTTCTCTTGAATTCAAAATTCAGAACTACATCCAATGCTTCCAAAAAAAACATTTCTCCCATGTCGAGGTCACCCCTAAATAGGGTCTCTAAAACAGTTACCTTCTCCTTTGGACACACCTAGGCCACTTGTAGCCTCCATTGAGCTTATTTGCAAGAATTTGAAAAGAAACTCCTAAAAGGTCTAAAAGGCCAAAACCTCACTTGTGCAAAAACCTTAAGCCTATCCAATGGTCAAGATGACCTTCATCAGATGATCAACACCCAATCAAAAATTCCACTAAGGCACAACCATAAATGAACATGAATAGATGATAAGTTGGCCTAAACAAATTGCCAAAACATGACCTAAACAAACTATGGTAACCTATGGGTGCTCCTGCACCATAAGCTATATATTATATATTAAAAATTATATAATATATATTATATATTAATATGTATGCATAGGGAAAGCTTCAAATCTTATACAATAAATAATGAATGTCCATTTGATTTATATTTTTATAAATGAAATATTACATAAAACCAATATTATGTATTATTAACATATAATAAATGTATTATATATTAATATATAATAATATATTACATATTACACATTATATATTATGATATATATTATATATAGTATATTTAATATATATACTATATATTATATATTATATATACTAGAAATTATATATCTTATACTCTCTATCTCAACTCTCTTAGGTCTCTCCCACTCCCTTTCTCCCTCTTTTTGTGGTCTCTCTCTCTCTCAAGTCTCTATCCCTCTCAAATCTCTCTCTTCCTCCCTCTCTCTCTCTCTCTCCCTCCCTCTCTCTCTCTAGAGTCTCTCTGTCCCTCTCTCCCTCCTACCCCTTCCACCCTCTCTCTCTTGGGTCTCTCCCTCCCACCCTAACTAGATAACTCTTTCTCTCTTAGGTCTTTCTATCTCTCTCTCTCTCCCCCTCTCCCTCTCAAGTCTCTCTCTCCCTCTCTCTCTCCCTCTCTCCATCTCAAGTATCTCTCTCTCCCTCCCTCTATCTCTCTATCTCCCTCTATATCTCTCTCTCCCTCTCTCCCTCTCAAGTCTCTCTTAATATTATATAGGTAACAAATATATTAGTATATATTAATATATTAAATATTGGGATTATAATTAATATAGGTAACAGATATATGTTTCAAACGAATATCCGTTACAAACAAATATCTATTTTTTTTACAAAATCAATAGGCTTAGGATTTGGCTAGGGATTTGGTTTGGGATTGGAAAACCTAGAAAGTCAACTGAAAAAATGTGTTTACAAAATTTCCTTAATTTTTTTAAGTTTTCTCTTGTGGCTGATGACATTTTTTATCTGAATTTGATGAAATGAAAAGGGTTTATTGAAAAAAAAATCAACTTTCCACCAATATAAGATATTCCTTATTTTGAATTTAATAGATAATTATTATTGATTTTCTACGTACATTACAACTAAAGTCCTGATTGATAGGCTACTTGAAAAACTTCTATAATTTTCAAACTATTTCACATTTTTGGAATCTAAAAGATGTGTCACATTCTATGCTTCACATACTATAGGATTAAAAAAATGAATTTCATAAATTTTTGACCACGTTATGGTGGTTAGAGAAACATGTTTTAATAATTTTAAAATGTTCCAATATAAAAATCATAACTATTTATTTACATACAAAAAATTACAAAAAAAATGTGGCATATCCAGGCATGTGTCTCTACATATATTGACAGTTTTAGAAAATATATTATTTTTTTCATGTACTTAGGTTAGTCAGACATACACCTGTTTTTTATCTTTTTCCTAAAAATTTAGTACTATTGCATTGAAATTTCAAATTTTCACAAAATAGATTTACTTTTTTTCAAAAAAGGACTAGTAGCCTAAAAACTACATTCAATTTGCTACAAATTATGTTCTTACATATTTTTCAAATTATGTTAATAACCTATTCAAATTTTTATGTCAAGTTGTCTAACTCTACCTTTCTAAATTTTCATTGCCACTTAGGGACCTAGTTTGGACCCCCATGAGCATGCACTAACCCATAACATATAATATTTATATTAAATATAATGTATATTATATTAATATTAATATTTCCTAGTATATATTAATTTATCATATATTATATTATATATAAATATTTATATTAATATCAATATTATAACATGTTAAATTTTAAATCTATAGTGATATATATATATATATATATTAATACTTCTAATTAAAATAAATGAATATCTATTTCTATCAGATATCTGTTAACAACACATATTCACTTTGCTTCGATATTGCTTTGGGATTTGGCTTGGGGGTGTCCAACTTGAAAATTCAACATCTCCAATGTGTTTACAAGGGTTGCAAGATTTTTTTGAACTTCACCCTTCATGCTGACAATTTTTTTCATCTGATTTTGATGAAAAAAAAAGGGTTTATTCAACAAATTGCCATCATTCTACCAACATAAGATATACTTTATTTTGAATTTAATAGATAATTATTATTGATTTTCTACATGCACTATGTGTAAAATCCTAATTGATAGGTTGATTGAAAATCATCTATAACTTTTAAATGGTTATACATTTTCTAAATCCAAAAGATGCGTTACACACTATGCTTCATAAACTATAGTTTTAAAAAAATAGATTTCATAAATTTTTGACCAAGTTCTAAGGGTGGTAGGACAAATGGTTTTTACTATTTTTAAAATTTCCTACTAGAAAATTCATAACTATTTGTTTAATTGTAAAAAATTTACAAAAAAAATATGTGTCACATTCGAGCATGTGTCCTCTACTTATATTGAAAGATTTGAAAAAAAAAATTATTTTTTCTCATCATTAGGGTGACTAGACAAACACCCACTTTTTATTTTTTTCCAAATTTAAATGTATTATTGCATTGAAATTTTAAATTTTCACCAAATCAGATTACTTTTTTTTCCAAAAAAGAATTAGTAGCTTACAAACTACATTCAATTTTCTACAAATTCTATTCCTACATATTTTCAGAATTATGTTAATAACCTATTCAAATTCTTATGTAAAGTTTTTTAATGTTGGGAAAATGTCTCTCTACCTTGTAGGGTAAGTGCAAAAAGATGGGGGGCCAAAAAGGGGTCTTAAGTGGCCACTTTTTTTTTTCTAAAATCAATAAATACTAACCATGGACGTGAAATTGAGGATTGTTACACTCAAAAAATTTAGATGCAACAAAAACAAGGATCGTAGTGCTCTGAGTCTACTTTATAAACTATTTTTTTTTTTTTGAAAATGGTTGAGATTAAAGGGTTCAAAAGAGGGAGCCACTAAAATTGGTGATATTTTTTGTCAAAAAAATATAATATAGCGAATTTTGTGGCTCCATCAAAAGGTTAACCTTTTTTGGTATTTTTAAAATCGCTTCAGTGAGAAATTAGCTAATGGCCTGTAGTTTATGCCCAATTTTTCTAATAATTTTTTAATGAATATTTGATTTTTTACTAATTTTTAAAGTGGACACTTCCTGAAAAATAGAATTCTGGTCATGCTACCCCTATAAAATTTGAAAACTAATTAATTTTTTTTTTAATATATGTAGAATGGAGTCTACTTTCTAAAAATGTAATTTATTTTAAATTTTGATGAACAATTAATTTATAAATAAATTATAGATTAAAGGATTAACATTGTCAAAATGTGAAAAAGTTACATCGTTAGATAGCTAAGAGAGAGCCTAACATTACCTAGGTGTTTGATTTGTTTGGCCTTGAAACATGTGCAAACCTGATGCTTAGCATGAACACAATTATGTGAAATATTGTAGAATTTGCAAAAACATGTCTTTGGATGTTGAGAAGGCACTCCAAGCCTTTGGGTTGGTATTCCAAAGAAAATACCAAGCCTAAGACTTGGGGATTCCCAAAGAAAGAAATAACACAAGCGTGTTATAATGCGCTCACATTATTTCATAGTTTTAACATGTCTTTTTGTATTTGTGCTATACTTGCCTAAGCAAGACATAACGTGAGCGCATTATAATGTACTTGTGTTATATCTTTCTTTGTGTTAAATGCTAGTCTATTAAATGTATGTAAATATATTTGTAAGTTTGTATGTATGTATGCTTGTATGACATGTATGTATGTATGTATGCATGCTTGTATGTATGTATGTATGCTTGTATGTATGTATGTATGTAAGATTATATGTACATATGTATGTATGCTTATATGTATGTAAGTATGTATGTATGCATGTATTTATGCATGTATGTATGCATGTTTTCTTATATGTATGTATGTATGTATGTCTTTAGAGGGAGGGAGAATTTTAGAGAGATTTGTCTAGGTAGGGTGGGGAGGGAGATGGAGGAGAGAGACTAGAGAGATAGAGAGAGAGGAGTGAGAGAGAGACATGAGAGAGGGAGAGGGGGTGGAAGAGGAGACCTAAGTGAGAGGGAGTGAGAGAGAAGGGGTTGTAGTGAGAGGGACTTAGCTAGGTAGGGTGGAAGGGATAGAGGGAGAGAGAGAAGGGGGAGAGAGGGGAGAGGGAGAGGATCGAGAGGAGAGAGAGAGAGAGCAATAGGGATTGATTGAGAGAGAGGTGTGTAGAAAGAGGGAGAGGGTAGAGAGAGATCATTAGAGAGGTTAGGAGAGAGGGAGGGAGAGAGAGGTGAGATAGATAGATAGAGAGAGAGGGATAGGTGTTGAGGGTCCAATGTATAGGTGTAAACAAAAATTTTGGCTTCCAAGGGTCTTTCTTGCACTTTTAGGGTTTTTCACCTAAAAGGAGAAAAATGGGCCAAAATGCAATGTAAAAACTCAAGATTAATGCAAGGATGGATGGAATATTCCTAGATGCAATTTATAAATGGGTATGTGTAGGATCATGATGGGCCAAAAAGTGGCGATATGATGGGTATTTGTAGGGTATGTGGCTTATGACATTTTTTTACCCAAAATTGATGAAATGAAAAGGGTTTTTAAAGGAAATTCTCAGATTTCCACCAATATAAATTATGCTTTACTTTGAATTTAATAAATAATTATTATTTATTTTCTATTTGAATTATGACTAAAGTCCTGATTGATAGGCTGATTGAAAACCATCTATAGTTTTCAAACAATATCACATTTTTGGAATCCAAAAGATGCATCACACTCTATGCTTCACATACTATAGGATTAAAAAAATAAAAATTGAATTTCATGAAGTTTTGACCAAGTTAAGGTGGTCAGACATAAGAGTTTTTATATTTTTTAAAATTTATAATTAAAAATTCATAATTAATTATTTACTTGGTAAAAAATTACAAAAAATGTGCATCACATCCGGACATGAGTCCTCTACTTATGTCTAAAATATTATAAAAAAATATTATCATTTTATTGTGGTTAGGGTGGTCAAAGACACCTACTTCTTATTTTTCCCTGAAATTTAAGTACTACTGCATTGAAATTTCAAATTTTCACCAAATAGATTTTTTGAAAAAAAAAAACCTAGTAGTTTAGAAACTACATTCAATTTTCTACAGATTCTATTATTACATATTTTTTAAATAATATAGATAACTTATTCAAATTTTTTATGTCAAGTTGCCTAACTCTGATTTTTTTGATTTTTTTGCCATTTAAGGGCCTATTTTTTCCATGATGATCCTACACATACCCAAATGCAATAACTAAAAAGAAATGGTGATTATTAATGCTAAACCTAAGAAATGTAACTTGTTTGAAAACATAGTGAGGCATGCAAAAAGGCCTAGAAAGATGAATAAAAATGTAAGTAAAACAAAATAGAAAGCTGTAAAACTAAATGTGTACACTTGTAAACTTGTTGGAGACTAGAAATGACTCTAAAATTTTGAAAGTGTTGATTTTTAGGCTAGGTGGGACTCATTCGTCATTCTGGGTGAATTAGTCCTAGTTCTAGAAAATTGCACCGGGCCCATTTTAGCCAAATGTGTGTCCAAATCTATAAAAAAAAAACTCTAGAAAATAGGTACAATGGGACTCATTCGCCACCCTAGGAGAATTGGTCCATTTTGGCTTTTCTGAAAACTAAAAAATGGAATATGAAGCTTTCGGTCTGCTCAATCTACACCTCAATGTGTCTAGATCTGAAACCTTGATTTTTAGCACTGTTGGTGACTTTTTGTGTAGGTTTTGACCTTGACAATAGGGAGATAACTTCAACAAGTTTGAAAACCATTCTTCAATCATGTCCAAGCCATCTAAGCACCTAAATCTGCAATCACACAAAGGAAGAGAGAAGAAATGTTGATTGTTAGGGATTGGGGGTTTGCCTTGGTCAAACCTCGTTTGGGTAATTAAACCAAAATGATGAAATAAGATAATGAAACATGAAATATGAAATAATGCAATTAGAAACTTGCCATGATGAGAGATCTTGAATTTCTACAACAATTGATCAAAAATATTGCTCTTGAATGCCTTGATTATGTTCTTGAAGATGTTTCCTTGTGAAGACTCAAAATGCTAAACCCTAGCTTGCTTGACTTGAGATAGATAATGAATGATGAATGAATTATGAATGAATGATGAAGGATAATAATGAATTAGGGTTAAATGTCTCCTTTTATAGAGAAGAGTTAATAATAAGGATCATGATCAAGGGCCAATATTAAATTCGAAAATAATTCAATCAACAGTGGAGGTTAATTAAGAGAAGAAAGACATGGATAGATAAAGACTTGAGGTGGAAGATAAGATTGGCACTGAAAAAAGAGGTTGTTGGAGAAAATTATTTAATTTAGGTGGCCACTATAGAAGAAATAAATAAAATATTAATTTTATTTATTTAGAAAGAAAGGTGAGAATAAATAATGATATAATTAAATAATTAAAAATAATTATTTAATGGAGAGGGAAGGGATAATTAAATAATTAAAATAATTATTTAATTGGGGAGATAAGAAAATGATAAATAATTAAATAAGTATTTAAGAAAAGGCTAATGAATGATTAAATAATTGAAATAATTATTTAATTATAGAAGAAAAGGGAAAAGCTAATTTTTGAATTAAAATAATATTTAAGTAGAAAAGTCTAGAAAAGTGTGAAAGTCATTTACAACACTTTACAACACCTTTACAAGACATTGTTAGATGCATTTTATGTAGTTTGCAAGGACCGTCCAAGACCTGATGTGGATGTGTAAAACACCTCACAACACTAAATCAAGGCCTCATTAAGTCCAATTTGTCATCAATTATTCCAATAGCAAGTAAACAAAAAGGTATACTTTTTTTCATGTCCACAGTTAGCCCCCACTTTAGTGAGAGGATGAACTTGCTTCAAACTCACACTAAAGTAGACATTTAAGAGAGGTCCAATCATACCTAGTTGTTGACATATTTATCACCTAACTCTATATTCTCACACCCACAAAGGTGACAAATGTACCACAATTGAATCGACAATGATATAATTCTTCAGACTAATTCTCTACTTATTTTAAAAGGTGGTAGCTACCTTCATTTGATATTCATGGAATAATCTTTAACTTCTGTTGCTTTTAACCAGAAAGAAAATAAAGGTAGGGGCTTTTAACCAAAAAGCTTTAAAGGTATACAACAACTTCATAAAATAAAATTGAAAATAATTCACAACTAGAATAAAATCAAATATCACCATAGAATCCTTATTCATAGATAAATGATACTACAATGATGCAACAAGTCAAAAAATCTATTATCCAAATCATAGATTAAACATTGGTAGAACATTCAACATAAGTAGAAAAAAATCGTAAACCATAATTCAAAGATTACGCATGCACAAACTCCACCATTGTCTTATATATCAAAAATAACAGACAACACATATTTAGATAATAGAGTTTTTCTCTAATGAGAAAATCAAAATTTTCCCAAAAGATCCTAAGCCTATTAGCCAAATCCATATTTAAAGCATAAACAAATTGTCTTGGTAATGGTGTCTTGAAAGTAACTGCATAGAATAATTAAAAGAGTCTTAAACTTAAAGAGCCAAAATAAAGAAAGTATCATGGAATACTAAAAATTAATTATGCATCATCTCCCGCTACTTCAGCCTCTTCATCTTCCAGATCTTTGACAACTTCTTGTTGCAACTACTTCTCTTGCACCTTCATCCTAGTTTTGTTATCCCTATACTTGGAAATAATTACAAGTAACTCCTTGCTCCCTAGAGAAGCAGTAATTTGCAGTCCAGTTCTTACTTTGGTTAGAGGTGCTTCAGGCTCGTTCAATGTGTCAAACCTCCTACTTTCTTTTGTTTTAAAGGAAGTGAGATAAAAATGTAGTCTATTGAGCTTTGAGAAATATTTTTTAGTCATGGTGGCAGGATCAACCATCTCCTTATTGAATATTTCTTTAAATTTCAGACAAACCTCCTTTGAGTCTAGAATTATTTCATCAAATTCATCAGTTATATCCACCTTTAGGTCATGATAGTTTCCCTTTATCTCCACCAGCATGTCTAGGTATCTCTCAAGTACTATAGGAATCTCCTTTACCAAGGTGCCATAGATTCTCAATTTCCACTCTAATGAATTGGTCCATGAAGGATCTAGCTCCTTTGGATCACTTACAATTTGTTCATTAATCAATTTCATACGATCCATGGAAATCAACTCTTTAATTTCCTATGAGAGCACATAGAGACTAGTATGATCTTTTTTGATTTGTCGTAGCTCTACCATCAACTCCTTCCTTTTGTCAACCATTTGAGTGTAGAAAATCATAGAATTATTGATAAAGAGGATACTTTCTTCAAGCATATCATCAATCCATTCGCTGACACTTTTAGAATAGCTCAAATTATTTATGATCAATTGCATTGTGGACTCATCAATGATTCCTACTTGAGAACTTGGGGCTCCACTAGATATAGAAGAAGGAACTATAGAAGAAATAAAGTTCTTCAAATCAAGAATCTAGGATTGTAATGCCACTTTTTCTTTCCTTTCTTCATTTACCTACTTGATCAAAGCATTGACTGAATAGTTGGCATGATATATATCACCTTCAAGTTTTTGGGGCCCCATATCGACATGTGTGACTTTATAATCAACTATTTTTATCTCATTCTCATTCAGTTCTTTTATGGGGTCAACAATTTCCAACACTTGATTACCGGAAATAGGATCAGTCAGTATTCTTGAAATTTTCTGACCTTTCTCTGGTCTTGAAGAAGCTTGGAGCATCTTTTCAGTTGTATCTACTCCAATTGTTGTTGTAGGAGTGTACTTCCTCTTTTTCTCTATTGCTTTCCTCAACCATACTGGGGAAGCTTCAACCAAAGTAGAACTCTTACTCTCTAGAGTGATTTCTTTGGACTCATGAGGAGTAAATGGTATATTTTCCACTAGGAAAGAGAGTACTTTGGACAATGGAGGAAAAATATTATCTTCAACAATTTTCTTGAAAATAGCATTTGAATCCTCAAACACAGGTTTTGTTTGATTGACCTTCTTTTAAGGAGCAGGGGTAGATGGACTGTCTTGTTCACATACATATTTTAGTTTAACCATCTCTTCTAGTTCCTCACCATCACCCCCAGACTGTGAATTTACATTAGAAGATCTTGTAGTCGTTCTCCCTGAGGATGTGCCAACTGTAATTGTCTAAGAAGACCCTTGTTCATTTTTTTGAGAAGATTTTGGTTCTTGAGTAGAACCTGACACTTTCACCATTTTCCTTCCAGCCAATCTTGAGTTCTTTTCATGATTGGGGAAGCCCATATGTTCATATCCGAGACTTCATTTTCATTCCATTCAACCTTGGGATGAGATTTTTCTGAAAACTTCTCATATTTGGGATCAATGACCACTCAATCATCAATTGTACCCTCAAGAATCTGGAAAGGTAGACCAAAATCTTATATCTGCTCAAGGGTTAACCTCATGTAATCTATTTTTAGGACTTCATTTTCATCAGCACAATCTTCCCAAAAGTCCTCAATGGAAAGCTAATGCTGATATGAATTTCCTCCATATAAATTTCATTTCGCAAAAACTTGCTGTCAAAATTAGCCCTCATGAGTAAATGTTGGAGAATATATTCTTTGAGAAGACCTTCAGCACATTTGGCCATTTGATTATTTTTTCATGTGAAATATGGAGTTTTCAATGGGAAATAATACCCCCATTTCCCCATATTCAAGTATTTCACATTCACAATAGCCATTTTTCTACAAACTTCTAGCAACACCAACAAATCTTTAGGATATCTAGGTAATTTCAATGGGGCTTTCTCAAAACATCCTATCCTCAAATAGGAAAATCTATCAAATTGAATATAAAAACTTCCAAATTTTGACACTAGAGACATTGACTAAGAAGAAAAATGCACTTCATGATTCCCATCTAATTTCCTTATAGCTTACATTAAGAATGCATCATTAACAAAGGAAAAATATCCCATTCTGACTTGCTTAGTAAACTACGGGTAGAACTTATACATAGGAATGCCAAAATTTGGAGGTATCTATGGTTTTAATCCTATCCAGAATGACCTTTGACTAGATATAATATATGTTAGCCAAGAACACAGATGGAAAGTAGTCATTTTCTGAAAATTGACCAATTGTTCGTTCAAATGGAAGCAAATTATCTTAGCCCAATCAATGAACATATTTTCATTATAGATATCCAAAATAAATTGACACATCCAATCCTCAAAGGACTCAACTTTTTAATTCCCAACAATACAATGCAATAGAGCAATAACATCTACAATTTCTCCTTTGAAATTTATTCTTTTAAGTTTAGCGGGTAGCTATGACTTACCTCTTTTTTCTGATTTCAACCATCCTTTGGCCATAAAATTCTTGCACTAGCTTTCATTGACTTTGAAAAATTCACTAGCCATTGCAACAAACATATCCTTGATGGGTGTTCTCTTAGGGATCCTTAGTGTGTGAGAAACAGTTCCAAGAGAAATTCTAGCAACAACAGTCCCATCCATGACTTTGATTTCGTGTTTCTCTGGAATGTATCTTCTTGCACATGTGCCTATTAGGTCCATGCTCAAAATGGATTTTGGAAAGCCCCTGGTGTGAGCTAATCCACTTTCTAATAATTTTTCATCAATAGCAATTCTTTTATCACTTTCCAGGCATGCCAAAATTCTTCCAACTTAAAGGATCCCAACTCTGTGTCCCTTACGCCGAGCCAACGATTTTCAATTCTAGACTGCATGATCTCACAATACATAGAAAAACACTTGTACACTTGAGGAAATAATTGCAGATGATAGAGGTTCTATTGCAAGCTTGAACAAATAAATCCCCACCACCTTAAGTTGTGCAAATGACAAGACATGTGTTTGGTGTTGAATTTATATGGCACTTTATTTAAATCCTCAATAAACCAAACCCTAAGATTTGTGTGCTTTACAAAAATACTTGATAAGACATCTCAAGGTTGTACTGTATGCCTCATTAAATTCATAGGCATCACCTCGAAACATGTGGGTGAACAACATGTTTCCTTGTTGTGGAAGACTAGAACTCTATAACTTAAAGTCAGGAGTTATGAAGTTATGAAAATCCTTGACTCCCTAACTTCACAATGGACCAACTAACTTGATGCCACTAAAGAACTGGTTGGGCTATCGAGAAGTTAGGAAAAAAATGAACCTGATGACAAAGTTAAAGAAACATAGCACTTACAACTTAGGTTTCAAAACTCATAGAATGCATGAAAAGAAGTTAGGAAGTAAGAGGAACCCATGACAAAGACTAAAATGAAGGTAGACTTTAGACTTAGGTGAAAAATAAAAGATTGAAGATTGAGGAAGACAAAATTTGAAGGGACATGATACCTAATATACCTATAGGTAACATTGACTCCGAATGGGGACCAGGATTGATAGGACGCATATAATCTAGAAACATGGCATAACGTCTTATTCATTGGGCAACGGAGTCAAAACCAAACAAGCCAAAACCAAACAAAAACTATGTACAAGGGCGGAGTTGATGGAACAATTGTTCAAGAAGTTTCAAATATTTCCCATTATAGGCAAGAGGTAGAATAGTACCACTAGGATAAGCCAATCGATAAGCATGATCACGAACAAGCTGCTTGATTAGGAAAGGTCCTCGCTAGAGAGAATCAAACTTTTTATGTGCTCCTTTTGCCCCCCTTCTCCTATCCCATAGAAGAATTGAATCACCAACTGCAAAATCCCTTTGTCTATCATTTTTATCAAAAACCTTTTTCACCATCTACTGATGTTTGGTAACCCTATCCACCACAATCTCCCTTTCTTCCTCTAGCTTATTCATATACATAATTCACTTTTCCAAAGCAGACTGAAATTGCTCATCTTCTATAGCCTTCTGCAAATTAAGTGATGAAATATCCAATGGTGTAGGAAAGGTGTTATCGATGCCATATACTAATTGAAAGGGGGACATTCTGATGGATCTTTTATAAGTAACTTTGTTAGCCCACAAAGCATCATATTACTTTTTATGCCATCCTCTTTGATTTTCATCAACCAACTTCTTGATAATGGAGATTAAATTCTTATTACTTGACTCAGCCTGCCCATTCCCTTGAGGATAATAATAGGATGAATGAGCAAGACTAATGCCATAATCATAGCAGAAAAGAGTAATTTCAATAGAGGAAAAAGAGCTAGCGTTGTCAGTGACAATTTTCTTGGGTACTCCAAACCCTACCAAAATATTCTCCTTCAAAAAATTACACACGACCTTAGTGGTGGTATGTTTCACTGGAATAGCTTCCACCCATTTGGTGAAATAATCTGTAGTGGTCAGTATGTGTGTATGTCTTTCACTAGAACTTAGATTGTTTGGCCCAATGAAATCTAGTCCCCATTGTTGAAAGGGCTCATCAATTAACACAGGTTTCAAAGGTAAAGCAACAAGCTGAGGTCTACCAATAAATTTTAAACACTTTTCACATTTCAATACCCACTCATAAGCATGTATGAACATACCTAACCAATAAAATCTATGACGTAGAATCTTGAAGGCTGTTATAGAAGCAAAAAAATGTCCACCGCATGCCTCACTATGAAATACTTACAACAACCTCTTATGTTGTCCCTTATCAACACACCTCAAGAAAGTACCATCCACACCTTTTTATATAAATTCCCTTCCCAGAGAACATACTTGTTTGCCTTAACTTTTAAATTTCTCTTTTCTTTTGACAACAAATGTGATGGGAAATCACCATAGGTTAGAAAATAAGAGATATCAAAAAACCAATCATCAGTTGTGCTTGTGAACAACACTAATGGTAACTCTTCCTCTTCAATTGGTTTTCTTTCAACAATCATCTTGGCCAGTCCCTTTCCTCTTACTAGATTAGTGGGTTTAATATATAGATCATATTCTTGGATCTGAGCTATCCAAGATCCTCTTTTATTGCAACCAATATCTAGTTGAGTAAGAATACTTTTCATAGTAGTTTCAAGAACAAGAACTGTAGTATGAGAATGAAGAATTTAAAACCTGAAACTCTTGAGTGCCTTCACAACAGTGTATGCATTTTTTTCAAGAGGAGAATATTTAAGCTTATACTTCTTTAGAGGAGTGCTCATAAAAGAGATAGGAGCTTCTATACCTTTTTCATTCTTTTGTAGAAAGATGGATAACAACGTGTGCTCAGAGGCATAACTATATATGATGAAATCTTTAGTAAAATAAGGATGAACTAAAGTAGGAGAATTTGCAATTGTAGTCTTAATGTTTTCAAAAGATTGTTTTCCTTCATTACTCCATTTGAACGCTAGGTGATCTTTCATCATATCAGAAATAGGCTTCATCAACTCAACAAAATTAGGAAAAAACCTTCTCAGAAAGTTCACTTGACCAAAGAAATATCTAATACCATCCTTGTTGGAAGGTAATCCCAATTGCATGATTTCTTTCACCCTCTTTAGATCTATTTTGATTCCATCCTTTGAGACAATGTGACCTAAGAGTATTCCCTTAGTTACAATGAAGATAGACTTTTTAGGATTTAAAGAGATACCTTCTTCTCTGCAACGTTGTAATACTACTTCTATATCATGTAAGTGATTGGCTCTCCTTTTAGAAAAATTTGTTACATCATCAAAATAAATTACTATAATTTTATTCCTCAGATCACCAAAAGATAAGTCCATGGCCCTTTGGAAAGTTCCCCCTACATTGATAAGGTTGAATGGCATTCTATTGTAAGAAAAAACACCAATGGATGTGGTGAATGTCATTTTATGCTGGTCTTTTGGATCTACTTTGACTTGATTATGGCCTGAGAAGCTGTCAAGCATGAACATTATTTCAGAACCAACAACTATTTACAGAATATGATCCATCACTGGTAAAGGGTAATTCTCTTTTAAGGATGCCTTATTTAAGTTTCTGAAGTCAACACATATCCTTATTTCCCCATTCTTCTTTCTGACAAGAGCTATATTGGCCACCCAAGTGGAATTATGGATGGGATAAATAATCCTAGCCTTGAGAATTTTATCAATTTCATTTAAAATAGCCTTTGCAACCTTAGGATTATAAGTTTGTTGGTTCTTCCTGTAAGGCATAGCACCAGGTTTCAATGGAATTTTATGTTGAAATTCTCCATTCCTAAACTTTTTTAAATCTACATAACACCATGCAAAAACATCCCTATAATGTGTCAATAGAGAGATTAGTCTCTCCCTCTCTTCTTGAGAACAACACTTTCCAATAAAAATAATCTTAGGATCATCTTTTGTACCAATATTCACCTTATCATACTCAACAGATGTTTCAATAGAGACCTTTTCTTTTTGTTTCAAATATTGATCATGTCTATTGAACAAATGTTCAAGATGAACTAAACCCTTTGGAATCTTATTACCTTTCAATTTAATAAATTCCTTTTGCTTTCCATCAGGAGCAACAACGTCACCTTCTACAACATCATTATTTTCATCATTTCTACCTTCAAAATAAATATGAGCAAAGGCTTCAACTTTCTCTAAAATCTCAATAATCAGTTGATCATTATTGAACACTTGCCAATGATTTACATTATTAGGAACACTAGGCCTATACACAATTTCAATCTTATAGGACCCATCTTTGAAGTTTGGATGCAAGAAAAGCAATGATGCTGAAATTTCCAAGGAATCAGCCCTAGCATTCTATTCCCTAGGGACCGACTCTATTGAAAAAGTATCAAAAATCTTCTATACAATCCTAAACTCTGATCCTATAGTGGTTAAGCTGACCATTATTCACAATGTACATCTTTCTCACTTGCTTCACTAATAATTCTACATCTCCCACAACCCTCAATTGTTACCTTTTTCTTTGGCTACACTTAGACCAAGCAACAAATCTTCATACTCATCCGTATTATTGGTATTAGAAAAATCTAATTTGAAAGAAAAGGGGAATTTATAGCCATTAGGTGAAATGAAAACTACTCCAGCACCTGATCCAACACTGGCACAACTTCCATCAAATTCGAGTGTCCAAAATTCATTTACTAAATTAGGGCTAATAGAGTTCAAATTTCCCTCTTGATCAGAAGTGCACATATAGGTTCCTGGTCTAGTTTCAACAAATAGAATATCTATTCTTGGATCGCTAGAATTTAAAACAATAAACTTGGCCTTAGGTTCAACATTCAGAAAAATCTTCTTTCCATCTAAAGGTATTAAGGTATGAGACCAATCCATCTGAATCTCTCTACCCAAATATTTACAAAAACTCATACTTAAGAGCATGACATAGCTTGCAGGGATATCAACAACCAATATAGTTAATTTCAACCTCTTTTTAGGAAAAGAAGCTAGGGCTACTTGAGCATCTTTAATTTGACCAATAATAGCAATTGGGGACCCATCCATGGAATAAAATTTTCCTTAGGAAGAGGTATCAGACAAACCCAGGGCTTTGGCTATTTGAGCAAGTATCACATTTTTAGAAGCTCCAGAATCAATAATACAATTACTCAGCCTAAAACCAGCAATATATAATGATATATAAAAAGATTTTGGTTTCATGAATGGGTTTTGTGAGCTTGAAGGTTTATCTACAGTATTAGATAAAATGTGATTATCAAGATTTGCTTCACTATTATCAAAAATTTTAGCATTACATTGGGACAATGAAGGCTCTTGTTTAACATATCTCACTAGCCTATCTAGCTCTGAGGGATTGAGTCTCAAGTATTCAGTTTGTGAAATTTGAATTTTGGTATTCTTGCAAGACTCAACTATGTCAAATGAACTAGAAGAAAGAGGGGAAGAATATGAAGAAGATGGTACTTAGCTTGCACATTAGTGGGAGCATTTTTCTCTTGCTTTTTTTGCTTTGTTAAAATGTACTTTGGGGCTGAAGATGAGCTAGTAGCCTAATCATCTTTGGCATGTTCTTCTCTAGTGAAAAAAACATAATTAGGATCATTGACTCTAACATATACATCCTCTCTTGCTTCGGCTTTTGATACAAACTCAAAGAAGTTCATGCCAGCATCATTGGATGGACTCGGCTCCTCCACTTGTGGTTCAACAATACATTCATTCGTTGAAAGCATTTGCATGAATCTAATCATCTCAAGACAAGTACCTCCATCATGATCTGAATTCAAATGGAAATTACAATGATTCCCCTTACTAGAGGAAGAAGGAACTTCAATTGCCAACCTTTGGTTTGGAGCAGGCAATGAAAGCATCTTATTGGGAGCTACTTGGTAATTCTTGGAAACATCTTGATAAGGGGTATGTGTGGAACCTTTTTGCATTTGCCTCTTAAGAGTAATTATGTCATTAGCCAATCTTTGAATGACTGGATTAGTAGAATTCACTGGTGAAGGCTTACCAGTTTGTAATTATTTCTTCCATTTTCCAGAAATAATCAGATCATCTTCTATTGATACAACCCTATCTTGTTCAACAGCTAAATCAGCTACACCTTCCCTTTTAATAATGAAATTTGTAATACCCCTTGTGTTGCTAATACTTTTACATACTCTTTTGTGTTGGTTATGTACTTGGTTTGTGATGGTGATTAGTTCACTGAATCGGTTGTGTGTGGATTCATAGTTTAGTTGGTTTGTTGCACTTGATGTTACTTATGATGGTTGATGATACATTATCTAGTGATCATATTATTTGGTTGTGTTATGGTTTTCTTTAATAATATATGTGGTGATGTTGTGATTCTATGTTGCTATGGTTTCTGATGTGTTTTCTAGTGAGTCTTGGTGAAAGGATGGAGTGGCATCACTCGCTCACGAGTGCCCTACTACCTTACAATTACCTTTTCACAGTGTGTCTACATTGGAAATTTTCATGCTACTTGATGTTTGTTTCTATGCAAGATACAGGTACAGGACACTGACTCCACCTGCTTGACAGGTTTGAGCATGTCCCATAAACCCAACGGGTATGATGTTGAAAAGGAAGTTGATAAGGAAGTTTCCCCATCCCAAGTTCGTCACCTCATTGTGAGTCTTATGGTGTCATTGTCTCGACCTCATCATTGTCAAAGTATTGGTTGTTGTTGATTATTTATTTTAATTTGTGAATAGTTGTTATTTAATTAATCTTTATTTTATGTGTGATGAATTAATGTTATTTTGTTGATATGATTATTTATAGGTAATTGTAATTAAGTTTAATGTTAGATTTAAATATTGTAATTTAAAAGTTATTTAATTAATTAAAAGGTATAAATTAATCAATTTAAATAAATAATGTTGTTGAGAATTGTAGATTATCTCTTTCAAATATTAGAATTATAAAATTTAAAGATATTATCATGTGGAGATAAAGATTAAAAATAAATGAATTTTTAATTAATTTAGTGAAATAAATGTGAGCTTTAAAATCAAGAAAAAGGGACCAATGCATGTTGTAGATTTTTCAGAAAGAAAGAGCTTTATTTATTTTTCTTCATTTTTTATTATTGTGAAAAGAAGAAGTTTTCGCTTCACGGGAATGTTTTTTGTTTTTTCAGGAGAAGAAGTAACAACAGACTTAAAGAAAAATATGTGTGTACTTCTCTGTTAATTTGTCTATAAAGGAAAATAAAATAGATTGGTTTAGAATTTAGCTTGGGAGAAGGGATTGGAGAAGGAATTGTTGAGGAATACTGTGTTCGAAAGAGGAAGAAGGGTTGTTGTGCTGTGGATTCGTCATCAAACGTAGGACTCCAGGTTCCCTTTTTTTTCCATTTAATTCTTTTGTTCTATTAGTTTCTATAAGAAAAATAAATATCTTGTCGGTTGTGCCCGAATTTTTTAATTTTATTTAAAAGAAGATTGTGTTTTTGAAGATTTTTTTGGTGAAACTTTTGAACCTTCTATAGAAAAAACTATAGAAAACCCTCTGGTTCTTCTCCAATAAAATTAGTTGTGAAATACTTGTTTGGAAAAGAAAAAAAAAAAGAAAAAAGATTATTCTAGGGTTAAAATATGCATGCCCAGATTTACAATTTATCTGAAAGAAAGTCAGATTGATATTTATTCTACTTTCTTTTAATATATACTTATGCATATATATATCAGTTTTCCAAAATATATATATGTTTATTTATGTCTATCTGTGGTATGGTCTGAAGAGATCAAAAATAATATTTTAAAAATATGTGTGTGTGTGTGTATGTGTGTGTTCTTGTTCTATACTTTTATACTTGAGAATGAAAATTCTTTTAGATTTCTGGTTATATATATATTTATACTTTCTGAGGGTGAAGAAATTATTTATTTTTAAATATAAAATTTGATTATTACAGAGGGGTTGTGTACAATTTATAAAAAAAATGTATTGGGGAAGGGACGATAGAGTCCGTACCCAACCCCCCTATTTTTTTACCTGTTAGCAGCATCCAATGGCTGCCCAACAATCAAGGACTGTCGTACGCAACAACCATTGGACTGTTGTGCGCAGTCCACAAGGGCTACACACAACAGTCCAAGCGGCTGCTAGCACAGTAGCCTCTTGGCTGCTATGTGTGACCATAGGGGAGGCCGCAACCTCCCTATTTGGGAGGTTCACAGCCTCCTCAATGGAGGCATTTTTGTTCATTTATTTTATTTTATTTTATTTTTAAAATTTCGTATAATTTAAAATTTAATTTGTATATATATATAATTAGATAAATATGTATATATGTATATATATAATATATATATTTATGAGAATATATTAATCATATGATGTTTTCAATGCTTGATTTTATGCCGTGATAGGCTGAATTGAAACAAGTGTATTTTAACAAGTGATATTGAGAAAATTTTGTTAAAATATTTATTGGATAAATTAGATGTTTGTGTAGATAGGGAAAAAAATCAAACTTTGATATAGAGAATAACAAACTATCTAAACCCTATCAAGCACCATGAAGTACAACTAGAATGAAAATGCAAATAAATAAAAGATATGCAAACCAATTTTCAAACTAGACATGATTGACCTCCATGCCTCTTCTCCACCTACATAAGAATGCAAGATTTTGAAGGTTGATTGTTGGAGGAATGTTGGTTGCTCAATTCAACAACATAACATGACGAAGGTAATAGATGGAGATGGATGGAAGATTGAAGACTAATTTTGACAGAGTGAGGATGCTAGATGAAGATTCGATCCAAATGGCCCGTGAAAGGTTAGATTCATAGAGTTTCGATGTGGATGGAGAAGAAGATTCAACAAGATTTGATTTTTGCTTTATTTGATCAAAGAGGAAATAAAACAAGATAAGATAAGATTTTAAAAAGATAGAAGGATTCTGATTTTCTCTTTTTAAGGAAATAAATCTTGAAAAAGATGAGAAGGATAATTGATGAATTATCTAATTAAATAAATTAATTAGATACACATGAGTTCAAATTTTGGAAAGAAAGCAAAAAGATCTTTTTAATATTTTATTAATTAAATAAATATTTGATTTATTTAATTAATGTTGAATTTATGATTTCATCAATTAAATAATATAAATTATTTAATTAACATTAGCAAAATGGATGGATTATGCATAGGAAGGGAATAAATGAAATTAGTCAAATAAATAATATTTATTTAACTAATTAGATGATGACATGGGTACCTAGGGAAAAACATGATACAAGGTGTCTAAATGATGTAGTGTTGTGACAAGGTATCATAAGAGGGCATTTTTGGGTGTCTGCATTTTTCCCCTCTTTGAGATGATGTTTGAGATGATGAGATTTGTGTCGAGTAAAATAATTTCAAGGAAGATAAGGTATGGATAGAGGAAAATGGATGATGATATCAGAATATGATGATGATGGAATGATGATGCCCCCTCGAGAGGATAGGTGGGTTGGACAAACACAGGTAGGCTCTTGAAATGAAAGGGATGGGTCAAGAACTAAAGATGAAGGAATGGATAGGAGAAATGAAAGGATGTGTTATGCTGCAATGAAAGTGAGCAACCATGAAGTTTGATTTAGCACTAGACATTATGCATCAAGATATAAGGACCAAGGTGATGATTTTTCTCGTGCCCTGGTGTAATACAACCTTGTCTAGACGTATGAGGAAGTAGACTTAGAGCATTAAAGTCCTAATGCACAAAAGGTATGATGTGACCTTAGATGCAAAGGATAGTGCAAAAAGATACTCCAACATACACAAGATATGAATATTAGCTAGAATGATACAAATTTGATACAAATGCAAGATAAAATGATAACACACACAAGCAAGCAAGCATGCACAAATGATACAAAAAAAAACAAGGAATTGCCCCTATCAAGCTGTAAATCGATGATTAATTGATTAATTGATGATGATGATAGTTTTGTCATTGCAGGGAACACTATATCCCTAGATCAACACAAGTATGACTAATAATTGACTAATTGACTGGGTTTACAACAAGATAAGGATCAAGACCAAAGGATGTGATTGGATAATTTGACAAGATTGATCGACTTGATTGGTATGGATTAAGGATTGACTTGCATTTGGATTATTGCTTGGATTGATTCGATTGAGTTGATTGGATGAAATGGTTTTGATGAAGATGATTGATTTGGTTGAATGGTTAGATGATTGGATTGAGGTACGGGATTGAATCGATGAAATTGGAAGAAGTAAATAGATGGATTGATTTTATTGCTTGGATTTTTTGTTGGCTATTTGATTTGTTTGTATTTTTGGGGATATTTTGTTTTTTTTTGTATTTTAAAAATATTTGATTTTTTTGGATTTTTTGAAATATTTTGATTTTTTTTTGGATTTTTGAATTGTTTTGATTTTTTTTGGATTTTTGAAATGTTTTGAGGTGTCAAAGGATGAAAATTTGAGCAGCCGTTGTGCTAGATACCAATGGCAAGGGGAAAACCAAGTCTAGGTGCAAGGAGATAGATGGGATTGATGGATGAAAGGGTGGATGATGGGATAAGGGATAAAAGGATCATGATAAGATATCAAGGATGTGATCTCCAAAGATTATGTCGCATAGGAATAACATGCCCCATTCTAGGTACAGTACTTAGGATTTTTCATGACAAAGCTTATGATAATAGGATAATGATAGGCTTGTTTGGAAGGATGAGGCATGTCAAGAGATACCCAAAAAACATGTTTCAACATTTTTCCCTTATGTCTTCATCAAGATAAAAAGGAGAATGGTGGATAAGTGGACTCAATATGATAGGTATGTATGATGGCTAAAGATGGTAGGTAGGATGGAAATGATATGACATGAATGATAGGTTGGATAGATAAGACATTGTGCCCCCAAGTGTAAGTGACATTGAAGATCAACCTACACATGACACCTGTTTGCTAGGTTTTCACCATTGGATGAAGGGATTTCTCTTTCCTTTTTTCTTTTTTTGACTTTTTGACTTTTTGGATAGGAGAAGGGGAATATGGATATGAGGGACTCAAGTGTCTAGTTCCATGAAAGGTGATAGTCCCACTAGGGATGGATGTCATTGCATGGACCATGTCAAATTCCATTATGCTCATAGATGTTGGTAAGGGATGACATGAAAGGGAGATGGAGTAGGTATATGATGGATTATGATGTGGATTATGGAGGAAAATAATGGATTATGATGCAGATTATGTAGGGAAGATGATAGGGATTATATGGGACTTATGCAAAAGATGAATGAAGAGGCTTAGCCAAAAAAATGGACCATAGGAAGATGGTGGGGGAGATATGTAGGATATTGGGTGAAGGGTGAGGAGATGGAGGTATGTGGAATTGTTGTGAAATGGAAGGGAACCATGAATGATGGTTGCACACACCGTGATAAAATTTGAATCTTTTGATGTGGATGGGGTGTAGGAAGCAATGGAGATGTTTGCTTAGGAGGTGGTGGATGAAGTGTTTTAGGTACCCACATAGACTTATCATTTTTATGATTTTGGTTTGGCTTGTGGGTGTTATGAATTTGAGATTTTTAAGTGGCATGTGAATTTTGGATGGGAGGGGAAGGTTGGGATTTTTGTGATGTGGATGCCTCATTTGAATTGATTTCTTTTTGCTTAGGTACCCAAACCATTTTGTTTTTAGAATTTTCTTTTGGAGGTATGGGATTATATAGATTTTTATATGTACTTGGCTTTTACTTTTTTTAATTGTATGCTAAGGAATTAGGACCTTTAGAATTTTTGACTTTGTGTGTAGAGGCATCCACATTTTTATTTTGGAATCCCTTGGGTTTGGTGGAAAGAGTGGAAGCTTTATGTTTAGACAATGTGTGCATTGATTGGTCATGATTAAGATGTTTAGAGGATTTATGGATAAATGGATAAGAGGATTGAATGGTAGGAATATTAGGTGTTGGGCGTAATGATGGTAAAGTGGATGGAGGGATATTAGGAGTTGGAAGCAATGGTGGAAAAGTTGATGATGGAAGGTGTATAGTCACATGCTTTTGAAATTTGTAGGATGATGGAGGAGGGATGGCAATATATGTTTTAGGTGTATGATAGGGCTTATGATGAAAGGAGGTGGACTTAGGATGGATGGAGGAAGCACCAATATATTTAGGTTGTTGTCCTTGGGGTGTATGTCCAAGGCCAGAACAGTGTGGAGGGACTTTGACATGCATAGGCTCCAAAATATCTTGTTCATGAAGGCCTAAACCTTTACCTTGGTGGTTCATGTTTTGGAGTATGCAATGGATAATGGGACTAGGTGTAGGTGAAAAAATAGACACGAGTTCCTTATTGGATGGAGAAAATTAAGCAAGGGAAGATAATGGTTGTTGTTGTTCTAAGGAGGAACATTCATGAATGAGGGTGGAAAGACCAATAGGATATGATGGAGGACTTGAAATGGGGTCAATAGTGGGTAATGGAGGATCATTAGGATCTTTATTAGCATTGTGTTCACTTAAATCCAAGGTATTTGTTTGATCTTCTATATTTTCTTGGGAGGAACTAATCTCATCATGGGAAGTGGATGTTTGTGCATCATGGATGGGTGAGGTGGAAAGCTCTTGACCATGGAATGCATAAAGTTGGCTAAGAGTATCATCATGTTCTTATTGATCATAAAATGGGTCTTGATCAAAGATGAAAGATTGATCATGAATAGTATTAGGTATGTTATGAATGGAATCATTGGGAGGGTGTTTATCTTTATGTGGATGAGGGGGTAATGTTTCCTCATGCTTAGGATTGTGCTCTTTACATACCTCATGAATTATTTGAATGGCAGTGGAAGGGTATGACTCTTGAATGGACTCAACATGTTCTAGATGGCCAAAAACATGGAGACATGATGGAGGTTGGCTTGGACTTAATGGGGAAGACTCATGAATAGGCTCAAGGGGGAGACTACATGATAGGGTTGGAGGAATAGGCATGGTGTTTAAAGAATCTTTGGTGGGTTCAAAAGTATGAGTTGATGACATGGCGATGTTTGATTCCTTGCTAGGAGCCCTTGGGTCACATCCTTTGTAGGTGTATGGGTGGACTTGAGTAATGCCATTACGTTTACTTTTGAAATGTTTGAATTTAGGGCATAGACTTGATGGAGGATTATATGATAGTGGGGGTAATGAAGAGTTTGATGGATTACAAGGTGGAGAGGCAAATGGATTAGGACTAGGACATAATGGCTTAGGGATAGGCATTTGATTGGATAGTGGTATGATATACTTAGATGGTGCATGACCTATATTAGTGTTCCCCTTGTGAATTGTTGCATTAGAACATGACGAAGTTTGACCTTGTTGCGAGGTAGAACCTAAATTCACATGTGTTTTTCATGATGTGGCTTGATAGGTTGACATGGCATTGACATACAAAGAAGTGGATGGATTATATTGGTATAGGTAGAAGGGGTGGCTTATTAGGTTGAGGTAGCATTGGTTGATAATGAATGGATAGGGGGTGATGTTGTGGTTGTTGGATTTGACAAGTGGAAATGAATTGATTGGCTTGAGCTAGGAGGTGTTGGATTTGAGGTGATTTAATTTGTTGAAAATTTTGGAAGAGGGTTTGAAGGCTTCGTATGGTTTGGTGGTCTAGGGGTTGGGGTATTTGGTGAAGTGTTTGGAGGAGGTTTTGAAGGTTGGATGCTAGGACTTTGTTTTCAAATGTGGGCATGGTGTCACACATGTGTGTAAGCTCTTCCATAACGATTTGTTCCTCAAAGTATGCAACATAGTTCATGTCATCATTAGAGGTGGTAGGAGGATCCCCTCAAAGTATGATTTTATGCTTTGGATTTGTTTTGTTATTTGAACTAGGGAGAGGGCCTCCTTGCATTATGATCTTGGGGTTAGATTTTGTCTCATGATTTGGACTAGAGGGATATCCCTCTTGAATTATGACTTTGGGCTTATGATTAGGACCATTTTGAAAAGTGGTGACTAGGACTAGGTTGGTGATGATGTGGAATGATTAGATTGGATGACTTGGATTGATTAGGATGAAATGGATAGGATGTGACTAAGAAGAGTGATTAGGATGAAAGTTATTGGATATGAATGTGTTGGTAGAACATGTAGAGGGACTTGTCCTTATGTGTTTGGTGTTTAGCTTGATTTTTCAATGTTTAAATGAATGATCACACATGTACACACATAAATCACTCATGCAAGACACATAAGAAAGTTTGAATTTTGAAATTTGAAGAATGTAATGATGATTATTAAACAAGCACACATAGAAGACACATCAACAAGCCCTATGACTAGTCAAGTGGGGTATGGCCAATAAGGTCTCAAACTAGTCTACACAAGATTGACTAAGGAATGATTTGAAAGAAAAATCCTGCCACACAGCCAAGAGAAAGGGGTAACCCACCCTTCACCTTCACTTCCCAAAGGTATAAAGTTCTTTGGGGCTTAACCAAGAGTGACAATATTTTAACTCCCAAACAAGCATGTCTTTCGATTCACACTTTGATTGAGGTCATCCCAAGGGGTGATGAAATCCCCTAGCAGGACTCCTATGAAGGGTTTGAAAAAATGAACCAAGTGAGGTGTTTTTGATCACACACACACTTGATTCACACTCACAGTTGTTAATTGACCTTAGAAATGAAATGTGTGTATGCAAACAATGGAATCCCTTGTTCTTTTTAACCCAAAACCAAAATATGTGATGGAAGACAGTGGTTAATTTTAGACCTGATTTTCAATATGTGATTGAAGACAAAAATTCATTTTAAGAGCCCAAATCCAAATGTGTGTGCAAACAATGATTGAGAGGAAAGATGGAATGTATGCACCTAGTTATTTTTTCTTTCCAAGTTGACGTTGTGACTGATCCCAATGCTTTTCTAGCTCCGTATGATTCACTGACAAGTCACCAAGACAAGAAGAAACACAAACGTGCAAGAAAAAGTCTGATTAAATCCCAAAACATGCAATCTGTTAAAAATCTAACTAAATTAAAAATTAGAAGTCTAAACTAAATTAAAAAGTTAAAAGATCTAAGTTAAATTAGAAATTAGAAATCTAACTAAATTAAAAATTAGAATGTAAACTAAAATAGAAATTAAAATCTAATCTAAATTAGAAATTTAAAATCTAATTTAAAAACTAAAATTAGAAACTAAAAAGTCTAATTTAAAAACTAAAACTAAAAATATAATTTTAAAAATTAGAAACTAAAACTAAAACTAAAACTAGATTAGAAATTCAAATCAAATTAGAAAAAAAAACTAAACTAAAACTAAATTAGAGATTAAAGCTAAGACTAAATTAAAAATTCAACTAAATTAATTGAAATCCACATTAATCTAATCCAAACTTAGAAAAATCAGAAGGGTGACAACATAGGAAGTCCTCAGGTTACGCTGTGACTATAGGATATGCTTAGAAAGAAAATGCGATTTGGAGGATATATTTAGAATGACATGCTATTGAAAATGGTGTTACTCATTTGCTGAGGCAAGAGACCAAGTGAAAAGAGAAACAAATGAGGTAAAGGAAAGTTTAGAAAGAAAGTTGTTGTTTCCAATACCAAGATGTGAAACTACAAGCAAGCATTCTCATAGCAATGGTGATGGTGAAATGAAGGTTCACAAAATGAATGAATGGTGGATGATGGAAAAATGAGCATATGTATACACTTCAGATGGCCACGACTTTCCAATTGTTGCATGCAGTGGAAAGAAAGGTCATCACTCCCAAAATAGAGTAGCACAGGCTCTTTGCTAATGTTGGGAACAACAAATCCTATGGCCTACGTGGGAATGTGTCCTCTTTGGGCTGATCACGATCTCTGAGGGGACCTTCATGCCATCACAATGAAACTCAGATGATGGTGCAGGGTCTATGATAAGTGATGATGAAAGACAAAATGGTGGAAATGACTAAGCCATGTGAAGGAGGTGACAAGGAAGTTTAAGTAGGTTCGGTAGGATTTTGGATGTATGTGCAGGTGGCCATGGCAGGAAACAACCATGAATAAGTAGTGAAAATAGTGATCAAAACCAGCGGTGACTAGTGAGGGGTTAGGATGAGGTGGAGGTCAACAAGACATGAGGGTTTAGGAAGACGTTGAGCAGAGGTGGCCACTACAATTTAGAGTGGTGGAAGAGTTTAGGTGAATACAACCCACAACAATATTTTTGATGATTGACGGGGATCCAAACCTGTAAGTGATAACAAAAGGAAAATATCCTCCAGACACAATCAAATAGGTACAATCGTCAATCATAGAGAATGGAGACAAAGTTAGAGAATGATTATTTGTAGATGAACAAAAGAGTAGGAAATAGTGATAGCCACAAAGAAATGTACAGGCCGTATACAGGACCCGTACAGATCTGTATTGTACAAACCTGTGACTAAAAGAAAAATTCAAAACAAAAAAAATTCAAAATTTTTCCTATGGGTGATCTATATCGAATTTTATATCATTTTTCACCTCTCAGGCCTCCTGGACTCAATGATGAGTTTTGTTTTACGTCAGGAGGTCACCTACAAAATTCAATCACCAAAACTTGAAAAAATGAGGGTTAAAACATGAAAATGTTGTTAACAAACAAAATGTATCTTAACTAATTATTAGATCCTTGGAGCATGTTCACGTCGGGTTCACCAAATGTAGATAGGGAAAAAATCAGACTTTGATATAAAGAATAACAAACTATCTAAACCCTATCAAGCACCATGAAGTACAACTAGAATGAAAATGCAAATAAATAAAAGATATGAAAACCAATTTTCAAACTAGATGTGATTGACCTCCATGGCTCTTCTCCACCTACATAAGAATGCAATATTTTGAAGGTTGATTGTTGGAGGAATGTTGGTTGCTCAATTCAGCAGCATAACAACATGACAAAGGTAATAGATGGATATGGATGGAAGATTGAAGACTAATTTTGATAGAGTGAGGATGTTAGATGAAGATTTGATCCAAATGGCTCGTGAAAGGTTAGATTTATAGAGTTTCAATGTGGATGGAGAAGAATATTCAACAATATTTGATTTTTTCTTTATTTGATCAAAGAGGAAATAAAACAAGATAAGATAATCTATTTTAAAAAGATAGAAGGATTTTGATTTTCTCTTTTGAAGGAAATAAATCCTGAAAAAGATGAGAAGGATAATTGATGAATTATCTAATTAAATAAATTAATTAGATACACATGAGTTCAGATTTTGGAAAGAAAGTAAAAAGATCTTTTTAAGATTTTATTAATTAAATAAATATTTGATTTATTTAATTAATGTTGAATTTATGATTTCATCAATTAAATAATATAAATTAAATAATTAACATTAGAAGAATTAATAGAAAGGATTTAATTAATTAAATAACATAAATTATTTAATTAACATTAGCGGAATGGATGGATTATGCATAGGAAGGGAATATATGAAATTAGTCAAACAAATAATATTTATTTAACTAATTAGATGATGACATGGGTACCTAGGGAAAAACATGATACTAGGTGTCTAAATGATGTAGTGTTGTGACAAGGTATTGTTATGCCTTGCATAACCACCCCATTTTAAACTTGTTTAAAATAGGTCCCCCTTCTTATGTTTTGTTTCCTTTGGCCTTTTGTTTTCTACCTTGGGCGTTTTTAGTTTTGTTCTGGCAGACGCGGGACTGGGACCAAAACCAAACTTTGGAATTTCTCCTAGGTTCTAGTTTCCATTCCTTTCTCGGTTCTGGTTCTACCAGTTCTTTTGTTTCTTTTGGCAGAAGCGGGATGCAGATCGAAACCGAACTATGGAACTTTTCTGAAGTTCCAGGTTTAGGTTCCATCCTGGTCCCAGTTCTGCCAGTCTTGTTTGTTTGTTTTTCCTTTGTTCTTTGCTTTTTGGTCATGGGGTATTTTCTCCCCTTCGCTTTTCTTCTCTCTCATCTTTTTCCTCATTGTCCCTTTGTATGTTGTCAGAGGCGGGGTCGGGATGGAATCTGAACCTGAAACTTTGAAAAGTTTCAGTGTCGGATTTGGTTCCGTTCCTGCCCCCGTTTTGGTTTTCTCGGGATTAGTTTTTGCTCTGATCTCGCCTGCATTTGTTTCATGTTTGTTCCTTGTGTTTGGTCCCAGTTACTTTGCTTTTTGCAAACACAGAGACGGAATGCGGACTGAACTTGGAAATGTTGGTTATTTCCATGTTTTTTTACCGTTTCGACTCTGGTCCCAGTTCTCGTTTCATCTTGGCTCCGCCCCCACTGGTTTTAAAGTTAAGTATGTCTCTGGTTCAGATTTGGTCCCGCCTCTGCCAAAGTCGAGTTTTTTCTAAATTTTAGAAATGGAAGATATATGAAAGGTAGGATGAATGATGATATTTTCTATGCTTAGAGGACTAATGGAGGCATTGTTTCGTAGGATTAAAGCAAGTCAGGAGTATCTGATGCCGCTTCACAAGAAGATCAGCCTGTGGAAAGGTTTTAGGCTGAGAGGAAAACGTAAAGGGAGGAGGTCACAAGTCTTAATGATGAACAATACATTCATTAGCAAGAGTAGGTGGACGTGAACACCAATACCCCTGGAACATTCAAAGCAGCTATGTGGGAGCAGTTTTCAAGGTCAAGGATGAAACACGTGATGTCTTAATGGCAGACACGAGGGTTGTGAGTTAATGGTGGTGGTTGTAAAAGATCTAGAAACCATGCCTGAAGGAGATATTTTGCCAACATGAACAGGGCATATGCATTTAATGCATCCTTGACTTTGCTCAAACCCTTCGGGAACTGACTTGTTTTGTAAACCCTAAAACAGAGCTGACTCATTTTTGGCGCGTTTGGTATATATGGCATTTTTGCCTCTTTGTAACATAGAGAGGGAGAGAAATATATATAGAAAAATAGATAGAGAAACAGGGACATACAAAGAGATAGAGATATTTGGGGGAAAGGATCTTCTTTTTTATCTTTCTTTTCAGTTAAGAAAAGTTAGCAACCTAGGGTTTAGCAGAAAATTAGGAATTTTTAGTTCAATAGAAAGAGGTAGTGATGTACCTTCCATATTTTCTTAGTATAGATGGAGATAATTCAAAGACAAGGATTTTTTGTACACTGATCATCTTGCCAGATTTGTAAATGTTGTCTATCTGTTTCACCAACAGTAGAAGCGACTAGATTTAAATCTACTTCATATTGTGCTCCAGAATGGTATTTATCTTAGGTTAATTATTTGATTTGGAAATATTTCAAGGAATGAAATTTTATCTTATGTTTAGTTTAAATGATGATTTGCAATCTACTGTTAAAGTTTGCATTGTGAATGAATGAAACTTTGTTTTAATTACATGTTAACTTTATTCTACAGTTTCAGTTTAGGAATTCCTTGGAAGGTAACAAGTTTGATTAGTTGGATGAATTAACATTCTCTTCAGTTTAAAAGCTTTAATCTATCTTTTTTTGTTTCTTTAAAACCATCGATTAAAGTAGGTGTAAATATATGTGTGATCTTATAACAATCCAGAAGCTCAAAACCAGCAGGCCCCTTGAACATTACAGCCATATTGACCACTTCGTGAAACAATGTTGTGAACCAACATCAAAGACCTTGGGAGGTGATCAGTTTGATTGTTGATTGTCTTTTTCAAGAGAGGTGAGATATTTCACTTTTATCTTACCTACATGTTGTGGGTCAACTTGGCACCATCAACAGATCTAGTGCTAAAAGGAGGGCCTAGAACAACAAACTAGATAATATTGAGTTTTTCTCACCAGAAAGGTCCCATAGAGTTCTTCGATCAACTGAAAACCCACCATCTTTGATAGAACTCAAGACCCCAACAAGACATAAGATTCACAAGACTAGGGCAACCATTATACCACCCTTGTCAGCTCCACTCACTCCACCAGGATTTTCACCAATACCCCGGTGGATACTTGTCAATCCACCACCGAATCTATCTCAAGTGCCATTACAGCTAATTCAGCCCATCCAACGGTTGGGTCAACCCCCACCACTACCACCAATGGAATTTTTTATGAATAATCCCTCTCCATTGGGGACTATTCCTGGAGGCTTTCATGATATGCCTAAGAATCTTGAGAGATTTTTTCACAAATACATTCATGGCGAATCAAGGAGTGCTGAAGAGCACATAAAAACTTTTAAGGATGCTTGTACCATAGCCCAAATAGCTCACCATGATGTGGTTTGTAGGTTGTTCCCTTATTCCTTAGGGGATATGGCATACAACTGGTACCTAAATCTTCCACAAAGTTCTATTCTAAGCTGGACAAACCTAGAGACATGGACTTGGAGAATGCTTTCATCAATCAATTTAGAATTTATATGGATCCAACCAGTTTTTTCCACAAATTTTCTACCATTAGGAAGGAGCCATGTGAATCCTTGCCCTTGTTTAATACCAGGTTTCAACAAATGTATAGGAGATTGCAAGACCCCTATCTAGTTGCTAAGAATAGTGCCATTCAGGCATACTTTAGAGTTATAGGCCCTTTGCTTGGCCTATTCCTACAAAGGACTTATACATCGGTAGATATTGATTCCCTGTTTTATCATCTAGCCATCAAGCTGCAACACAACAAGGAAATTTGGGAGGAGGTTTTCCTTTAATGGGATATCAGATGCCTAACCCAACACATTTATTTAATATTGTCCCAAGGATGTCTCCTTCCCATTACGGACCTATATCTGAGTTACAGACTCAATCTCCCATTCCATTCTTTTCCAATGGAGCTCCTGACTTCCTTCAACAATCACAGGCTCATCACAGTCCACATGGTCATCATAACCAAGCTAGAATACCAAATCTCGTTGATTAACCACCTGTTGCTAAGAGTGATGAGAGTGAAAAGATAGTTCAACTCACAAACGAGGTGGATACCTTAAAGAAAACTCTATCCCAAGTCACAAATGATATGGCTCAGCTTAAACTGAACCCCTCTGAAAACCAACGTAATTACCCTAATCAAAGTAATAACAATTAGGGTAATTATTCGAACAACTACAATCACAGCCAAAGGAATTACCAAGGCCAAAACTCCCCAAACCAAGGCTATCAAAATCAAAATAGAGGATATAACCAGAGGCCAAATAACAACTAACAATGGAATACATGGCCAAATAATGGTGTGGTTCCTCACAATTATCAAGCTAATGAGGACAAACCACATGTTGCGAATGTGGCTGACCTCAATTTTATGACTAACTGGTGTATGCTACATGATACTGCAACTCATTTTGAGGTAAACTGCCCTGAAATGGAGAAGGTCGTGAAGATGGCACAGGCAGATGCCCAAACATTCCAAGGTAATTCAAAGAAAGGAGGTGGCTTAGTGGATACAACTATGACTTATGACCTCTTTGAAGAAGAACCTTCATTCCCAATGGAGAATGAGAATGAACTAGAGAAAGATGTGTATGATGCCCAAGCCTTTCAGATAAAGGGAGGACACTTCCTAAGAAATCAAAATAAGGGTCCGTTCACTACATCAGCACCACCTAACCATATGGTGCCTCTGAATCAGGGTGATGATAACAAATCTCCTCCACCGAAAGGTTTTCCTGACTCCCACAACAAAGGTAATTCATTTGGTGTTTTCAAATGTAATGCAATCTATAACATAGAATTTGATATTGTCTCTAAGATTCAAAAATAGAAAACCTCTTTATCATACTTTGACATCCTAAAGTGGTGCCCTGCCCAATGAGAGATAGTGTTGAAAGCTTTGGAAGAAACTAATAAATCAAAAGGGAAAACCAAGGCGGCACCCATTGCAGACATGAACGCAACTTTGTTCAAAAGCAAGGTAGGTACCCCACAATTTCTTTTAAGTTTGAGAATCTATGGGAAGAATCTACATAATTGTATGCTAGATTCAAGGGCTTCTGGAAATGTTATGCCATTTTCTATATGCAAGAAATTTGGATTGAAGCCTATCCAAACAAACAAGAAGGTCATCCAACTTGATAAAATAGAGGTTAATGTAGTTGGAGAATTGAGAAATATACATGTGCAAGTAGGGTATGACCCTAGGATTTTAACCAATATGGATATTCATTTAGTAGACATTCCCGAGACTTATGGTATGCTTTTGAGCAGAGATTTGATGAAAAGTATAGGGGGATATCTCTCCCTTGACTTTTCACACATGTGGCTACCATGGAGGGGAGTGCCTACACAGATTAGGATTGAAATTGAACCTTGCCTCAAACATATCATCACTAAGTATGATTGTCCCAATGAGGTAGCTTATTTTGAAACCGAGATAGGGGTTTATAAAAGAGAGGAAATTCTAACATTTTCGGTTCTTGATTCTAAAGATTTGTCAATGCAAAAATTCCATGATTCCATGATTAATGAGAACCAACAGGTATTGATTAGGAAGCTGCAATAGGATCAGTTGGTCTTAGGGGAAGATATTGATTTTTGGAGTCTTCTACTCCCTAGTTGGTGCAGGATACACTACCAAAATCATTCGTAACTGACCTGCCAACCCTGTATCAGTATTTTGAATCATGTTTCCCAAATCGAAGAGACCCACCTAAGTCACCTTGAGGCCACTTCAGATCACTTCTCATTTGAAGCCAAAAATGCAATAATGTTAACAAGGGATAATATACCTTAAGAGGAAATCCCTCCTCAAACAAAACCTACCCCAGTCATAATACCAGACTAATGTAGTTACGATGAACAACCCCAAGGTTTGTTTGATACCCCTGCACTTACTAGTATACCAAAACCCAAGGGATTAATCAAAGATGTAGATAACTCTTGGAAGAATATCCTAGGATTACATAATATATCTAAGCAGGAACCATATATTGCACCTGATGAACCTATTCAACACCCATTCCCAATATTTGATGCAAAAGATCAAGTGGCCCCACCTATGGTTCATCTTATCCAAACTCCCACAACAACCTCAAAGGGATCAACCCTAGCTCATGATCAGCTATGGACCCTCACGTTTGATGGATCCAAATCCAAAACAAGGTGTGGCATTGGAATCAAATTAGCCAGTCTGAAAGGGAAAACATTTTTTGCTTCTTACAGGTTGCAGTTTGGATGTACTAACAATATAGCAGAATATGAAGCATTAGCTCGGGGATTGACGTTGGAACATTAAAAGAAAGTTACTTCCTTGATGGTTAAAGGAGATTCAGAAGTAATTATCAGGCAAGTATGCAACCAATACACATGTCATAATAAAAGGTTGGTCGCTTATAGAAATCGGGTATGGAACCTGATTGAAGAATTTGATGCTTTTGGGATTAGTTTAATCCCTAGAGAGGAGAATCAAATAGTTGATTCATTAGTTTTTGCCATAAGTACTGTGGATCCCATGCAAGACTCTAAGCTTAAGAAATTCTGAGTAGAATTGATATCCACCCCGGATGTTCCCGATAATGTCAGAAACTTTCAAGTCTTCGACGATGATCAACATATCCTTGCTTTTCTAGCAAGGTCAAATGTTTTTGAAGGACATATCATCGATGAGTCTGACATGGATCAAGGAGAATGGAACCCCAAAGACTACGATATAGAGGGGGTCCTCAATTTAAAAAGTAATAGCATTCCCAAGGGAATGGTGGCTTTAGAAATAATTTTCAATTCAGACCCAAGGGCTCAGGAAAAGGTATCAACTGAAGATAAAGGAGGTGAATATGAAACTGTTAACCTAGTTGATTCTGGCCCTCAAAGAAATGTTTACATAGGGTAAGCCTACCCTAAAGCAATTAGAAAAGATATACTAAGGGCACTGAAGAAAGATGTTGCTACAATAGCTTGGGGGTATGGAGATCTAAAAACATTTGATACTTCTGTGATAACTCATACTATCCCTTTGAAGCCTTAAGCTAGACCATTTCAGTAGAAGCAGCATCCTTTCAATGCCCTAATAGAACCACTGATCTTTAAGGAAGTTCAAAATTTACTTTTTGCAAGAATAATCTTCCCTGTATGACATTCAACATAGGTGGATAACTTGGTTCCAGTTCGTAAGAAGAATGGAGAGATCCGACTATGTGTAGATTTTAGGAATCTGAATAGAGCTTTGGAAAAAGACAACTACCCACTCCCTTCTCTGGATGAAGTCTTGCAAACTATCAATTTGTCTCAGATGATGTCATTCATAGATGGCTATTCCGGGTACCATTAGGTGATCATTAATTATGAAGACAAAATGAAGACAACCTTCACTACTAAGTGGGGAACATTTGCTTATAGGAGGATGCCATTTGGTCTAATAAACGCTGGAGCAACCTTTCAGTGTGCCATGGATGTAGCATTCAAATATTTGATTGGTAAATGTATCATCGTTTATATGGATGACCTGACAATATTCTCCAAAGATAGACTAAACCATGCTGCAAACTTGGCTAAGGTTCTTGAAAGATGCATCCGATATGGTGTCTCTCTAAATCATAAAAAGTGTGTGTCCAGGGTTTCTAAAGGGAAAATTTTGGGACACATAATCTCAGAAAGAGGGATATCGATAGATCCATACCGAGTTGAGTCTATTTTAAAGTTAAGCATGCTAGGAAGTAAGAAGGAGATGAGATATTTCTTCGAAAAGATCAACTTTGTGAGAAATGTTATTACAGGTTTTGTAGAAATTATTAACCCATTGAATGAAATGATGAAGAAAGATGCTAGAATAGAATGGAGCAATGAGGAAAAGGCTATTTTTGCTCAGGTTAAGGAATCAATTTCAGAAGAGCCATTCCTCACCAGTCCTAACTACTTGAAGCCATTTTATGTTTATTATTTTTCCTCTAAACACTCGTGTGCTGCCGTCCTGACACAAAAAAGAGAGGAGGGGGATGAGAGGACAATTGCCTTCATGAGCTTGTTGTTTAAGAATGTTGAAGTCAAGTAACCACCTCGTGAGAAACAAGCTTTTGCATTGGTTAGGGCTGTCAAGAATTCTAGGCACTATATCCTTTGAAGTCAGATCATTGTTGTGGTTCCTAATGCTGCTGTGAAGTCTTTACTTATGTAGAGCGAGTTGGGAGAATGAAGGGGGAAATGGATGGCTATTTTGTAGGAGTTCAATCTAGAGATTCACTCTATGAAACTTGTCCAAGGTCAAGGCCTGTCTAAAGAAATGGTGAATGCTGGTGAGAACATTATTTGTCAGCAATACACAACACAATCCTTTTCCAATGACCCTTGGTATGCCAATATCATTTATTTCATGCTCAATAATTGGTGCCCAGATGGAATGAATACAACTCAGACGAGAGCATTGAGAATGAAAATCTCCCATTATATGCTCAAAGGAGGATTGTTATACAGAAATAATTTTGAGGGAGTTTACCTACGATGCCTTGATTAGCAAGAGGCTAAGCATGCAATTGCTAAACTTCATGGGAAATATGGCATAGGTCATGCTTCTACAAATTTGTTAGCACATAAAATCCTCACTTCAGGATATTATTGGCCCCATGTGTTCAAGGATGCACATCAACACATAAGGAAATGTCACATATGTCAAATTTCTGCATCAAGAGAGCACCATTCAGCCATGCCATTGCAGCTTGTTTATGAGGTAAGGTCATTTTCCCAATGGGTACTGGATTTTGTTGGGGTAATTAATCCTAATTCTTTTGTAAGACACAAATTCATTTTGACTTCCATGGATTACTGCACAAGATGGACAAAAGCTATACCTTGCAAGAATAGCACAACAGAAGTGGTAATCAAGTTCCTCACCAAATGCATCACAACTAGGTTTGGAGTACCCTTTGTGCTGGTATGTGACAATAGCCCTACCTTTTCTTCTGCCGAGTTTATATCATGGTCTTATGATCATAAAATTATTTTAAAGTATTCTTCAAACTATTATCTGCAAGGAAATGGAGTTGTGGAATCAACTAATAAGAATCTCCTAGGAGTAATTAAAAAATTGTTAGAGAACAATCCTAGAGATTGGCATACTCAGCTAAGATTTTTTTTGTGGGCAGATAGGACTAGGATCAAGGCCGCTTTAAAGACTTCACCATTTAAGCTAGTATATGGCCAAGAGCCCATGTTCTCTTTTCACTTGCAAATACCTACCCTTAAGTTTATGCAGGAATTTTACTCTAGTGGTGATAGGATTGAAGTAAGGTTAGTTGGCTTGTTGAAATTAGAAGAGCAAAGAGATGCTGCTTTGCAACAATTCTTTAAGCACTAGGCTATTTTCAAACATTGGTTTGAAAAAAGAGCCAAAATCAAGGCTTTCAGAATATCAGGCCTTGTGCTACTATGGGATAAGGCTAATGAAAAGATAGGTGATCACCAGAAGTTTGATAAGCTTTGGTTGGGTCCCTATCAAATTGCTGAAATCCTAGGAGAAAATGCTTTCTAACTAACTAGTTTAATAGGAGAGCCTGTTCCATTGCCTGTCAATGGATAGTTTCTTAAACATTACTTTGGATCTTGAAAGTTTGGCATTCTTAATCGGTTGTATATATATAAATAATTTTCTTTTTTTCTTGTTTGTCATTTGTTGTTTCCCTTGTCTGCCTTTTATTTTGTTCCTTTGCTTGTTGTTCCTGTGTTTTTCTTTGTGGGGACCTTCATTTTATGCAATTGTAAGAGAGGTTGTTATCTAAAGTATACATTGGTTTCCTAGAGAGAAGTTGGTTTAGATATTATCAGGTTTTCTGATTGGATGATTTTGTCCTAAATTTTTTGTTTTATGTCCATTATCAATAAGAATTGTGGAAAGTTACTAAGAACAAGGTGCAAAGTAAACAATCTTCATTAAATACAATTGAATTTGTCACAAATCAATAGAAACACCTCATTTTGTAATGGTATATTTGTCCTAGGATGATAGTGTTGCAAGATTTGAGTGAAAAATATGATTCCCCAGATGCAGTTATGAGGTCCATGGTAGTTTTCAACCCAGGACAGATGTCAGACATCTAACATATTGAGAAAGAATTGAATGGAATATCTGAAACTCCAAGAGAAAAAGAAAAAGAGAACTATCTAAGAAAAGAAAACTCAATATGAATGGGTGATTCCAGTATCTCTACCAGGGCTATGGACGCCTGAATGGCAGGAGAGCAATGTTGTGAGAAAACTAGAGGTATCTCTATCAGGGCTATAGATGCCTGACTGGCAGTAGAGCAATGCCCAGGATATCATTGCACAACAGCTAAAGGGAATCAACTCATGTAGTTCAAAACTTGCACATTATTGTTCAAAAGATGAGGAAAACTTTGTAAAAGGGTGATGCACCATCAAGCACACACATAGATTCAGGGGTAGCCAGTGTTGATTTACATTTGAGATTCTAGCTCAACCTTGGTTGTTAAAACTAACCTAACTAGAGTTGTGATGTCCATAAACCAGGAGTTCTAGGTAGCTGAATCCTTCGGTTTCTTGAAAATGGTTAAACCATTTTCCTAGCCAAGTCACCAATTGTTATGCCTTGCATAACCACCCCATTTTAAACTTGTTTAAAATAGGTCCCCCCTGTTTTGTTATGTTTCCTTTGGCCTTTTTTTTTCTACCTTGGGAATTTTCATTTTTGTTCTGGCAAATGCGGGACTGGGACCGAAACCGAACTTTGGAATTTCTCCCAAGTTCTGGTTTTCATTCCTTTTCTGATTTCGGTTTTGCCAGTTCTTTTGTTTCTTTTGGCGGAAGTGGGACACGGACCGAAACCGAACTATGAAACTTTTTTGAAGTTTTAGGTCTTGGTTTTGTCTCGGTCCCGGTTCTGTGAGTCTTGTTTGTTTGTTTATTTCGCCTTTGTTCTTTGCTTTTTGGTTGTGGGGTGTTTTCTCCCCTTCTCTTTTCTTCTCTCTCGTCTTTATCCTTGTTGTCTCTTTGTATGTTGTTGGAGGTGGGGTTGGGATGGAATCTGAACTTGAAACTTTGAAAATTTTCAGTGTCGGATTTGGTTCCATTCCTGCCCCCATTTTGGTTCACCCGAGATCGGTTCTTGCTCTGATCTTGCCTGCATTTGTTTCGTGTTTGTTCCTCGTGTTTGGTCTCAGTTACTTTTCTTTTTACGGATGTGAAGCCAGAATGTGGACTGAACTTGGAAATGTTGGTTATTTCCATGTTTTGTTCCCATTCCAACTCCAGCCCCGATTCTGGTTTCATCTTGGCTCCATCCCCACTGGTTTTAAAGGTAAGTATGTCTCTGGTTCGGATTTGGTCCTACCTCTACCAGAGTCGAGTTTTTGCTAAATTTGAGAAATGGAAGATATATGAAAGCTAGGATGAATGATGATATTTTCTAAGCTTAGAGGACTAATGGAGGCATTGTTTCGTAGGATTAAAGCAGGTCAGGAGCATTTGATGCCACTTCACAAGAAGATCAGCCTGTGGAAAGGTTTTAGGCTGAGAGGAAAACGTAAAGGGAGGACGTCGCGAGTCTTAATGATGAATGGTATGTTCATTGGCAAGAGTAGGTGGAGGTGAACGCCAATACCCATGGAACATTCAAAGAAGCTCTGTGGGAGCCGTTTTCAAGGTCGAGGATGAAACGCATGATATCTTAATGGCAGACAAGAGGGTTGTGAGTTAATGGTGGTGGTTGTAAAAGATTTGGAAACCATTCCTGAAGGAGATCTTTCACCAACATGAACAAAGTATATGCATTTAATGCATCCTTGACTTTGTTCAAACCCTTCTGGAACCAACTTATTTTGTAAACCCTAAAACAGAGCCAACTCATTTTTGGTGTGTTTGGTATATATGAAATTGTTGCCTCTTTGTAATATAGAGAGGGAGAGAAATATACATAGAAAAATAGATAGAGAAACAGAGACATACAAAGAGATAGAGATATTTGGAGGAAAGGATCTTTTTTATCTTTCTTTTCGGTTAAGAAAATTTAGCAATCTATGGTTTAGCAAAAAATTAGGCATTTTTAGTTCAATAGAAAGAGGAAGTGATGTACCTTCAATATTTTCTTAGTATAGATGGAGATAATTCGAAGACAGGGATTTTTTGTACACTGATCATCTTGCCAAGTTTGTAAATGTTGTTTATCTATTTCACCAACAGTAGAAGTGGCCATATTTAAATCTACTTCATATTGTGCTCCAGAATGGTATTTATCTTGGGTTAATTATTTGATTTGGAAAGCTTTCAAGGAATGAAATTTTATCTTATGTTTAGTTTAAATGATGATTTGCAATCTACTGTTAAAGTTTACACTGTTCAAATGAATGAAACTTTGTATTAATTACAAGTTAACTTTAGTTTGCAGTTTCAGTTTAGGAATTCCTTGGAAGGTAACAAGTCTGATTAGTTGGATGAATCAACATTCTCTTCAGTTTAAAAGCTTTAATCTATCTTTTTCTATTTCTTTAAAACCACCAGTTAAAGTAGGTGTAAATATATGTGTGATCTTATAACAATCCAGAAGCTCAAAACTAGCAGGCCCCTTGAACATTATAGCCATATTGACCACTTCGTGAAACAAAAATGTTGTGAACCAACATCAAAGACCTTGGGAGGTGATTAGTTTTATTGTTTATTGTCTTTTTCAAGAGAGGTGAGATATTTCACTTTTATCTTACCTACATGTGGGTCAACTTGGCACCATCAACAGGTATCGTAAGAGGGCCTTTTTGGGTGTCTACAGTTTGTATAAATCATAGAAATGGGTTTTAATGTTAATTGTTTCTCAAAATGAGATTATATTAGAAAATGGCATTGGAACATCATTATGATTTTCCTGTTAAAATGTGAATGTTGCTTTAAGGAATTTAATGTTGATATTTATTTCATGTGTATTGCAAGTTATTATTTCTTGCTTTGTGTTATTTTTTTTCCTTGGGGTAAATTTCTATGAGTTGATGTATAAACATGTGGGAACCCCTAGGTCCTATAATTTATCGACTAGGAGTTGTGGGTTTTGGTCTTAGGCTTCCAGAGGTGTGGGAAAATTTATTATTTATTGAGATTTCTTTGGATTTGATATTGTTTATACCTTGGTTGTAATTGTGATTTTGGAATTATGTTGGGATTGTACTTGTTTCATGAGTATTTTATACATATGATTATTGGCGAGATGATTTTTTCCTCACACATTTTTTCATGTTGTGATTCAATTTCTTGTTGGTAAAACCCCTTGGAATTTGATGTTATGTTTTGGGTTTCTAGGGAGAGTGGCTCTACGTGGGCATTGGCACACAAAGGGGCTGTCAAGATAACCCACGTTAGAGTTAGAACTTAACAAGTGATAACCTAATTAATTAATTAATGGGTGGGTGGTAAAACATTAATAAGATAATTATGGATGCCTCGTCCACCTGTTAGGGATTTCATAGACTAAAGGTGGGCCGAGAAGGATCTGGTTGGCAAGATCATTGCCTCATCTTCATGAGAGGTTAACGGTTCTGCACAATTCACCCTATGGGGCTGACGCCTAGAGAGGCTATCAGGATAATCATAGATGGGGTTGGTGCCTAGAGAAAGGCAGTCAGGATAACCCATGTAGGACTGTGCAATGACACTCTCCCATAGCTCCCCTTGTGTTTTCTTTTGTGTGTATCTGGAGGCGGTTGAGTCTTATGTTGTTAAGGAAATTGGTTCTTGATGTTGTCTTTGTCGCCTCCTTTTAGTTATTCAATGTTGCATTTATGCCTCATGGCAACTTTATTGGTGTTGGTGAAAGGTGCCCTTGGCTATTTATTGTTGATTGATTTTGCGGTCTCATTTGATGAGCTTGGAATTTTATTGTTGTTGGCACCTCTTATGGAAATTTAATGTTGATCTATGATTTTGGCAATTGGTTTTGGTTGGAATTTTCTCTAGCATTCCCTTGATTTGTTATTGTTGCTAGCCCTTGGAAGTGGTCTTTTGATATTATGTTTCTTTTATGTGTACTCTTTCTTTTCATGTTTGGAGTTTAGTCTTGTGTTTCTATTTGGATTTTCTTGGTCGGGGATCCTTCCTTATTTACTCCTAGCATGGGGGTGGTCGAGTGGAACATGCTACACACCCCGTTGGGTCCCCTGTCATGCAGTTGTACCATTTAGTGCAGAGTTGTGCAGACACAACTTGATATAGTGTTCACATGTTACCAGATGTATACTTGTATTTCAGTTACACTTTATGCATTGATGTATTACTCCCACATGTGTTGGGAAGACTTATGATGTAATCATATGTATGTATTCAATGAGGTATAACTGAAGATTGATGTAATGTATAAGCACACTATGTAATTCATTCTTGAACTATAGTTGTAAATATCATTAGTGTTAAGTTGTATCTGTTGAAATATATTCATTATATTTCCATGTTTAATTTATTATAAATGCATGTATAGTTTTCATATGGTTTATTCTTGTCACATTGTTTATCATTTATTAATGTTTAAAATTGAAGTTAAGTGAATGAATGGGTTAGTTACGTAATGTCACCTCGTGTACCCCAAAGGAATTAGGTGTTTAATTTGTAATATTTTAAATCTAACTCATACACTTTAATTGTTTAAAAAAAAATTGTGCCATAAATGTTAAATGTATTAGTTTTCTTTGTGGTTGCATGGCAAGGAATTACAAAATTCACATCTAGCGGAAGAGTTTTAATGAGCATTTCTTTCAAAAATTCAACAGCATGCCTCATGTTTGTAGTAATTATATTATACAACTTATTAAACTTAGCCACAAAATCCCTCATTGACTCATGAATCTCCTTCTTCATTGAACCCAATTGAGAAACCAAGACTTGATCATCTTCTGCAAACTTAAATTTGTTCTCAAATCTTGTTCTTAAGGTGGCCCAATTGTTAATAGAGCCATTGGGAAGATAATAAAACCAGTCGGCAGTAGCATCCATTAAAGATTCTACAAAGAGTCTCATAGCAACATCCTCATGTTGTATTGCAAGAATAGAAGAGGCAGCAAATAAAGCTTTCATATGCTCATCGAGAGAAACTTTTCCATCTCCACTGAATTTGGGTATGATATTTCCTTAACCTTTGGGTAAGTCATGGAGTTGTGCACCGAATCCAAAGGTTAGAGGACCTATGATGGCCCCCCATGGGACTGGTTGGGGTTGTTCCATTACTAGAGGAAAATTTACCTATGTTGGAAGGGTAGTACCACACAAAAGAAGTGCTTGGTGGGATATTTTTGGAACCCTAGTTACACTAGGTTTAGGAGGAGGAGAAGAAGATGATCTGCTGATAGATTTGACTTTTCGGGTGGGTGGAAAACATGAAAATCAATAGTTTCTAAGAACTCAAAATCTTTTTCCACAAGCCCTTTTTTCTTATCACTCCTAGTATACCTTTTAGAAGCCAGGTTTTCACAAGACAATGATAGACCAATGAAGTCACCAAATTTTTTTTATTAATGGTTTTGTGGAGGATTTAGCCTAATATTTTCCTAATTTCTAGGAGCCTATGTGGGAGGAGCTCTTACTCTTCTAGCTGGAAGTGGTATATTTTCTAGGAACAAAATCTCCTGAGCATTCTCAAAGTGCATTGCATTTTCTCTGATAATATCTCCAAGTTCCTCCTCTTCTTCTAATACTCCATTAACCCTATGATACTAATAGTTCGTTCTTCTCTATTGCCAAGCTAGCAGCCTAAAACCAATAATTATATATTCTTGATCACCAACTAACTAATCTATGTTAGGCTAAAGGATAGGAGTATTACGCCTCTGAAGAACCATTACTATTATTCATAGAGCAACTCATTATACAACAATTATTTCTCTAAGTTATTCCCCAGCAGAGTCACCAAAAATTTGTTGGTTAATAGATTTATCACCTATCTCTATATTCTCAAGCCCACAAAGGTGACAAATGTAACCACAGTTGAATCGGCAATGATATAATTCTTCAGACCAATTCTCTGCTTATTTTAAAAGGTGGCAACTACCTTCATTTGATATTCAAGGAATAATCATTAACTTTTGTTGCTTTTAACCAGAAACCAATTAAAGGTAGGGGCTTTTAACTAGAAAGCTTTAAAGGTATTCAACAACTTCATAAAATAAAACTGTAAAATACTTCACAACTCGAATAAAATCAAATATCACCATAGAATCCCTATTCACAGATAAATGATACTACAATGATGCAACAAGTGAAAAAATCTATTATCCCAATCATAGATTAAACGCTGGCAAAAAATTCAACATAAGTAGAACAAATTCATAAACCGTGATTCAAAGATTACACATGCACAAACTCCACCATTGTCTTCTATATCAAAATAAAAGACAAAAAATATTCAAATAACAGAGTTTTTCTCTAATGACAAAATCAAAGTTTTCCCAAAACATCCTAAGCCTATCAGTCGAATCCATATGTAAACCATAAATAGATTGTCTTGGTAATGGTTTCTTGAAAGTAACTACACCAAATAATTAAAAGTCTTAAACTTAAAGAGAAAAAATAAAGAAAGTATCATGGAATACTAAAAATTAATTATGCATCATCTCCCACTACTTCAGCCTCTTCATCTTCCAGATCTTTGGAAGCTTCTTGTTGCAACTGCTTCTCTTGCACCTTTATCCTAGTTTTGTAATCCCTATACTTGGAAATAATTTCAAGTAACTCCTTGCTCCCTAGAGAAGCAATAATTTGCAGTTTGGTTCTTACTTTGGTTAGAGGTGCTTTAGACTTGTTCAATGTGTTAGACCTCCTACTTGCTTTTTTTTTAAAGGAAGTAAGATAAACCTGTAATCTACTGAGCTTTGAGAAAGATTCTTTAGTCATGGCGGCAGAATCAACCATCTCCTTGATGAATATTTCTTTAAATTTCAAACAAACCTCCTTTGAGTCTAGAATTCTTTCATCAAATTCATCAGTTATCTCCACCTTTAGGTCATGACATTTTCCCTTTATCTAAACTAGCATGTCTAGGTATCTCTCAAGTACTATAGGAATCTCCTTTACTAAGGTGTCATAGATGCTCAATTTCCACTCTAATGAATTGGGCCATGAAGGATCTAACTCCTTTGGATTGCTTACAATTTTTTCATTAATCAATTTCATATGATCCATGGAAATCAAATCTTTAATTTCTTGTGAGAGCACATAGAGACTAGTATGATCTTTTCTAATTTGTTGTAGCTCTGCCATCAACTCCTTCCTTTTTTCAACCATCTAAGTGTAGAAAATCATAGAATTATTGATAAAGAGGATACTTTCTTCAAGCATATCATCAATCCATTCTCTGACACTTTTAGAATAGCTCATATTCTTTCTGATCAATTGCATTGTGGATTCATCAATGATTCATGCTTGAGAAATTGAGGCTCCACTAGATATAGAAGAAGGAACTATAGAAGAAATAAAGTTCTTCAAATCAAGACCCTGGGATTGCAATGCCACTTTTTCTTTCATTTATTCCTTTACCTACTTGATCAAATCATTGACTGAATAGTCAACATGATATATATCACCTTCAAGTTTCTAGGGCCCCATATCGACATGTGCGACTTTATAATCAGCTACTTTTATCTCATTCTCATTCAGTTCTTTTATGGGGTCAACAATTTCCAACACTTTATTATGATAAGTAGGATCAGTCAGTATTCTTGACATTTTTTGAGCTTTCTTTGGTCTTGAAGAATCTTGGAGAAGCTTTGCAATTGTATCTACTCCAACTATTGTTGTAGGAGTGTACTTCCTCTTTTTCTCAACTACTTTCCTCAACCATACTAGGGAAGCTTTAACCAAAGCAAAATTCTTATTCTCTAGAGTGATTTCTCTAGACTCACAAGGAGTAATTGGTATATTTTCCACTGGGGAAGAGAGTACTTTAGACAATGGAGGAAAAGCATTATCTTCAACAATTTGCTTGAAAATAGCATCTGAATCCTTAGACACAGGTTTTGTTTGATTGACCTTTTTAGGAGCAGGGGAGATGGACTGTCCTGTTCACATAAACATTGTACATTAACCATCTCTTATGGTTTCTCACCATCACCCCTAGACTGTGAATTTACACTAGAAGATCTTGTAGCTATTCTCCCTGAGGATGTGCCAATTGTAATTTTCTGAGAAGACCCCTGTTCATTTTTATGAGAAGATTTTTGTTCTTGGCTAGAACCTTCCACTTGTCACCATTTTCCTTCCAACCAATCTTGAGTTCTTTTCTTGACTAGGGCAGCCCATATGTTCATATCCAAGACTTTATTTTCATTCCAGTCAACCTTGGGATGAGATTTCTCTAAAAAATTCTCATATTCAGGATCAATGACCACCGAATCATCAATTGTACCTTCAGGAATCTGGAAAGGTAGACCAAAATTTTGTATCTACTCAAGGGTTAACCTCATGTAATCTCTTTTTAGGACTTCATTTTCATTAGCACAATCTTCCTAGAAGTCCTCAATGGCAAGCTGATGCTGATATGAATTTCCTCCATATAAATTTCATTTCACAAAACCCTTGCTATCAAATTTATCCCTCATGAATAAATGTTGGAGATTATATTCTTTCAGAAGACCTTCAGCACATTTGGCCATTTGATTATTTTTGCATGTGAAAGATGGAGTTGTCAATGGGAAAGGATACCCCCGTTTCCCCATATTCAAGTATTTCACATTCAAAATGACCATTTGTCTACAAACCTCCAAGAACACCAACAAATCTTTAGGATATCTAGGTAATTTCAGTGGGGCTTTCTCAAAAACTCCTATCCTCAAATAGGAAAATCTATCAAATTGAATATAAAAACTTCCAAATTCTGACACCAGATACATTGACTCAAAATAAAAACATACTTCAGGATTCCCATCCAATTTCCTTACAACTTCCATTAAGAATGCATCATTAACAAGGGAAAAATCTCCCATTCTGACTTTCTTAGTAAACTATGGGTAACACTTATACACAGGCATGTCAAAAGTTGGGGGTATCTATGGTTTTAATCGTAACCAAAATGTCCTTTGAATAGCTATAATATATGTTAGACAAGAACACAGATGGAAAGTAGTCTTTTTTCTAAAAATTGACCAATTGTTCGTTCAAATGGAAGCAAATTATCTTAACCCAATCAATGAACATGTTTTCATCACATATATCCAAAATAAATTGACACATCCAATCCTCAAAGGATTCAATTTGTGCATTCCCAACAATACAATGCAACAAAGTAATAACATTTGCAATTTCTCCTTTGAAATGTATTCTTTTAAGTTTAGCGGGTAGTTGTGACTTACCTCTTTTTTCTGATTTCAACCATCCTTTGGCCATAGAATTATTGCACCAGCTTTCATTGACTTTGAAAAATTCACCAGTCATTGCAACAGACATGTCCTTCATGGGTGTTCTCTTAGGGATCCTTAGTGCGTGAGAAACAGTTCCAGGAGAAATTCTAGCAACAACAGTCCCATCCAAGACTTTGATTTCATGTTTGTTTGGAATGTGTCTTCTCGTACATGCACCTATTAGTTCCATGATCAAAACAGATTCTGGAAAACCCTCGGTGTGAGCTAATCCACTCTCTAATAATTTTGCATCAATAGCATTTATTTTATCACTTTCCAGGCGCACCCAAAATTCTTCCAACTTAAAGGATCCCAACTCTATGTCCCTTACATCGAGCCAACAATTTTCAATTCCAAACTGCATGAGCTCACAGTACACATAAAACCACTTATATGCTTGAAGAAATAATAGTGTGTTGACTTCCCACCGTATAATGAGAAATTCATGCCAATGTGTCGACTTCCCATTATGCAAACCATACCAAAGTTATCCTCCTAATAACTTTGATAAGGCACGACCATGAAAATGCTTTTGTAATTTTTTTTTTAATGTAATGTAAAAATTTTGGTAAAGGGGATTTTGCTTCATTCATATGAGGTCTTCTTCTTAGGGAGTATTGTGCCTAATGTCTCCAATAGAGGACAAGTCAAAGTGTCAGATCATTTCCCATGGGATGCCTCATTTGCATCATGCCATGCTAGTTGATCATACACTCCTAGACAACGTCAAACCCAATGACACCACCAAGAAGAGGACACATCACAAAAATAAAAATCACACCATGAGATTTTTGTCAAAAGATGTCATATATGTATGACCCCACTTTAAAGCAGTTGCTACACCATCATTGTGAGCAATTTATTTAAAGTATCCAATTATAGAAAACATGAGAGCCAACTTGGAAATCCCTATGCCAAGTCATATGTTTCTGAATTGAGCTACATCATGAATGAGTATGTCACATGTGATCCAACTTAAGGCATGGTTTCCACATCCCAAGCTTTCTCTTAATGTTCATGAAAGGTCAAAAACTATCCAAAAGAAGAAATGACAAATGACATACAAGGACAAGGTGTAATGCCCCATCTCGTAGCCTAAAGAATGTTGCAATGACTACGATAGTGTAATAATTTATTTTTTTAAGTGTAAACATAAAATTCACTAATGCAATCATTCCCTAAGATACACAATGACACACTACATGTAAATCCCATAGATGAAAAAATTAATTAACATAAGTAACTAACATAGCATGTCTTTAATTCTCATAAACTTAAGAGCATACATTCATTAACAATTAAATTACATCATTAAGGATATAAAGAACAAATATGATTCTTTCTTACATTGCATTTATAATAACATTTACAATACTCATTTCCAAATGAGGTAGGTCATACAAAGGTGTACAATTACATATTAAAAAAGTTCTCCCCGATTATAATTGAGGAGTGATACATGAATAAAGTTTCCACTGATACAAATATAAAAGTACATTTTCACATACGAGCTCTCCATCCAAGAAGTACTCGTCGCCATGAACAAGAACTGGGGACCCAACCAAGTGGTACCCATAGAACCACCCCCCATGCTAGGAGATAGTAAAAAGGTTCCCTAAACACAACCTACAAACCCTAGACACAGATGAGCCCAAAGACAGAACTATAAAAGTACAAAATTAACTTAATGGTTACATTGCTTCCAAGAATGATGAATCAAATAGACTAAGTTCACAAGGATACAATTATTATAGGTGGAGTTTCATCACAATGTTCCATAGGTTACCCAAGAGAATCTTCCTAGGTGTAGGCCCCCATCTTGGGTTACTTGGTAACCTCTTACGAAACCCGGCCCCACATGCAATCTGTTGCGGTATCAAATATCTTTCATATTGACTAGATATCGATTTTGACATTCTAGGCCTTCTCGAATCATCCCCAAGTCTAAACTAGCCCTTGAGTCCATGAGTGAGACATAATTAATCCAGTTAAAGGTTTTAGACTACCTAAAGTGTTGATTTAGTTTTCACTAATTAACTAACTCTACATGAGTTACCCAAGCACTACTTTGTGTGTCGGCCCTCATAAAGAGCCACTCCCCTAACAATAACACAAGGGAACTAATTCTACTAACTAAGGTAGACATGGTGCACATAAACTAACATCAAAATAAACAACAATATAACAATAGACATCACAACCTATTCATAGAACCAAGTGTATAAAACCGAAAAGAATCATGTGCACTACCCTAGTTTATTCATATACGAAACCATGATAAATAACAACTCCCTTTCAGGAAATTACATCTGGAAGACTTATATTCACAATTAGCCCCAATTTTCCCAATAAATATAAACAAAACTTTTTAAAAAAAACAATTCAAGCAAAATAAGAACCTAACATTAGGATTTCCTAAATCCAATTAAATCATTAACATATTGCATGAAATTTAAATATCTTAAATATAATTCCATTTTCAAACAACAAGGAAAAATTGAAACACTTAGTTTAACTCTAATTTCCTCATTTTCTCATAACAATAAACATCAAATAAAATTAAAAATTATTTTATATACTAAAGTTATCCAATTCATGCTTTCGCATGATTATTATATATAATATATATATATATATATATATATATATATATATATATATATATATATATATATATATATATATATATAATTTTAAACATAATAATATTAAATATAATTTTCCAACAAATAATAAAATATATATATGGAAATACATATATATATATATATATATATATATATATATACTTACATATATATATTAATATTGTTCATATTTATAATAGAATTTGTATAAAATGAAAATCCATATAAAATAAAACCTGTGTAAATAAAAATTGAAATTTGCAACCCTTAAATATTAAAAAATTTGGGGTTTTATTGGTTGTTTACACAGCTGACCCCATATGGGGCTACGACTATGTTGGCAACTGTGCGCTGCCTGTGAGGACAACGCTGGTTGCCTCCACAACCGTTGCCCTTTATGGGTGGCTGTGGGGGTAACCCCTGCGGCCCCAACAAAACATAATTTAAAAAAAAAAAATTACATGTTAAAATTTGCTCGTACGGCGATTTCATTAACTTATTTATTTTTATAAAATTTCCTTAACAAAAAATCCTACAAATTTTATAAATTTTCCTACATATTTTACAATTTTTTAGAGAATAAAATTATTCAGATCCATTTCATTTATACATATTTTATATGTATATGTATATGTATATGTAACATTTGTATACATGTATATATAAATATATATATAAATAATTTAATCAACAAAAATATTATAATCAGGAAAATAATTTCACAGAGGTTTTCTACAGGAAACTGAGAAATCTACCAATTTAACAAATTTATTAGAAATTAATAATTTCCACAATAGAGGGTTTCATTTTCAAACCCAAATTCTAAAAATATTTTCTACAGGTAATGTTTAACAATGTTCATTACAGAGGTTTCTTTTTCCTCAAACTAATCAGTGAGTTTTATTTAAAAATCTAAAGAGATTTCTTTTGTTTTCTATTGAGAATTTTCTATTGTTTTGACAATAACCTACTATGTTGCCCTCTGATTTTACTATAAAATTTTAATTTGAAATTTAACACAGAGAGGTAACAAATTTCCTACATAATATTTTTAACAAAATTTACCAAGAAGAACAGAAGCTTCAATCAAAATTACTTCTACAAGGAATCTTTTAATTTTATAAACTTAACAAAACTTCTACAAAAAAAATGAATCTTTATACAAGCAATCTTTTCAATACACAATAAACTAAATAAATAGCAAAAAACCTATATTCATGTAGCTTGAAAAAAAGACTGTTGAAGAAAACCTTTTCCTGCTGTGTGCAACTTCCAAAGCCCTTTTCAAATCTTCACTTTCAAAAGAATGCAAATCACTGAACCAGAAATAAACCCAGATCTTCTTCCAAAATTTTAAAATCAAAACCCCAAAAATCACAATATCTTTCCAGCAATCCTCTGTTTCTTTTCTTTTTCCGTGAAGTGCTTTCTTGCCTTTTTCAATTCTGGCAATATTCTCTCTGAGAAAATCCTCAACAAGAATTTTGCATTTAATTCAACTAACACACATGGAAAATCAAGAAAATATCTTCTAACAAACTCACGAATATTTTCTTCTAACAATTATCAAGAATTTATTTTATTAAATATTGAATTTAAAATTTCAACAACTAATTTCTTTTTTAATACATATTTAAAATTCCATTTCACACAAAATAATTTAAACAATATTTAATCTATTCACTCAATAATAGGAAATTTAATTTATTTATTTATTTATTTAATAAAATAACTTTAATCACAATGATTAAATTATTTAACCAAATAAACTAATTTAATTAATTAAATAAAATATGAAGCTTTTAACTACAATATTTAAAAATAATTAAATAAACACTATATTATAAAGAACATTAATCGAACATTAAATTCACAAAATAAACCTTTCATAACAAATACTCAAGACAGACACAGACGAGACAACCAAAAATACCAAACCTAAACTGACAACAAATTGTGACTAGGTTTGAGACTAGACTAGGAAAAACCTCGTTACTATCTCCCATTCAACATTACCATTGAGCCTAGACACGCTTAAACCTGTAAAACCAGGTGACATCGATGTCATGTACCTACAATCTTGCAAATAGACATATAACATGCATATATATAATCCATGATTCAAACACGCCGTGAAGAGAAAAATCACGGAAATCACAGGGCACTCGCAAGCGAGTGATGCAACTCCGTTCTCTTCACTAATACAATATCACATTGAACTGACAAATTAATATCAATTAATCTACCATGAACATATATAGTAATAAAATCTCAAGTAAAAATCTATGCTAACATAAAGCATGTTAGAAATAATCACCATCAAACAGTGTATCACATCATAAAATAAATCCACCTCGCTCTACAATCAGCAATCAAATACATCAAAACAAGGTATCAGGGTCTATCAAAGTGAAAACATACTATCATAAACATAAGTAAAATGGAGGGGTACTACACAAGGCTACTTAACCCCTTGCCCCCACTTAGTACAGGACAAGGGTGACCCTGAAATGGATGATGATATGCTTTCCCTTGCAATGACTGGAAAACATGTAGTAGTGAGTATGTTATAATCCTACAACTATTGCATGGAAAGGATCAACAACTAATGTTATTTATTTTGATAAGTAAACAAGGTGTCTGCTTGATACATGTTTAATGAGATGTCTACGAGTTCAGAATGTACCAAAGTTACAATTATCTTGGAAGAGTCTTGTGTGATAGTATCGATGTTGAGTGAAGGTTTGTTGGATGGGTTGATTTCTATGAAAGGATAATCAGCAAGACCATGACTTTGTGCTTGTGTTTTAGGCTCTAGAGGGGCATGGATACTTTGTTCTATAGCATCACATCCTTTTTCTTGTTGTTTCTTAATATTTTTAGGTTTTGTATTGGCTTTGATTGTATATACTTTTTTACATATGTAAGCAATGTCATTGTAACTTGGTTGGTATGAAACATTATGCTTAGGTGGGTAAAGGATGAGTTTGAGTTGGTTTTGAGGTTGTTGCTTGTGTGATGGTGGGTAAAGATTTAGAGGATTCTTAGGATGTCCCACAAGGTATGTATGATTTTCATTGATCAAGGGGGGTCTAATGGACACTTGCACATTCATAACCTCAACGGTCTTGGTTTGATGTATCCCTAATAAAGGGTAGTCTAGAATCACATGTTTGTTATCATCTAAGGAAGACTTATTAATTTCTTGCATCAAAATAGTCTCCCTAGGAAGAGAGTCTTTAGAACAATAATACAAATGGTCTTGACATTCAAGGATTGGTTCTTCCAAAATGTCATCATCATAAGTAAGGCAATCCATGGTTGAATTGTCTTGTTCTATGATGTTTTCCCACATAAGATTCTCATGATTCTCATTGATTGGATCATGTAACACCATAATATCTTCTTCACCAATAGGAGAGATATTAGGGGAAGGACAATTATAATTTTCATGTGTGCCAATGATTGGATCCTCATGCTCAAATAGACCCTTCCAATTGTTAGGAACATTAGGAAGGAGAGAAATAATGTTATAACTCTCAATCATTAGGTTTCTTGATACCAACATATCCTCCTCACAAATGTTTTTTTCATGATCATTCACAAAAGCATTGACACAAATAGGGAAGGTGTTGGGAGATGAATGGAGACTAGGTAAAGTGGTGGAAATGCATTCATCTTGTATTGTTATACTATTTTCCCAAGGGTAATGAGGAGAAGGACAAACAAGACCTTCATGATTCTCAATGATTGTACCTTTTTTCACCATGATACCTTCATCACTAAAAGGAGAGGTATCAGGAGAAGTACAATTATGATCATCATGTTTATCTATGTTTGTATTCCCTTCTAACACATAATCCTCACAAATGGGAGAGATAGAAAGGAGTGTAATTTTAAGACAATCATTTGCATTTTCACTCTCTTGTACTAAGAGACTGTCATGGCTAGGGATTGCATTGAATGAATGACTAGCATACTTATTGACTAACTTTTTCTATGCAAACTTGGAAAAGATTGAAACTAACATTTTTTTGAAAAGTAAATTATGCAATGTAAAGGGCTAAAAGGAAATACAATTTTCAGATGATAATTGACTAATTACACTATGCAACAATGTGGGGAATGCAAATTTGAAATTAAGCAATGCATGAAATGAGCAAAATTAAGCTAGATTTAACGAAATGCATGTAATAGGAACTCTACCAATTGATATAGATAGTTAATGGCAGAAAATAGAAGTGCATAAATAGGATTTCCAACACTGTATAAGGTAGTTTCAGGGGTGCAAAGGGACTAACTCGCCCAAGGTGACGAATGAGTCCCAATAGGGATTTTTTTAGAATTTACATATTTTTTTGGTTGTTTTTTATGTTTTGTATGTTGTATGATGTATAAATATGATGCAAAAGTGAAATTTTGGAATTTTTAATGATTTAAGATGAAAAAATGCAACCTATATGCACTTTCACTAATGCAAAATTTGAAACCCTAGAATGCAACTTAACTAATGCAAAATGCTATGCAAGCTAATTATAGGATGATGATGGACTCCAAATCAGACAAGAAGGTATTCAAAAAGTAGGTTCAAAATGTGAACAAATATTTTGGCTTTGAAGGGTCTTTCTTGCACTTCTAGGTTTTTCACCTAAAAGGAGAAAGATGTGCCAAAATACAATGTAAACACTCAAGCTTAATGCAAGGATGGATGGAATATTCCTAGATGCAATGTCTAAATGCAATAAACTAAAAAAGAAAGGTGATTATTAAAGATAAACCTAAGAAATGTAACTTTTTTGAAAACACAGTGAGGTATGCAAAAAGATCTAGAAAGATGAATAGAAATGCAAGTAAAACAAAACTTAAAGTTGTACAATTGAATGTGTGCACCTGTAAATTTTCTAAAGACTAGAAATGACTCTGAAATTCTAAAAGTGCTTATTTTTAGGCTTGGTGGGAGTCATTCACCATTTTGGGAGAGTTAGTCCCAGTTCTGGAAAACTGCACCAGGGCCCGTTTTAGCCAAATGGGTGTCCAAAAATACAAAAATCTCTAGAAAATAGGTACAATGGGACTCATTCGCCACTTTGGGTGAATTAGTCCATTTTGGATTTTCTAAAAACTCAAAAATGGAATATAAAGCTTTCAGTTTACTCAATCTGCACCTCCAGGTGTCTGAATCTGAATCCCTAATTTTTAGCACTTTTGGTGACTTTTTGTGTAGGTTTTGACCTTGCCAATAGGGATATAACTTCAAAAAAATGTAAACATATTCTTCAATCATGTCCAAGCCATTTGAGCACCTAAATCTACAATCACACAAAGGAAGAGAGAAGAAATTTGTTGATTGTTAGGGATTGGGGGTTTTCCTTGGTCAAACCTCGTTTGGGTAATTAAACCAAAATGATGAAATAAGATAATAAAGCATGAAATATGAAATAATGCAATTAGAAACTTTCCATGATGAAGGATCTTGAATTGCTACAACAATTGATGAAGAATATTTCTCTTGAATGCCTTGATGATGTTCTTGAAGATGCTTCCTTATGAAGACTCAAAATGCTGAACCCTAGCTTGCTTCACTTGAGATAGATAATGAAAGATGAATGATAATAATGAATTAGGGTTAAAGGTCTCCTTTTATAAATAAGAGTTAAGAATAAGGATCATGATTAAGGTCCAAGATTAAATTAGAAAATAACTTAATCAAGGGTGGAGGTTAATTGAGAGAAGAAAGACATGGATCTAGATAAAGACTTGAGGTGGAAGATAATATTGGCACAAAAAAAGAGGTTGTTGGAGAAAATTATTTAATATAGGTGGCCAACTTAGAAGAAATAAATAAAATATTAATTTTATTTATTTAAAAAGAAAGGTGAGAACAAATAATGATATAATTAAATAATTAAAAATAATTATTTAATGGAGAGGGAAGGGATAATTAAATAATTAAAAAAATATCTAAGAAAAGGCTAATAAATAATTAAATAATTTAAATAATTATTTAATTATATAAGAAGAGGGAAAAGCTAACTTTTTAATTAAAATAATATTTAATTAGAAAAGTCTAGAAAAGTGTGAAAGTCATTTACAACACCTTTACAAGACATTGTTAGATGCATTTTATTTAGTTTGCAAGGGTCCAAGACTAAATTTGGATGTGTAAAACACCTCAAAACACTAAATCAAGGCCTCATTAGGTCCAATTTTTCATCAATTATTCCCATAACAAGCAAGCAAAAATAGATACTTTTTTTTGTGTCCACAATAGGGTAGAGGGTTGAGGGTTTAAGTGTTTAAGTGTTTAAGGTTTGAGGGTTTAAGGGAGATTTGAGGGTTTAAGGGTTTAGGTTTGAGGGATTATGGTTGAAGATCCAATGTATAGGGTAGAGGGTTGAGAATTGAGGGTTTAGAGTTTAATGTAGAGGGTAGAGGGTTGAGGGTTTAAGGGTTGATGGATTAGGGTTTAAGTGTTGAGGGTTGAGGGATTAGGGTTTAAGGGTTGAGGGTTGAGGGATTATGGTTGAGGTATTAAGGTTTGATGGCTTATGGATTGATGTTTGAGGGATTAAGGGTTGAGGTTTTAGGGTTTAAGGGTTGAGGGATTAGGGTTGAGGTTTTAGGGTTTAAGGGTTGAAGGATTAAGGGTTGAGGGTATAGGGTTGAGGGATTAGGGTTCAGGGTTTAGGGTATTGGGTAAAGGGTAGAGGGTAGAGGGTAGAGGGTTTAAAGGTTTAGGGTTTAAGGGTTCAGGGTTCAGGGTTTAGAGTTGAAGGTTTAAGGGTTGAGGGTATGGGGTTGAGGGATTAGGGTACAGAGACATCAATGGAGGGAGGGAGAGATGGAGGGAGAAGTAAGATAGAGAGGAGAGAAGAGGAAGGAAGTAAAAAGATAGATGAGGGTTGAGGATCTAATGTATAGGGTAGAGGGTTGAGAATTGAGGGTATAGGGTTGAGGGCTTAGGGTATTGGGTTGAGGGTAGAGGATTGAGGGTATAGGATTGATGGATTAGGATTGAGGGTCCAATGTATATGGTAGAGGGTATAGGGGTTGAGGGTTTAAGGTTTGAGGATTGAGGTTTTAGGGTTTAGGGTTGAGGAAGATTGAGGGTTTAGGGTTTAAGGGTTGAGGGTTGAGGAATTAGGGTTGAGGGATTAAGGGTTGAGGGTTGAGGGTTGAGGGTTGAGGGTTGAGGGTTGAGGGTTGAGGTTTGAGGGTTGAGGGTTGAGGGTTGAGGGTTTAGGGTAGAGGGTTTAAGGGTTTAAGGGTTGAGGGCTTAGGCTTGAGGGATAAGGTTTTAGGGTTTAGGGTATTGGGTTGATGGTAGAGGATTGAGGGTTTAAGGTTTAGGGTTGAAAATTTAATAGTTTAAGAGTTGAGGTTATAGGGTTGAGGGATTAGGGTAGAGAGGGAGGGAGATATGGAGGGATAATTGAGATACAAAGGAGAGAAGAGGGAAGGAGAGAGACATGAGTGTTGAGGATCTGATGTATAGGGTAGAGGGATGAGAATTGAGGGTAGAGGGTTGAGGACCTACAGGATTGAGGATTTAGGGTATTGTATTGAGGGTAGAGGATTGAGGGATTAGGGTTGAGGGTCCAATGTATAGGGTATAGGGTTGGGTGATTAAGGGTTTAATGGTTGAGGGTTTAAGGGTTTAAGGGTTGAGGTTTTAAGGGTTTAAGGGTTGAGGGATGAGGTTTTAGGGTTTAGCAGAATAGGGGTTGAGGGTTGAGGGTCCAATGTATAGGGTATAGGGTTGGGGGATTAAGGGTTTAATGGTTCAGGGTTTAAGGGTTTAAGGGTTTAAGGGTTGAGGTTTTAAGGGTTTAAGGGTTGAGGGATGAGGTTTTAGGGTTTAGCAGAATAGGGGTTGAGGGTTGAGGGATTAGGGTTGATGGATTATGGGTTGAGGTTTTAGTGTTTAGGGTTTAGGGTTTAAGGTTTTAAGGATAAAGAGAGAGGGAGGGAGAGAGAGAGGTAGGAAGGGAGTTATTTAGTGAGAGGTATGTAGAAACAAGTAGAGTGTAGATAAAGACAATTATAGATTGTAGGAGAGAGGGAGGGATAGAGAGGTGAGACATATAGATAAATAGAGAGGGATAGAGGTTGAGGGTCCAATGTATTAGGTAGAGGGTTTAATGTATAGGGTAGAGGGTTGATAATTGAGGGTTGAGGGTTTAATGTCTAGAGTAGAGGGTTGAGGGTTTAAGGGTTTAAAGGTTTATGGATTAGGTTTGAAGGTTGAGGGTTGAGAGTTTAGGGTAGAGAGTTTAAGGTTTTAAGGGTTTAAGGGTTTAAGGGTTGAGGGTATATGGTTGAGGGATTAGGGTTGAGGGTAGAGGGTTGATGGTTGAGGGTTGAGGGTTTAAGGGTTTATGGTTTAAGGGTTGAGGGTTGAGGGTTTAGGTTTGATGGTTTAAGGGTTTAAGGGTTGTGGGTATATGGTTGAGGGTTTAGGGTTTAAATATTGAGGGATTAGGGTTGAGGGATTAAGGGTTGAGGGTTGATGGGTTAGGGTGGATAGTTTAAGGGTTGAGGGTATAAGGTTGAGGTATTAGGGTTGAGGGTTTAGGGTATTGGGTTGAGGGTAGAGGGTAGAGGGTTTAAGGGTTGAGGGTTGAGAGTTTAGGGTTGAGGGTTTAAGGGTTTAAGGGTTGAGGGTATAGGGTTGAGGGATTAGGGTAGAGAGGGATGGAGTGAGGGAGAGAAGGAGGGATAAGTGAGATAGAGAGGAGAGGAGGAAAGGAGAAAGATAAATGAGGATTGAGGATCCAATGTATAGGGTAGAGTGTTGATAATTGAGGGTATAGGGTTGAGGATTAGGGTTGAGGGTTGAGGGTTGAGGGCTGAGGGTTGAGGGTTGAGGTTTTAGGGTTGAGGTTTGAGGGTTGATGGTATAGGTTTTAGGGATTAGGGTTGAGGATCCAATGTATAGGGTAGAGGGTATAGGGTATGAGGATTTAAGGGGTGAGGGTTGAGGGTTTAGGGGTGACAGATCAAGGGTTGAGGTTTTAGGGATTAGGGATTAGGGTAGAGAGTGAGGGATGGAGGGAGGGAGAGATGGAGGGGGAAGTGAGATAGAGAGAAGGAAAGAAGAGGAGAGGAGGAGAAAGATAGATAAGGGTTGAAGACCCAATGTATAGGGTAGAGGGTTGAGAATTGAGGGTATAGGGTTGAGGGTATAGGGTTGATGGATTAGGGTTGAGGGTCTAATGTATAGAGTAGAGGGTATAGGGGTTTGGGGTTTATGGTTTAAGGGTTTAGGGTTGAAGGATTAGGGTTGAGGGATTAAGGGTTTAGGGTTTAGGGTTTAAGGGTTGAGGGTTGATGGATTAGGGATGAGGGATTACTAATTAAGGATTACGGGTTAAGGGTTGAGGGTTTAGGGTATTTGGTCAAGAAGGTAAAGGGTAGAGGGTTTAAATGTTTAGGGTTTAAGGTTTGAGATTTGAGGGTTTAAGGGTTTAGGGTTTAAGGGTCAAGAGGGTAGACGGTAGAGGTTTTAAGGGTTTAGGGTTTAAGGGTTGAGGGTTGAAGGGCTTAATCTTTAAGGGTTCAAGGGTTGAGGGTATAGGGTTGAGGGAATATAGTAGATAGGGAGGGATGGAGGGAGGGAGATATGGAGGGAGAAGTGAGATAGCGAGAAGGAGAGAATAGTAGGGAAGGAAAAATATAGATGAGAGTTGAGGATCTAATGTATAGGGTAGAGGGTTGAGAATTGACAGTATAGGGTTGAGGGTATAGGGTTGAGAGTATAGGGTTGAGGGTATAGGGTTGAGGGTTTAGGGTATTGGATTGAGGGTAGAGGGTTGAGGGTATAGGGGTTGAGGATTTAAGGTTTAAAGGTTTAGGATTGAGGGATTAGGGTTTAGGGATTAAGGGTTAAGGGTTTAGAGTTTAAGGTTTGAGGGTTGAGGGATTAGGGTTGAGGGATTAAGGGTTTAGGGATTACGAGTTGAGGTTTGAGGGTTTAGGGTATTGTGTCAAGAGGGTAGGGGGTTTAAGGGTTAAGAGGGTAGAGGGTAGAGGATTTAAAGGTTTAGGGTTTAAGGTTTGAGGGTTTAAGGGTTTAGGATTTAAGGGTTTAAGGGTTGATGGTATAGTGTTGAGGGATTATAGCAGAGAGGAATGGATGAAGGGAGAAGTGAGATAGAGGGAAGGAGAGAAGAGGATGGAAGGAGAAAGATAGATGAGAGTTGAAGATCCAATATATAGGGTAGAGGGATGAGAATTGAGGGTATAGGGATGAGGGTATAGGATTGAGGGTTTATGGTATTGGGTTGATGGATTAGGGTTGAGGGTCCAATGTATAGGGTAGATGATATAAGGGCTGAGGTTTTAGGGTTTAAGTTTTTAGGGTTGAGGGATTAAGGGTTGACGGTTGATGGATTAGGGTTGAGGGATTAAGGGTTTAGGGATTACAGGTTGAGGGTTGAGGGTTTAGGGTATTGGGTCAAGATGGTAGATGGTGGAGGGTTTAAGGGTTGACGGTATAGGTTTTAGGTATTACGGTAGAGAGGGAGGGATGGAGGGAGGGAGAGATGGATGGAGAAGTGAGATATAGAGGAGAGAAGAGGAGGGAAGGATAAAGATAGATGATAGTTGAGGATCCAATGTATAGGGTAGAGGGTTGAGAATTGAGGGTATAGGGTTGAGGATTTAGGGTTGAGGGTAGAGGGTTGAGGGTAGAGGGTTGAGGGTATAGGGTTGAGGGATTAGGGTTGAGGGTCCAATGTATAGGGTAGATGGTATAGGGGTTGATGGTCTAGGGTTTAAGGGTTTAGGGTTAAGGGATTAGGGTTGAGGGATTAGAGAGAGAGAGAGAGACCTGAGGGAGGGCAAGGGGGAGACCTAAGAGAGAGTGAGGGAGTGGGAGAGAGGGGTTAGAGTGAGAGGGACTTATCTAGGTAGGGTGGGAGGGATTTTTGAGAGAGAGGGAGTGGGAGAGAGAGAGAGAGGGAGAAAGAGAGGGAGTTATCTAGTTTATGTAGGTAGGGTGCTTGAGGGAGATACCTGACATAGGGAGAGATGGTGGGTAGGAGGGAGATAGTTGAGAGAGAGGGAGAGAGAGATTGTGGGAGATAGAGGGATGGGAGAGAGATAGATGGAGTGAGAGAGGGAGAGGGGGTAGGAGGGAGAGACTAGAGAGAGAGAGGGAGTGGGAGTGGGAGAGAGAGGGATTGGGAGAGAGAGGGAGATAGATTAGGGTTTAGGGTTTAAGGGTATATGGTTGAGGGATTAGGGTTTAAGGCATAGTTTCAAGGGTTGAGGGTTAAGTGAGATACCTAGATTGCTAAGGAGGGATGGATGGCTAAGGAGAGAGAGAGAGTGATGAAACCTTTAGAAAATAAGCTTCTTCATAATGCAAGTGCATTTTGAAGAAGTTGAGATATAGTTATTTTTTATAGCAAGCCAAAACATGAGCATGTTATAATGCAAGCACGTTTTGGCTTACTCTAAAAATGGTAAAAAAAGTTAGCACACTTGTGATCGAGGCCCACATACTCTGATATTTTTTTGGTTATGTACATGTTCCAACAACAACAAAAAATATTTTTGATGTTGTTGAGAAGTGCACATGAAAATTTTTCACATTCTACCACCTTTGTATGAACTTTCCACCACCTTTTTATGGTTTTCCAACTTAGGAAGGAGGAAATAACAAAGTTTTCATATTGAATTTGATAAATTTCAATTCAAGTCCCAATTTTTATAGTATTACAATGTTAATTGTGATTTAATTGTAATAATTTAAAATTATACATTGGTTTTTTGTATTGTTGTTAGCGATTCTATTCAAGAGTGATATACAATTGAATGTTGAAAAGGAAACCAGCTTGTGAAAACTCAAATTGTTGAGGAATTTGATGAAAGAAGAAATAAAGACTACATAATTAGGTAGAACTCCTCCATTAGAATCTTTGTTTATTAGGTATGTGAAGTCTTTACACATTTTATTTTCATTTTCCTTAATTCTATTATGTTTCTTTATCATCCATTATCATACATGCTTAATACATTGCTTTGATTTTGTTATTATGCATATTCCATGTTCATCATTGTTTGTTTTTCATTATAACCTTAGCCCCTCTTGGCACATTTAAAACTACACAATTATTTACACTTGCCAATTACATTTTAAACCAAATCTTTTTGAGGCATTTTGTTAAACCAATTGACCTACCTTGTGTATGCTTCCACATTTTGTATACACATATATATGAAAGTAGTTATAAGTATGTAATATAATACATCATTTCCCAATACTTTTCTATGGATGTGCATACCCCTTTCCAAAGCCTTCATTTTGGTATAGGCATGGGGGATGTTGGAAAATGTAGTGGAATTTGGTTTTACACCTAGAAATTACATTTTCTTGAAATTTTATAAATCCTTTTCAACAAATCCATTTTGTGCATATCCTACAATTATTGTAGTCCACCAGGACATATGTGATTGAGGAATTTTTTCAAACAGTTCTACCAAAACAACTGCTTTCCTTGTCTATGATACCAAATTTTCCATGCATGTCTTCCAAAGCATTGTATCAAACAACATAGACAAGGCAATTAGCTATTTGAAAAAATGCCTCAAAGAAATGTGGTCTCATGGTGATGCACATCACCATGATACCACATTTCTTTGAGGAATTTTTTCAAATAGCTAATTACCTTGTGTATGCTACCAAATTTTCCATACATGTCTACCAAAACATTTTGTCCAACAATCCCCCTTTATTTCAATGATTTGATTGATCCCTGGATACCTTTATCCAAAGGTAGGATGCCAAGAAAAAAGTTGTGGAATGTGGATTTATACTCTTGAGCCAATTATATCTTTGTGAAATTTTGTAATGTCTTTTAAAAAATCCATTTTGTGCTTATCTTTTGATCATGGCTTTTCATGAGACCACATGCCATGTTTTGACATATGTCATACCCCATTCCAAGGTCTCCATTACAAGGTAGTGATCTCACTAGCTCACTAGCTTGTCAATGTGGTAGAATTGCCAAGGTAGTGGGATGTTTGAAAAAGTTCCTCATAGAAATGGGGGCTCACGGTGATCGTGAGCCCCCATTTCTATGAGACATTTTTTCAAGAATCCCACTACCTTGTCAATTCTACTGCATTGAAAAGCTAGTGAGCTAGTGAGCTCACTAGCTTGTTTATGGTACCACATTTTGCATACATTTCTACCAAAACATTTTGTCAAAAAATTCACATGCCTTGTCCATGCTTCCATTTTGTGCCTATCTTTCAATCATGGAATTCCATGAGACCACATTTATTTAAGGCATTCCATCAAAAAATTAATGTGAGCATTGACAAGCTAGTGAGCTCGCTAGTTTTTCAATGCCATAGCATAGAAAAGCTAGTGGGTTGTTTGAAAAAATGCCTCATATAAATGAGGTCTCACCATGAGACCTCATTTCTATGAGGCATTTTTTCAAAAAACCCACTAGCTTGTCTATGATACCACATTGACAAGCTAGCAAGCTCACTAGCTTGAAAAAGATCACATTAAATTTTTGATAGAATGCCTTAAAGAAATGTGGTCTCATGGAATTCCATGATTGCAAGATAGTCACAAAATGGAAGCATGGACAAGGCATGTGAATTGTTTGACAAAATGTTTTGGTATACATGTATGCAAAATGTAGTACCATGAGACAAGCTAGTGGGTTGCTTGAAAAAATGCCTCATATAAATGGAGTCTCACAGTGATGCATCACCATGAGACCCCATTTATATGAGGAATTTTTTCAAACATCCCACTAACATCACCATGAAACCCCATTTATATGAGTCATTTTTTCAAACATCCCACTACGTTGTACCACATTGACAAGCTAGTGAGCTCACTAGCTTGTCTCATGGTACCACATTTTGCATACATGTCTACTAAAAAAAATTTGTCAAACAATTCAAATTCCTTGTCCATGCTTCCATTTTGTACCTATCTTGCAATCATGGCATTCCACAAGAACACATTTCTTTAACGCATTCCATCAAAATATTCATGGCAGCTTTGTATATGCTAGAAATACTCTTCTACAGGATAATTGTAAGTATTTTGTATGAAGGGTTGAATGGCATATTTCATTTATTTGTATGGATTCATTTTTTAGGAACTAATATTTGTCTCTTTATCATGCTATAGATAAAATCATTCATCATTCCAAGGAAACAATCAAGGATTAAACCAACATAGGAAGAGATAGAAGCTAAGAATGCAAAGAAAGAAGCATGGATGAGGGAACATCATGAGAAGAATAAATTGGAAACAATTGACAAAGACATGCCAATTGAAGAGGAACCTCAACCATCAATAAGAGAAATGGAATTGGTGACACAAAGGGAATGAATGCGAAAGCATCATGCTAAGAGATATTTGAATACCATAGTTGGAGACACACCCTCTACCGCAAGTGAATATGGAGGGACACCATCTACCACAACTCAAGTTGAGAGTACATAATCACTCACATCTGAGGAAGGAGGTACGACATCATTCCCATATCAACCTCAAGGTATGTCATCTATTCCATCCTCGATTGAAGGTACACCATGTAACCCATCTCATTTAAATATTGATGAAATTTCTAATGTTGAGATGAATGTACCTATGAGAACACCACCTATAATTTTTCATAGAAATCCAAAGTTTTTGATTAATATCAATGATAAAATTTTGCATCCAATGGAAGGTAAGATTCCACAATGCACTTGTAGAATATATGCTCATAAGATTTGGAGATTTTTCTTTGAAAAGTTAAATGAGACTATAAGATGTCAACTATTTCTTGAAACGATGAGAAGTATAAAGTATAGGTCCATCATGAAGATTCTTGGGTTGAGAACATTGAATGCTTCAAATGAAAGAATATTATGAATAATCTAATGGATGCATATGAGAGTGTGGGTAATACCTCACACTCAAAAGATAGTAATGTCACCCGATGTGTCATTACATCGATTTTAGTAAGTAATCAAACAAGGAAATATTGTCTCATTACAAAGATGAGTCAACAATTGAGAATTAATAGAAAATTTTTATCAAGAGCCATTCAGAGGTGCCAAAGAATTGATGACACCAATTCCACTAAATTATGGGAATTCCTAGGGAGACTCCCATGAAAAGATAAACTAGTTTTTGAAGCATTGAGATCACTAATTGAAGACTATTGGAAGAATAACACAAGGCCAGCTCCAAATCAAAGGGATGTGGTAAGGAGAATCAGTAGTCAAAACCGTGAACCATATCCAAAGAATTTTTTGGATACAACTCAAACACAACTTTTTCGTAAATTTCTAAAGGATTATCCTCAAATTAAAAATTTTCAAAGATATTTGGAAATTCTTAAAAAAAAATATGTTAAAATAAATCACACACACACTAATTCCTGTTGTAGATTACATATTGAATTTTCTAACCATTTTGATGTTTATCATTCTATATGTTTAGATTTGCATACTAACAATGTTTTGCAAGATTGTGGCATGCATGCCCCATCAACATATTCAAGAGACTTCAAGTATCAAAAAATTTATGTCAAAGAGAGGAAGGCCAAATATTTTATAGGAAACTATGCTTGGATGACACATGTCAACATTGTGGTGGCTTGCAATGTATGCCAATATGTGAACATATGGAAATCACACATGTCATTGGAAAGGAACTAGTAGAGTTTGACAAGTATAAAATAGTGGCATATAATACAAAAGATGGTAATCAATCAAAAAGGTGTGATTTGGCTATTCAAAAGATTCTAATGTATCAATTTATGTCTACATTTCTTGACTGTATAGTGTATGAGTATGCAAGGCATACCCATAGAGATCGATGGTTGGACTTGCAATTCAAGTTATGCAAGGAAACCTTTCCAGCATAGTTTCAGTGGTTGACTATTCAAATAACTACACTCTATAGCCACAACGTGAGGTGCAATCACAATATTACAACTCTACATGGGTTTCTATATTTGTGCACATAGCATTCATTCATGCAACTGATGGTACAGAGGATAACATGAAGGTATTGAGGGAGTACCGCTTTTACATTAGTGATGATCATACATTCTCTAGAATTTGTGCAAGGATGCTTTCAGTTGTTCTATAGTGATTTGGCTAGGAGGGGCATAGCATATAGTTAGCATATAATATGGTCGAATAATTATGCATCATAGTTCAAGAACTCGTGGATGTTATATTGGTTGAGCAGGATGCATGTTATTATAGGTGTTCAACATATGTGGAACTCTTGTGAGGTCAGGAATGTAAAGGAGGAGCATGATGGTGCAGAAGTATGTATCAAAAGAGCATTAGCATGAGAAGAGTTAAAGTATAAAGACAATGCAAAGTTGATAGATGAAAAATTAATTTTTGAGTGGTGTAATGCTTCAATGGGTCCAAGTAATGAAGGTAAGTCTTCAGTTCATAATTTTTTTTTTTGATAGATGATACTAACATTGCACCATATGCGGATTGTTGTACACTAACAAGATCAAGTGAGCTGCACTCTTTCCTTATATCAAATGCAAGTTCATAGAGTATCCATACACAAAATATGGCATGCTTTTGTTCTTCATGTACAATTCAAGCCTAGAATGAGTGTGAGTCAAAGGTGTGGGTTGACAAATGGTGGTTAAGTTATCTTAGCCCACTTCACACATATCGGCCTTCAATGGAATTGGAACTAACACAGATGGAATCATCAATTGACTTTGACCACATATTAGATCTAGTTCAACCAGGTAATATATCTACTTGCATAGTTTTTGAAATTCCTATTGTTATCTTACTTTGTAGTGTATTTGTAATGTTGATTAATTTCATCTAATTTACTGCACATATCAATGTGAGGCATGTTTATGAAATTATTATAGATGAATACAATGAAGAGGGAATAGATTATTACTTTTTTTGTTGTGTTGAGACAAAAAATAAATTGGAGGCCCTAGTTATAGATGGAGAAAATTTTGAATACCCTACAGGCTCAGTGGTTGTTACTGGAACATGGCTTAGAAGGTACCCACATAAGGGTGTTAATGTTTGGATGTTTCAATACTTTGACATGCATTGGAAGATTCTTCATTACTCAAACCTCGTTGTGGCATCCAATGTTCATTTGATCATAGAAATTTGAACAAGACCTTGTGGAAGGTGTGTGAGTCTAACCATGAGGAAATACTTGACATAATAAAGAGTAGAGTAGACCCGAATGGTTCGTTGGATTAATTTTTAAGTATGCACATTAATTTGTATTAAAATTTAGAGTATGCACATAAAGATTAGTTGATAGTTAGACCTTTCATTTCTATATTTCAAGTTTCAATATGAATATTGGTTCGAAGTTGTCAATGTGATAGCATAGATAAGGTAGTGAGCATTGACAAGCTCACTACATTGTCAATGCGGTAGCAATGACAAGGTATTGAGTTGTTTGAAAAAATTCCTCAAATAAATGGGGTTTGTTGGTGATGTGTGTACATCACTAGAAGACCCCATTTATTTGAGGCATTTTACACACATCACTAGAATGCCCCATTTATTTGAGGCATTTTTTCAAACAACTCACTACCTTTTCATTGCTACCACATTGACAATGTAGTGAGCTCACTACCTTGTCAATATAGATGCATTGACAAGGTAGTGCACATTGTAAGAAAAAATATAGCATAGAAATTAGTCAAAAAGGGAAAATAGAATAAATATGGCCATGCTACAAGAGGTATCAAACAACTAATTATTGGACATTATCACCCCTTATCACCATGAGACCCCATGAGTTGTTGTCATAATCATAATCATAAGTATCATTGGTGTAAGGAAGCTAAGGTAGCAGAACAACTTCCTAAAATCATCTTGAGAGGAGAATAATGCAAAAAATTTACAAATATTTAACAATTTTGCATTATTCTCCTATCAATATTAGTGTAGGAAGTTGTTCTACTACCTTAGCTTCCTTACAAGTGGTATTAGAGATTGATCACCTTTGGTTTCAGTTGTGGGTTGTTGGGTTTTCTGAATTAATCCAAATTTGAGTAGGCGATTGAATAGAAGATACTTTGTGATCTTCTTGTAGGAACTTTCAGATGGAAAGTTCATTAGGGAGAATAGAGGTGGAGAAATTTTTTGAAAATAATTTTGAAATGTGGAAACTGAAGATGGAGGACCTGTTGATAGTTCGAGATCTATGTGATGTTATTGATAGAATGTTTCAAGGCCTACAAGTTCTACTCGGGTTGCTCAATATGATGTTATGGACCATAAAGCCAAGGTTCTAATCAGATTGTGCTTGGTAGACTCTATTTTAATTAATGTCCATTAGGATACCTCTGTATAGAAACTATGGGAGAAGCTTGGTGAGATGTATTAGGCTGAATCTTTAGTGAACAAGATTTTCTTAAGGAAGAAGTTGTATTATTTGAGAATGGAAGAGGGTGGATGAATCACAGATCACCTGGAAGCATTCAATATGCTAGTGGCTTAGTTGGCATTAGTTGGTGTCAAAGTGGATGATGAGGAGAAATTTCATATCTTGCTTTGTTCTCTTCCTGATTCGTGGGATTCTCTTGTTATGGCTATTGGAAGTACTTCTGTTATTTTGAAGACTGGAGATGTGGTGGGTTTTTTTATTTCTAAAGAGATGAGGAGGAAGGTAACCATCACTACCAAGAAGGCCCTAAATTTTCATGGAAGACCTAAGAAAAAAGGAAATAAGAATGAGAAGCGTGACAAATCCAAGTCCAAGGGGAGATCTAAATCTCTTGGAAAGTCCAAAGTTACTTGTTGGAACTGTGGTAAGCCTGGACATGTTTGTAAGGAATGCAAAGAAGAAAAGAAGAAGAAAAAGAAGAAATTTCATTCTGATTCTAAGTCCGAAAAGGAAGATGGTGACACATTCATTATAGCTTTGGCAACTTGTGCATGTAATGATGCATGGTTATTTGAATCGGGTGCATCCTTCCATATGACCTTTAATAGAGATTGGTTTTTTGAATATGAAGAATTTGGTGGAGGTAAGGTGTACTTGGGTGATGATTCTTATTTAGAAATTATTGGCCATGCTAAAGTTAAAATTAGATTTCCTAATGGTAGAATAAAAAGTATTAATGGTGTGTTGCATATCCTTGGATTAGCATGAAATTTGTTAAATGTGAGCAAACTAATATATGCAAGTGTGCAAATAGTATTTTCTAATGCAAGATGCAAGATGGTTAGAGGTGCTATGGTGATTGCTAGAGGTTTCAGATATGGCACATTGTATAAGTTGTATGCATGCCCTATTGAGTGCAATAGTAATTTTGTGAAAATAAAGTTTGTGGAAGAAGTGAGGGTTTCACCTTTAGCAGATGGTCATGGATTTTGGGTACCCAAGGGTGCTCTTTCTTCTAAAACAAAGTTACCTATAGAGAAAACTATGGTATGGCACCAGAGACTTGGACACATTAGAGAAAAAGGTCTAAGGAACTTGAAAAATAAAAACCTTGTTGAAGGTTTGTTTGATTGTAATCTTGAATTTGATTTCTGTGAGCATTGCATTTATGGAAAACAAAACTGTGTTCAATTTTACTCAAGTTCTCATCAATCTTGTGGCGTATTGGATCTTATTCATTATGATGTGTTTGGTCTTGTAGATGTTCCTTTGATTGGTAAATCCACATATTATGTTTCATTTATTGATGATTAGAGTAGGACATGGGTATATTTTCTAAAGAGTAAATTTGAAGTTTTCAATCAATTTAAAGAATTTAAAGCAATGGTTGAGTTGTAGACCGGAAAGAAAATAAAATATTTGAGGACTAGTAATGGTGGTGAATTTTTCTCTAATGATTTTGATAGATTTTATAAAGATTGTGGTATACATAGACCACAATAATGGGACTCATCTAGACTCGCCAGGACTGAGCGAGTCCTAAGCCAAGCACCCTTGGCCAAGTCTTAGGAGCCTGGACTTAGATGTGACCGAGTCCTGCCATGTCCAAGAGATTCCAGATCCCTAGATGCGGTTGGTGCAGCAAAGGCAAAAAAGGCAAAAAAACATAAAACTAAAGTTTAATATTTTTTTTTTTACTTATATTATCTCCCCAACCCTAAAAGCATCCTCATTTCATTCATTTGGAAAAATAGGATGAGAAGAGAGAGCTATGAAGAAAAAGAAGAGATCATTGTAGGGAAACCAACAAGCTATTGAAGACAAATCCAGGCTTAGATATCATTCCGAAAGCTTCATACGAGCAAGGAGGTGCATTAAGAGCTCATTACCAGCGATTGGGAGGAGTTTTCATTGCATTCCAAGCTATATTTAAGAGGTAAGTTTGATTTTAATTAGTTTTTTGTGTTTTTTTAACAAATAATTCATTGTAATTTGTAAAATCATTGTTTTTTTGAGTTAGCATTATTTTCTTACAAACCCTACTTGCAACTTAAATAATTTTAGAAACCCTACTTGTTATTGCAGCCACTTTCATTTGCAAGTCAAACCATATTTTCATAATGTCTCAAACCCCAGGCAGAAAAGACCTTGCTTGGAAACATGGTGAAATATTTGTCGGAATGAAAAAAGGAGAGGCAAAATGTAAATATTGCAAAACAATATATCATGGAGGCATAAACAAATTGAAATATTATATTCCATGCAAAGCCATCCATGATGTAGTGGGATACACCATAACACCTCCTGAGGCTGTTTGTGAAGTGCAGGTGCAATTAAAAACATTTGAATTGCAAAAAGAAATGAAAAAGAGGAAGAGGCATGAGTTGGTGAGTGTTGGACATGGACCTGGTGCTATTGGAGATGCTTCTTCCATGCCTCCATACCATCCTAGTGCTAGTGCTTCTGCTACTACACCAACTATGCGTACTACTACTAGTACTACTACTCCTAGTGTTGTCAGCGCTGATAATACAAGTGGTAGTGGGAGTGTTAGAATTGGCCCTATTAGCTGTCAAAAACATAGGGTGAATGCCTCAAGAGGCTGCCAATCTCTTGATATGCTTTAGGGTAACAAACAACGTTAAGAGAATTCAACCTTCTACTCTTCAGGTGCTGCTAACCTGGGCGGGTGTACCTTTTTGAATGAAGCAGACTTAACTTATGATTTATCCTTCTGAAATGCTTTCTCCACAATGGCAGATGACAATGAACAAAATGAAATCAAACTTGATAGAAATCTTCAGATCTAAATCCTAAAATCCTTAATTAATAGATATAAAGAAACTGAGTGAATTCAAATAGTGAAATTGCAGAGATCAGTGCCTTATTGGGTATGCAGAGTCAAATGAAATAGAAGTGGGAAACTTATTCTGGCAGAAAATCAAATTGCAGGCATATGATCTGTTCATAACTTGTATAAACAATGCAAGACTATGACCACTAAGCTCTTCTTTAATAATCTAGATGAATCTTCTTGATTATTGTGATTAATGAAAAGGATTTAATCTCTACTTGAGAGAACCAGTCAATTAATCACACAAATACATCAAATGTGCATTGACAAACTAAACATAAACTTTTTATGTCAATTTAAACAACCAGAAAGAATCAAATTGGGGATAGCTTCAACAATACTATTCAATAAGTTCAACATGCAATTGACACTAGAAATAACCTACCACGCTAGCTGATTTTCATTGAATTCGCCATTTTAAAACATGCACATAGTCTCTGATAAGAGAAAATTATTCTATTGTAGCCATTCCTAACTACTGTATGTGATCTAAAATTTGATGATGTTTCAATTACAATCGGGGTGCATATTTATACACCAGCATGAGAAAATAAATCATATTGGAAATCCATGTCGGCCACTGAAGAAATTAGGCTCAAACAATGTCGACCTGCAATGGTTATATGAATTCACATGTCGGCCACATGATTTGTATTTCTGTTATTCACCAGTGAATAGTCGGCAAGAAATAACGCATCATCCTGCCAAAGGAAATTCAAAAATGTCTGCCCATGCGCTCCTTGCTTTATTCGCACTCGTTGTAGCTCATCCGGGTCAGTGAGATGTCACTTAGACCATTCTGTGTCTTACCGATATGCCTCTTACCACCTGTATATCGTTACAGCACCCTGTTGGTCACACTGAAGCCACATAGTACTCCTTTGTTCCCATTGTGTTTTGCTATAACACTGCGACGTCGGAGAGATGTCACACAACAAGTATCATGTCTTACCAAGAACCCCCTTTATTTTTCACATGTCGCCGTGACTTATGATTTCTCCTACCGATGAGCCCATCTATCTTATGTATGTCGCTGAGACATTTCAAACTCAGGGAGAAGTCCCACAAAAATTATCGAGTCATACCAAAATCCTTAGGATTACTTTATATCGCCAAGAGAGTTCCGATCTCATACCGACAAGCCTCCTTAATCTCGTTCACAGTCACCGTAACATCCATTTGTCGGGAGGACCTCTTGTAGATAACAATGTTTCACTGAAAGTCTTCAATCATGTCATTCCCTAGTCGCCGAGACAAGGCAACACTTAAGCCGACAAGGATCCACTATCGCGACAACTTCCAACTTTCAGTGAGACGTCATGTAGAGCATTTTATTACATCGAACAACTGATCACACCAAGATACTAAGAGAATTCAAAACTCTTGCTAAAACAACTTAGCAAAATCCACCTTGAACATTGTCGGCAAGACCTGACCCTTTCGCCATGACTTCCTGCACAAACTCATGCCTGGCCGAAACAAAACCCAAATTTCATTCGGCAAGACACCACAAACCTTATGCCGACAGAGTCCACATATGTCTCATCGGTGAGACCCTCCCGCATTTGTCGAGACTTACTCTGAATCCACCATAGTCTCACTAAAAGTATATTTAAAGAGAATCCATGTGTAAGGTCGGCAAGACCAAAGGTCACTCACCAAGACCTTACAATGAGAGCCATGACTCCCCCTGATATGCATCCATCAGTTGCCGATCGCCAAGACAATTAGAAATTGCTAAGACCTTAGCCCAACGGCCAAACACATGTTGATATGCCCATCCTCAGTCGCAAAAACAACACGAATGTCATGCCAATAGCCACCCATAGGAAAAAACCAGTCACTGTAACAGAGAAAAATTCTAGCCGAAACACCTGCAACAAACGAATGTTAACTCACAAGCAACATGGGTTGGGGAGACAGTAAAGGACCTATGCCAATATGGACCCAGACATGAAAAATGCAAAACTCGATTGATTCAATGGGGCAATATGGCAAACTATAGATGAAATATGCATATGGTAGGACCAAATTAGGAAATTTATGAGTGAAATCATATGTAAAAACATCAGATTTTTACAGTTCTAACAGGCCCTAGAGTTCATAAATCTAGGGTGGACTCATATTTTGTACCATGCAGTATGCTTTGTTCCCAACCATCGCTTGATAGAATGGGTTGGAACAAGGATGCACATGATGCAGCCAAAAAATTTTGGTAGACTTCTAGTACTATTGCACCATTCCCTTCCATGTAACTAGGTAATTCTTTTTTTTTAATTGTTTTAAATTTTATATTTAAATTTTAGAATCTAGATGTATCTCATTATCAAATTCAAGTTTAAAGTTAAAACTTAAAACTTTTCATTTTACAATACTTATCTAAGTAACTCATTAATTTATTTATGACATGTTTTAGGTCTCCTTTTTGGAAAAACATGGTTGATTCCATAACCATATGTGGGGTGGGGTTCAAAGCCCCTACTAAAGATGAATTAAAGGGCCCACTTTTGACTCAAAATGTGGTAGATGTAAAAGCACAATTAGAGGAGCAACACTTGCAGTGGAGGAGGTTGGGTTGCACCATCATGATTGATGGTTGGACCAATAGGAGAAATAGGACACTGCTTAATTTTCTAGTTTCCTACGGAGGTAATTGTACTTCCCTAAATGCATTGATTAATTTGAAATTTGAATTTGATTTAGTGATTAATAATTTAATATGGTTGATTTATGTTTTTTAATTTATTGAATAATTGATTTTTCTTTTTTTTTCAGGTGACACCATCTTCATCAAGTCCATTGATGCTTTTGCCCAATTCAAAAATACCACATAACTTTGTGAGGCTATAGAGGAGGTGATAGCTAAGGTGGGCAAAGAGAATGTAGTTCAAGTGGTGACAGATAATGTAGCAAATTATGTTGCTGCTAGTAGATTATTGATGGAGAGACACCCTACTATATTCTGGACTCCATGTGTCGCCCATTGCATTGACCTCATGTTGGAGGATCTTGGCAAGCTCCTGTGGATCAAAACATGTGTGGATGCTACAAAAAACATTTGCAAATTTGTATACAATCACACATGGGTGCTTAACCTTATGAGGAAATACACGGGTTTGAGGGAGTTGGCTCGTCCTGGCATCACTAGGTTTGCAACAAATTTTATCACATTGCAATCCTTGATTCAGTCAAAGGAAGCTTTAAGGAACATGTTTGTTGTTGAGGAGTGGTCTTCCTCATCCTATCCTACAAGAACTATAGGGATTGTTGTGGCTTATTGCATTTTTGATGAGCCAAAGTTTTGAACACCAACGGAGGAGATTGTGAAGGTAAAATTTTATTCTTCATTATATTTTAATTTTTATTGATATTTTACTTTTATTTGTTTATTTTTGTTCACACTTAAGTTAATGTTTCACAATGTTTGTATTTTATCGAGCCCTTGTTAGTTCTCCTACGAGTTGTTGATGGGGATAATCCCATAATGGGCTACATATATGAGGGAATGGATACGGCCAAAGAGGCCATTAGATCCGTCTATGGTGGAGTTGAGGAGAAGTATCATCCCATTTGGGAGATCATTGATAGGAGATGGCAACACCAACTTCATAGGCCTATCCATGCAGCCACATGTTTCCTAAATTTGGCCTTCCAATTCATCCATGATTTTTGTACAGATAGAGAGATTCTTAGTGGGCTCTACTCGATGATAGAGTGGATGTTGTCTGTTGTTACTACAAAAATAGTGCACGAGATAGATGCCTTCACTAAGGCACAAGGAGACTTATTTGCATGAATTTTTTGCAAAGAGAGTAGGACAATATTACAGCCAGGTAAAAATATATTTAAGGGCATAATTTTTATCTTTTATATTATAATTTATTATTAAATGTTGAAATTGAAACTTGAAATGACATTGATTTTGTTTCTTTTTCTCATCTCAAATAGTTGGTAGGAGATGCTTGGTTCTGATACACTGACCCTTCAAAATGTTGCCATTCATATATTAAGCTAGCCATGCAGTTCATCTGGTTGTGAGTGCAATTGGAGTATGTTTGAGCACATACACTCCAAGAAGTGCAATAGACTATCACTGGAGAGGATGAATGATCTGGTATATGTTCATTACAACCTTCATCTCAGATACAGGAAGATTTTTTACCATGACTACACCCTGATCAAGCTAGAGGAGGTTGATCCATAATCTGAGTGGATCATTGAGGCTACATATACATACTTTAGTGATGAGGACCTTGATTGGGGGGACTAGGCAGATAGAGAGGTTGAGGTTGTAACCATGGCTAAGGATTAGGCTAGAGCATGAGGAAAAACAACTATTGTTGGTGAGAGTGGCATGGAGAGTCAGACACAGGCAAAGACTATGGTTGCAGTTGCTACATCATCGAGGACCCTTAGAAGCCTTCGTAGGAAGGATGCTGGCTCCACTAAGCCATAGAATTGTGGCTATTTTTTTGATATTTCATATTTATATGGAACATTTGATATCATGGATTTCATATTCCATGAGTTTTGTATACATTTGACTATATTTATAATTTTATATATCTAAGTATGTTATTTTCTTCAGTAGCTCGACTACAATTTGTGTTGTATACTTGTGTATGTGATCAAATTTGCTTCTATTTAATGATGTTATTGTGTCTTTAAGGTTTATTCAATAAAGGGTTCTTAAAAAAAGTTTTAAATCCTTAAAAATCTCTAAATTTCTAGGGTTTTTCAACTTTTTTCATTTTGTCAAGTTTGCGCTAAGTCCGAGCATCGAGTCTGAGTCTCGAGTCTCAATACCCTAGCTGAGTCCAAGCCAAGTCTGAGTCTCATCACTATGACATAGAAATAAGACAACTCAGTATTCTCCACAACAGAATGGAGTTGTAGAAAGAATGAACAGGACACTAATGGAGAAGGTTAGGGGTATGTTGAGTGGTGTTGGCCTAGAACAAAGGTTTTGGGCTAAAGTTATTGTCACTATCTGTTACTTGATTAATAGGTCTCCTACATCAGCTCTTGTTGATAAGATGCCTATAGAGGCATGGTTGGGTCACAAGCCTTCATTAAGACATCTTAGAGTTTTTGGTTGCAAGGCATATGCACATGTGCCAAAGGAGAAGTGAAAAAAGTTGGAGAACAAGGCTGTGAAATGTATCTTCATTGGATATAGTTATGGTGTGAAAGGATACAAGCTTTGGGAACCTTTTGCACAAAAGTTTAGATATAGTAGAAGTGTTATTTTTAGAGAAACTAAGCCTTCTTCTATCACATTGCAGCCAGAGCAAAGTAAATAGGAAGATCTGATTCAATTTTCTTCTACACCTAAGAAATTTGAATCGAGGCCCAAGGATAGACAAGAAGTTGAGGAGAGCTCGTCTAGCTCTAGATCTTCACAAGAGGATGAAGAACCTCCAACTCATCATGGTCATAGGTCTACAAGGAATAAACAATCACCTGAGTGGTATACACCTGATGATTGTAGATGTATTTTTTCTTTGAATACTAACATGGATGAACCCAAATTTGTAGAAGAGGCATTAGGTATGAATGATGTAGAATCATAGAAGATTGCTATGGATGAATAAATGATATCTTTGAAAAATAATGATACATGGGATCTTGTACCATTTCCTGAAGGATGAAAACCTATTGGTTGCAAATGGGTGTTCAAGAAAAATATTGGTTCAGAAGGAGTTATTGAGAAGTACAATGCAAGGTTGGTTGTGAAAGGTTACTCTCAAGTTGAGGGTGTTGATTATGGTGAGATATTCTCTCATGTTGCAAAAATGACATCCATTAGATTTTTTCTTGCTATTGTTGTTGCTTATGATTTAGAGGTTGAGAAAATGGATGTGAAAAATTATTTCCTTCATGGTGATTTGGAGGAGGATATCTATATGACATAGCCAGAGCACTGTGTGGTGAAAGGTAAAAGTAAGTTGGTTTGTAAGTTGAAGAAATCTTTGTATGGCTTAAAACAGAGTCCTAGGATGTGGTACCAAAAATTTGATACATATGTGTTGAGTTTGGGATTTGAGCATTCTAAATCAGATCATTGTGTTTATTATAAAACTAGTGGTGATCATTTTTTGTTTATTACATTATATGTTGATGATATGTTATTTATTGGAAAAGGGAAAGGTATGATTTCAGAACTAAAATCTTAACTTGTTGCTAAATTTGAAATGAAAGATCTTGGTGTAGCTAGACACATTCTTGGGATGGAAATTAAAAGAGATAGAGTGAAAAAAAAAGCTATGGCTTGGCCAAGTTAATTATGTCAATTCAATTTTATAGATATTTAACATGTAGGATTGTAGACCATTGTTTGTTCCCCTTTCTGTTGGAACAAAGTTATCTATTTTAGATTTTCCAACGTCTCCATCAAAAATGGAAGACATGAGAAAAGTGCCTTACCAAAGTGTAGTTGGAAGTTTGATGTATGCTATGGTTTGTACCAGACCAGATGTTGCCCAAGTAGTGGGAGTTATTTCCAGATATTTTTTTAATCCTAGTAGAGTTCATTAGGATGCAGTTAAAAGAGTCTTCAAATATTTGCGTGGTACTTCAGATTATTCCTTGTGTTATCATAGTAATGTGACTAGAGATGATATTTCCCTTGATATTTATGGTTATGTGGATTCAAACCAGGTAGGTGATATTGATAGCAAATGATCCACTAGTGCTTATGAGTTTACTTTAGTTGGTGGAGCAATTAGTTGGATGAGTAAGCGACAGGCTGTAGTTTCTTTGTCCACTATTGAAGAAAAGTATATGGCAGCTACTTATGCTTGTAAAGAATCCATTTGGCTTAAGAGATTATTTTCAGATATTAGAATAAAACAAGGTGTAGTGACAATCAGAGTGTGATATGTCTAGCAAAGAACCCGACATTTAATGCCAGGACCAAGCACATTGATGTATAGTATCATTTTGTTCGAGATATGGTCGAAGATGGTAGGGTGAAACTAGTTAAGGTAGAGACTTTGATGAATGTTATAGATTCCTTAACTAAGCCTATGAGCATAGAGAAGTTTAGATGGTTTTTAGAGATTATGGGCCTTTCAACCCCTAGCAATTAAGAGACAATTTTTACTCCCTCTCACTACTCTTGCAAGGTGTTTGACAAGTGGGAGATTTGTTGGGAAACTGTGTATCAACCTTGCAATTATATATGATTTATTGTTGATAAGATGTGTTTGTTTGTGTGTGTGTGTATATATATATTTCCTAGTTACACTGATAGGAGTATACAATGGCAGGAAGGGGGGAGAGTGGGATGCGTATGAACAATTTTTTGTTAAATTTTTCAAGAAACTTCTAAAATAGCTAACATAGATTAGATAAATGATACATTGTGAATATAGAATGTTAATTATTAGATTTTAGATTTAATGGTGGATATTTTGTTGGTCTATCTTTCCCTAGAATATAATCCTATTTTATGAGGGCACTGTATTACGGCTACAGTAGAGAGAGATGGTGATGCATTATGAGAGTTTGATAACAATCATGTTGTCTCTTGATCTCTAAGTGGTGATACTCCTATGAGAAGCTTGCTCTGAAAGTATATTGTAATCTTTTTGATTTACTGAATGATATATTGGGTGGCTTTTGGAGTGGGGTTTTTTCTCCTGAAAGGGTTTTCCCCACATAAATCATTGTGTCATGATATGCATGATATTTCATTTATTTTTGTTTAAGTTTTTCTAATTGTTAAAGATCTATAAAAAATTTGCATTATTCTCCTCTCAAGATTAGTGTAGGAAGTTGTTTCACTACCTTAGCTTCCTTATAATTGGCATGTGTCATTATCACTCTAGGTTAGCACTATCATTCTTCATTAGCATTGTCATTCCATTTCTATTTTTCACTAATGCATATCTACACCCTGGACAGTTGCATATACTCATATGACTACCTTTTATAATACAATCTACCTCCATGACAATTTTTTGATGTCCAATGACTAATATACCTTGCTTGGTGACTATGATAGTTTTCATAGTTTCATGCAACATCATCTTTTTGACTTCAATTGTAGGTGACTAAAAACATGACTATGTTCTTGATTTGTAGCACTGTGTTTTCTTGTTCTCTAACCCCATCATTATCTTTTCCCCTATAGGTGTTATCAATCATCAAAAAATGAGATTGAGAAGGTTCATCTTTAAACATGAGTACAATTTCCATAGTCCTCACCCTTATGATACTTTCCCTTGAGAACTTTTTCAAGGTTGATGTAGGTTCACATGTGATATGAAGTGTCCTTAGGCACCCTGTAGGTTATGAGCTTGTAGCCCTCCACAGAGATGATTTTGATATAAATTTCATCTTATACCTGATAATGGGGATCTAAAACCTGATTTAGATACCATTATAATTCTTATTAGACATGTGTGAAAATCATATGGGGTTAATTTGTATAGAATTGGCCAAAACTACTTACAGTCAAATTAGGCCTCTTTCTAAGGACTGTTATGGAAAAACAATTAGTAAATGGATTAGTCAAGTCTTGAAATTCATATGGAAGGTGTATTTAGGCATATATAACATTCCTAAATAGTCCCTAGTCTTGAACATTCCTAAAATACAAGAATTTGCACTAAAAATAGACAAATTGCCATGTAAAAGCTAGAAAATCAAGGGCTTTGTGGAAAAGGAACTTGCATGTGTTAAAAATCATGAAACTTAGCATATCAACCCATATACCTATAATCATCGATAATCCAAAATTTTGAAAAATTTAGATGGTGGAATCAAAAGTTAAGCCTATGCCCTAGTTTGAGGCCTAAACCAACAATTCCAACAAAAGTTAAGCATTGTAAAGTTGTAAAGGCGTGTAACTTCAATTTTGTAACTCGTGTGAAAAAATGGACTATTCCAACACATTTGAATGGGTACATTTAGGCTAAGAATGGTTCTCTTTCACACCCAAACACATTGAATTAGTCTAAGCTATGTTGAACCAGCTCAATCCCTTATGAATCCAAAGTACAAAATGGTTGCAACTTTTCACGGGTTGTTCCTCGAAAACCATGACACTTAGAAAATTTTCATATAAGTCTACGGGATCATGTTAGGCCCCTCTACAATAACCTCTCTTAGTTTTTGATATCTTAAAGGCATTTTCCAGTGGTGAAAACTTTTCAATTGATGGAAAAAGTGTCAAATGAAAGCAGTGTAAAGTTGCAAAGGGGTGTAACTTTCATTATGCAGCTCGTGTGACCAAACATACTATTCCAACATGTCTGAATGGATATGTTTAGGCTATGCATGGTTATCTTTTAAACCCAAACACGTCGAATCAATTCAAGCTACATTCAACCAACTCAATCCCTTAAGAGTCCAAAGTGCAAAATGGCTACAATATTTGACAAGCTATTAATCAAAAACCATGATGCTTAGAAAATTTTTGTCTAAGGTTATGAGATTTTGTTGGGCACCTCTACAATAACCTCTCTCAGTTTTTGATACCTTAAAGGAATTTTCTAGTGGTAACGACTTTTTAGTTAATGGAAAAAGTGTCAAATAGAAGTAGTGTAAAGTTGCAAAGGGGTGTAACTTTTGTTTTACAACTTGTGTGATCAAATAGATTGTTCCAAAATTTCTAGATGGGTATGTTTAGGCTAGGAATTACCCTCTTTCACACCCAAACATGTCGAATCAACCTAAGCTACATTCAATCAACTCAGTCCCTTAAGAGTCCAAAGTGCAAAATGGTTGCAATCTTTGATGGGCTATAACTCAAAAAATGTGACACTAAAAACTTTTTGTCTAAGGCTATAGGATTGTGTTGGGCCCCTTTACAATAGCCTCTCTTAGAATTTTATTTCTTGAAGGCATTTTCCAATGGTGGAAAATTTTCAGTTCATGGAAAAGGTGTCAAATGCAAGTAGTGTAAAGTTGCAAGGGGTGTAACTTTCATTCTACAACTCGTGTGTCCTAACAAACTATTCCAACACATTCCTATGGGTATGTTTAGGATAGGAATGGTCCTCTATCACACCTAAACATGTCAAATCAATCTGAGCTACGTTCAACTGACTTAATCCCTTAAGAGTCCAAAGTGCAAAATGGTTGCAATATTTGACGAGCTATTACTCAGAAATTGTGATGCTTAGAAACTTTATTTCTGAGGCTCCAAGATTGCATTGGGATCCTCTATAATAACCTCTCTTATATTTTGATATCTTAGAGGTGTTTTTCAATGGTGACGACTTTTCAATTGAAGGAAAAAGTGTCAAATACAAGCAATGTAAAGTTGTAAAGGGATGTAAATTTTTTTCTACAACTCATGTGACAAAAAAAACTATTCCAACACATTCAAATGTGTACACTTAGTCTATACATGGTCCTCTTTTGCACCCAAACACGCGGAATCAGTCTAAGCTATGTTCAACCAACTCAATCCCTTAAGAGTCCAAAGTGAAAAATGGTTGCAATCTTTGATGGGTTGTTACTCAGAAATTGTGATGCTTAGAAACTTCTCATCTAAGGATAAAAGATTGCATTGGGCCCCTCTACAATAACTAAGCTCTTAGTTTTTGATATCTTAGAGGCGTTTTCTATTGGTGACAACTTTTCAGTTAATGGAAAAAGTGTCAAATGCAACCAGTGTAAAGTTGCGAAGGAGTGTAAATTTTGTTATGCAACTCGTGTGACCAAACGGACTGTTCCAACACATCTAGATGGGTATTTTTAGGCTAGGAATGGTCCTCTTTCACACCTAAATATGTCAAATAAGTGTGAGCTATGTTCAACTAGCTCAATCCCTTAAGAGTCCAAAGTTCAAAATGGATGCAATCTTTGATAGGTTGTTACTCAAAAATTGTGATGCTTAGAAGCTTCTTTTCTAAGGCTACATGATCATGTTGGGCCCCTCTACAATAACCTCTCTTAGTTTTTTATATATAGGATGAATTTTTTAGTGGTGACGACTTTACAGTTGATAGAAAAAGTGTCAAATACAAGTAGTGTAAAGTTGCAAAGGGGTGTAACTTTCGTTCTGCAACTTGTGTGACCTAATTGACTATTCCAACATGTATGTATGCGTATTCTTAGGCTAGGAATGGTCCTCTTTCACACCCAAACATTCAAAATCAGTCTGAGCTATGTTCAACCAACTCAATCGCTTAAGAGTCCAAACTGTAAAATGGTTGCAATCTTTGATAGGTTGTTACTTGGAAACTATGATGCTTAGAAACTTTCCATCTGAGGCTATGGGATTGTGTTGGGCCTATCTACAATAAAATCTCTCATTTTTTGATGTCTTGAAGGCATTTTCTCATGGTGATGAATTTTCAATTGATGGAAAAAGTGGTGTTAGATGTAAGCAATGTAAAGTTGCAAAGGGGTGTAACTTTCATTCTGCAACTCGTGTGTCCAAACATACCATTCCAAAACATCTAGATGGGCATGTTTAGACTAGGCATGGTTCTCTTTCACACCCAAACACATTGAATCAATCCAATTTGTGTTTAACTCACTCAATCCCTTCAGATGGCATTAAAAAAAAAGGAAAAGAGAGATTCATGTGACAATTAACAAGTATGAGATCTCCACACAAGAAGACTATGATTGCATGAAAGAGGTAAAACATCTGGGTGTCAAAATATTTGTGAAAAAGAGAAAATATACAAAAAACACCATGTTAAGGAATAGGGGAATTGATGTATGAGGCTTAGGATTAATCCAGAAATCCCAGGCTTCACACCACTTGCATGAACAGTCATGAGTGATGGGTTTGATTAATTGGTATAAGAAGGTTGAGGGTTGATCTGTACATTCTTGGCTCCATACCACTTATAGGAAGTCATGAGTGAAAGTTTCCAATGGGTAATTAACTAACTCAATAGGTTTTGGATTTAAATGAAATCACATAACAAAAGACAATCTTACCTAGATGGGTTTGGCTATAGTGAATGTTATTCTAAATGAGATCAATGGTAGAACCAATTGACCAACATGCAATTGAATTGATTTGTCTTCCATATATTTGTGTGGAGGGGATTTAGAATATTATTTGAGTTGGATGCTCTTGTGTAAGCATGAGTACAACCCTTGGAAATGAAATATGGAGGTTGGTGAGTTGTAGTTTCAAAATATAAATATACAATGACTCTAGAAATGAGTGTAAAAGACAAGTAGATTGAATAAGTGTGTAATCCAGAAGAAGGAAAGTTAATAGAGGGTTTTAGATGTTCTTGAAAATTCCCCAATGCATTTGAAAGACAAAATTGACTTGTAAATGTTGCAAGATGATAGTGGAAATAAGGAAGCACAACTTCAATTTTTTTTTGTAAATCTCTCTTTCAATGTGTGTTTGAGTTATTTACTTTCTTACTTTCATCCAAATAATTCAATAATTGAAGCACATAAGAAAGCATATGAATGATATGTTCAATTGATTAGAAGCATAGTTCTTACTTATAAGAGTAAGTAACATAAGACTTTACTAATATACAATCTAAAGAATCAATGTGCTCATTTACTACACTATTATCTTACGGATTTCAAGGGCCACATGTTAGCAATAACATAAAAGGAATGTGAAAAATGGCCTATAAGCATTGTAGGCATGTGTTTGAGCATGCACACGATTGCATAATGAATATAAGATCTAGATGGAAGCCATAGTGGTGGGAAATATAATTTTGTAGCCTTTTATATATTCATTCAATATTGTAGAACATTGAATTATCACATAAGTAAATGATAAATCCTTGGTGAATAATTTTTGAAAATATTGAAGTTGTTTAGCATCAACTAATAAATTTGTTTAGCACTAATTAATAAATATTCAAGACAAACCATGAAGGAAAGAAATAAGAAATGCTAGGGCTAACCAAATGCTAAATTTCAAGACCATGAGAAAATGAAAGATGTAATAAGTGAAGTATACATTGGAAGCATGAAGCATACACGTAATATGTGAAGTATACACATGAATAAGTGAAGTATACATTGGAATCATGAAGCATACATTGGAATAAGTGAAGTATGCACATGAATAAGTGAAGCATACACATGAATAAGTGAATCATACATGTGAATAAGTGAAGCACAAGTACTCAAATACACGTAATCCATGAAGTATACACACGAATACAAAGTATACACATGAATAAAAAGTATATGCATGAATACAAGGTATACACATGAAAACAAGAAAGTCGTAAAGTATACATTAGAATACACATAAGTCAAAAAGTATACACATAATTTGTAAAGTATACACTTGAATACACGTAACTCATATCTATTGAAGCATGGATTTATAATGAAAATATGGACACCATCAATAAAAAATATTTATATTAACCAAATAGCCATGTAGGCATACATCAATATATGTCGATATAAGTATAAAATATATATATAATAGCCATATAGGCTTACAAGAATGTCATATAGGCATACAATGTCAAGTATATGCAATACAAAATATGTCCAAAAATTCCATATAGGCATACAACAAAGTATCCCACTCAAAACTCATTGCCCTCTAGGTGAATGAAAAAAATGGTTTCCCTTTGGTGGTCAGGTGGATGGCGATGCGTATGCCACTCATTTACCCTAAACTCGAGGGCTCCTCCTCATGGGGTTTAGTTCCTCATCAAGCTTCAATTGTTACAATAACAAGTAAAGACATTAATATAAATAAATTACATTATAAAAAATGATATATTTAACAAAATAATCACTTGATGCCACTAGACGAGCTCTCTCCTCACATGAAATATTCACATTCTCATGTTGTGGCATGCCCAAGTCCTAGAGAAACCATCCAAATATAAATTAAAGTATGAATCAATAACCATTTGATTTTTCACTAACTAACAACTATAACAATGAATGTAATTTTAAATTTACTAATCTACCTCATACCCCCATAAGAGGCATCGAGTTGTCTATTGCATAAGATACTCTTTGCTCCATTACCCTATCCACATCTAGAGGTGATTTTTCTTGCAACATTTGAAAAATAAAACAACAAATTATTCAATCACAAAAAGTAGAATAGTGATGCAAGTCATGGCTTATAATGAATGAGATAATCAACAAAATTTTGAGTACTTATTGAACTATATATTTCTTACTATTATGCTTACTATTTTCCCTATCCATAGCTTGTTCGAAAACACCTGTTTTAGGCTTTTATCCATAGCAGTGTTGCAGTGAACTATTTCATAAGATTATTTCATAGATATGTACGAAAAGTGTGGTAGCATAGACAAGGCAGTGAACTATTCAAAAACAGGCCTCAAAGAAATGTGGTCTCATGGCACGATGGAATGTAATGAAAATTTTGTTTTTCATGGCATTCCATCACCATGAGATCACATTTCTTTGAGGCATTTTTTTCAAACATTTCATTTCCTTCTCTATGATATTATGTTGGGATGGGGTGGATGGTATAGTGCGGTATTGGTTATGAGATGGAGGGGGATCATGAGATGAAGAGGGGTGGGTGTTTTGATCATGAGGGGAAGAGGATCATTAGATGGGGTGGAAGTTGTAATTTTACACCATAGTTTGAGAATGATCACATAATGGAGTGGAAGATGTACTTTGATCTGGACATGGAAGGATGTCATTAGATGAAGTGGGGGAGAGAGGATTGTGAGAGGGGCGATGAAGGAATATCTTGATCTTGAGATGGAAATATATCATTAGATGAGATGGAAGAGACATGTTCTTGATTGGAAATGGGATCATGAGATGGAAGGAGATCATATGATGGATGAGAAGGGTTTCCTTGATCTTTATATGGAGAGGAATCTATGTTAGCATGCTTTGGACTAGGAGATGGACATAGTTCATTTGATATGCATGGTTTCATGAGGGAGGGAGGTTTTATAGACTCTTCAACTTAGATAGATGGATTGATAGGGGATTCATTTAATATTTATGGTATTATGGTTTGTCTTGATGTGGAGGTGATGAAGATGGATGCATGATATGGGAAGATTGTAGTACTTTGTTTTTGCATGTGGGGAAACAACCACCTTTGCAAATAGTCCTTGGAGGAAGTTATTATGAGAGACATGGGATGACTTTGCTTGGTAATAGTGGGGTGATGTGGATTTTAAGGATGTGGGATATGAAAGTGGAATAAGAGGTGGAAAATTCCATGGATTGGTAAATTGAGGATGAGGATGAGGATCTTGAAAAGGATTTGGAGAGGAATTTTGGCTAAATGCTTGGCTTCTATTCTTAAGGCAGTGAGTTGTTTGAAAAAATTCCTCAAAGAAATGTGGTCTCATGGTGATGGAATAGCATTCCATTACCATGAGACCACATTTCTTTGAGGTAGTTTTTAACACAACTCACTACCTTGTCTATGTTATTGCTTACTATTATACTTTGATAGATTTTTTCCAAGCATCCATATTTTATTGGAAAGCACTTGTTTTAGGATTTTAGCCATAGCAGCAAGGAAGTGGACTATTTGATAAAATGCTTTGGTAGACATGTATGGAAAATATGGTAGCATAGACAAGGCAGTGAATTGTTTGAAAAAATTCCTCAAAGAAATTTATCTCATGGCAATGGAAATCACCATGAGACCACATTTCTTTGAGGAATTTTTTCAAACAACTGATTGCCTCATCTATGCTATTGCTTACTATTATGCTTCCATAGATTTTTTCCAAGCATCCATAGCATAGACAAGACAGTGAACTATTTGAAAAAATGCCTCAATAAAATGTAGTCTCATGGAATGCCATGACAAGAAAATGCAATTGGAAGTTGCTCCTAGTTATTACTTATGTTGTGTGAAGTAATTGCATCACTACTTACGCTAACTTTCTAAAAACCTATATTGTAATTGAAATTTTTTTATCTATAAAAATCTAGTTATTAGTTATGCAATGTGAAGTAATGCTTTGAGTTTGAAAGATGTGCAATGCAATGTAATCAATGATATGAATATAAACTACACAAATCTATTAAGTACAATTCAACAGTTAAACTCTTTATTCTATTACCTGTGTGAAGGTTTGTACTCCACTGGCACTAGGAGGTGTTGCCATGAAACCTCCAATATAAACCTATTCAACATCCAAAATTAGATATTAGAATACCATTCATATAACAATGCTATTCACATGTAATATTTATAATTGTTTACTAGTTACATACCTCAGTAGTAGATGCAGTGGAGTAAAAAACAGGTGGAGGGTCGATGTAAATAGTATCAACACTATGACCTTGAAATTTTATTACAATCATTAAAATAAATTAGTTAATCTTGCATTTCAAAAATGAAATTTAATAAATTAAATTCAATGAACATGCTAACATTTACTTGAGTATTGAGGTTGAAAGCCTTTTTCAACATGGCATCTATCATTACCAACTAGGTAGTTGCAGACCTATCCTGTGTACCAACCTCCTGAATGTTTGTGGGATCATACATACAGGACAACCTAAAAACCTGATAAGAATGGGGTGGAACCCTACCCCTCAAACTCTCCCCTAGCTAACGTTGTATTGCAGGATTGACATGTTAAATGATACTTTGGGTCAGAGAGCTAATAGACTATAAAGAGTCCACCTCAACACTCTCCTTCATGATGGAAGGGATAGAAATGTGCTCATAAGCCAACCTAGCAAGTGCTCATCTCCCTTGCCACTAAGGATCCTGATTTGCACTTGGTCTATCCTATGCTGACCCACGACCTCTCCCCTAAAAGTCCTGCATGTCAAAATAGTTGAGGATGAACTTGCAGTAGATTTTTCTCAAGAAATATTCAGGGACCTCGTTATTGTTGCATGATATATGGTCAAAAACCATTAATCACCTCTTGTAAAGCTTGTTCATAATCCCTTGGTGGTTGCACCAATGGATAGGAAACCTCATGCTATTAAGGTCAAGAGTTTGATTTGTATGTGGGTTACTGAATAGTGAGCACAAATCTTTTTCTTTTTTTTTTCATTTTTTACTTGTTTGTATGATAATTTATCTGCATAAAAATCCCTACACTCCTACCTCATATCTTCCCAACCACTTAATTTCTTGCTAATTGCATCCACACTTTTTAACATAGCTTGAAGTGAATTTGCAAGTGTGGTTCTTTCCAAGGTTGAACTTACAGGATCATTCAACCTCACAATTAACTCCTTAATTTGTTTTTTTGTTGTTTTCAATTTCCCCCATTAATTTTTTTTGAGTTCCAAGAGGATGTTGATGAATTGTTGGAGGAGTTTGTTTTTGTGGTTGTTCATCAAGATTTTATTCATGTGCTTACATTCATGAGGAGAAAGATTTTGAGGAGGATTTTCAAGTTAATTTTCAACTCCTATAAATTAAAGAAATGAACATCACAAACAACATAAATTTACCTATTTAACAATAAATTCACAAAAAAATATAAATAATGCTTACTCCTCTAACCTCCTCATTGACATGGTGGCATCTTGGCAAAGAAATTGCAAGATTTGATGAAGAAATTGCAATATTTTACCTCTCTAGAACATGAGCATGCTATCACAAGGTTTGCTAGTCGTGGGATAAGAAAATATGATAGTGAAATGAAATAAATTTGATTTTCTTTTTATTTGTTATAATAGACTACTCGTATTATAACATGCTCATGTTATAACCCGCTTGCACTTGCATTATAGGCTCTGTGTGACCAAGACTTAGTTGAGAAGTCACACCAAGCCATAATGTGAGTGCATTATAGCACGCTCACATTATAGCCTTTCAAAAAAAATTAAAAAAATTGACCACTTTTTGGCCCCCCAACTTTTTGCATCCACCCTGCAATTACATAAGGTTTATTGTTAATAGGTAAGCGCAAGGGGATTGTAGGGGTACCCCCCTTCTATGGGTTTGGAGGGATCATCCCCCTAGTGGGGTTTCTAGGGAGCACATGCCTCAGCGGGGGCTTAGGGATAGCACCTTTGAAAGCCAAATTTTATGTATATTTTATTATTGTAAATCTAAACCATTCATCATTAGGTCTCAAATCTGATGGTAGATATTTTTTTGGATTGAATTTCCCTAGAAGGAAACCCTATTTTATGAGGGAATTGTATTACAGTTGTATATTGTGATGTATTTTGAGATTCTAATAGCAATCGTGTTGCCTCTAGATCTTTGGTTGGTGATACTCTTGTGAAGTCTAGTTTTTGGGATTCCCATTCCCATATTTTCAATTCTCTTCTCCCTCCCACTTTCCCTTAATCTTCTTTGACCCTTTCTTTGTATATTGACATGATTTAAGAGATAATTTAAATATGATAAAAATTACATGTATTGATGTTGTTAATCTATACAAGAATAATGCCAATAATGGCATTGGTTGAGTTGTTGTGCTGTTATTATTGCCATCAAGGTTCAAACCCCATTAGGGTGGAATTGAACATTGATATTTTATATTGGGGATGAGGTCACCCATTTGTGACCTCACCAGTTCATAGCTCCAGGTCAAAAGTGTTTACCCTCTTAATAAAATATATATATAAGAATAATATACATCTTCTTTTCTCGTGAACATCGCCAATGATTAGTGAACCACATAAATTTTGTTAACTCCATTTTTTTGGGTATTTATTTCCTTTTATCATTGTAGACTATACTCTATTTTTTTGCCCTATTTTATCTTAACAATACCTTCAAGCTCTAGTGAAGTCATTTTTCTTGAAGTTGTCTCTATGAAAATTGATAGTTTTATAGCAAACATGAAGAAATGAGAGCTTGGTGGTAATCTAGTCTAATGAAGCATTTCAAAACTAAAATAATAGAACTCCTTTAAAGCTCTTTATTTTATTTCAAGGGTTTTTACAATGTTGATATAATTTCTTTCAATTTATCACAACATGCACATGTTTTATCATATGTTTGAACAATTTATGGAAATTTGAAATGTACACTAATGATTTGCAATAAAAAAAAGGTTTAAGGAGATGATTCTCATAGGTGGTGAAGGATGTGTCTTTTCAACATGCTCCTTAAATTGTGTATGCTCATGATCTTTCACCATTTACTTTTCTTTTAAATGAGGGAAGTATTTGTTCTTTCTTTACTATCAAACATTGTTTTATTTAATTATTATCTTTTTGAGATTTATTGAACCATATCTATAGGTTTAAGTTAATATTTTTTTCATATATTTATGGTTCTTTTAAGATTATATGAAATTATGTACATAGTTGTTCTACTATTGTAAATTATTAGGATTATGTAATATTTATGGTGCAACTTCCACAATAAAGAATGCTTATAAATATCATGGAGGTTTTGTATATAAAAATCTTATAATGCATTTTATACCATAAAAATTCAAGATTCTTAAAAAAAATGATTTGCTTATAACAATATTGAAAATTCTACCATGATAAAAATAAATTAAAAAAATTAATTAACATAGAGGGGTAAAAATTTATTAAAACAAGAAGAAATATAAAGCAAGAGCATTACATAGCCCTATCAATCTCCACCAAGTGATCCAACTATTGAGACAGATTCAGGGGTAATTGACCCCGATCCAGCAAATTCCAATCGTGAATATGAGTAGATGCCCATTTATCCAAACAATCAGCAACACCATTCCATTCTCTAGGAATATGAGTGAAAGTAACAAACTACAAAGAAGCGAAGAGGTTGACAATTTGTTCAACAATCAAAGCCAGATGCCAACTAACATCATCTAAATGTCACCTATTCAACAAGTTCACCACTACTTGGGAATTAGAGTCACATATGATCCTTCACCACCCCAATTGACTTCCACGCTCCACGACCGATAAAATAGCCTGAGCCTCCAGTAAATTATCAGTATGAAGACCATTATAAACAAAGAAGATAAACTAAACATCTCCAAAGCTATCCCGACCAACACCACCAATTATAGCATGACTAGGGTTTCCTCGAGAAGAGCCATCCGTGTTGATTTTTACAACTCCCTAAGGTGGAGGGGACCATCTTCCCTCCCTATTCACCTTTGGGGTAGGATTTCTACATTTGTTGCACATAAGTTGTCATTGTGGAGGAGGAAGATGAAGATGATTACAACAACCAACATCACCAGGATCCACTAATTATGTTAGATCACACTTAGCCACAATAGTTTCTCCCAAAGAATGCAAAATTTTCCACCACAAGCGAGGGGCCACCAACATCACATCCTAAAAAATCCGATGATTCCTCTCCAACCAAAGGTTCCAGATAATAAAATATGGGCCAAGAGCCCAAGCAACTTGAAGAAAGGAAGTAGAAATAGGGGCCTTTCCCCACCAATCCACAAACTCAGCCAACAAGGAAACATGCCAACAGGGCATATTCCACACCCTCCACCAAAAATATCAAATTTCCTTAGCATAGGAACATTGGAAGAAGAGATGAGAGACACTCTCCTCACAGTCATGACATAAAACACACATTGAATGGCCTTGGAAACCATGCTTACATAAATTATCCCAAGTAAGACACTGGTTTTTAGCCACTAACCACATGAACAAATTTCACTTGGGCCATGACAGCTTGCGCCAAACTTGTTTCCACCAAGAGACCTCAATATCCCCAAACAACTGCCTTCCTAGCTACTTATAACCAGCAGACACAGACTACTTCCCAGACAAATCAGAACCATCCAAATACAATACATCAAGTCCCCTCAAATAATTACAAGCACGGGAAGCTAGAAGCTAAGCCAGCTCATGCCTATCCCCCTCAGACCCTCTAGGTGGCCACTCAGAAGGATGCTTCCAATGAAAGCTTACAACTAATCCCCAATGTTGTGCAACCTTATAATGCTCAACGGTATCCTAGCCAACCATAGTAAAAACATCACAAAGGGACTAGAGGTGAGGAAAATTAGAAAGAATAGTTGGGTGACCATCCCAAGAATCTAAACAAAAAAGAGCCTGTGACCCTGAATGATAGATCCAAGAAAGTGATCGCTTAAGCAAATGTGCCCCCACTTTCAAAGTATGCTAAATCATAGAACCACTCCCCTCTAGAGGATAGCGAGGAACCTCAAAAGAAGAAACACCCCTAAGACATTTATGGTTGAGAATACAGGCCCATAACTGGTGTTGATTGGTGCACCAACACCAGTAAAGCTTAGCAACAAGAACTTTCCTGTTTAAAATAGCAAAGCGTAAACCAAGACCACCCTCCTACTTTGGTCTACACACATATTCCCACTTAACAAGGCTCCACTTAGTAGACAACAAGTTACCACTCCAAAGAAACTGATGTGAGAGAGCATCAAATTCCCTAAGGAAATACATAGGGGTCACTTGAACAAAGCACCTGTAGATGGGAAGGGCCTAGATAATAGATTTGAGAAGAGTCACTCTAGCAATTGTAGACAACCACCGATGAGTCCAATGAGTTACCTTTCATCTCAACTGATCAAGCAACATCTACCAGGAGGACTTGGGCTAATGACCAACAGTAAGAGGAATAACCAAATAGACAAAGGGAAGAGACCCTATTTGAAACCGCAAAATAGTTGCAATCCATTGTTGGATAGCCTGAGGAGTATTAAAGAAAAAAATAGAAGACTTCTGCTCATTGACTTTATGAACCGAAGCAACAAGGTAGATATCCAAAGCTTGCCTAAAGGATTCAGCTTCCTAAATATGAGCCAACCCCATAAGAGAGGTTTCATCCACAAACTGGAGATGAGAAAGTGTTGGCAGACCCAACCCCCACTGCCAACCATGAATCAAGCCTTGAGAAACCTAAAATTTAAGAAATTGACCCAACACCTCCACCATTATAAGAAAATAATAAGGAGAGAGAAAATCCCCCTAGTGAAGGCCCTTGGTAGCACCAAAAAGCTCTGAAGGTTCACCATTCATAATAATCGAAAATGAGGAAGAAGTCACATAGCTCATAGTCCAACTCACCCAATCCGAAGAAAAACCAAAGGCCAACGGAATCTTCTAAAGAAAACTCCATTTAACTTTGTCATAATATTTTGGCCATATCCAACTTGATGAACATAGACCTATCCTTAGAGGTCGCCATGGAATGAATAACCTTATAAGCTACCACAACCCCATCCAGAATTTGACGACTCACCACAAATCCTCCTTGCTCCTCAGAGATGACAACAAGCAGACAAGATTTAAGCCTCACAACAATTAATTTTGTAATAATCTTATACACCATGGTCGATTCCACAAAAGGATATTAAAGTCATGGAAAATCCTAATCTGGGAATTGGACATTCCAGCAGGTGACTAACATCTTCTTATGGTCGTTCATTTACATTGTCAAAACAGGGAATGTATACTCGAAATGGAGCGACACTGTATGTGCACTAAGAACCAGCTTTAGTCACAATTTACCAGAAATAAATGCTTGGAAGGAATTCTACTTATGATGCAGGAATGTAATGTAAAATCTTCTTAGCTTAAGCATAACTTAATCAAAGCAGAAATCATGACAACTATTACTAAGAAACAAACTATGAACTGGCCTTATGCTACAAGAACAAACACAGGGATGGATTCCTGATGCTGCAGGAACAATATAAGATTGAGTTTGCGCTGAAACCTTCAAAAATGAAATCTAACTTATAATCAACAGGAGATAAATAACTAACTACAGATACTCACTAAGTGGGCCCCCTTAGCAAGCATCAACTAGTTTATGCAAGAATTGAACTCAAAACTTCATAAGCTTTTATTCATAAACTTGGAATCATATACATTGATTGTTTTGCTTGTAAGAAAACTAACACAAAACACTGTTTCTCATTATACTACTAACTTTAACACACTCTGTTGCTCACTCACACAGGAGGAACACTTATTTATATTAGAAAAGCAACTAACTACCTAACTCAACAGAGAAAAACGTGGACATAAATGCATCTTGAAACCGAGGAACAAACTTCTCATAAATGAAGGCATATATGTTCAACATGATTCAGAGAGAATTTAGTATTCCACTCTTCCCAGATTAATGATCATTTAGATTTCCTCCCAATGACCCGGTTAGAGAGTCTTTGCTGGAACAACTTCCTTGATGTCGTGCTGGAAATGGTCTTTACTGCAGGGTCGAGATCTGCTGCACTTTGACTCGTTCATGCTTCCTTCAACAACCTGAGATGCACATGGTGACAAAAGCAAAAAAAAGAATGCATGGAAAATAACACGATACACATTTATTAATCACATATTAAATCCATTTCATTATCCAAACACCACATGCATTATATCAGTCATTCGGGAGGTCAAACAGGGCAATTAATACAGACACATAGAGATGTTAAGCTGCAGGAATATAGGAATGTGTTGCTATAGGATACTACCTAATTTTAGATAAAAATCCTTTAATCAAAGAGTTAAAACAACCATCATCAATAAGAGTAAGGGTATTAAAAATACATCATAATATTCAAATTATGAGCATATTTCGAGCTCATCACACCACATTACAGAGCACAATAGGTCTAAATAATTCAAGCCTATCAGCACCTTCCTTCTTAGGAATGAGAACCAAAAAAGTAGCATTCAGGGCTCGAAGCATCTGCTTTCTATGACAAGACTCCCGAACAACCTCCAACAAATCTAGCTTCACAATATCCCAAATCTCCTAGAAAAAATCAACTGGGAAACCATCAAGGCCAGGAGATTTCCCCTTATTCATCCCAAACACAACCTCCTCCACTTCAGACAAAGTAATTGGACACGTAAGAGAAGCATTCAAATATTTAGAGATCAAAGAAGGAATGCAAGCAAGGACCATGTTCTCATCATCCTCAGCAGGAAGTGAATCCTTAGTAAACAAAGCAGAGTAGAACTGACGAGCCTCTCTAGAGAGAGCCTATTGGGAAGAAATCGAAAGACCCTCACAATTAACAAGAGAAGAGATATAACACTTATTCTGATGAGCTTGCATAGAATGATGGAAGAAGGCAGTATTCCTATCACCCTCTTGAAGCCAATCAATCCTAGCCTTTTTTTCCAGAAAATATCCTCACGAAGCTCCCAGTCCTCCACCAATTTCAGAGTCTGGGACTCAACATGTCCAAGAGCCTTCTAAAATCCCAAATCTTTAATTTGGCAAGTAATAACAACAAGACAATCTTGCGCTTCCCTTTTCTTGGCCTGAAGATTGCCAAAAAACAACCTATTCCATTGCTTAAGATGATACTTAACATATTGCAACTTCTTAACAAGAGAGTAAATAGTTGTACCATACACAGGGGCTCCATCTCGCCACCACTAAGCAATGAGATCATACAAGGAAGAATCTCAAAGCCACATAAGCTAAAATTTGAAAGGAGGATTCTTTGGATTAGGAAAAGAAGAAGCAAAAAACTTAATTGGCCAATGATCAGAGCCGCACCAATCAAGAATCTCAGAGCAAGTGACCAAGCTGCCGCCAACCCAAAAACTAGAGATAATAAATATATCCAATCGCTCAGATATTTCTTATATCCCACTCTGTCTATTATTCCAAGTGAATATTCCATTAGAGGGTTTGACATAAACAAGAGCAAGAGAATCCACATTTTCCCAAAACAGATATGAAGCAGAACCAAGCCTAGGCAACCCCCCTCTTTTCTCCTCCAAACACAACACAGAATTGAAATCACCAGCTAAGAACCAAGGAAGATAAGGTGCACAAGACCTAACATACCTAATATGGGCCCAAAGCTATATTTTACCATGGATGTCAATTGGATGTCAATACGAGGAGCATACTAAAACAGGAAGTCCACCCGAAGCTTAGTTTCCTCAACAAAAAAGATATCTAGAGAATGAACCACAATCAAATCCTGAATAGCCTTTTGATGAGAGGTTTTATTCAACCCCCTTAAATTCCATGAAAGAATAATCATGAGGAAGGTTGAGAGAAGTGGGAATCAATGGTCTTAATAGACCTAGATTCCACTAGCAAATCCCTAGTAGATTTAATCTTGTCCACATCCTTCTTACGACCAACTTTAGAGGAGTTTTCAAAATGACCCTTCTTGAAAGGGTGTTGCAGCACCCCCAAAATAGGAGACAATCCCCGACTTTTACCTGAAGATAACACCTCCTTAGCCAAATCTGCTAATACAATATCATCTTGCGAACCTGCAGAGGCACCAGAAAGCACAGAACTCTCCTACTCCAAAGCTAAAGAATTATCCTTAACAACAATTTCCTGCTCCAACCCTGCATCCATACCAGTGGCCCCAGAAGAAATCTCAATAGCAATCCCCTCCAAGGCCTCAAAATTATTGAATCCCTAATTACTCTGTGTATCCTTATAGGCCCGCTTTTGAACCCTCCCTTTAGCCCTCGGTTTAACAAGAATAAAGCCATCCTTATCTAGCCCACCCTTAGCCACAAGCACCTTTCCTTTATTCCCCTTCTCTACCGAAGGCCCTAATGAAGGAGGAGAAGAAACCCCAGCTACTTTGGGTGCCTAAGGAAATTGGCGCTTAAGGTGTCCATACTCATGAAAAAAATGACATCGAAAAGGAAGGGACTCATAATCTAACCGTTGAACCCACAAGGCAAAGCCAATACAAATTTCCAAAGAATCTGGTAGTGGATTATTTAAGTCAATTTCAACATAGATACAAGCAAAGGAAAATACCTTTTAATCCAAAGTATTATGAAAGATGGTCGTCAACTTCCCCAACATAGCAGCAATCTGGTGCAGAATATCCTCCCTCCAGAACTCCAACAACAACCATGGCAGACAGACCCACACAGGAACCCGTGAAGGTAGATCCTCTACCACATTAAATCCTCCATGATAGGGCTTCATGAACAAGCCAACATGATTGTAAAAATATGGCCCTCCCTCAAAAACTCGATTATGATCCGAAATGCAAAAAAAATCAACCATGAAATAGCCATTCGCAACCACCAAAATATCAAAATCACCCTCAACTTTCTAGGACCGATGAATCCGAGACTCCAAAGTCTAGAGGGGAACACAAATACCCAAGAACTTGCAAATCAGAACATGTTGACTCTAGTAAGATATGTCCTCTTGCACCAATTCCAGAGAGATAACCAGTACTAGACGATCTTGACTTCGTGGCAAACATCCATTCACCTTCTTAAGCTTAGAGCTCTCACCCACAAAAGAGGAATCCATCAACCATGCATTCAAATCCTCAGAAAAACCCTAAGACGGCTTCACACTAGCAAGAACCAAGCTTTTTGAAGCCTCTACCATTCTACCACACCGAACACCCAACACTGAAATCACTCAACACCAAACCCCACACACTGCCCCACCACTGATACCACCCTACTTTCACCCCTCCCCATATGCTTCTCTAACATCAAACCCCTTCCCTACACATAACTTCCGCACTAACCCCAAACACAACACACACTACACCCACAAGAAGAAAGAACAAAGCACACAAAAAGAAAATCCCCAACACCACACTACTAGGCACCAAGACCTCCCCACTAAACAAAACCTTATAAACATTATTAAATTAATCCACTAATGATGATACAAGTAATTTAGGAAAGTAAGTAAATAAGTTAAGTTTACACAGTGAATGATTAGGACAATCTAAGTGGCTCTGATACCATGTTATAAATTAGGATCTTAGGATACTAACCATTATAAACAAAATATAAAATAAATAAAATGATAAGCATACAAGCATAGATTTTACACATTACACAACATATACATGAGAAAACCCTTTCGGATAAAAAAACTTCTAAAGCATTATTTTATTAAAACACTTACAAAAAATAGTTTATTGGCCAATAATACCCCTTGTGCATAGTGATATATTTCACTACAAATCTTCAAATTCACACACTCTCAAATGAGAGAGAACCTCCTTAAATAAATGAGAAAGGGTGGCAAAATACCTGAAGGGGTATTAGTCGCATATTCAATAAACACCATTAATAAATAATTAATAATATAATAGTTATTAGATTATAATTATTTAATAAAGCATACAATATATAAGGTTTTATAACCTTATATTAGAACAACATATAAATGTTATGAGAGTATGACTCCTAATAACATGTTATATTCTAACAATCTTAGTTTATAAAAATGCTTGAGATAAGATGAAGTGCATTTTCATTTAGTAAATTATGTATGGATGTCTCTCTTGCACCCTTATGTGAAAATTTAAATGTATTAATATTATGCATATCATGTGATAGATCTCTCTTTTATGATTGTATCTTATGGATGAATATAATAATGAAAAGTAGTATATGTGTGGATGTGAAAATATGCATATGGTTAGTTTAAAATACAACAACATTTCAACATCCCTATGGAATAATAAGCCATGTTAATCATGCCATAAATGAAACAAGGGAAACCAAATAAACGTCATACAAAAACATGACATTAAACCTATCCCATAGTGGATTGGTGTCACATGTGCTAGTGACCCTTTCCCAATCCTTGATCAAAGTTCAAGATGATAAAATACAAATGGAGATGGTGGAGTGATGATGAACAAGATCAAATCTCAAATGAAGAGAGTAACCTTGCATAAAATTGTGGAGGATTTTCTCAAAGATGAAGCACCTATTTAAGGATTTTCAAAATGCTAAGTGTTGAAGAGGGACCAATGTGGGACTAAGATTGGACCAATGAAAGAATGACACTTGTCATCATGTGATTGGTTGATGTATGTGTAAGATTTGGGAAGAGTTCCCATGAGAGGGAAAATTTGAATTCAAATTTTCCAATAAATGTTGAGCTTGACTTTGGAAGGGGACATGTAAGAGGCATGTAAGGCCTCATAAATGCTCTATTGGGTGTACATGTCCACTTGGGGGGAGATTCAAACTTGGAGAATATTCTTCCTTTATGCCAAGTCGAAAATAAAGATTTTGATAAATCAATTAAAAGCAATTTCATGTGCAAGTGGCCAAATCTAGAGAATGCAAGTGGTTGAGATTAACATTAGATTTAATCAGGATTAATTAGCTAGGAAGATGATTAGGATGATTTGACCACTTTTATGAATTAAATATTTGATTTATTTAAATCAGAAAAGAATGGAAATGACTTTGGATTTAATTAAATAAAAGGCTTGATTTATTTAATTAAAATGAGGGTAATGGGATCAAGTTGATTTATTTGATTTAAATTGATGACCTTAGGAGATTGATAAATAAACTTGATTTATTTTCCAAATGGATGAATATGACCTAGTTGAATGCATTATGTCAATTTGACGTGTCTACATTTTACCCCTCTTTGAAGCAATGTACTTGTTGCGTTGGTTCAAAGAAAAAACTTGCCGTGATCGAAATTTAAAAATTTTCTGATTTTTCGGATGCCCCAATGAAAAGAAGTACACTGGTACATTGCCCCCTTGAGAGATCGAGCGAAAGATTCGATTTGAGGGTCGATCTCACGATAAAGAGGTTCAAAATGGGTGGTTAAGGACGATGATGCAAAGATGATTTCAAGATGCTTAGAATAACAAATCTATATTATTCTAAACAACTTAAATGATGATATGATATGAGATGGATGAGATGATGATGTGATATGCTATGATTATGCAACGGATGATTTATGAGATGCTTAGACTAACAGATCCATATTATGATGATGATATGAATGCACAATGGATGCATGATGGATGCATTGGTGATGATGATTAACTATTCATGCTATGATGTTAGTGTGGAAAATGAAGAAATTAGATGATGACAAGAGGATCCAACAAGTCCATGATTATGAGAGATGATGATGAGAAATGACGATGATGAAATGATGATGATAGATGGATGATGATGATTTGCTTATCAAGGATTGGGATTTTCAAAGGGTCACTTTATGTTTGATAACATGCCTAAGCACGATGCATCAAGGTATGAAGGACCAGGATGGTGTTGTACTTAGTGTGATGGACTTTGACTCGACAAGCAGATAGGAGTATTCTTGTTCACACTTGACATATGGAAACCTTGCTAGGGCGTACCTAACAAAGCAAGTATTCACCAAGTTATATTACAAGAGCATCCAACAAGCATAGCAGACAAAAGATAATGATCGTTGCCCCATTCCTATCTCTCTAAATCCTTCATTCGGATATCATCAAGAGGTCCTTGGAATGAGCGCAATAAGATAAATCAAAAGAAAAGATCAAGTACGCAAATAAGCCAATGTTCTTCATACCTTCAGCCAAAGGGATTTGTTTTGATAGGATAAGAATCCAAGGTGATATCCAAAATGATGCCCATTGTCAGAACGATATATCTAGGACATGCATTGTGGAGCATGATGATGGTTTGATAAGTTTGATTGATAGGCTATTGATATAAGGTCGACTAACATGTTTGCGACTGATCAAGAGTTTGATTTTGTGTTCAATGGTTCGTTGTTTCGATTTTGATTTTATGATTGAAGCTTGATTTTGTTGCCTGCTATGATTGTTTCTGTTTGCGTTGCCAAAGGATGAAGGTGATGATCAGTTTATTATGGATGATTGATTATTACAGGTGCAAGCGAGATGAGATGGGTGGATTTTTTTCAAATATTTGGATGTTTTTGATGTTTTGAAATGTTTTAAGGCTGTTTTTTTGGGTTTTTGGATTTTGCGATGTTTTTGATTTTTTGATGTTTTTTGAATTTTTTTGGATTTTTATGTCTCAAGGGCTGATCAAAGATTAGCCTTGCCTACGTTTAAGCTCAGAGACGACATAGTTCAGATTTCAATGTTTTTGATGTTTTCTGCTTTTTGAGTGTTTTTTGGATTTTTGATATGTTTTGGATGTTTTTGGATTTTTCGCATGATTTTGATGATTTAGAATATGGACATGTGTGACAGTATTAGTGCTTTGTTTGGGATTTTGTTGAAAACCAAGCTAAGGTGGATTGATCAGATCAATGGATTGATGATGATGATAACATTGTTGAGGATACACAATAATGCAATGATAGTGTTATGCAACACAACGATTTGATGGGATTGATGATGATAACATTGTTGAGGATACACAACAATGCAATGATAGTGTTATGCAACATAATGATTTGATGGGATTGATGATGATAACATTGTTGAGGATACACAACAATGCAAGGACTGGATTGATTAGGATTGATAATGATAACATTGTCGAGGATACACGACAATGCAAGGATAGTGTTTAAGCAACACAAGGATATCCCGAGATGATGATTTTTTGATTGGATTAGATTGATCATGATTGATGAAGCTTGGTTTCAAACAAAAGATGTTTGGATGATTTTAAGTGACATTTGACGTGCAGCTTAGATGCGACTGATATCAATTGATGTTCGATGAAAGATGAAGACTGATAAGGAATGTCTTCTCGTCAAAATATGCCAAGGGCTAGTGATTTGGATTTTTGCTCACAAGTGGTTTGACCAATTTTATTTCATGTTTTCCAATGTTTGGATCACCACATAAGTCGGAGGATACAGACCAAGATTTATTCCCGAAGCAAGATGTATATATCTGCCCCCAATGTCTAGCAATGTACAAAATGCAACAGGTGGATGCTCAGATAAGTGTATGGATGGAGGGACATGGATTATCTTGTGATAAGATAAGGTGTTTGGATAACGAATGCTCATTTGGATAATGCTTCATGGCTCAGATAACATAGGATAGGATAGGATCAATGAAAATGACCCATGTCAAGATGTTTGTCGTAAGCAAGCGTAAAGTGTGCCCCAAAATTTTTATCAAGATCAAAATAATTCGGATGATGGACGTAGATGTATAAAGATGGATTGGATAAATGGCTTATGGATGGATGGACTTATTATGGATAAGATGGATGGAATGCTCAATTTATTACGGATGAGATGAGATGCTTTCACCTGAAGTGGTGCACGTAGATGCTCGATTCTACACATGATGCCTGTTTGTCAGGTTTTCATCATGGTCTTGCCCAAAGCGCCGCCCATGCGGTTTTCACTAGAGGATGATTTTTATCTTTACTGTTTTCAATCCTTTTTTTGATTTTTTTTGGATTTTCATATTTTATTTTATTTTTTTTGGTTTTTTATAAAAGATTCATGCTAAACCACCTGGTGGTGTTGACGTAGATGCCCCTGTCATAATGTGCCATCGGTATCCTGCCTAAAGGAGCTGCTTTGCTAAGATACGTGCACTTGAATGCAGCTTTTGGGATTCTTGATCTGCTTCATCGATACCAGAGTTAACTCTATCTCTATGCGTACATCGTGATAAAGTGCCTTCTAAATCCTTATGATGAAGGGTCGTTGCCAATACATGGTTAATATGAGAATTGTATATCATGTGTGGAGGTGTGGATGGAGTGCGTTTAGGGATAAGAGATGGATTGGTTGACAATTTGGAACCTTTGACTCTCCAAACTTGGGAAGATGAGCAATGATGGGTGGATACGGAAGTGTGCATGGAATTAGGGCCAATTGCTTGATACACTTTGTACGTCGCTTGAGAAGCCTGTTTTTTCTTTTGTAGACATCTTTGATGCATACTTTTCCATTTTTTATTTATCCCCATAGTTTCTTTGATTGATGGAGTTTGATAGGGATGATCTTTCTTTGTATTCTTTGGTATCCATTTGTATTTGATTTGTCCATTATGCTTATCAACTCCTTTTGCTTTGATAATGTTCTTCATACTTTGATTCAAATCTTTCTTTTGACGTTGGTCCCAATTCATGGATGGGGTGATGGGTGGATGAAGATTCATGATGTGGCTAGTTGTAGTATTGACACCGATTTCATCACAAGGATTCTTCATGCTCCCTATGTTGACGTTTGCTTGAGACGAAGTTGCCCCTAGTATGGTGGAAGTGGTACCTTCATGCTTTGATTTCTCCTGTTCCAAGAGCTCTTGTTCAATAAGTGTTCTCTGATAGATGACCACCGTAGTTGACGTTCTTTCAATTTGCTGCTCCGCTAACTCTAGATGTTCTATCTGACTTGTTTTGTTGAGTGGAAAATGATGGATATCTTTATTCATGATTTCCTCAATCTGAGTTTGGAAAATATTTGATCTTGATGTTGACAACTCCATTTGATTGTAGGAATTAAGAATCTGCTCTTTTTGTGTAACACAACCTTGTTCTAGATGAAGATCATCTATGTTTCCATCCATAGAAAGCATCTCATGGGTAGATGGAGGAGTATGGATATGATCATCTTGCATAGATAGGAGAGTATCCATCAGATTATTGTAGTATCTCGAAGATACAAATTCTTGATCTTGATTAATTTCAGAGTTACTTTTGACATGCTTTAGATCAAGTTCCTAACATGGATCAGTTCCAAAGGATGGATTGCTTATAAATGGTTCTTGTATGTCATCATTGTACATGGTAAGTGGTTCAATATCCTCAAGTGTTGAGTTCAGGGTTCTTTCAGTATCTGTAATCATGCGTTCAAAGGGGATCAACATGTTTTGAAAATGACCATTGCTAGACTTTGGTGAAAGATTTTGATCATGCTTTGGAATAAATTCTTGAAATATGTCCTCTAACTCGTAAGGCGATGTAGAGACATTTTCAACATGATCATAGGTGAACTGATTGTGCATTATGTCAATTGGATCAAATAATCCTAACACTCCTTGAAAGAGATCACTAAAAAGTGGCTCTTGATGTATGGTGAGTTTATCATCGGATTGTGTAGATACATCCTCAATGTGCTCCTCAATGGAGAGGTTTTGATCATTGTTTTTGACAATTGCGGTGGAGAGATTGTGAATGTCTTGGACCATAGAGTCAAGTGATGTTGATATTTCTTGAATTGGCTCATTGTCGAGTTTTGTTGGTGGATTTTGATCGTGATTCAAAAGTGAATCTTGAAATATGTCAATTTGATCATTGGATGAAGTAAATGCGTGCTCAGTGATGGATTGATCTTGATCCTTGTTTTCAATAGTTGTCATCTTTTGTGTTTGTGCTCGTGTTGGTTGGGTAGCTTGAGAGGCTTGGGCAACTTGAGAGGATTGTTTCGCTTGTTGAGCTTGTGTTGCCTGTTGCATGGATAGATATTGTTGGAATCCCTTTTGAAAAGCAGCTTGTAATGTCACGTCGTATTTGCTTGATGTGGTGGAAATTGGTAGTGGCGGGGGGTGGTGGTGGATTCGAAATCATGTTGGATGTAGTGACAAGTGTTTGAGATACGCTCGGAGTGATCATGGTAGTGAGAGGTTAAGATGTGATGGGTGTGATAGTGGCGTTTGGAATGATTGAAGGGATAGTGATGGTTGGAATGACCCAGGTGATAGGTCCTTGGGAGACTGTATTTTGATTTGGGATCAATGTTGTTGTTTGATTAGATACCATCCATTGGTGTGACGTTGATGGTATATTTGAAGGATTTTACATGATGGTTTGATTGACTTTAGGTGGATTGATTTGGGTGGTGTGATTGGTGTTCGGTAAAGGGGGAAGCCCTAAACCAAGGAATGATGTAGGTAATGGTGGTGGAGATTTCCCTTGGCGCAATGTCTCAACTATTTTGGAAAGTTTTGCAATTTGATCTCACCAAATTTGTTCTTGATTTTGATCTTGACTCACTTGAGATAGTTGATTTGGCTTTTGTTTAAGCGGATTTGGGATGCCTACTTGCGGTTTTTGAATGGGATTATGGGAAATTTGACTTTGGATAATGTTCTGATTTGGGATGATGTTCAGATTTGGCATGATAGGATGAACATTGTTGGTATTGGGAATCATTTTTCCAAAGTTTTCCAAGTTAGGATTCATGTTTCGAAAACTTGCACTTGGTACATCTATATTTGGTTTGTAGGGATTTGGTGGAATGACGTTGTTCGTTTCAAGGCTCATGCATTGATTATTCGATTGGTGGATTTGTAGGTTTGGACTTAGATCTATCATTGGGAAATGTGTTCCAAACTTTGACTTGGGTATACTCACACTTGTTGTAACATTGACATTTGTCGAAGGCAATGATCCTATGCATGGACTTTGATAATTGATAGGAAATGCAAGGCTTTGAGGATTCAATTGATTTAGATTACTCAAGATGTATAGATCAAGTGTATATTCCATGTTCCTCTTGTGTTTTGACCTTGTTGCAAAAGTGACCTATAAAGTTCTTAGGACTAACGACGATATGGAGGATGGAAGGTGTAAATGATGAGTGATGAACGTTTAAGAACTTTGGATCAATGCTAGACTTAGGGCTTGATTTTGATTGTTTGATGTGGATGATGAACTTGTAAACCCTAAAATGTTGGATGTTATCTTAGGATGAACTTGTTCAAAGAGGTGATAATTTAACTAAGTGTGCGTGGAAGGATTCATCCAAACACACCTAACTAAACAAATGATTTTGATTTGGTTTGGAAATGTACCCAAGTCTAGGTAATGACGTTTTCAAAGCTCTAAAGTTTGTTTGTGGGATGATGTTGATAAATGTTTGAGGTGGACGAAGAGTTTGATTTTGATCCTAAGAGACTTAGAGATACTTTGTTTACCAGGCCAAGGTATTGAAGAACACACTTTTCTCTAAGAGAAATCAAAAGACCAATATGACCAAGAGATATCAAGCACATGTGTGGGGTCCAATTTGTTATCTTTGCTTAATGAGTACTTTTTACCACAAACACACTTCTTGATTAGGTTTCAAATTGAATGTCCAATGTCACAAATTATTTTTTTGTCCCACAAAGTGCTATGTGGAAGTTCCAAGAAATCAGGACAAGGGTTGCCTAATGTTGACCTTCGTAAGAGGAAATTAAGATGTAAACCCAATTACTTAGGAACCTCTAAGGACATAGTCCCAAGGGTAAGCAATAGTTCTTGGGCTTTGTCAAAGGTATTTTCTCTAACTAAGGGGTTTGAAATTTTGATGATGATGTTGAATGTTGGTTTTGCAATGTTTTTGATAAACGCACTGTGTTTTCAAACAAGCAATATGACATCCTAGCTTAATGGGTACATTTTTCTTAGTGGGCTTGCCTCATGCCCTTCATAGAAGAGATGATTTTACATGCAATCAAGGAAAAATATGGAGGTATGATGAAATCCTAACCTCTATATTTCAACCAAGATCGGACATGGCAAGTAACTTCTTGGAATCTAAGTTCCAATGCACCACCTTGATAAACTCACTCAATGGATAAATAGGCCACTACAAAACAAGGGTTCTAGTTCATACTTTCCATTCGTGGAGATTGACCCATACGATAAGGGTCCCCTTTCGGATCCATCCTGTCGGAGCCAACCGCGTGATAATGGCATTTAACCAAAACCCACATTTATATCCCGGCTGGAAATACTCTTGGCTTTAGAGTGTTACCAGTTGAGTCGTTCCCTTGGGTGAGTACTTTTTCCCCAAGGTAGGCCCTCTAAGATAAACAAAAGCGAGCAAAGACACAATCCGTAACTCGATCGATCTTTGATGGCACAAAGAAAGAGAATGTACGCGAAAATGCCCCTACTCACACTCGCACAAGATGTTCAATTTTTAAGCCCAAATTGAAGTGTTTCAAAGAAATAAAATGTATTTTGAATGTTTCTCTTGCACCCTAGATAGCACGAAGCGCAAGGGGAGAGGATACACACTCAAAAGACAAAATCACACAATTCAAACACTTGTTCGTTTTATAGCCTTCAAAGCAATTGTGGGTTCGTTTTAAGCACCAAAATGAAGTGTGAGTTTTGATTGTTCAATTCTTAACCTCAAACAAAATCTAGTGAGTTTGTCCTAAGATTCATTTTAAGCCCCTTGCAATGAAAATCACATTGTTCGTTTTTAGACCCAAATGAAAATTAGTGTTCTAAAACGAAAAGATAAACAACTTCATGAAGTAGTGTTGATCAACACTTAAAGTGTTAAAAAACACATTATGTTTTCAAAAAAATAAAAAAAATCATCCTCCTTTCGTCTTCGTTTGCTAGCCTCCTCCTTGTTGACTTTTCGCTTTTCTTGTACCTTGTTCACTTGCCTTTGTTCGCTTTTGGTACCTTTGTTGATTTTCAGCTTTGTACCTATTTCAAGTAGAAGCAATTAATGTTTTAGAATACTTTAAAAAGTATCAAATTTGTAGAAACATGATAACAATAATTACTAGTAGCCTATTTAATCGAGCATATCATCCTAATTAAGTAGCTACTTACAAGAAATAAACAATTAGTGTATCGAAATAAGCAATAGGCAATAATCCCTTCAAATAAGCCATAAAAGAATGGAATTCTTCTAAATATGTATATGAGAAGGAAAGAATTACCCCTCCAAATAAGCAATAAGTACCCAAGGGAAAGATACGCATTGATTAATATATAACATCGATGGCTTAGTTTGGTCTCATCAAGATCATCATAAGAGTCATATCTACTCTGTCTCTAATTGATTTACCAAGTTGTGCGCATGAGAAGGAATATTAAGAGGTCTTTTAAATAAATACTATTGGCAGATGTAAGACCAACTTCTATTTTAATTGCTTCTGATAGATGTATACAGATTGAAACTTTAAATGCAACCCTATCTCAAATCGATCTATATAAAAGAAAAAACATTGCTTTTTACCCATGATCAGGCACCTTTGAAAGGATGGCGTCAAATCAGATATTATATTTTTGGAATGCATTGATTGCAAATATATAGGATGTTTCAAATTAGATGTTGTATTGATTTCAAATTTGACTTTATTAGAAGGTGTATTCGAATCTTCATTCAAATGCTTATCAGCTGGTGCAGAACCACACCCAAATTCTTTTTGAAAAAAAATAGAAGCTTTCAAAATAAATGCAGCTGTCAAGAGTAAAGTCGAATTCCACAACCTATGTTTTCATCCTTTCAGCCCGCGCCCAAACAGATCTTGTAGCTGATTTGTAATAAAGTGGTCATAATGAAATTTGTGATTGTAGTTGGAGGTCACATGATTATCAAGACAGGTCATCATTATATTCCTTGACTGACAAGCTTTGGCCTAATGGCAAACAACAGAGACAAGGCGTGCAGATATGAAAGAATAGACAAGGCATTCGAAATGTTTGACAGAAATGTGAAAGCGTAGACAAGGCGCACGAACTATTCTGATAGTCTATAAGCATAGACAATGCGTGTGGACTGTGTGATAGTCTATAAGCATAGACAAAGTGCATGGAATATTGACATCAAGATGTGGAAGCATAGACAAGGCGTGCTGAACTGCATTGAAAGATCATTCCAAAGAAATGATAAAAGTGTTATTAGTAACAGTAGTTAGCAACAAATGAAAGGATTCTCAATGCAATTAATAGCACGCGCAGATATAGAGGCAATGTAATTGGCAGGTGTAAAGCCATCACAACCTACGTTATCATCCCTCTAGCCCACGCCCAAACAAATGTTGTAGTTGCAGCTGCCGTGGGAGATATGTATGCAAAAAGCTTACACAAGGCGTGTGAACTTTTTCATAGGATTCCTCAAAAGAAACATTGTTTAGAATGAAATGATTGCATGATACACACCAAATGGACTTGAAAAGGCTTTAGAAACTTTTAAGCAAATGCAATACATTGCTTTGGCAGACATCTACGCAAAGTGTGGTCGCATAGACAAGGCTCGTGGACCTCTTGACAGAATGACTCAAAGAAATGGTTTATGCACAGGATGGATTCAATGAAAAGGGTCTAGACATTATTCACTCAGCAATTCAAAATCTACGCTTAACCATTTAAAAGAGACTTTCAAGTAGATGGAATTAGCGTGTCATGTTCAATAAAAAAGCAGTGACCGGAAGCAATCATATTTCCTAAGCAAATCAAGAAAGGTAAGCACAAAACTTGATATTATATGACTGTATTTTTACAGCAAAACAATCAATGTTTTAAATCTATTTGAAATAAACATCCCAGCACTCACTACACAATGCACAGACCATCCCACACTAAAGCCCAAATCTTTCGCAGAAAAACAGAAGCTTCATTTCATGCAGCCAAAATAAAGAAGCCTTTAACCGAGCATGAATTAAGGCAAATAGATACCTTTCCAAATTGAAAGCAGTGACATATGTTAGGTAAATAAAAGAAGACATTGCTTAAAAAAGACTTAGATGAACTCAAATTAGTGTTACTAATAGCATTTGTATTTCATGAAATAGAAAACAAGACGAAGTAACAAAAAATAGAAATGAAATGCATTAGTTGTTGCCCTCCTTCTAGCGCCATTTTGTGGATGTGAAAATTTGCATATGGTTAATTTAAAATACAGCAACATTTCAACATCCCTATGGAATAATAAGCCATGTTAATCATGCCATAAATGAAACAAGGGAAACCAAATAAAAGCATACAAAAACATGACATTAAACCTATCCCATAGTGGATTGGTGTCACATGTGCTAGTGACCCTTTCCCAATCCTTGATCAAAGTTCAAGATGATAAAATGCAAATGGAGATGGTGGAGTGATGATGAACAAGATCAAATCTCAAATGAAGAGAGTAACCTTGCATAAAATTGTGGAGGATTTGCTCAAAGATGAAGCACCTATTTAAGGATTTTCAAAATACTAAGTGTTGAAGAGGGACCAATGTGGGACTAAGATTGGACCAATGAAAGAATGACACTTGTCATCATGTGATTGGTTGATGTATGTGCAAGATTTGGGAAGAGTTCCCATGAGAGGGAAATTTTGAATTCAAATTTTCCAATAAATGTTGAGTTTGACTTTGGAAGGGGACATGTAAGAGGCATGTAAGGCCTCTTACTGCTCTATTGGGTGTACATGTCCACTTGGGGGGAGATTCAAACTTGGAGAATATTCTTCCTTTATGCCAAGTCGAAAATAAAGATTTTGATAAATCAATTAAATGCAATTTCATGTGCAAGTGGCCAAATCTAGAGAATGCAAGTGGTTGAGATTAACATTAGATTTAATCAGGATTAATTAGCTAGGATGATGATTAGGATGATTTGACCACTTTTATGAATTAAATATTTGATTTATTTAAATCAAAAAAGAATGGAAATGACGTTGGATTTAATTAAATAAAAGGCTTGATTTATTTAATTAAAATGAGGGTAATGGGATCAAGTTGATTTATTTGATTTAAATTGATGACCTTAGGAGATTGATAAATAACCTTGATTTATTTTCCAAATGGATGAATATGACCTAGTTGAATGCATTATGTCAATTTGACGTGTCTACAATATGTAACTAATACTTTATAGTAAAAATAGCAAATGATTCCTATCTTACTTATTATTGAATCCAATTCATATCTCCATCTTGTTTATTCTTAATGAATTTAATCTTTTGCTAATGTGTCATAATATCACATTATAATGTGTGCCACCCTTCATAGATTGAAATGGTAACATCTATCCACTTACGTGTAACCTAGACATCCTTTGATGTATGTTTGGTGTTTGTGTTAGTATAGTCATGTGTCTTGATTATATTTGTGTGTACATATGTGTTGCAACATGGTCAATGATACATTGATTAGTGCAAAAAAATGTGAGGTATATATTTACCTATTAATGTCATATATAAAATTTGGGCATTAAATGAGTGTCCTAAATGATGCGATGCAAATTTGATTCATTTGAGTGCTCCATTTTTGTGTTAGTATAGCACGAATCTGCACTCCTAGTAGCTCTGTGCCTGTCCCATGTATATATGAAAGAACTTCAATTCTTGATACAACTCCACTGGTTACACAGACTGTGCAAACTTGGTAGTTCTCCAAACTGCACAGGAGAATAATCTGCCCCTTCCCAAAACTCATCATCATTCACAGTTAACATGGCAATGTCACACTCTGTACCAATTGCAGCAACTGTAGCCAAGTATTTAGAATCTGATCCTCTCTTCTTCAACTTCACCTGTGTATGGTGCTCTATTGTGTGAGCATTAGTTAGCACTCTGCGCCCCTTGATGATAAAAATCCACTACTATTTGAACTGTACTGGCGCTTGCTTTGCCATGGAAGAGAAAAGTTTGGCTCTGTGTGAACACAAAATATCTTGACAACAGCATTCATAACATGGTCGGCCACAACATTATTCCTTATCACATCACTCTCTAAATAACGCAATGGCCCATTTTTCAGAGGGTGCTTCATTGGCCTTCCCCTTTTCTTAGGAGGGCTAAAGCTCGTTTGAATATCAATAGCTAATATATTGTTATTGTAAGCAGACTGCTGAACATCAAGGAAACTTGTATTGGAGTTGCCCCCGGATCCCTCCCAATCCTTTGGGGGCTTTTCTCGTACCCTCTTTGCAGGAATTTGCTCCAATTCTTTGAAGTACAGTGGACTCATGGAGTCATTCAATCGTACAGAGTCCCCGAACCGTACGATGTACTTATCATTACAAACTGGGTCAGTACCTATATCACCAGATAACTAAGATTACATTGCAGTTTAAGACAGTTAATTCATTTGCATATCAAAAATTTCATGAGAAGGGTTCTGGAAATATTACTGTCAGTCTCAATATCACTTATCAAAACTTCTAGAAATGATACTGGGCATTAAAATCCCTTTTCAAAACTTCTGAAAACGATGCCGGGAATTAAAATCCCTTTCCAAATGTTCTGGAAAAGCTACTGGGTATCAACTTACCTTATCAGATGGAAATGATACAGGGTATCAAAGTCCCTTATCCAAAATTTTGGGATTCCAATTCACAGAACACAAGATGAAACCTTTCGATGTTGGGCTCGTATTTCTTGATTTGATTATGAAGGGAATTGCGTGCATGAGGAATGTCATGGCGGTGGAGGTGAGATGTTTCTGGGTTTTGTCTTATCAGTATTGTATTGCCATGTCACTTCTTATCTTGTAATAGGAATGGTGGATCTCGCTGCAATTCTTGTGCTCTGCTCCTCCGGCCTCGTGGCCAATGCCTTCCTGGCACCTACTCATTGAAAGTGTCACGTCATAGTTATCACAGATGTAGGCATTTTGATCTTGTTCCACCCTTCATCACAGTCCAGAGTTCTTTGTATTGATTTGCATATCCATGCAAAGTCAGATAATTTAGAAACTGCAAAAAAAATCTTCTATTAGATAATTAGAAATTAGATTAGTGGGAACTGGGAAGACTTGTTGCCAAGAAACCATAAACAATAAATCTACTTTATCCTTGTTTTCCATGAAATCAGAATTTGTTTCATTTTAAGGTAACAAAACACACCATGCGCCTGTACTTTAAGAATAATAAATCAATAAAAACAATAAGAACTAAATTAATATGAGCCGACAAAGAGATGGAAAAGGGAGTTAAAAATGTGTTTTTTTTTTCTCAATGTTTAGGGATTTAGGTCGACGATGGAGATTATGCTTTATATTGCATTTGACAGTTTAGATTCAAACTTTTGGAATTGTATGAGATTTATTGTGTTTTTTTTCTAATATAGTGGTGTAGGAAATTATGAAAATGTGTTTTATATGTTTATGGTTGTTAAATTTTATTTCTTCCTGTAAAAGATAAGTGTTTAGTGTAGTATTTATGAATGTTGATATTTGTGTAGAATTAAAAATAATGTTTTATCAAATATGTTTTCATAATATTTTTTAATTTAATAAAATAATTTATTAATGTCATAAGTCTTGTTTTAAGTATGAGATCTTTTATGTTTATTGTGAAATATTTGATATCAATGCTAATGAATAATAATTAAAATATTTAAAAAGAATAGTTCAAAAATGTAGAAAAAGTATTTAAATTGGAATAAGGAACAAAAATAATTTTATAAAAAAACAAAAGAACACCCACAATCTTATTTCAAAATATAAAAATAATTGTAATTGAAGCTAGTCTCAAACATTAGAAACTAAAATAAATTAATAGATAATAAAATATATATATATATATATAATTTATGAACAAAATAAATTAACTTAAATATTAAAATAATATATGTATAATAAAACCAAAATAACTATAAAGCAAAAAATAAAAGGGAAGAATATATGCTATTTGTCTTTACACTATGATAATGGTTAAATCAAGTGTGATGTTTCTAATACTAGTTTATTAGTTATTAGTTTTTTTCTTAGTACAAATTGATATTAAATATGTGGCTTTGCTTAATAGTTGAGATGAGACTAATAGTAGCAAAGCAATTTTTCAATTCTACATAATTTTTAGTGTTGTTATGAGTTTTTTTTCCTTTCTATTCATATTTTAAAGCACTCATATTTATCTTTTGAATGATTCATATAATGTGTAAAACCACTTTCAACATGTCTATTAATATCTTATTCTTGTTTTAAAACACTCATATTTATCTTTTACATGATTCATGCAATGTGTAAAACCACTTTTAATATGTCCATTAATATCTATGCTAAACAATGGAGGAAGAGATTCATTATTGTATTTCTAAATTGTTGAATATTATGTAATATAGAAGAAATTTATTATGCTAAATTTAGTTATGAGATTGCTTTTGGATTTAACTGTGTATATTTCTAGTCAACATTTCAGATTACACTCGTTGATCCATCATCAAGAAAATGAGAGTGAACGATTAGATTATATACATAACATTAAGAAGTGAAAAGAAGACTAGAAAATGAAGGACTTTTCATAAGGAAAAGTGTGTAAATATAGAAAAGGAAAAGAAAAGAAAAAAAATAGAGATGAAATGTATAGACATGCTTGCATTTTATGGATTTAATATCTCATTCTTATTGTATTGTATTTGTTTAGGTTTGCATTATTATGTAGATATTATATTCCTTGTGTGCTTTGTTTGCTTAGTCATTAACCTTCTTATAGATTTCATTTCTAAATTTATTTTTATTTTCCTCCTCCATCTTTATTGTATTTTCCGCATCTCATGTCTTGTGACTTCTAGTCCTTTGCTCTCCTCTTTTTTATGATAATGGGTCCCTAATAAGATTTGAAAATTCAAATAAAAAATATACACAACTAAATCCAAAACCAATCCTATAACAATATTCCATCGATTACACAAAACTCATACCAACTATACCTAAACATATATTGTTTTAAATATTGTAAATTATTATATATTTTCTATATTATTGTATTATTAAATTTATTTGTAATACTTTTATTATACAAATTTATGAGAAAAAAAAAATATGATCTAAATAAAATAATAGATCTATAATTCATGGAATCTCAACCACATTATGTAATTTTATAGGTTTAAATATTATTATAACATTAATTTTTATTACTGTTGAGCAACACAGAAATGATTAGTACGTGAATTAAAAAGAAAAAAAAAAAATTAAGGAGGTTTCATTAAAAATTTAAGCATATATTAAAATAAATAAATTTAAAAAATTTGAAGTATAACAGTGGGGTGCAAGGATTATGTTGGAATGAATATTTGATTGGGAAAACAAAAAGAAGCAAAACTATGAAGAAAAGACCACCTGTTATCAAATGGGTGAATTTAAGTATTACTTATAATTATGTTTAAATAAGTACGAGATATATATAAATGTTAAATATTAAATAACAAAATTATTATATTATTTAAAATGTGGATGGTTTTATTTGTGAATTGTTTGGTTTTGAATAAGATTATAGAGATTCATTCTTGATAGGATGATGTCCTTATATTATAGGAGGAGGCAGAATTTAAGTTTTATTTTTTTGTATTATATTGAATTAAATGTATTAGGAAATGGATAGTTTTTCATCATTAGTATTGAATGTATTTTTAATGGTCAATTTAATTTTGTTATTGTTGTGAAGTTCTAATTAAAATTTATATAGATTTTTTCAATGTAAAACAAATAAAATTAGAGTTTTTGTTAGTTGAATATTGTAAGTGTATGTATGTATAATTTAAATAATTACTTACATTAATTTTTTAATTGAAATAATATGGTTCTCGTTTATTGGTATACTTGAATTCTTTGAAAAAAATTACAATAACGTGGATCTAATCAAGTGGGATATTATGAGGCATTATTAATATTTGAGAAATGCAAGTAAATATAGACTTACTTTGCCCTAACCAAGGGAATGAAATTATAAATACTATTTGATACTATATGAGACACAATTGACTAGATTAAACAAGGGAGGTATAAATACTACTCACCTTTGTTTGTCTCCTCTTAGTTTCCACATGGAAAGAATACCTTCTTTTCTATTGTCATCTTCCATGTGCATGATGTTATTATTTGTCATTGGTATTACATATGCTACAATTTACATGCAAGATATTGTTATAAGAGTTGAGTTAATAAAAATTACTAGTTGTTAATAGCTTATTTATACTCATTCATTTATATTTAGTGTATTTACTAATTGTATATAACACCATTACAATATTTATATAAATATATAATTATATTAGTTTATTATTCTAATAATCGTAATATAATGTAGTATATAATTTAATAGTACATTTATATTATTTATATTAAAAATTATCATTGTATTATATTTATGTGTATGTAAGGATAAAGTAAACCATATATAGTCATGTTTTACTATAGTCAAAGTCATTTTATGAACCACATACTATTAGTGCTTAAATTAATGAATACCTTGTTTTGTTGTGTGAGTTTATAAGGTTCATAATACAATACACATAATATTTTGTTGTTGAGATCATGTTCTCTACACAAGTTATCATCTAAGCACTTGGCTACAACTCTAGTGGCATTTGTACTTTTAGTAGTTATGGCACTAGATTTAATTTTATATATTGCTTCTACCTCAAAAAAGTAAGAGACATGCAATCATGGAAATTGATTTTGAATGGAACACATTTAGATAATTGCCATATAAGTAATCCCTTCTTCCAACCTCAAACACAACCTTATTAGTACTATTGAAATGAAGTTCTTAGAGTAATTTTTTTAGAGGGAATTTTGAGAATGCCATTACAAAAAAAATGAAAATGAAGTTGGTTTTCTAGTTTTCATATAGAATTTAACCTCATTCTAGAATTTTTTGTTATTTACCTCCAATAATTTCGGTAATATTCTTGCTATGTAGGTTTCTTAATAGGAAATAAGATTGGTGAAGAGATATCCTCTCTAGACTTAAACCTTGATTCATTATATTTTTAGAGAACTTGTTGAAAGAACGAAGAGGTGTGTAATATGCTTCATGCACTTTTATATGAGAGAAGGTAAGCACAAAATTTATTTTAGGTCATATAATTGCAAGGAAAAACAACATAAAAAATAATATACCATAACACATGAGGAAAATCCTTTTGGAAGAAGAATCCCACACTCTATAATAACTCTATTTATTATTAATAATAAACACAATTACAAGACCTTTGCAAAATTAAAGTCTTTATAATACTATCACTAATTAGATATTTATTATTACTATTGAGCAGCACAGAAATGAATGTTATGTAGAATTAAAAAGAAAAAATAATAAATTAAGAAGGTTTCATTAAACATTTAAAAATGTATTAAAATAAATAAATTTTAAAAGCTTGAAGTATAACAGTGGGGCGAAAGGATTATGTTGGAATTTGAATATTTTTTATTGGGAAAATAAGAAGAAGCACAAATATGAAGAAAAATACCACTTGCTATCAAATGGGTGAATTTAAGTATTACTTATAATTATGTTTAAATAAGTACGAGATATATATAAATGTTAAGCATTAAATAATGAAAAATTATCATATCATTTAAAATGAGTATGGTTTTATTTGTGAATTGTTTGGTTTTGAATAAGGTTATGGAGATTCATTCTTGAGAGGATGATGTCCTTATATCATAAAGGAGGAGGCAAAATTTAAGTTTAATTTTTGGTATTACATTGAATTAAATATATTAGGAAATAGATAGTTTCTAATTATTAGAATTAAATGTATATTTTAATGGTAAATTTAATTTTGTTATTGTTGAAGTTATAATTAAAATCTATATAGATTATTTCAATGTAAAACAATATTTTTTTATTTTTTTTGTTTAGTTGAATATTGTAAGTGTATGTATGTATAATTTAAAATAATTACAACACATTAATTTTTTAATTGAAATAATAGAATTCAATTATTGTTGTACTTTAATTCTTTGAAAAAGGTTTATAAGGAAGTGGGTCTAGTCAAGTGGGATATTATGAGGCATTATTAATATTTGAGAAATGCAAGTAAATGTAGGCTTGCTTTTCCCTAGCCAAGGGAATGATTATAAATTTTATTTCTATATTATTTGAGATATAATTGACTAGATTAAGCAGGGGAAGTATAAATATTACTCACCTTTGTTTGTCTCCTCCTAGTTTCCACATAAAAAGAATACATTTGCTATTGTCATCTTCCATGTGTGTGGTGTTATTATTTTTCATTGGTATTAGATAGGCTACAATTTACATGATATTGTTATGAGAGCTAAGTTAATAACAATTACTAGTTGTTAATAGCTTATTTATTCTCACACATTTATATTTAATGTATTCGTGATGCAAGAGCATCTGGGGGTACTAGTAAACTTGGATCAACCAAAATGAATAAAATTTTGATGTGGCATGGATTAGAATAGTGTTTTATGTCATATTTTTATTTTCTTGTCTAAAATCACAATTTGAATAATTGGAATAATTTTTGGTTGCTTGGTGTAATTGGAGTTTGAATTTAAAATTACAATTTAAATGTTAAATTGGAAAAATTCAAACTTGGGTGTGGAATTTCTTAGGGGTTATGGAATGATGCATATTATTAAATTTTTATTATTTTCCACGGGTAGGAATGGGATGCCCATGATGTGCATGTTGGGAAAATTTTGAATTTGGGCTCCAAATTGTGAAGGAAGTAAATTAATGTGTCGACTAGTGGAGACTTGACACTTCGGAAATGGTGAAAACATGCATTGGAGAGTTACACATTTACAATTTGATAAATTTTAATTGATTTCTAGGTTGGGTATGAAAAGGGATAGTTTCAAGTTGTGGGAAGATAGTGGTTGTAAAAGGGGAATTTTGACAATGTTGTTGGGAATCTTAATTTCCAAAATTTGGAAGTTGTTGGAGGAGGCATAGCTTTTCCTAGAGGATTATTGAAGACATAAATGTGGCAGGTTCGAGGTGTTTATCAACAACAAATGATTTTGCAAGAACATTGGGAAGTGTGCCATTGATTTTTCCAAAAGGAGGTTGCACATGAAGAAGAATGAAGGTGCAATAAGAGGGAGAGATGGATGAGAATTAACCTGTGAATAATTTTATTGGTTGTAGTAGATCTATGAGTCTTATTTGTAATGTTCTTCATCAACCCAGAGGATTACATATGTTATCTTTTCAATTTGGTTGCAATTTCATGTGTTACAAGAGACTTTGAGTAATGAAATTGCCATATATGTGTTGCTTATTTTGATATTGGTTTAATTAAAATCTTGAAATTTCCATTGTATATTTGAAAGGTATTGAGAGTTATAGGAATCTATTACATCAATGGTATTATAGTGGGAGTTCTTGAGTGTGCAAGAAGAAGTGTCGATGTGAGGCAGTTTGCACAAGGACTTGTAGGTGGAGAATGAAGTTAGAGGATTAGAGTGTGTAGACAGATCAGTGAGTGTGAGCTAGTATATACCTGAGAGGTTGAAGATTGAGAGTGTGTGGAAATTGTTTGACAAATTTCTAAAGAAGAAAGGAAATTTTTTTGTCATAGTTGTGTATGTGGGTGAACAAGAAGGAGAAAATATTGCAGAAGTATGCTTTGATCAGGAAGGCATAGAGAAAGAGAGTGAGAAAGAAGAGAAAAGTGAATTAGAGGCTAAGAGACAAAAATAAGGGGCAGTAATTGAAGAGAAAAATGATCTTGCAGCAGTAGATGAGTGTCCTTTGGAGGACTTAAAGTATTGAAAAAATAAATTGCATCTGAGAGTGAAGGTGAAGAAGATATGGTAGCAAATAGTGGCAAGAAAAAGGTTATAGAGAAAGAGGTAATGCATAATATTTTTTGTTTTTATGATGAAGATGAAAGTGGATTTTGTGTAGATGAAAAGATTACATTAGTGGAAGAATATTTTGTAGTAGTGGGAAAAGAGGAGGTAAAATTTACATATCCTTAGAAATTATATTATAATTTTTATTTCAATGAAAAATATGAGAATTTATAGAAGAGTGTGAAGAGGTGAAAATATCGAAGAAGAGATGGATGAAAATATAGTGGTGGAGGTGAAAGAATGTGAAGAGGAAGTGAGGATAGAATTATTTTGTTTTCATGAGCTTCCTAATGATGATTTATATGTAGGAAAAGATTTGTATTATGTTGCAGAGGATAGTGTAGATGCATTTTGGTGGATGTAGGCATACTATGTTGGGTTAAGTCCCACAATATTGGAGGATAATGTGAGATACACTTGGAGGAGGTGGCCGGGTTATGGTGGAGTTGATTCCACATCGAGGAAGAGGAGTAAAGAGCAGAGTTGTCAAAGGAGGAGGTTGTTTGTTCTAGCTAAGTTTGGAAGAGGAGAAAGAGAACATTATTAGAGGTACCAATTTCAATATTGGAGTATGTTGCAAGTTTCTTGCAACTTGAAAGAGTAGTTCTATTATTCAACTCCATTTTGCGAGCCTATGCTCACAAACTTCCTACCTAATGTATCTGATGTAGGAGCATCTAGGGGTACTAGTAATCTTGGATCAACCAAAATGAATAAAATTTTGATGTGGCATGGATTAGAATAATTTTTATGCCATATTTTGATTTTCTTGTCCAAAAATCAAAATTTGAATAATTGGACTAATTTTTGGCTGCTTGGTGTAATTGGAGTTTGAGCTAGAAATTGCAATTTAAATGTTAAATTGGAAAAATTCAAACTTTGGTGTGGAATTTATTGGGATTATGGAATTTTGTATATTATTAAATTTTCATTATTTTCAACGAGAATGAATGAGATTCCCACGATGTGCATGTTGGGAAAATTTTGAATTTGGGCTCCAAATTGTGAAGGCAATGAATTAATGTGTCGGCTAGTGGAGACCTACCACTTTGGAAATGGTGGAAAAATGCACTTGAGAGTTACACATTTGCAATTTGATGAAATTTAATTAATTTCTAGGTTGGGCATGAAAAGGGAGAGTTTCAAGTTGTCAAAAGATAGTGGTTGCAAAAGAGGAATTTTGACAATGTTGTTGGGAATCTTCATTTCCAAAATTTGGGAGTTGTTGGAGGAGGCGTAGCTTTTCCTAGAGGATGATTGCATACATGAATGTGACAAGTTAGATTTTTTAATCAACATCAAATGAATTTGAAAGAACATTGGGTAGTGTGCCATTAATTTTTCCAAAAAGAGGTTGCAGGTGAAGAAGAATGAAGGTGCAAGAAGAGGGGAGATGGATGAGAATTGACCTAAGAATGATTTTATTGTTTGTAGCAGACCTATGATTCTGATTTGTAATGTTCTTCATCAGCCCCAAGTGTTGCATATGTTATCTTTTTAATTTGGTTGTGATTTCATGTGTTGCAAGAGACTTTGAGTAATGAAATTCTCAGGTGTTGCTAATTTTGATATTAGTTTAATTCAAATCTTGAAATGTCCATTGTATGTTTGAAAGGTGTTGAGAGTTACAAGAATCCACTTCATCAATTTTCTAATTATATATAACACTATTAGAATATTTAAATATAAATATATAATTATACAAGTTTATTATTCTAATAATTGTAATAGAATGTAATATATAATTTGATATTACATTTATATTATTTATATTAAAAAATTAACATTATATTATATTTATGTGTATGTGAGGATTTAAAGTGAACCATATGTAGTCATTTTTTACTATGGTCAAAGTCACTTTAATATGGACCACATATTATTAGTGCTTAAATTAATGAATACATTTTTTTGTTCTGTGAGTTTTATAAGGTTCATAATACAATACACAATTTTTTTTGATGTTGAGATCATGTTCTTTACACAAGTTATCATCTAAGCACTTGGCTACAACTATAGTGGAATTTGTGCTTTTAGTAGTTATGACACTAGATTTCATTTTATATATTATTTTTACCTCAAAAAAGTAAGAGACATGCAATATTGGAAATTAATTTTGAGTGGCGCACATTTAGATAATTGCCATATAAGTAATCCTTTCTTCCAACCTCAAACACAACCTTATTAGTACTATTGGAATGAAGCTTTCAGAGTACTTTTTTTAGAGAGACTTTTGAGAATGTCATTACAAAAAATAATGAAAATGGATTTGGTTTTCTAATTTTTATATAGAATTTAATCTCATTCTAGCACTCTTTGTTTTTTTCCTCAAGCATTTCCAATAGTATTCTTGCTATATAGGTTTTTTAATAGGAAATAAGATTGGTGAAGAGATATCCTCTCTATACTTAAATCTTGATTCATTATACTTGTAGAGAACTTGTTGAATGAAAGAAGAGGTGTGTAATATGCTTCTTGCACTTTTATATGAGAGAAGGTAAGCACAAAATTTATCTTAGGTCATACAATTGCAAGAAAAAACAACACAAAATTAATATACCATAACACATGATGAAAATCATTTTAGGAGAAGAATCCCACACTCTATTATAACTCTATTTATTATTCAATAATTAGCATAGTTAAAGACATTTGCAAAAATTAAAGTCTTTATATACTACCACTAATTAGAGATCTTGAACAATTCTATCAACATAACATTACCCACAAAATTAACTATGAAACCTTCAACTCAAGAACCCAAAAAATAAAATTAATTTACATAAAACCACCAAATAATAATTATGAAAGTATGAGCTAAAACCACCCAAAATGTGGTGCCCAAATTCCAATATTATTCCATAGGCTAAAAATAGCATATTCCTTACACCTAGATCATAAGC
>VDFB02075321.1:243570734-243607763 GCA_007258455.2 Sequoia sempervirens | reverse complement strand
TTTATCTCCACTAGCATGTCTAGGTATCTCTCAATTACTACAAAAATCTCTTTTACCAGAGTGTCATAGATACTCAATTTCCACTCTAATACATTGGGCCATGAAGGATCTAACTCCTTTGGATCGCTTACAATTTTTTCATTAATCAATTTCATACGATCCATGGAAATCAACTCTTTAATTTATTATGAGAGCACATAGAGACTAGTCTGATCTTTTCTAATTTTTCGTAGCTCTACCATCAACTCCTTCCTTTTGTCAACCATTTGAGTGTAGAAAAGCATAGACTTATTGATAAAGAGGATAGTTTCTTCAAGCATATCATCAATCCATTCACTGAAACTTTTAGAATAGCTCAGATTCTTTCTAATCAATTGCATTGTGGAATCATCAATGATTCCTACTTGAGAACTTGAGGCTCCACTAGATATAGAAGAAGGAACTATAGAAGAAATAAAGTTCTTCAAATCAAGACCGAGATTGTAATGCCACTTTTTCTTTCCTTTCTTCCTTTACCCGCTTGATCAAAGCATTGACTGAATAGTCAACATGATATATATCACCTTCAAGTGTTTGGGGCCCCATATCAACATGTGTGACTTTATAATCAGCTATTGTTATCTCATTCTCATTTAGTTCTTTTATGGGGTCAACAATTTCCAACACTTGATTACTAGAAATAGGATCAGTTAGTATTCTTGACATTTTCTGAGTTTTCTTTGGTCTTGAAGAAGCTTGGAGTAGCTTTGCAGCTGTATCTACTCCAACTATTGTTGTAGGAGTCTACTTCCTCTTTTTCTCTACTGCTTTCCCCAACCATACTGGGGAAGCTTCAACCAAAGCAGAATTCTTATTCTCTACAGTGATTTCTTTGGACTCACTAGGAGTAATTGGTATATTTTCCACTAGGGAAGAGAGTACTTTAAAAAATGGAGAAAATTTATTATCTTCAACAATTTGGTTGAAAATAGCATCAAGTCAAAAAATATATTATCCCAATCATAGATTAAATGCTGGTAAAACATTCAACATAAGTAGAACAAATTAATAAACCATAATTCAAAAATTACACATGCAAAAACTCCACCATTGTCTTCTATATCAAAATAACATTAAACAAATATTCAGATAATAGAGTTTTTCTCTAATCAGAAAATCAAATTTTAACCAAAAGATCCTAAGCCTATCAATTGAATCCATATTTCAAGCATAAACAAATTGTCTTGGTAACGGTTTCTTGAAAGTAACCGAACCGAATAATTAAAAGATTCTTAAACTTAAAGAGCCAAAATAAAGAAAGTATCATGGAATACTAAAAATTAATTATGCATCATCTCCCGCCGCTTCAGCCTCTTCATCTTCCAGATCTTCAACAACTTCTTGTTGCAACTACTTCTCTTGCGCCTTCATCCTAGTTTTATAATCCCTGTACTTGGAAATAATTGCAAGTAACTCCTGGGTATGTGTAGGATCATGATGGGCCAAAAAGTGGCAATATGATGGGTATGTGGCTAACGACTATTTTTTTACCCAAAATTGATGAAATGAAAAGGGTTTTTAAAGGAGATTATCAGCTTTCCACCGATATAAATTATTCTTTACTTTGAATTTAATAAGTAATTATTATTGATTTTCTATTCAAATTACGACTAAAGTCCTAATTGATAGGTTGATCGTAAAACATCTATAGTTTTCAAATGGTATCATATTTTTTGAATCCAAAACATGTGGCACATTCTATGCTTCACATACTATAGGTTTAAAAAAATAAAAATTGAATTTCATGAATTTTTGACCAAGTTAAGGTGGTCAGACATACGAGTTTTTATATTTTTTAAAAAGTTGTAATAAAAAATTCATAATTAATTATTTACTTGGAAAAAAATTACAAAAAAATATGCATCACATTCAAAATAGCCCTACTCTATATCTAAAATCTTATAAATTTTTTTTATCATTTTACGTGGTTAGGAGGTCAAATCAAACACTACTTATTTTTCCCTGGAAATTTCATACCACCAAGATTGAAATTCCAAATTTTCACCAAATAGATTTTATTTATTTCTTTAAACAAACCTAGTAGTTTAGAAACTACATTCAATTTCTACATATTCTATTCTTACATATTTTTTAAAATAATATAGATAACTTATTCAAATTTTAATTTACAAGTTTCCTAACCTGTAATTTTTCTAAAATTTTGCCACTTGCTGGGCCTATTTTTCCATGATGATCCTCGCATATACCTCCTTGCTCCTATAGTAGTAATTTGCAGCCCTGTTCTTTACTTGCTGGAGCCCTGCACCCGCCCAAATGCCAGATCTCCTACTTGTTTCTGTTTTAACGGAAGTGAGATAAACCTACAGTCTACTGAGCTTTGAGAAATATTTTTTAGTCATGGTGGCAGGATCAGCCATCTCCTTGTTGAATATTTCTTTAAATTTCAGACAAACCTCCTTTGAGTCCAAAATTCTTTCATCAAATTCATCAGTTATCTCCTTCCACCTTTTAGGGTCAAGGCGACAGCTTCCTTTATCTCCAAAGATGTCCGTGCATCTCAAGTACTATAGAAATCTCCTTTACCAGGGTGTCATAGATGCTCAATTTCCACTGTAATGAATTGGGCCATGAAGGATCTAACTCCTTTGGATCACTTACAATTTTTTCATTAATCAATTTCATACGATCCATGGAAATCAACTCTTTAATTTATTGTGAGAGAACGTAGAGACTAGTCTGATATTTTCTAATTTTTCATAGTTCTATCATCAACTCCTTCCTTTTGTCAACCATTTGAGTATAGAAGAGTACAGACTTACTTATAAAGAGGATAGTTTCTTCAAGCATATCATCAATCCATTCACTGAAACTTTTAGAATAGCTCAGATTCTTTCTAATCAATTGCATTGTGGAATCATCAATGATTCCTACTTGAGAACTTGAGGCTCCACTAGATATAGAAGAAGGAACTATAGAAGAAATAAAGTTCTTCAAATCAAGACCGGGATTGCAATGCCACTTTTTCTTTCCTTTCTTCTTTTACCCACTTGATCAAAGCATTGACTAAATAGTCAACATGATATATATAACCTTCAAGTGTCTGGGGCCCCATATCGACATGTGTGACTTTATAATCAGCTATTGTTATCTCATTGTCATTCAGTTCTTTTATGGTGTCAACAATTTCCAATACTTGATTACCAAAAATAGGATCAGTCAGTATTCTTGACATTTTATGAGCTTTCTTTGGTCTTGAAGAAGCTTGGAGTAGCTTTGCAACTGTATCTACTCCAACTGTTGTTGTAGGAGTGTACTTCCTCTTTTTCTCTACTGCTTTCCTCAACCATACTGGGGAAGCTTCGACCAAAGCAAAATTCTTATTCTCTAGAGCGATTTCCTTGGACTCACCGGGAGTAATTGGTATATTTTCCACTGGGGAAGAGAGTACTTCAGACAATGGAGAAAAATTATTATCTTCAACAATTTTCTTGAAAATAGCATCAAGTCAAAAAATCTATTATCCCAATCATAGATTAAACGATGGTAGAACATTCAACATAAGTAGAACAAATTAATAAACCATAATTCAAAAATTACACATGCACAAACTCCACCATTGTCTTCTTTATCAAAATAACATTAAACAAATATTTAGATAATAGAGTTTTGCTCTAATGAGAAAATCAAAGTTTAACCAAAAGATCCTAAGCCTATCAGTTGAATCCATATTTAAAGCATAAACAAATTGTCTTGGTAACAGTTTCTTGAAAGTAACCACACCGAATAATTAAAGGATTCTTAAACTTAAAGATCCAAAATAAAGAAAGTATCATGGAATACTAAAAATTAATTATGCATCATCTCCCGCCACTTCAGCCTCTTCCTCTTCCAGATCTTTGACAACTTCTTGTTGCAACTACTTCTCTTGTGCCTTCATCCTAGTTTTGTAATCCCTGTACTTGGAAATAATTGCAAGTAACTCCTGGGTATGTGTAGGATCATGATGGGCCAAAAAGTGGCAATATGATGGGTATGTGGCTGACGACTATTTTTTCACCCAAAATTGATGAATTGAAAAGGGTTTTTAAAGGAGATTCTCATCTTTCCACTGATATAAAATATTCTTTACTTTGAATTTAATAAGTAATTATTATTCATTTTCTATTCAAATTCACGACTAAAGTCCTGATTGATAGGCTGATTGAAAAACATATGGTTTTCAAATGGTATCAAATTTTTTGAGATCCAAAACATGTGTCACATTCTATGCTTTACATGCACTATAGGTTTAAAAATAAAAAGTGAATTTCATGAAGTTTTGACCAAGTTAAGGTGAAATTAGGACATCGAGTTTTATATTTTTTTTTAAAAGTGTAATAAAAATTTCATAATTAATTATTTACTTGGAAGAAAAATTACAAAAATATGCATCACATCGGGGCATGAGTCCTCTACTTATATCTAAAATCTTATAAAAAAATAGTATCATTTTATTGTGGTTTGGGTGGTCAGACAGACACCCACTCATTTTTTCCTTGAAATTGAAGTACCACTGCATTGAAATTTCAAATTTTCACCAAATAGATTTTTTTTTTTAATCAAACCTAGTAGTTTAGAAACTACATTCAATATTCTACATACTCTATTCTTACATATTTTTAAAATAATATAGATAACTTATTCAAATTTTTACGTCAAGTTTCCTAACTCTGATTTTTCTGAATTTTTTGCCACTTACGGGCCTATTTTTTCCATGATGATCCTGCACATTCCCTCCTTGCTCCCTGGAGTAGTAGTAATTTGCAGTCTGGTTCTTACTTTGGTTTGAGGTGCTTCAGACTCGTTCAATGTGTCAGATCTCCTACTTGCTTCTTTTTTAATGGAAGTGAGATAAACCTACAGTCTACTGAGCTTCGAGAAAGATTTTTTAGTCATGGTGGCAGGATCAACCATCTCCTTGTTGAATATTTCTTTAAATTTTAGACAAACCTCCTTTGAGTCCAAAATTCTTTCATCAAATTCATTAGTTATCTCCACCTTTAGGTCATGATAGTTTCCCTTTATCTCCACCAACATGTCCAAGTATCTCTCAAGTACTATAGAAATCTCCTTTACTAGGGTGTCATAGATGCTCAATTTCCACTCTAATGAATTGGGCCATGAAGGATCTAACTCCTTTGGATCACTTACAATTTTTTCATTAATCAATTTCATACGATCCATGGAAATCAACTCTTTAATTTCCTATGAGAGCACATAGAGACTAGTCTGATCTTTTCTAATTTTTCGTAGCTCTACCATCAACTCCTTCCTTTTGTCAACCATTTGAGTGTAGAAAATTACAAACTTATTGATAAAGAGGATAGTTTCTTCAAGAATATCATCAATCCATTCACTGAAACTTTTAGAATAGCTCAGATTCTTTCTAATCAATTGCATTGTGGGCTCATCAATGATTCCTACTTGAGAACTTGAGGCTCCACTAGATTTAGAAGAAGGAACTATAGAAGAAATAAAGTTCTTCAAATCAAGACCGGGATTGCAATGCCACTTTTTCTTTCCTTTCTTCCTTTAGCCGCTTGATCAAAGCATTGACTAAATAGTCAACATGATATATATAACCTTCAAGTGTCTGGGGCCCCATATCGACATGTGTGACTTTATAATCAGCTATTGTTATCTCATTCTCATTCAGTTCTTTTATGGGGTCAACAATTTCCAACACTTGATTACCAGAAATAGGATCAGTCAGTATTCTTGACATTTTCTGAGCTTTCTTTGGTCTTGAAGAAGCTTGGAGTAGCTTTGCAACTGTATCTACTCCAACTGTTGTTGTAGGAGTGTACTTCCTCTTTTTCTCTACTGCTTTCCTCAACCATACTGGGGAAGCTTCGACCAAAGCATAATTCTTATTCTCTAGAGCATTTTCTTTGGACTCACCAGGAGTAATTGGTATATTTTCCACTGGGGAAGAGATTACTTCAGACAATGGAGAAAAATTATTATCTTCAACAATTTGCTTGAAAATAGCATCTGAATCCTCAAACACAGGTTTTGTTTGATTGAGCTTCTTTTAAGGAGCAGGGGTAGATGGACTGTCTTGTTCACATAAATATTTTAGTTTAACCATCTCTTTTGGTTTTTCACCATCAACTCCATACTGTGAATTTACACAAGAAGATCTTATAGTCATTCTCCCTGAGGATGTGTCAACTGTAATTTTTTGGGAAGACCCATGTTCATTTTTTTGAGAAGACCCATGTTCATTTTTTTGAGAGGATTTTTTTTCTTGAGTAGAACCTGCCACTTTTCACCATTTTTCTTCCAGCCAATCTTGAGTTCTTTTTATGACTGGTGCAGCCCATATGTTCATATCTAAGACTTCATTTTCATTCCAATCATCCTTGGGATGACATTTCTTTGACAACTTCTCATATTCGGGATCAATGACCACTGAATCATCAATTGTACCCTCAGGAATCTAGAAAGGTAGACCAAAATCTTGTATCTGCTCAAGGGTTAACCTCATGTAATCTATTTTTAGGACTTCATTTTCATCAGCACAATCTTCCTAGAAGTCCTTAATGGCAGGCTAATGCTGATATGAATTTCCTCCATATAAATTTCGTTTAACAAAACCCTTGCTGTCAAAATTATCCCTCATGAATAAATGTTGGAGATTATATTCTTTGAGAAGACCTTCAACACATTTGGCCATTTGATTATTTTTGCATGTGAAAGAAGGATTTTTCAATAGGAAAGGATACCCCCATTTCCCCATATTCAAGTATTTCACATTCACAATAGCCATTTTTCTACAAACTTCTAGGAACACTAGCAAATCTTCAGGATATCTAGGTAATTTTTGTGGGGATTTCTCAAAACCTCCTATCCTCAAATAGAAAAATCTATCAAATTGAATATATAAACTTCCAAATTTTGACACCAGAGACATTGACTCAGAAGAAAAATGGACTTCAGGATTCCCATCCAATTTCCTTACAGCTTCCATTAAGAATGCATCATTAACAAGGGAAAAATCTCCCATTCTGACTTGCTTAGTAAACTATTGGTAGCACTTATACACAAGCATGCCAAAATTTGGGGGTATTTGTGGTTTTAATCCTGGCCATAATGACCTTTGACTAGATATAATATATGTTAGGCAAGAACACGGATGGAAAGTAGTCATTTTCTAAAAATTGACCAATTGTTTGTTGAAATGGAAGCAAATTATCTTAGCCCAATCAATGAACACATTTTCATCATAGATATCCAAAATAAATTGACACGTCCAATCCTCAAAGGACTCAATTTGTGCATTCCCAAAAATACAATGCAACAAAGCAATAAAATCTACAATTTCTCCTTTGAAATGTATTCTTTTAAGTTTAGCGGGTAGCTATGACTTACCTCTTTTTTCTAATTTCAACCATCCTTTGGCCATAGAATTCTTGCACTAGATTTCATTGACTTTGAAAAATTCACCAGCCATTGCAACAAACATGTCCTTCATGGGTGTTCTCTTAGGGATCCTTAGTGTGTGAGAAATAGTTCCAAGAGAAATTCTAGCAACAACAGTCTTGTCCACGACTTTGATTTCTTGTTTCTCTGGAATGTATCTTCTCACACATGTGCCTATTAGGTCCATGCTCAAAAGGGATTCTAGAAAACCCCTGGCATGAGCTAATCCACTCTCTACTAATTTTACATCAATAGAAGTTCTTTTATCACTTTCTAGGCGCACCCAAAATTCTTCCAACTTAAAGGATCCCAACTCTGTGTCCCTTACATTGAGCCAATGATTTTCAATTCTAGATTGCATGAGCTCACAATACATATAAAAACACTTGTACACTTGAAGAAATAATTGCAGATGATAGAGGTGCTATTGCAAGCTTGACCAAATAAATCTTCACCACCTTAAGTTGTGCAAATGACAAGATGTGTGTTTGGTGCTGAATTAATATGGAACTTTATTTAAATCCTTAGTAAAGCAAACCCTAGGATTTGCGTGCTTTACAAAAATCCTTCATAAGAAATCTCTAGGTTGTATTGTAGGCCTCATTAAATGCATAGGAAACACCTCAAAACATGTGGGTGAACAACATGTTTCCTTGTTGTGGAAGACTAGAACTCTATAACTTAAAGTCAGGAGTTACAAAGTTATGAAAATCTCTGACTCCCCGACTTCACAATGGAACAACTCACTTGACACCACTAAAGAACCGATTGGGCTATCGAGACGTTAGGAAAAACATGAACCCGACGACAAATTTAAAGACACATAGCACCAACAACTTAGGTTTCAAAACTCATAGAATGCATGACAAAAAGTTAGGAAGTTAGAAGAACCTGCGACATAGACTAAAATGAAGGCAAAGACTTTAGACTTAGGCGAAAAATAAAAGATTGAAGATCGAGGAAGAAAAAATTTGAAGGGACATGATACCTAATATACCTATAGGTAACATTGGCTCCAAATGGGGACCAGGATTGAAAAGACACAGAGAATCTAGAAACATGGCATAAAGTCTTATTCATTGGGCAACGGAGTCAAAACCAAACAAGGCAAAACTGATCAAAAACCATGTACAAGGGTGGACTTGATGGAACAATTATTCAAGAAGTTTCAAATCTTGCCCATTATAGGCAAGAGGTAGAATAGTACCATTAGGATAAGCCAATCGATAAGCATGATCACGAACAAGTTGCTTGATCATGAAAGGTCCTCGCCAGAGAGAATCAAACTTTTTATGTGCTCCTTTTGCCTCCCTTCTCCTGTCCCATAGAAGAATTGAATCACCAACTGCAAAATCCCTTTGTCTAGCCTTTTTATCAAAAACTTTTTTCACCATCTATTGATGTTTGGTAATCCTGTCCACCACAATCTCCCTTTCTTCCTCCAGCTTATTCATAAACATAATTCGCTTTTCCAAAGCAGTCTGAAATTGCTCATCTTCTATAGCCTTCTGCAAATTAAGTGTTGAAATCTCCAATGGTGTATGCAAGGTGTTATCGATGCCATATACTAATTGAAAGGGGGGAATTCCGATGGATCTTTTATAAGTAACTTTTTTAGGCCACAAAGCATCATATAAATTTTTATGCCATCCTCTTTGATTTTCATCAACCAACTTCTTGATGATGGAGATTAAATTCTTATTACTTGACTCGGCCTTCCCATTCCCTTGAGGATAATAATCAAATGAATGAGAAAGAATAATGCCATAATCATAGCAGAAAAGAGTAATTTCAGTAGAGGAAAAGAGCTAGTGTTGTCAATGACAATTTTCTTGGGTACTCCAAACCTTACCAAAATATTCTCCTTCAGAAAATTACACACGACCTCAATGGTGGTATGTTTCATTCGAATAGCTTCCACCCATTTGGTGAAATAATCTGTAGTGGTCAGTATGTTTGTATGTCTTGCACTAGAACTCAAATTGATTGGCCCAATGAAATCTAGTCCCCATTGTTGAAAGGTCTCATCAATTACCATAGGTTTCAAAGGTAAAGCAGCAAGTTGAGGTCTACCAGTAAATTTTAAACACTTTTCACATTATGATACCCACTCATAAGCATCTTTGAACATACCTGACCAATAAAATCTATGTCGTAGAATCTTGAAGGCTGTTACAAAAGAAGAAAAATGTCCACTCCATGCCTCACTATGAAAGACTTCCAACAACCTCTTTTGTTGTTCCTTATCAACACACCTTAAGAAAGTCCCATCTATACCTTTTTTATATAAATTCCCTTCCCAGAGAACATACTTGTTTGCCTTAAGTTTTAAATTTCTCTTTTCTTTTGATGAAAAATGTGATGGGCAATCACCATAGGTTAGAAAATAAGAGATATCAAAAAAAAAAAATCATCAGTTGTGCTTGTGAACAACACTAATGGTAACTCTTCCTCTTCAATTGGTTTTCTTTCAGCAATCATCTTGGCCAGTCCCTTTCCTCTTACTAGATTAGTGGGTTTAATATCTAGATCATATTCTTGGATTTGAGCTATCCAAGATCCTCTTTTATTGCAACCAATATCTTCCTAAGTAAGAATACTTTTCACAGCAGTTTCAAGAACAAAAATAGTAGTATGAGAATGAAGAATGTAAAACCTGAAACTCTTGAGTTCCTTCACAACAGTGTATGCATGTTTTTCAAGAGGAGAATATTTAAGCTCATACTTCTTTAGAGGAGTGCTCATAAAAGAGATAGGAGCTTCTATACCTTGTTCATTCTTTTGTAGCAAGATGGCTGAGAAGGTATGCTCAGAGGCATAACTATATATGATAAAATCTTTAGTAAAATCAGGATGAAATAAAGTAGGAGAATTTGCAATTGCAGTCTTAATGTCTGCAAAAGACTATTTTCCTTCATTACTCCATTTGAACGCTGGGTGATCTTTCATCATATCAGAAATAGGATTTGTCAGCTCAACAAAATCAAGAACAAACCTTCTCAGAAAGTTCACTTGACCAAAGAAAGATCTAATAACATCCTTGTTGGAAGGTAATCCCAATTGCATGATTTCTTTCACCCTCTTTAAATCTATTTTGATTCCATCCTTTGAGACAATGTGACCTAAGAGTTTTCCCTTAGTTATAGTGAAGATAAAATTCTTAGGATTTAAAGAGATACCTTCTTCTCTGCAACGCTGTAATACTACTTCTATATCATGTAAGTGATTGGCTCTCCTTTTAGAAAAACCTATTACGTCATCTAAATAAATTACTATAAATTTATTCCTCAAATCACCAAAAGATAAGTCCATGGCCCTTTGGAAAGTGGCCCCTGCATTGATAAGGCTGAATGGCATTCTATTGTAAGCAAAAACACCACATTTGGATTTGGTGAATGTCATTTTATGCTGGTCTTCTGGAGCTACTTCGACCTGATTATAGCCTCAGAAGCCATCAAGCATGGACATTATTTCAGAACCAACAATTGTTTGAAGAATATGATCCATCACTGGTAAAGGGTAATTGTCTTTAAAGGATGCCTAATTTAAGTTTATGAAGTCAATACATATCCTTATTTCCCCATTCTTCTTTCTTACAAGAGCTATATTGGCCACCCAAGTGGAATTATGGATGGGATAAATAATCCTAGCCTTGAGAATTTTATCAATTTCATTGAAAATAGCCTCTGCAACCTTAGGATTATAATTTCGCTGGTTCTACCTATAAGGCATAGCACCAGGTTTCAATGGAATTTTATGTTGAAATTCTCCATTCCTAAACTTGTTTAAATCTACATAACATCATGCAAAAAAATCTCTATAATGTGTCAATAGAGAGATCAGCCTCTCCCTCTCTTCTTGATAACAATACTTTCCAATACAAACAATCTTTGGATCATCTTCTGTACCAATATTCACCTTATCATACTCAACAGATGTTTCAACAGAAACCTTTTTCTTTTTGTTTCAAATATTGATCATGTCTATTGAACAAATGTTCAAGAGGAACTAAACCCTTTGGAATCTTATTACCTTTCAATTTAATAACTTCCTTTTTCTTTTCATCAAGAGCAACAACGCCACCTTCTACAACATCATTGTTTTCATCATTGCTAGGGCTTCAACTTTCTCTAAAAACTCAATAATCTGTTGATCATTATTGAACACTTACCAATGATTTACATTATCAGGAACACTAGGCCTATACACAATTTCAATCTTGTAGGACCCATCTTTGAAGTCTGGATGCGACAAAGGCAATGATACTAAAATTGCCAAGGAATCAGCCCTAGCATTCTGTTCTCTAGGGATAGACTCTATTGAAAAAGCATCAAAATCTTCTATACAATCCCAAACTCTGATCCTATAATGCTTAAGCTAGCCATTCTTCATAGTGTACATCTTTCTCACTTGCTTCACTACTAATTCCATGTCTCCCACAACCCTCAATTGTTGCCTTTTTCTTTGGCTCCACTTAGACCAAGCAACAAAGTTTCATACTTGGTCGTGTTATTGGTATTAGAAAACTCTAATTTGAAAGCAAAGGGGAATTTATAGCCATCAGGTGAAATCAAAACTACTCCAGCACCTGACCCAACACTGGTACAACTTCCATCAAATTCGAGTGTCCACAATTCATTTACTAAATTAAAGCTAATAGAGTTCAAATTTCCCTCTTGATTAGAAGTGCACATATAGGTTCCTGGTCTAGTTTCAACAAATAGAATATTTGTTCTTGGATCGCCAAACTTTAAAATAGTAAACTTGGCCTTAGGTTCAAGATTCAAGTGAATCTTCTTTCCATCTAAAGGTATTAAGGAATGAGACCAATTCATCTAAATCTCTCTGCCCAAATCTTTACAAAAAATCCTACTCAAGAGCATGCCATAACTCGCAGGGATATCAGCAACCAATATAGTTAATTTCAACCTCGTTTTAGGAAAAGCAGCTAGGGCTACTTGAGCATCTTTAATTTGACCAATAATAGGAACTGGGGACCCATCCATGGAATAAAATTTTCCTTGGGAAGAGGTATAAGACAAACCCAGGGCTTTGGCTATTTGAGTAGGCATCACATTTTCAGAAGCTTGAGAATCAATAATACAATTACTCAGCCTAAAACCAGCAATATATAATGATATATAAAAAGGTTATGGTTTCATGAATGAGTTTTGCGAGCTTGAAGGTTTATCTACGATATTAGAGAAAATATGATTCTCAAGATTAGCTTCACTATTATCAAAAAATTGAGCATTACATTGGGACGGTGAAGGCTCTTGTTTAACATATCTCACCAGCCTATCTAGCTCTGAGGGATTGAGTCTCAAGTATTTAGCTTGTGAAATTTAAATTTTGGTATTCTTGTAAGACTCAACTATGTCAAATGAACTAGAAGAAAGAGGGGCAAAAGATGAAGAAGATGGTACCTCAGCTTGCACATTATTGGGAGAATTTTGCTCTTGCTTTTTCTGCTTTGTTAAAATGTACTTTGGGGCTAAAGATGAGCCAGTAGCCTAATCAGCTTTGGCATGTTGTGCTATACTGAAAAAAACACAATTAGGATCATCGACTCTAACATATACATCCTCTCTTGCTTCGGCTTCTGATACAAACTCAAAGAAGTTCATCCCAGCATCATTGGATAGACTAGGCTCCTCCACATGTGGTTCAACAATATGTTCATTCATTGAAAGCATTTGCATGAATCTAATCATCTCAGGACAAGTACCTCCATCATGATCTGAAGTCAAATGGAAATTACAATGATTCCCCTTACTAGAGGAAGAAGGAACTTCAATTGCCAGCCTTTGGTTTGGAGCAGGCAATGAAAGCGTCTTATTGGGAGCTGCTTGGTAATTCCTGGAAACATCTTGATAAGGGGTTTGTGTGGAACCTTTTGGCATTTTCCTCTTAAGAGTAATTATGTCATTAGCCAATCTTTGAATCACTAGATCAGTAGAATTCACTAGTGAAGGCTTACCAATTTTTAATTCTTTCTTCCATTTTATAGAAAAAATCAGATCATCTTCTATTGATATAGCCCTATCTTGCACAATAGCTAAATCAACGACACCTTCCCTTTTAATAATGAAATTTGTAATACCCCTCGCGTTGTTGATACTTTTACATACTCTTTTGTGTTGGTTATGTACTTGGTTTGTGATGGTGATTAGTTCACTCTGTACTTGGTTGTGTGGATTCATAGTTTAGTTGGTTTGTTGCACTTGATATTACTTATGATGGTTGATGATACATTATGTGGTGATCATATTATTTGGTTGTGTTATGGTTTTCTTTAATAATATAGATGGTGATGTTTTGATTCTATGTTGCTATGGTTTCTAATGTGTTTGCTAGTGAGTATTGGTGAAAGGACAGAGTGGCATCACTCACTTGTGAGTGCCCTGCTACCCCGCAATTACCTTTTCATAGTGTGTCTGTATTGGAGATTTTCATGCTACTTAACGTTTTCTTCTATACATGATGCAGGTACAAGACACCGACTCCACCTGCTTGACAGGTTTGAGTGTGTCTCATAAACCCAATGGGTATGATGTTGAAAAGGGAGTTGATAAGGAAGTGTCCCCGTCCCAAGTTCATCACCTCGTTGTAAGTCTTACAATGTCATTATCTCAACCTCGTTGTTGTTTCAGTATTGGTTGTTGTTGATTATTTATTTTAATTTATGAATATTTGTTATTTAATTAATCTTTATTTTATGTGTGATGAATTAATGTTATTTTGTTGATATGATTATTTACAGGTAATTGTAATTAAGTTTAATGTTAGATTTAAATGTTGCAATTTAAAAATTATTTAATTAATTAAAAGGTACAAATTAATTAATTTAAATAAATAATGTTGTTGAGAATTGTAGATTATCTCTTTCAAATATTTAAATTACAAAATTTAAAGATATTATCATGTGAAGATAAAGATTAAAAATAAATGAATTTTTAATTAATTTAGTGGGATAAATGTGAGCTTTAAAATCAAGAAAAAGGGACCAATGCATGTTAGATTTTTCAAAAAAGAAAGAGCTTTATTTATTTTTCTTTATTTTTATTATTGTGAAAAAGAAGAAGTTTTCTTCACGGGAATGGTTTTGGTGTTTTGAGAAGAAGTAACAAGAGTTTTGAAAAACAAGTGTGTGTCTTTGTAATTTATTGTGAAAAGAAAAAGGAAAAGTTAAAAAGAAGGGGTTGAAGAAGAAGAAGGTGAAGATTATTTTCGAAAGGGAAGGAGAGTTGTCATGCTTGTGAATTCGACATCAAACGAGGACTCTAGGTTCCTTTTTGTTCCATTTAATTCTTTTTTTCTGTTAGTTTCTATAAGAAAAATAAATATCTTTCCTTTGCCTGAATTTGATAATTTTATTTAAAAGAAGATGGTGTTTTTGAAGATTTGTTTTGGTGAAACTTTTGAATATTTTGTAGAAAAAACTATAAAAAACCCTTGGTTCTTCTCCAATAAAATTAGTTGTTAAATACTTGTTTGGAAAAGAAAAAAAAAGAAAATAGATTATTCTGGGGTTAAAATATGCATGCCCAGATTTACAATTTATTTAAAAGAAAGTCAGATTGATATTTATTCTAATTTCTTTTAATATATACTTATGTATATATATATATAAATATATATATATATATATATATATATTTGGAATATATATATATGTTTTTATGCCTATGTGGATTGGTTTGAAGAGATCAGAAAATCTATTTTAAAATATATATATGTGTGTGTGTGTGTGTGTGTGTGTTCTATATTTTTATACCTGAAAATGAAAATTCTTTTAGATTTCTGGTTATATATATACTCTTTCTGAGGGTGAAGAAATTATTTATTTTTAAATATAAAATTTGATTATTTTTATACCTGAGAATGAAAATTCTTTTAGATTTATGGTTATATATATATATATATACTTTCTGAGGGTGAAGAAATTATTTATTTTTAAATATAAAATTTGATTATTACAGGTGTTGTGGTTTTTTTTACACCCATGGAGTGGGGACCCTCTTTTGATGTCTTTGACCTTTGATTTTATTGGATTTATCATTTTTAGGGTCTTGATATGTTGGTCTTGCTGGCTTTGCCCTTGCCTTGAGGTTGGAATTGATTTAAATTGAGTTTTTGGCCAAGTCCGGGTTTTCACCTGGATCCGGGATTTTCCACCTCTGGCGGATTTTTCCGGCCCTGGTTCCTTGTCCGTTTCTGGTAGGATTCTCCGATTCCGGGTTTCTGCCTGACTTCGGGATTTTCCGGTCCTATCGGATTTTCCCGGATCCTGTCAAAATCCCGATCTTCCTGATTTTTCCGGTTTCTGCATTTCCGCGGGATCCGTGTCTCCGCGCATTCTGGGATTCTCCGAAATTCCACTTGGGGCTCGGGTTTCCGGACTTGTCAGAAACGTCTTTTCGCGCATTAATGGTTGAGGTACCTTGGCTCAGACGAGTATAAGGTTGAATTTAGGGCATTTTCTGATTCATTCCAACTTCGTTGCTTCCTTGCTTTCTGCTCTGGCGATTTAGAGCTTTCAATTGAGCTTTGAGAATTGATCTTGGCTTGTTTGCGCGAGGATTGCTTGAGTTCGGGTGCCAGTATTTGCATTGCTTGGACGTGTTTACCTCGTGGTCGATTTTCTGAGCTCGATTTTCGCTTGCTTTGATCCATGGTATGTATCCATTGCCCTTCCGTTTGCTTATGAGATGATTTGGGGTTTTCTTGCACTGGGTATTGTTAAATTTGGGGTCGGCCCTTGTTTTGGTTTTGTTTTCATATTTATAGAGTCGGGGTTGATCCGTCTTTATTGTCGAACCCATCTCCCTGTGCCCCATGAGCTTTGTTTGTCCTTTTGAATTGCGTATGGGTCCTTTGGACGGCGTTCTGGGTCGGATTGCTTGTTTGTTTCGGGCGCGAAGTGTGTTATCTTGCGAGGTTGGGGTTTCCTTGGTGTCTCGGCTAGAACAATGATTTCATCTTGTGCTTGAGTGACTTTCACCCCGCGTCGTGTTGGCTTCCCGTCCTATGAGGATTAGAGGGCTTTTAGGTAAATCCTGAACCGATATTTTTAACCCTAAAGCTTGCTCTAGTTTTAATGGCGGAAATTCGATCGTTTGCTCTAGGGCATCATCTTTTTGGCACGGGGATTCCTTCTTTTAAGAGCTTTTGGGAGTTGGATCCTTTGCGTACTTGAGGTTGTTGATCATCGTCGGTTTTAGGATCCTTCGAGCTTAGGTAGTGGAGATCCCGTGGTTGCTCAAGTTTTGGTACACGTCTTTCCGTTTTTCGGGTTTCCGAGGCCGTCGCGGAATTTCCTTGCTCCCGGATTTTCCCGGTTTGGGCTTATTCCGCGGACAGGGTTAATTTCCGGTGCATTTTATACTGTCCGTGAAAATCCGTTCCATCCGGATTTTTCCGGATTTCCTGTCTGATCGTGTTCTTTTGTATATTTCGATGATAGGATTGATGGAATGATCGTTTATGCTTATTTCTTGTTGCCAATGAGTGATTTAACGATTACCCCTTTGATTTTTCGGAGTGTATTAATGATTTATTTGGCTAACAGTGTTTTGGCAGCAGGAATCCGTCTGGGTCGGATTTCTCCAAAATTCTGCCCCGACGGTATTTTCCCGGTTTACGTGATTTTCTCGGATTATTTGATTTCTCCGGATCTCGAAAGATTGGCAATTAGCAATGGATTTTAGTGGTTTTATATGATGTGTGCTAACCCTTTGGATTGATATGAGCTTAATAATTGAATTCTAATAATAATTCTTGAATGTGCAGGCCGAGTCAAGCAAGGCTGCTACTGGGAAATCTAAGGGTGGTGCAGGGGCATCTTCAGTTTCTGAGACAGAGAGATTGAAATTGGACATGAAGAGTCAGGTTCCAGAAAGTAAGATATCTTCCGTGTGGGCTGAGACATCTGACACCAACGTTGGCGCGTGGCGGTATGAGGAATTCAAACAAAGAACAGCTGAGAAGGACCAGTCACCTTTGAGGCAAGGAATGATGAATTCGGGGTTGGTGCATGTGGCAGGGTTCCCTCCAGCGGTCCAGTGCTACGAGTTGATTTTGGAGTGTGCTAGACAGTACGCTTTTGATACTCAGATGGTGGTCAGCACCGAGGGACGAGTCTTGGCAAACTTCAGTCCAGCCTCCATTGCCCGGGCCTTCAGCATGCCTGATCTCTCCTCGGTCTGTGCCTTAAACATTGACACAGCTCGAACATACTATGAGAATGAGCCAGTTAAGGCTCAACAGATCATTAATTCATGGCTGGAAAAGCCAAAGTCCCACCACTCCAAATTGCCCAAACAGTTGCACAGGGTGAAGTTCAGGCCGGATATCTATGATGCCATCACACTGTTGAGCAGGGTGGCCGGACTTAAAACTGCCGGAGTATTGGAGAGTTGGATGGTTCACGTGATCACCAAGATGAGTCAGGGAACAAATTATCACTGGGCAGGACTCATCAGTGCGGAAATTGACAAACAACTGAGGAATGTCTTGGAGTCAAAGAAATTCACCATGTCCTCCTACATCATGTATGTACTGGCCATCTCCTATCCTTACAAGGGATTGACTCCGATGGGAACCATTGGGCAGGATATTATATATGAAATCTATCCGGAACTGCATCTCGGACACAGAGATTATAGGCGGGCCAACGATGCCTTTACAATGCACATTACCCGGACCCTTCAGAATGCAGAACACATCAGATTGTCCGATGGGGCTAAGGGGCTGATCAAGAATTACGGGGCATGGTTTATCCAGTTCCCCACCTTCACTTATCTCCGGATAGATGGATGCCCTGTTGCACCCTACAGATTGCCTAGGTATCCCACTGACCACATAGTGCTACTGGAGGTCGTAAGACAAATTTGTGAGTTTGATGCAGTGGTGAAGAGGGAGAAGCATAAGACTGGCTTTGGAGGTGACTTCCCTCTTGGGATTGGCGTGGGTGAGATGTGCCCTTCCATTCAATCAGCTCACACTGCAGGTGAGGAGTTGGCGGCATATGGATTCTCTTTCCATTCAAAGAGAATGAACTTTGACATAACCGGAGAGGCACAGAAGAGGGCTACCCGGGAATTTAGGCATAAGGAGGACCTGGAAGATTACTGGGTCAACATCAGGGATGACCTTGATGCGAGGAAGAAAAGGTATTCCCGGCTGCCTGTAGAGGCCATTAGACAGTATAATGTGAAGCTGATTCCGGATCAGCTGGATGACGATGGGAAGCTGGTCCAAGACCATGTTTATGAGCCCATTAAGGACAGGTCAGTGGCGGATATTGATTGGAATGAGCCTGAGGTGACAGAGTTGGAAGACTTGATGGCTCCAGTGCTAAGATTTACTTTGTCTTGGATAAAGCATGAAGTCTGGGTGTTAGAGAATGCCAAGGTACCTTGTACCTTCGATTTGATGGGAAATCTCAACCCCATGTCCACTTCTAAAGAATCCGGGGAAGAGGACCCCAAAGGGAAAACAGCTAAAACCTCCCCTTTCAAGATCAAAGTCAGAGGTCCTAAAGGGACAGAACCTGCAGCAAAAAGGAAACCTATCGGCAAGCGCAGGTGGAAGACCCTGACAATTAGCAAGTCCTCGGATGAGGAAGAAGCAGAGAAAGCTGAAGGAGAGGATGCTCCTCCGCCGCCAAAGAAAGCCAGAACTACAAGGGTGGCTAAGAAGAAAGACCAAACTGCTTCGGGGGGTGAACCTCCAATTGTTGATGTAGAGAGCTCCGGAGGTGAAAAGACTAAGGTGTATACCAGAAAATATAGAACCCCTTCTCCAAAGGATGCTGCACAGCCAAAGGATTCTTCTCCAATATTGCTAGCTAAGGAGCAAGATAAACCTGTTTCTCCTCCGCAGAGCATACCAGAACCGGAGAATCCGGATGAGCAGGAAATCAGCGGAGAGGCAGAACCGTTCAAAGAAGGAACGTTATTCAGTGAGGCTGCCGAGCCCGAGGTGGAAACAGAGGAAAGGCACACTTCTCCCTTGGTACAGTACGAGGACTCCCCGGAGAGTGAGAAAGGCCGCGGATCGCCTGAGCCGGAGAAAAGCATCCCCGCTAGAACTCCATCGCCGATACTTCCTGAGTTGGGATTTGAGGAAACCGACCAAGGTGAACAACCTCCGGAAAAAGAAGATGACAAGGCAACAACTGAGGAGGAAGTCGAGGTGACAGTAGCAGAAGAGGAGAAAGCCACAGAGGATTTGGGAGAAACCAGAACAGAGGGAATCTGGACAGACCCCGTAGCCCCGGACTGGCTAGAGAAAGAAATTACAAAGAAGAAACAGGTGATTGTAGAGGACACTCCTCTTGACTGGGATGAAATGTTGTCTCAGATTGGTAAAGGGAAGAAGAAGAAGGCTGCAAAGGTGATTTCTCGGGTAGAAAGAGATGAAGTGCATAACCGAGTAGTTCACATTGCCACCCCTGCTGCAGACAAAACAAGAGATGAGGTAACAGGCCAGGATTACAACGTCCAAACCATTAACCTTGGGCCGGCCTCCTTAGAGCAGGATATTGAGGAATTTGAGGGGTCAAGTGCCGTAATTGTTGACAGACTGAAAAAGGAGACCCAGTCAAAATGAGAACTGAAAAGAGAGAATGAAAGGTTGAGGAAATGCCTGGAAGAGGTCATGAGGCCTCTACAGTCTCTCCATCCGTCCTCCTCTGCTACTCCGGGATTTCTGCCAAAGGAGACAATCTCCGGCATTGAAAAGATGAAGGCTTCTGCACAGGCTGCCGTCGACTGGTTGATGAGTGTTCAGGCACAAGGGGATGAAGCTATCAAAGAGATCCTGTCTGTGGGCAGGGATGCAGTCCGAGGAAAGGAACTGTTAGAGAGTATCCTCTCTCAAGATAAAAATGATATTGACCTCCTGCTGCAGAAGTCAAGGATTATTCTAGGGCATGGCAAAGAACAGTTGGGCAAGGATGGAATCCTTCCCTCTGCCAGATTGGATGAACCATGGGAATGGTTCGAGGCATTGCAGATCAGGCAGGGAGGCCTGAAGAAGATACAAAAACGGAGAAAATCAATTGAGGCTGACCTCACTGCAATTTATGATGGTTGCATAGCTTTCTTTGAGGTGATGACAGGGAGGAAGAAAATAGCTCCCAAATATCTGAGCTTAGATCAATTGAAGGAATGGTGGCATGAGGTTTATGCCCCGGAATCTGATGGAGCTGTCACCTCCCATTTGCTTGATGATGCAGCTACATACTTGGCAATAATAGACAGGTACATAACCAGCATGAAGGACTGGAAGAAAACTGTTGAACGGTCCAATGAGGGAATTGATTCAATTAAATGCAGACTCAGGGTTTTGCCGTTGCCACCTATTGCTGAGCTGGAGGGGATATTCTCGAAGGTCCAAGGGTCACCAGCGAAGAGAAAAGATAAAGGAAGTAGCAGTTAATGCTCTTTTCGAGATTTGTGCTTCCCTATTATTATAGGGCATGCATTGGACCGGACTTCCTTGGGGACTGTGCCTTGGCCGACTTGGATGATGGCATTAAATGTGTGCCTTAGTTTGTTTCCTTGGCCGACCTGTTTTGGCGGTTTTGATTATTTTTGTAAAAATGTTTGGCTGGGCCGACATGTTTTGGGGGGAATTTGATAAATAGGCATTCTTGCCTCATTGTAAGGGTTAGAAGACATTGGTTATAGACATTAGCAAGAATAGAGATTAGCAGGAGCAATAGTTAGAGTTTTTAGAATTTCTTGAAGCAAATACCATATTCAGAACAGTTGAATTGTTGCAGCATTTGGTGATTAATACAATTGAAGGCATTGTGGTTTTCCTGGTGAAATCCTTTGTGTTATCTCATCTTGCATGGTTCTTTTGTTCTATCTTTTACATTGCTTGAAGATCTAGGGTTTAATATTCAGAAATAAATTAGTTTGGTTGGATAAATAGTGTATGTGATTTCATATTTGGAATGTTTGTAGCTATCTCTGGTCTATACTCCCAGTAACTATCTGATTGTAGTAGGCTGGTAAAGTCAACCTGGACCGTATATTCAAATGTGCTCAAGTTCGGTTGTAGATGTAAGTCTATGATTTGAAAATCTGTATTCCTCAGAAGATTGCACTGTTCTTGTAAGATTGCCTTGCGGGTCGAACAGGAATTGGTTATTTGAGATAGGTCCATTCCAGATATTTGTCATTTGCATTGCTTGTCCATGCAATAGTTTAGATTTTATTACTTCCTTGCATCCCTACCTTTTGCTGTTTCTTTAATTATTCAGTTAGATTTAGGATTCAAGATCACCATATTGTCAAATCTGTAAATTGAAAAGATACAGTCTGCTTGTAGTAAGGTCCGATTGTGATTACCAGCAATTTCACATTTCATCTGAGTTGTTTTATGCATTGTTATGACCTAACACCCGAGAGACCTTGGGGTGATTTTCAGTGATTTATTGTTGAAATAACCTTTCAAGAGAGATAGAATATTGCATTCTCTGAGTTGTTGCTGTGCAGATAACACCATCAACACTGTGGGGCTATGTAAAATTTATAAAAAATAATGTATTGGGGAAGGGACGGCAGAGTCTGTACCCAACCCCCCCTGTTTGTTTACCTATTGGAAGCATCCAATGGCTGCCCAATAGTCAAGGACTATCGTACATAGTAGCCACTGGATTGTTGTGCACAGTCTATAAGGGCTACACACAGTAGTCCAAGTGGCTACTAGCACGACAGCCTCTTGGCTGACTTGCGCGACCATTGGGTAGGTCGCGACCTCCCTATTTGGGAGGTTCACAACCTCCTCAATGGAGGCATTTTTGTTCATTTATTTATTTATTTTTTATTTTTTAAATTTCGTATAATTTAAAATTTAATTTGTATTTATATATATATATATATAATTAGATATATATGTATATATGTATATATATAATATATATATAAATTTAATATAAAACATTATATATATATATACATAGGAATATGTATGTATATATGTATGAATATATATATTTATGTATATGTATATATATATATATATATATATATATACATATATATTTATGAGAAAATATATTAATCATATGATGTTTTCAATGCTTGATTTTATGTCGTGATAGGCTGAATCGAAACAAGTGTATTTTAATAAGTGATATTGAGAAACTTTTGTTAAAATATTTATTGGATAAATTAGATGTTTGTATAAATCATAGAAATGGGTTTTAATGTTAATTGTTTCTCAAAATGAGATTATATTAGAAAATGGCATTAAAACATCATTATGGTTTTCCTGTTAAAATGTGAATGTTGTTTTAAAGAATTTAATGTTGATACTTATTTTGTGTGTATTGCAAGTTATTATTTATTGCTTTGTGTTGTTTTTTTCCTTGGGGCCAATTTCTATGAGTTGATGTATAAACATGTGGGAACCCCTTAGGTCATAGAATTTATCCACTAGGAGTTGTGGGTTTTGGTCTTAGGCTTCTAGAGGCGTGGGAAAATTTATTATTTATTAAGATGTCTTTGGATTTGATATTGTTTATACCTTGGTTGTAATTGTGATTTTGGAATTATGCTAGGGTGGTACCTATTTCGTGAGTATTTTATACATATGATTATTGGTGAGATTATTTTTTCCTCACGGATGCTTTCATGTTGTGATTTAGTTTCTTTTTGGTACAACCCCTTGGAATTTGATGTTATGTTTTGGGTTTTTAGGGAGAGTGGCTCTACATGGGCACCGGTGCACAAAGGGGCTATCAGGATAACCCACGTTAGAGTTAGAGTAACAAGTGATAACCTAATTAATTAATTAATGGATGGGTAGTAAAACATTAATAAGATAATTATGGATGCCTCATCCACCTATTAGGGATTTCATAGACTAAAGGTGGGCTAAGAAGGCCATGGTTGGCAAGATCATTGTCTTGTCTTCATGAGAGGTTAACGGTTCCGCACGAGTCACCCTATGGGGCTAGTGCCTAGAGAGGCCATCATGATAACCATAGATGGGGGCCGACACCTAGAGAAAGGCAGTCAGGATAACCCATGTAGGACTGTTCAATGACACTCTCCCATAGCTTCCCTTGCATTTGATTTTGTGTGTATCTGGAGGCGGTTGAGTCTTATATTATTAAGGAAATTATTTCTTAATGTTGTCTTTGTAGCCTCCTTTTAGTTATTCAATGTTGCATTTATGCCTCATGGAAACTTTATTGGTGTTGGTGAAAGGTGCCCTTGGATATTTATTGTTGATTGATTATGCGGTCTCATTTGATGAGCTTGGAATTTTATTATTGTTGGCACCTCTTATGGCGATTTAATGTTGATCTATGATTTTGGAAATTGGTTTTGTTTGGAATTTCCTCTAGCATTCCCTTGAGTTGTTATTGTTGCTAGCCCCTGGAAGTCATCTTTTGATATTATGTTTCCTTTATTTGTACTCTTTCTTTTCATACTTGGAGTTTAGTCTTGTGTTTCTGTTTGGATGTTCTTGGTCGGGGATCCTTCCTTATTTACTCCTAGCATGGGGGTGGTCGGGTGGAACGTGCTACACACCCCGTTGGGTCCCCTATCATGCAATTGTACCATTCAGTGTAGAGTTGTGCATACATAGCTTGATCCAATGTTCGCATGTTACCAGATGTATACTTGTACTTCAGTTACACTTTATGTATTGATGTATTACTCCCACATGTGTTGGGAAGACTTATGATGTAATCCTATGTATGTATTCAATGAGATATAACCAAATATTGATGTAATGTATAAGCACACTATGTAATTCATTCTTGAACTATAGTTGTAAATATCATTAGTGTTAAGTTGTATCTGTGGAAATATATTCATTATATTTCCATGTTTAATTTATTATAAATGCAGGTATGGTTTTCATATGGTTTATTCTTGTCACATTGTTTATCATTTATTAATGTTTAAAATTTAAGTTAACTGAATGAATGGGTTAATTACGTAATGTCACCTCGTGTACCCCAAAGGACTTAGGTGTTTAATTTGTAATCTTTTAAATCTAATTTATACACTTTAATTGTTTTAAAAAAAAATTGTGCCATAAATGTTAGATGTATTAGTTTTCTTTGGGGTTGCATGGCGGGGCATTACAAAATTCACATCTAGCGGAAGAGTTTTAATGAACATTGCTTTCAACAATCCAACACCATGCCTCATGTTTGCAGTAATTCTATTATACAACTTATTAAACTTAGCCACAAAATCCCTCATTGACTCATGAATCTCCTTCTTCATTGAACCCAATTGAAAAACCAAGACTTGATCATCTTCTGCAAACTTAAATCTATTCTCAAATCTTGTTCTTAAGGTGGCCCAATTGTTAATAGAGCCATTGGGGAGAGAATAAAACTAGTCGGCAATAGCATCCATTAAAGATTCTACAAAGATTCTCATAGCAACATCCTCATGTTGTATTGCAAGAATAGAAGAGGTGGCAAAGAAAGCTTTCATATGCTCATTGAGAGAAACTTTTCTATCTCCACTAAATTTGGGTATGATCTTTCCTAAACCTTTGGGTAAGTCATGGAGTTGTGCACTGGATCCAAAGGTTAGAGGACCTATGATGACCACCCATGGGACTAGTTGGGGTTGTGCCATTACTAGAGGAAAATGTACCTGTGTTGGAAGGGTAGTACCACACAAAATAAGTGCTTGGTGGGATATTTTTGGAACCCTAGTTACACTAGGTTTAGGAGGAGGAGGAGAAGATGGTCTGCTGATAGACTTGACTTTTCGGGTGGGTGGAAAATATGAAAAATCAACAGTTTCTAAGAACTCAAAATATTTGTCCACAAGCCCTTTTTTCTTATCACTCCTAGTATACCTTTTAGAAGCCAAGTTTTCACAAGACAATTATAGACCAACGAAGTCGCCAACTTTTGTCTATTAATCATTTCGCAGAGGATTTTTCCTATTATTTGCCTAATTTCTAGGAGCCTGTGTGGGAGGAGCTCTTACTCTTCTAGCCAGAGTTGGTACATTTTCTAGGAACACAATCTCCTGAGCATTCTCAAAGTGCATTGCATTTTCTCTAATAATATCTCCAAGTTCCTCCTCTTCTTCTAATACTCCATTAACCCTGTGATACTGATAGTCGGTTCTTCTCTATTACCAAGCTAGCAGCCTAAGACTAGTAATTATATCTTCTTTATCACCAACTAAAAAATCTATTTTAGGCTGAAGGATAGGAGTATTACACCTCTGAAGAACCATTACAATTATTCATAGAGCAACTCATTATACAATAATTATTTTTCTAAGTTATTCCCTAGCAGTCACCAAAAATTTGTTGGTTGATAGATTGATCACCTATCTCTATATTCTCATGCCCGCAAAGGTGACAAATGTAACCACAATTGAATCGAAAATGATATAATTCTTCAGATTGATTCTTTGCTTATTTTAAAAGGTGGCAGCTACCTTCATTTTATATTCAAGGAATAATCTTTAACTTATGTTGCTTTTAACCAGAAAACAAATAAAGGTAGGGGCTTTTAACCAAAAATCTTTAAAGGTATTCAACAACTTCATAAAATAAAATTGAAAAATACTTCACAACTAGAATAAAATCAAATATCACCATAGAATCCCTATTCACAAATAAATGATACTACAATGATGCAACAAGTCAAAAAATATATTATCCCAATCATAGATTAAACACTCGCAGAACATTCAACATAAGTAGAACAAATTCATAAACCATGATTCAAAGATTATGCATGCAAAAACTCCACCATTGTCTTCTATATCAAAATAACAGATAGCAAATATTTAGATGACAAAGTTTTTCTCTAATAAGAAAATATTTTTTTCCCAAAAGATCCTAAGCCTATCAGTTGAATCCATATTTAAAGCATAAATAGATTGTCTTGGTAACGGTTTCTTGAAAGTAACTGCACCGAATAATTAAAAGAGTCTTAAACTTAAAGAGCCAAAACAAAGAAAGTATCATGGAATACTAAAAATTAATTATGCATCATCTCTTGCCGCTTCAGCCTCTTCATCTTCCAGATCTTTGACAGCTTCTTGTTGTAACTGCTTCTCTTGCACCTTCATCCTAGTTTTGTAATTCCTATACCTGGAAATAATTGCAAGTAACTCCTTGCTCCCTAGAGAACTAGTAATTTTCTATCTGGTTCTTACTTTGGTTAGAACTACTTCAGACTCGTTCAATGTGTTAGACCTCCTACTTTATTTTATTTCAAAGGAAGTGAGATAAACCTGCAGTCTACTAAGCTTTGAGAAAGATTCTTTAGTCATGGTGGCAGGATCAACCATCTCCTTGTTGAATATTTCTTTAAATTTCAAACAAACCTCCTTTGAGTCCAGAATTCTTTCATCAAATTCATTAGTTATCTCCACCTTTAGGTCATGACAATTTCCCTTTATCTCCACCAGCATGTCTAGGTATCTCTCAAGTACTATAGGAATCTCATTTACCAGGGTGTCATAGATGCTCAATTTCCACTCTAATGAATTGGGCCATGAAGGATCTAACTCCTTTTGATCACTTACAATTTGTTCATTAATCAATGTCATACAATCCATGGAAATAAACTCTTTAATTTCTAGTGAGAGCACATAAGACTAGTATGATCTTTTCTGATTTTTTGTAGCTTTTCCATCAACTCCTTCCTTTTGTCAACCATTTGAGTGTAGAAAATCATAGACTTAATGATAAAGAGGATAGTTTCTTCAAGCATATCATCAATCCATTTGCTGACACTTTTAGAATAGATTAGATTCTTTCTAATCAATTGCATTGTGGACTCATCAATGATTCCTACTTAAGAAATTGAGGCTCCACTAGATATAGAAGAAGGAACTATATAAGAAATAAAGTTCTTCAAATCAAGAACATGGGATTGCAATGCCACTTTTTCTTTCCTTTCTTCCTTTACCCGCTTGATCAAAGCATTGTTGAATAGTCAGCATGAAATATATCACCTTCAAGTGTCTGGGGCCCCATATTGACATGTGTGACTTTATAATTAGCTACTTTTATCTCATTCTCATTTAGTTCTTTTATGGGGTCAGCAATTTCCAACACTTGATTATGAGAAGTAGGATCAGTCGGTATTCTTGACATTTTCTAAGCTTTCTTTGGTCTTGAAGAAGCTTGGAGCAGCTTTGGAATTGTATCTACTCCAACTGTTGTTGTAGGAGTGCACTTCCTCTTTTTCTCCACTGCTTTCCTCAACCATACTGGGGAAGCTTCAACCAAAGTAGAATTCTTATTCTCTAGAGTGATTTCTCTGGACTCACCAGGAGTAATTGGTATATTTTCCACTGGGGAAGAGAGTACTTTAGAAAATGGAGGAAAAGTATTATCTTCAAAAAAATTCTTGAAAATAGCATTTGAATCCTTATACACAGGTTTTGTTTGATTGACCTTCTTTTTAGGAGTAGGGGTAGATGGACTATCCTGTTCACATACCGATTTTACTTTAACCATCTCTTCTGGTTTCTCACCATCACCCCTAGACTATGAATTTACACTTTAAGATCTTGTAGCCATTCTCCCTGAGGATGTGCCAACTGTAATTGTCTGAGAAGAACCCTGTTCATTTTTTTGAGAAGATTTTTGTTCTTGACTAGAACCTGCCACTTGTCACAATTTTCCTTCCAACCAATCTTGAGTTCTTTTCTTGACTAGGGCATCCCATATGTTCATATCCAAGACTTCATTTTCATTCCAGTCAACCTTGGGATGATATTTTTCTAACAATTTATCATATTCAGGATCAATGACCACCGAATCATCAATTGTACCCTCGGGAATCTGGAAAGGTAGACCAAAATTTTGTATCTACTCAAGGGTTAACCTCATGTAATCTCTTTTTAGGACTTCATTTTTATTAGCACAATCTTCCCAAAAGTCCTAAATGGAAAGCTAATGTTGATATGAATTTCCTTCATATAAATTTCATTTCACAAAACCCTTGCTATCAAAATTAGCCCTCATGAATAAATGTTGGATATTATATTATTTGAGAAGACCTTCAACAAATTTGGCCATTTGATTATTTTTGCATGTGAAAGATGGAGTTTTCAATGGGAAAGGATACCCCGATTTCCCCATATTCAAGTATTTCACATTCACAACGACAATTTGTCTACAGACCTCTAGGAACACCAGCAAATCTTTAGGATATCTAGCTAATTTTAGTGGGGCTTTCTCAAAAACTCCTATCCTCAAATAGGAAAATATATCAAATTGAATATAAAAAACTTCCAAATTCTGACACCAAATACATTGACTCAAAAGAAAAACATACTTCAGGATTCCCATCAAATTTCCTTATAGCTCCCATTAAGAATGCATCATTAACAAGGGAAAAATATCCCATTATGACTTTCTTAGTAAACTAAGGGTAGCACTTATACACAGGCATGTCAGAAGTTGGGGGTATCTATGGTTTTAATCCTGGCCAAAATGATCTTTGACTAGATATAATATATGTTAAGCAAGAACACAGATTGAAAGTAGCTATTTTTTAAAAATTGACCAATTGTTCGTTCAAAAGGAAGCAAATTATCTTATCCCAATCAATGAATACATTTTCACCACATATATCCAAAATAAATTGACATATCCAATCCTCATAGGACTCAATTTGTGCATTCCCAACAATACGATGCAACAGAGCAATAACATCTGCAATTTCTCCTTTCAAATGTATTCTTGTAAGTTTAGCGAGTAGTTGTGACTTACCTCTTTTTTTTATTTCAACCATCCTTTGGCCATAGAATTCTTGCACCAGCTTTCATTGACTTTGAAAAATTCACCAGTCGTTGCAACAGACATGTCCTTCATGGGTATTCTCTCAGGGATCCTTAGTACGTGAGAAACAGTTCCAAGAGAAATTCTACCAATAACAATCCCGTCCACAACTTTGATTTCATGTTTGTCTGGATTGTATCTTCTGACACATGCACCTATTAGGTCCATGCTCAGAATGGCTTCTGGAAAACCCCTAGCGTGAGCTAATCCACTCTAATATTTTTTTGTAAATAGAAGTTCTTTTATCACTTTCCTGGCGCACCTAGAATTCTTCCAACTTAAAGGATCCCAGCTCTATGTCCCTTATGTCAAGCCGACATTTTTCAATTCTAGACTGCATGAGCTCACATTACATAAAAAAAACACTTGTACGCTTGAAGAAATAATTGAAGATGATAGAGGTTCTATTGCAAGCTCGACCAAATAAATATTCACCACCTTAAGTTGTGCAAATGATAGGACGTGCGTTTGGTGTTGATGTAATATGGTTCTTTATTTAAATCCTCGGTAAAGAAAACCCTAAGATTTGTGTGCTTTACAAAAATCCTTGATAAGACATCTCTAGGTTGTAAAGTATGCCTCATTAAATGCATAAGTGGCACCTCAAAACATGCAGGTGAACAACATGTTACCTTGTCGCAGAAGACCAAAACTCTGTAACTTAAAGTTGGGAGTTACGAAGTTATCAAAACCTCTGACTCCCCGACTTCACAATGGACCGACTCTATTGACACCACTAAAGAACCGGTCAGGCTATAGGGAAGTTAGGAAAAAATTGAACCCGACGACAAAGTTAAAGACACACAACTCCAACAACTTAGGTTTCAAAACTCATAGAATGCGTGACAAGAAGTTAGAAGCTTAGAGGAACCTGCAACAGAGACTAAAATGAAGGAAAATACTTTAGACATAGGCGAAAAATAAAAGATTGAAGACCGAGGAAGACAAAAGTTGAAGGGACATGATACCTTATTTACCTATAGGTAACAATACCAAATTGGACAACCAAGGATGGAAAAAATGAAGGAAGTAGTCAAGCCCCCAAGATCCAAGATCCTAGGTCAAACCAACATAAGCACAAAAGGACACACATAAGGGTGAATGATTTGCAGTAAAACAAGATATGCAATCATGCAATGACAAGAACTAAAGGAAGGAAAAATGAGGTAGATCAAATATGTGCTCACTTTGGGGCCACAAAACTTTAGGTCGTCTGTGGGGTGAGTTGTCCCAAAGAAGTGATTTAGTGAGAAATTCATGCTAGTGTGTCGACTTCCCACCGTATAATGAGAAATTCATGCCAATGTGTCGGCTTCCCATTATGCAAACCATACCAAAGTTATCCTCATGATAACTTTTATAAGGAACGACCATGAAAATGCTTTTGTAAATTTTTTTTGAATGTAATGTAAAAAAATTGGTAAAGGGTATTTTGCTTCATTCATGTGAGGTCTTCTTCTTGGGGAGTATTGTGCCTAATGTCTCCAAGAGAGGACAAGTCAAAGTGTCAAATCATTTCCCATGGGATGCCTCATTTGCATCATGCCATGCCAGTTGATCATACACGCCTAGATAACATCAAACCCAATGACACCACCAAGAAGAGGACACATCACAAAAATAAAAATCATGCCATGAAATTTTTGTCAAAAGATGTCATCTATGTATGCCCCCACTTTAAAGCGGTTGCTACACAATCATTGTGAGCAATTGCTTTAAAGTAGCCAATTATAGAAGACATGAGAGCCAACTTGGAAATCCCTATGCCAAGTCATATGTTTCTGAAATGAGCTACATCATGAATGAGTATGTCACATGCAAGCCAACTTAAGGCATGGTGTCCACATCCCAAGCTTAATCTTAATGTTCATGAAAGGTTAACGACTAACCAAAGAAGCAATGACAAGTGACATAAGAGGACAAGGCTACTTAACCCCTTGCCCCCACTTAGTACAGGACAAGGGTGAGCTTGAAATGGATGATGATATGCTTCCACTTGCGATGAATGGAAAACATGCAGTAGTGAGTATGTTATAATCCTACAACTATTGCATGGAAAGGATCAGCAACTAATGTTATTTATTTTGATAAGTAAACAAAGTGTCTGCTTGATACATGTTTAATGAGATGTCTATGAGTTTAGGATGTACAAAGTTACAGTTGTCTTGGAAGAGTCTTGTATGATAGTATTGATGTTGAGTGAAGGTTTGTTGGACGGGTTGATTTCTATGAAAGGATAATCAACAATACCATGATTTGGTGCTTGTGTTTTAGGCTCTAGAGGGGCATGGATACTTTTTTCTATAGCATCACATCCTTTTTCTTGTTGTTTCATAAGATTTTTCAGGTGTGGGATTGACTTTGATTGTATATACTTTTTTATATATGTGAGCAATGTCATTCTAACTTGGTTGGTAAAGGATGAGTTCAGGTTGGTTTTGAGGTTGTTGCTTGTGTGATGGTGGGTAAAGAGTTAGAGAATTCTTAAGATGTCCCACGGGGTATGTATGATGTTCATTGATCAAGGGGGATCTAATGGACACTTGTGCATTCATAACCTCAACAGTCTTGGTTTGATGTATCCCTAATACAGGGTAATCTAGAATCACATGTTTGTTATCATCTAAGGAAGACTTATTATTTTCTTGCATTAGAATAGTCTCCCTAGAAAGAGTTTTTAGGAGAACAATAATCCAAATGGTCTTGACATTCAAGGATTGGTTCTTCCAAAATGTCTTCATCATAAGTAAGGTGATCCATGGTTGAATTTTCTTGTTCTATGATGTTTTCCCACATAAGATTCTCATGATTCTCATTGATTGGATCGTGTAACACCATAATATCTTCTTCACCAATAGGAGAGATATTAGGGGAAGGACAATTATGATTTTTATGTGTGCCAATGATTGGATCCTCATGCTCAAATAGACCCTTCCAATTGTTAGGAACATTAGGAAGGAGAGAAATAATGTTATAAATCTCAATCATTGGGTTTCTTGATACCAACATATCCTCCTCACAAATGTGTTTGTCATGATGATTCACAAAAGCATTGACACAAATAGGGGAGGTGTTGGGAGATGAATGGAGACTAGGTAAAGTGGTGGAAATGCATTCATCTTGTATTGTTATACTATATTCCCAAGGGGAATGAGGAGAAGGACAAACAAGACCTTCATGATTCTCAAAGATTGTACCTTCTTTTGCCATGATACCTTCATCACTAAAAGGAGAGGTATCGGGAGAAGTACAATTATGATCATCATGTTTATCTATGTTTGTATTCCCTTCTAACACATCATCCTCACAAATGGGAGAGATAGAAGGGAGTGTAAGTTTAAGAAAAGAATTTTCATTTTCACTCTCTTGTACTAAGAGACTATCATAGCTAGGGATTGCATTGAATGAATGACTAGCATGCTTATTGACTAACTTTTTCTGTGCAAACTTGGAAAAGATTGAAACTAATTTTTTTTTGAAAAGTAATTTATGCAATGTAAAGGGCTAAAAGGAAATGCAATTTTCAGATGATAATTGACTGATTACACTATGCAACAATGTGGGAATGCAAATTTGAAATTAAGCAATGCATGAAATGAGAAAAATTAAGCTAGATTTAGTGAAATGCATGTAATAGGAACTCTGCCAATTGATATAGATAGTTAATGGCAGCAAACATAAGTGCAGAAATAGGATTTCTAGCACTGTATAAGGTAGTTTTAGGGGTGCAAAGGGACTAATTCGCCCAAGGTGGCGAATGAGTCCCAGTAGGGATTTTTTTCAGAATTTTCAGATTTTTTTGGTTGGTTTTTATGTTTTGTATATTGTATGATGTAGACCTATGATGAAAATGCAAAATTTTGGATTTTTTAATGATTTAAGATGCAAAAATGCAACCTTTATGCACTTTCACTAATGCAAAATTTGAAACCTGGAATGCAACTTAACTAATGAAAAATACAATGCAAGGTAATTCTAGGATGATGATGGACTCCAAATCAGACAAGAAGGTATTTGAAAAGTAGGTTCAAAATGTGAACAAAGATTTTGGCTTCCAAGGGTCTTTCTTGCACTTCTAGGTTTTTCACCTAAAGGGAGAAAGATGGGCCAAAATGCAATGTAAACACTCAAGCTTAATGCAAGAATGGATGGAATATTCCTAGATGCAATGTCTAAATGCAATAAACTAAAAAAGAAAGGTGATTATTAAAGCTAAACCTAAGAAATGTAACTTGTTTGAAAACACAGTGAGGTATGCAAAAAGACCTAGAAAGATGAATAGAAATGCAAGTAAAACAAAACTGAAAGCTGTAAAATTGAATGTGTGCACCTGTAAATTTGCTGGAGACTAGAAATGACTCTGAAATTCTGAAAGTGTTGATTTTTAGGCCTAGTGGGAGTCATTCACCATTCTGGGCGAATTAGTCCCAGTTCTGGAAAACTGCACCAAGGCCCATTTTAGCCAAATGGGTGTCCAAAACTACAAAAATTTCTAGAAAATAAGTACAGTGGGACTCATTCACCACTCTGGGTGAATTAGTCCATTTTGGATTTTCTAAAAACTCAAAAATGGAATCTAAAGCTTTCAGTTTGCTCAATCTGCACCTTCAGGTGTCTGGATCTGAATCCCTAATTTTTAGCATTGTTGGTGACTTTTTGTGTAGGTTTTGACCTTTCCAATAGGGAGATAACTTCAAAAAATTTGAAACCTATTCTTCAATCATGTCCAAGCCATCTAAGCACCTAAATCTGCAATCACACAAAGGAAGAGAGAAGAAATGTTGATTGTTAGGGATTGGGGGTTTGCCTTGGTCAAACCTCATTTGGGTAATTAAACCAAAATGATGAAATAAGATAATCAATCATGAAATATGAAATAATGCAATTAGAAACTTTCCATGATGAAGGATCTTGAATTGCTACAACAATTGATGAAGAATTTTGCTCTCAAGAATTCCTTGATGATGTTCTTGAAGATGCTTCCTTATGAAGACTCAAAATGCTAAACCCCAGCTTGCTTGACTTGAGATAGATAATGAATGATGAATGAATTATGAATGAATGATGAATGATAATAATGGATTAGGGTTAAAGGTCTTCTTTTATAGAGAAGAGTTAAGAATAAGGATCATGATCAAGGGCCAAGATTAAATTAGAAAATAACTTAATCAAGGGTGGAGGTTAATTGAGAGAAGAAAGACATGGATAGATAAAGACTTGAGGTGGTAAATAACATTGGAACATAAAAAGAGGTTGTTGGAGAAAATTATTTAATTTAGGTGGCCAACTTAGAAGAAATCAATAAAATATTAATTTTATTTATTTAAAAAGAAAGGTGAGAACAAATAATGATATAATTAAATAATTAAAAATAATTATTTAATGGAGAGGGAAGGGATAATTAAATATTTAAAAAAATATATAAGAAAAGGATAATGAATAATTAAATAATTGAAATAATTATTTAATTATAGAAGAAGAGGGAAAAGCTAACTTTTAATTAAAATAATATTTAATTAGAAAAGTGTGAAAGTCATTTGCAACACCTTTACAGACATTGTTAGATGCATTTTATTCAGTTTGCAAGGGTCCAAGACCAAATTTGGATGTGTAAAACACCTCACAACACTAAATCAAGGCCTCATTAGGTCAAATTTATCAATTTTTTCATCAATTATTCCCATATCAAGCAAGCAAAAGGGATCGTTTTAGGTGTCCATAATAGAGGTAGAGGGTTTAAGAATTTAAGGGTTGAGGAGTTAAAGGTTTGAGGAGTTTAAAAAGGATATTTGAGGGTTTAAGGGTTTAGGGTTGAGGGATTAGGGTTTAGAGTTTGAGGTATAGGGTTGAGTATATAGGTTTTAGGGTATAGGGTTGAGGGATTATGGTTTGAATGTTGAGGGTTTAGGGTTTAGGGTTTAAGGGTTGATTGTTGAGGGTTTAGGGTAGAGGGTAGAATGTAGAGGGTTTAAGGGTTTAGGAGTTGATGGATTATGGTTTGTGTTGAGGTTGAGGATTAGGAGTTTAAGGGTTGAGGGATTGAGGTTGAGGTTGAGGTTTAAAAGGGATTGATGGTTGAGGATTAAGGGTTGAGGAGGTTTAGGAGTTTAAGGGTTGAGGATTAGGGTTGAGGAGTTAAGGAGTTTAAGTGCCAAAAGATATTTTAGGGTTGAGGAGTATATAGGGATGAGTGACTAGGGTTGAGGGTTCAAGGTATGGGTAAAGGGTAGAGGGTAGAGGTTTTAAAGGTTTAGGGTTTAAGGGTTCAGGGTTCAGGGTTTAGAGTTGAAGGTTTAAGGGTTTAAGGGTTGAGGGTATGGGGTTGAGGGATTAGGGTACATAGACATCGATGGAGGGAGGGAGAGATGGAGGGAGAAGTGAAATAGAGAGGAGAGAAGAGGAAGTAAGTAGAAAGATATATGAGGGTTGAGGATCCAATGTATAGGGTAGAGGGTTGAGAATTGGTATGAGTTTAAAGGGCTTAGAATTATTGGTTTGAGGTAGAGGATTGAGGGTATAGGATTGATGGATTAGGGTTGAGGGTCCAATGTGTATATGTAGTAGAAATTTTATAGGGTTGAGGTTTAGGAGTTTTAGAGGTTGAGGGTTGAGGTTGAAGCGATTAATGGTTGAGGGTTTAGGAGTTTAGGGTTGAGGAGTTGATGGATTAGGGTTGAGGATTAAGGGTTGAGAGTTGAGGGTTGAGGGTTGAGGGTTTAGGGTAGAGGGTTTAAGGGTTGAGGGATTAGGTTTTAGGGTTTAGGGTTGAAAATTTAATGGTTTAAGAGTTGAGGGTATAGGGTTGAGTGATTAGGGTAGAGAGGGAGGGAGATATGGAGGGATAATTGAGATAGAGAGGAGAGAATAGGAGGGAAGGAGAGAGATATGAGTGTTGAGGATCGATGTATAGGAATTAGAAGAGGAGGTTAGCAGGGAATTAGGGAGTAGAGGTTGAGGACCTACAGGGTTGAGGATTTAGGGTATTGTATTGAGGGTAGAGGGTCCAATGTATAGGGTATAGGGTTGGGGGATTAAGTGTTTAATGGTTGAGGATTTAAGGGTTTAAGGGTTGAGGTTTTAAGGGTTTAAGGGTTGAGGGATGAGGTTTTAGGGTTTAGCGGAATAGGGATTGATATTTTAAGGGTTGAGGGTTGAGGGATTAGGGTTGAGGGATTAAGGGTTGAGGGTTTAGTGTTTAGGGTTGAGGGTTTAAGGTTTTAAGGAGAGAGAGAGAGAGAGAGGGATGTAGAGATAGAGAGAGGGAGGGAGTTATTTAGTGAGAGGTATGTAGAAACAGGTAGAGTGTAGATAGAGACAATTAGAGAGTGTAGGAGAGAGGGAGGGATAAAGAGGTGAGACATATAGATAAATAGAGAGGGATAGGGGTTGAGGGTCCAATGTATTAGGTAGAGGGTTTAATGTATAGGGTAGAGGGTTGAGGATTTAAGTGTTTAATGGTTGATGGGTTAAGGGTTGAGGGTTTAAGAGTTTAGGGATGAGGTTGAAGGTTTAACGGTTTAGGGTTAAGGGTTGATAGTATAGGGTTGATTATATAGGTTTTAGGGTATAGGGTTGAGGGATTATGGTTGAGGATCCAATGTATAGGGTAGAGGGTTGAGAATTGATGGTTGATGGTTGAGGGTTTGAGGGTTTAAAGGTTGATGGATTAGGGTTGAGGGATTAAGGGTTGAGGGTTGAGAGTTTAAGGTAGAGAGTTTAAGTTTTTAAGGGTTTAAGGGTTTAAGG
>VDFB02075321.1:243363759-243569196 GCA_007258455.2 Sequoia sempervirens | reverse complement strand
AAAAGTTGGCACACTTGTGATCTAGGCCCACATACTTTGATATTTTGTTGGTTATGCACATGTTCCAGTGCACATGAAATTTTTTCACATTCTACCACCTTTGCATGAACTTTCCACCACCTTTTTATGGTTTTCTAGCTTAGGAAGGAGGAAATAACAAAATTTTCACATTGAATTTGATATATGTCAATTCAAGTCCCAATTTTTATAGTGTTACAATGTTAATTGTGATTTAATTGTAATAATTTAACATTATACATTGGTTATTTGTATTGTTGTTAGTGATTCTATTCAAGAGTGATATAAAATTGAATGTTGAAAAGGAAACAATCTTGTGAAAACTCAAATTGTTGAGGAGTTTGATGAAAGAAGAAATAAAGACTACATAATTGGGTAGAACTCCTCCATTAGAATCTTTGTTTATTAGATATGTGAAGTCTATACACATTTTCTTTACATTTTCCTCAATTCTATTATGTTTCTTTATCATCCATTATCATACATGCTTAATACATTCCTTTGATTTTGTTATTATGCATATTCCATGTTCATCATTGTTTGTTTGTCATTATAACTTTAGCCCCTCTTGGCACATTTTAAACTACACAATTCTTTACACTTGCCAATTACATTTTAAACCAAATCTTTTTGAGGCATTTTGTTAAACCAATTGACCTACCTTGTGTATGCTTCCACATTTTGTATACACATATATATGAAAGTAGTTATAAGTATGTAATATAATACATCATTTCCCAATACTTTTCTATGGATGTGCATACCCCTTTCCAAAGCCTTCATTTTGGTATAGGCATGGGGGATGTTGGAAAATGTAGTGGAATTTGGTTTTACACCTAGAAATTACATTTTCTTGAAATTTTATAAATCCTTTTCAACAAATCCATTTTGTGCATATCCTACAATTATTGTAGTCCACCAGGACATATGTGATTGAGGAATTTTTTCAAACAGTTCTACCAAAACAACTGCTTTCCTTGTCTATGATACCAAATTTTCCATGCATGTCTTCCAAAGCATTGTATCAAACAACATAGACAAGGCAATTAGCTATTTGAAAAAATGCCTCAAAGAAATGTGGTCTCATGGTGATGCACATCACCATGATACCACATTTCTTTGAGGAATTTTTTCAAATAGCTAATTACCTTGTGTATGCTACCAAATTTTCCATACATGTCTACCAAAACATTTTGTCCAACAATCCCCCTTTATTTCAATGATTTGATTGATCCCTGGATACCTTTATCCAAAGGTAGGATGCCAAGAAAAAAGTTGTGGAATGTGGATTTATACTCTTGAGCCAATTATATCTTTGTGAAATTTTGTAATGTCTTTTAAAAAATCCATTTTGTGCTTATCTTTTGATCATGGCTTTTCATGAGACCACATGCCATGTTTTGACATATGTCATACCCCATTCCAAGGTCTCCATTACAAGGTAGTGATCTTACTAGCTCACTAGCTTGTCAATGCAATAGAATTGACAAGGTAGTGCGTTGTTTGAAAAAATTCCTCATAGAAATGGGGGCTCACGTCCCTTGGGCTATTTTCGGCATACTACCTTGTCAATTCATAGCGGTGAAAACTGATCATGAGATTCTATGAGACATTTTTTCAAGCATCCCACTACCTTGTCAATTCTATCGCATTGAAAAGCTAGTGAGCAATACCAGCTTGTTTATGGTTCACATTTTGCATACATTTCTACCAAAACATTTTTTCAAAACCCACATGCCTGTTCATGCTCAATTTTGTGCATATCTTTCAATCATGGAATTCCATGGAGACCAATTTATTTAAGGCATTCCATCAAATGAATGACATGCTAGTGAGATCATTCGTCAATGTGGTAGGGGGGTTGTTGAAAAATGCCTCATAGAATGAGGTCCCACCATGAGACCCCATTTCTATTAGGAATTTTTTCAAACAGCCCACTAGCTTGTCTATGCTACCACATTGACAAGCTAGCAAGCTCACTAGCTTGAAAAAGATCACATTAAATTTTTGATAGAATGCCTTAAAGAAATGTGGTCTCATGGAATTCCATGATTTCAAGATAGGCACAAAATGGAAGCATGGACAAGGCATGTGAATTTTTTGACAAAATGTTTTGGTATACATGTATGAAAAATGTGGTACCATGAGACAAGCTAGTGGGTTGTTTGAAAAAATGCCTCATATAAATGGAGTCTCACAGTGATGCATCACCGTGAGAGCCCATTTATATGATGAATTTTTTCAAACATCCCACTAACATCACCATGAGACCCCATTTATATGAGACATTTTTTCAAACATCCCACTATGTTGTACCACATTGACAAGCTAGTGAGCTCACTAGCTTGTCGCATGGTACCACATTTTGCATACATGTGTACCAAAACATTTTTATCAAACAATTCAAATTCCTTGTCCATGCTTCCATTTTGTACCTATCTTGCAATCATGGTATTCCACAAGAACACATTTCTTTAAGGAATTCCATCAAAATATTCATGGCAGCTTTGTCTATGCTAGAAATACTCTTCTATAGGATGATTGTAAGTATTTTGTATGAAGGGTTGAATGACATATACTTCATTTATTTGTATGGATTCATTTTTTAGGAACTAATATTTGTCTCTTTATCATGCTATAGATAAAATCATTTGTCATTCCAAGGAAACAATCAAGGATTAAACCAACATAGGAAGAGATAGAAGCTAAAAATGCAAAGAAAGAAGCATGGATGAGGGAACATCGTGAGAAGAAGAAATTGGAAACGATTGACGAAAACATGCCAATTGAAGAGGAACCTCAACCACCAAGAAGAGAAATGGAATTGGTGAAAAAAAGGGAACGAATGTGAAAGCATCATGCTAAGAGAGATTTGAATACTGTATTTGGAGACACACCCTCTACCGCAAGTGAATATGGAGGGACACCATCTACCGTAAGTGAATATGGAGGGACACCATCTACCACATCTCAAGTTGAGATTACATCATCACTCACATTTGAGGAAGGAGGTATGCCATCATTCCCATCTCAACCTCAAGGTATGTCATCTATTCCATCCTCGATCGAAGGTACACCATGTAACCCATCTCATTTAAATATTGATGAAATTCCTAATGTTGAGATGAATGTACCTATGAGAACGACACCTATAATTTTTCATAGAAATCCAAAGTTTTTGATTAATATCAATGAGAATATTTTGCATCCAATGGAAGGTATGATTCTACAATGCACTTGTAGAATATATGCTCATAAGATTTGGAGATTGTTCTTTGAAAAGTTAAATGAGACTGTAAGATGTCAACTATTTCTTGAAATGATGAGAAGTATAAAGTATAGGTCCATCATGAAGATTCTTGGGTTGAGAACATTGAATGCTTCAAGTGAAAAAATATTGAGAGTGTGGGTAAGACCTCACACTCAAAAGATAGTAATGTCACCCAACGTGTCATTACATTGACTTTAGTAAGCAATCAAACAGGGAAATATTGTCTCATTAGAAAGACAAGTCAACAATTGAGAATTAATAGAAAAACTTTATCAAGAGCCATTTAGAGGTGCCAAAGAATTGATGACACCAATTCCACTAAATTATGGGCATTCCTAGGGAGACTCCCATGAAAATATAAACTAGTTTTTGAAGCATTGAGATTACTAATTGAAGACTATTGGAAGAATAACACAAGGCCAGCTCCAAATCAAAGGGATGTGGTAAGAAGGAGAATCGGTAGTCAAAACTGTGAGCCACATCCAAATAATTTTTTGGATACGACTCAAAAACAACTTTTTTGTAAATTTCTATAGGATTATCCTCAAATTAAAAAATTTCAAAGACATTTGGAAATTCTTAAAAAAACTATGTCAAGATAAATCACACACACGCTAATTCTTGTTGTAGATTACATATTGAATTTTCTAACCATTTTGATGTTTATCATTCTATATGTTTAGATTTGCATACTAACAATGTTTTGTAGGATTGTGGCATACATGCCCCACCAACATCTTCAAGAGACTTCAAGTATCAAAAAAATTATGTCAAAGAGAGGAAGGCCAAATATTTTATAGGAAACTATGCTTGGATGACACATGTCAACATTGTGGTGGCTTGCAATGTATGCCAATATGTGAACATATGGAAAGCACACATGTGGTTGGAAAGGAACTAGTAGAGTTTGACAAGTATTAAATAGTGGCATACAATACCAAAGATGGTAATCAAGAAAAAAGGTGTGATTTGGCTATTCAAAAGATTCTAATGTATCAATTTATGTCTACATTTCATGACAGTATAGTGTATGAGTATGCAAGGCATACCCATAGAGATCGATGGTTGGACTTGCAATTCAAGTTATGCAAGGACACCTTTCCAGTTGGTAGCATAGTTTTAGTGGTCGACTATTCAAAGAACTACACTCTATAGCCACAATGTGAGGTGCAATCACAATATTACAACTCTACATGGGTTTCTATATTTGTGCACATAGCATTCATTCATGCAGCTAATGGTACAGAGGATAACATGAAGGTATTGAGGGAGTACCACTTTTACATTAGTGATGATTGCACATTCTCTAGAATTCGTGCAACGTTGCTTTTAGTTGTTCTACAGTGATTTGGCTAGGAGGGGCATAGCATATAGTCAACATATAATATGGTCCAATAATTATGCATCACAGTTCAAGAACTCGCGGATGTTATATTGGTTGAGCAGGATGCATGTTATTATAGGTGTTTAGCATATGTGGAGTTCTTGTGAGGTCAGGAATGGAAAGGAGGAGCATGTATCAAAAGAGTATTAGCATGAGAAGAGTTAAAGTATAAAGACAATGCAAAGTTGACAGATGAAAAATTAATTATTGAGTGGTGTAATGCTTTAATGGGTCCAGGTAATGAAGGTAAGTCTTCAGTTCATAATTTTTTTTGTTGATAGATGATACTAACATTGCACCATATGAGGATTGTTGTACACTAACAAGATCAAGTGAGCTACACTCTTTCCTTATATCAAATGTAGGTTCATAGAGTATCCATACACAAAAGATGGCATGCTTTTGTTCTTCATGTACAATTCAAGCCTAGAATGTATGTGAGTCAAAGGTGTGGGTTGAAGAATGGTGGTTAAGTTATCTTAGCCCACTTCACATGTATCAGCCTTCGATGGAATTGGAACTAACACAAATGGAATCATCAATTGAATTTGACCACATATCAGATCTAGTTCAACCAGGTAATATATCTACTTGCATAGTTTTTGAAATTCCTATTGTTATCTTACTTTGTAGTGTATTTTTAATGTTGATTAATTTCATCTAATTTACTGCACATATCAATGTGAGGCATGTTTATGAAATTATTATAGATGAAGACAATGAAGAGGGAATGGATTATTACTTGTTTTGTTGTGTTGAGGCCAAAACTAAATTGGAGGCCCCATTTATAGATGGAGAAAATATTGAATACCCTATAGGCTCAGTGGTTGTTACTGGAACATGGCTTAGAAGGTACCCACATAAGAGTGTTAATGTTTAGATGTTTCAATACTTTGACACGCATTGGAAGATTCTTCATTACTCAAACCTCGATGTGGCATCCAATGTTCATTTGATCATAGAAATTTGAACAAGACCTTGTGGAAGGTGCATGAGTCTAACCATGAGGAAATACTTGACACAATAAAGAGTAGAGTAGACCCGAATGGTTCGTTGGATTAATTTGTAAGTATGCACATTAATTTGTATTAAAATTTAGAGTATGCACATAAAGATTAGTTGATAGTTAGACCTTTTGTTTCTATATTTCAAGTTTACATATGTTTTGGTTTGAATTTTACATATGAATATTGGTTCGAAGTTGTCAATGTGATAACATAGATAGGGTAGTGAGCATTGACAAGCTCACTACATTGTCAATGTGGTAGCATAGACAAGGTAGTGAGCTGTTTGAAAAAATTCCTCAAAGAAATGGGGTCTCCTGGTGATGTACATCACTGAGAGACCCCATTTCTTTGAGGCATTTTTTCAAATAGCTCACTACCTTGTTTATGCTACCACATTGACAATTTGGCAATCTCACTACATTGTCAATGTGGTAGCAATGACAAGGTAGTGAGTTGTTTGAAAAAACTCCTCAAATAAATGGGGTTTGTTGGTGATGTGTGTACATCACTAGAAGACCCCATTTCTTTGAGGCATTTTACACACATCACTAGCATACCCCATTTATTTGAGGAATTTTTTCAAACAACTCACTACCTTGTCATTGCTATCGCATTAACAATGTAGTGAGCTCACTACCTTGTCAACATAGATGCATTGACAAGGTAGTGCGCATTGTAAGAAAAAATATAGCATAGAAATCAATCAAAAAGGGAAAATAGAATAAATTTTGCCATGCTACAAGAGGTATCAAACAATTGATTATTGGAAATTATCACCCCTTATCACCATGAGACCCCATGAGTTGTTTTCATAATCACAATCATAAGTATCATTGGTGTAAGGAAGCTAAGGTAGCATAATAGCATCCTAAACTCATCTTGAGAGGAGAATAAAGAAAAAAAATTACAAATATTTAACAATTTTGCATTATTCTCCTCTTAAGATTAGTGTAGGAAGTTGTTCTACTACCTTAGCTTCCTTACAATTGGTATTAGAGCTTGATCACCTTTGGTTTCAATTGTGGGTTGTTGGGTTTTCTGAATTAATCCAAATTTGAATAGGCGATTGAATAAAAGATACTTTGTGATCTTGTTGTAGGAACTTTCAGATGGAAAGTTCATCAGGGAGAATAGAGGTGGAGAAAATTTTTTAAAATAATTTTGAAATGTGGAAGCTGAAGATGGAGGACCTATTGATAGTTCGAGATCTATGTGATGTTATTGATGAGAATGTTTCAAGGCTTGCAGATTCTACTTAGGTTGCTCAATATGATGTTATGGACCATAAAGCCAAGGTTATAATCAAATTGTGCTTGGTAGACTCTATTTTAATGAATGTCCATTAGGATACCTCTGCACAAAAACTATGGAAGAAGCTTGGTGAGATGTATCAGGCCGAATATTTATTGAACAAGATTTTCTTGAGGAAGAAGTTGTATTCTTTGAGAATGGAAGAGGGTGGATGAATCACAGATCACCTGGAAGCATTCAATATGTTGGTGGCTTAGTTGGAATTAGTTGGTATCAAAGTGGATGATGAGGAGAAATTTCATATCTTGCTTTGTTCTTTTCCTGATTCATGGGATTCTCTTGTTATGGCTATTGGAAGTACTTCTGTTATTTTGAAGACTGAAGATGTGGTGGGTTTTTTTCTTTCTAAGGAGATGAGGAAGGTATCCATCACTACCAAGGAGGCCCTAAATGTTCATGGAAGACCTAAGGAAAAAGGAAAGAAGAATGAGAAGCATGACAAATCCAAGTCCAGGGGGAGATCTAAATCTCTTGGAAAGTCCAAAGTTACTTGTTGGAACTGTGGTAAGCCTGGATATGTTTGTAAGGAATGCAAAGAAGAAAAGAAGAATAAAAGAAGAAATTTGATTCTGATTCTAAGTCTGAAAAGGAAGACGGTGACACATTCATTACAGCTTTGGTAGCTCGTGCATGTAATGATGCATGGTTAATTGAATCGGGTGCATCCTTCCATATGACCTTTAATAGAGATTGGTTTTTGAATATGAAGAATTTGATGGAGGTAAGGTGTACTTGGGTGATGATTATCATTTAGACATTATTGGTCGTGGTAAAGTTAAAATTAGATTTCCTAATGGTAGAATAAAAAGGATTAATGGTGTGTTGCATATCCCTATATTAGCATGAAATTTGTTATATGGGTATGTGCAGGATCATCATGGAAAAAATAGGCCCTTAAGTGGCAAAAAATTTAGAAAAATCGAGAGTTAGGAAACTTGACGTAAAAATTTGAATAAGTTATCTATATTATTTCAAAAACATGTACAATAGAATCTGTAGAAAATTGAATGTAGTTTCTAAACTACTAGGTTTTTTTAAAAAGAAAATATATTTGGTGAAAATTTGAAATTTCAATGTAGTGGTACTTAAATTTCAGTGGAAAAATAAGAAGTGTGAACCACCCTAACCACAATAAAATGATAATATTTTTAATAAGATTTTAGATATAAGTAGAGGAGTCATGCCCCAATGTGATGCATATTTTTGTAATTTTTTCCAAGTAAATAATTAATTATGATTTTTTATTACAAATTTTTAAAAAATATAAAACTCGATGTCCACCACCTTAACTTGGTCAAAACTTAATGAAATTCAATTTTTCTTTTTAATCCTATAGTATGCAAAGCATAGAATGTGACACATGTTTTGGATTCAAAAAATGTGATACCATTTGAAAGCTATAGATGTTTTTCAATCAGCCTATCAATCAGGACATTAGTCATAATTTGAATAGAAAATGAATAATAATTACTTATTAAATTCAAAGTAAAGCATAATTTATATCGATGGAAAGCTGAGAATCCTTTTTAAAAACCCTTTTCGTTTCATCAATTTTGGGTAAAAAAATAGTCTTCATCCACATTCCCATCATATTGCCACTTTTTGGCCCATCATGATAATGCACATGCCCATATGTGAGAAAACTAATATATGCAGGTGTGCAGGTAGTATTTTCTAATGCAGGATGCAAGATGGTTAGAGGTGCTATGGTGATTGCTAGAGGTTTCAGATATGGCACATTGTATAAGTTGTATGCATGCACTATTGAGTGCAATAGTAATTTTGTGAAAATCAAGTCTGTGGAAGAAGTGATGGTTTCACCTTCAGCAAATAGTCATGGCTTTTGGGTACCAAAGGGTGCTCTTTCTTCTGAAACAAAGTTACTTGTAGAGAAAACTATGGTATGGCACTAGAGACTTGGACACATTGGAGAAAAAGGTCTCAGAAACTTGAAAAATAAAAACCTTGTTGAAGGTTTGTTTGATTGTAATCTTGAATTTGATTTCTGTGAGCATTGCATTTATGGAAAACAAAACTGTGTTCAGTTTTACTCAAGTTCTCATCAATCTTGTGGTGTATTGGATCTTATTCATTATAATGTGTTTGGTCCTGTAGATGTTCCTTCGATTGGTAAATCCACATATTATGTTTCATTTATTGATGATTATAGTAGGAGGACATGGGTATATTTTCTAAAGAGTAAATCTGAAGTTTTCAATCAATTTAAATAATTTAAAGCAATGGTTGAGTTGTAGACTGGAAATAAAATAAAATTTTTGAGGACTAATAATGGTGGTGAATTTTTCTCTAATGATTTTGATAGATTCAATAAAGATTGTGGTATACATAGACAACAATAATGGGACTCGCCAGGACTCAGCGAGTCCCGAGCCAAGTACCCTTGGCCGAGTCCTGGGAACCTGGACTCAGACGTGGCTGAGTCCTGCCGCGTCTAGGAGATTCCAGAGCCCTAGATGCGGTTGGTGCAGCAAAGGCCAAAAAGGCCAAAAAAAAATAAAACTAAAGTTTAATATTTTTTTTTTTACTTATATTATCTCCCCAACCCTAAAAGAAACTGCATTTCATTCATTTGGAAAAATAGGATGAGAAGAGAGAGTTGTGAAGAAAAAGAAGAGATCACTATAGCGCAACCAACAAGCTATTGAAGACAAATCCAAGCTTAGATATCATTTGGGAAGCTTCATACCAGCAAGGAGGTGCATTGAGAGCTCATTACCAGTGATTGGGAGGAGTTTGCATTGCATTCCAAGCTAGATTTAAGAGGTAAGTTTGATTTTAATTGGTTTTTTGTGTTTTTTTAACAAATAATTCATTGTAATTTGTAAAATCATTATTTTTTTACAAACCCTACTTGCAACTTAAATAATTTTAGAAACCCTACTTGTTATTGCAACCACTTTCATTTGCAAATCAAACCATATTTTGACAATGTCTCAAACCCCAGGTAGAAAAGACCCTGCTTTGAAACATGCTGAATATTTATTAGAATGAAAAAAGGAGAGGAAAAATGTAAATATTGTAAAACAATATATCATGGAGGCATAAACAGATTGAAATATCATATTTCATGCATACCCGTCCATGATGCAGTGGGCTACACTGTAGCACCTCCTAAGGCTGTTCGTGAAGTGTAAGTGCAATTAGAAAGATTTGAATTGCAAAAAGAAATGAAAAAGAGGCAGAGGCATGAGTTGGTGAGTGTTGGACAGGGACCTGGTGCTATTGGAGATGCTTATTCCATGCCTCCATACCATCCTAGTGCTAGTTCCTATGCTAGTGATTCCGCTACTGCACCAACTATGCGTACTACTACTAGTACTACTACTCCTAGTGTTGTTGGTGCTGCTACTACTAGTGGTATTGGGAGTGTTAGCATTGGCCCTAGAGTTCATAAATCTAGGGTGGACTCATATTTTATACCACACAGTACTCCTTTTTCCCAATCATCGCTTAAGAGAATGGGTTCAAACAAGGACGCACATGATGCAACCAAGAAAACAATTGTAGACTTCTGGTACTATTGCACCATTCCCTTCCATGTAGCTAGGTAATTATTTTTCATTTAATTGTTTTAAATTTTATATTTAAATTTTAGAATCTACATGTATCTCATTATTGAATTCAAATTTAAAGTTAAAAACTTAAAACTTTTCATTTTACAATACTTATCTAAGTAACTTATTAATTTATTTATGACATGTTTTAGGTCTCCTTTTTGGAAAAACATGGTTGATGCCATAACCATATGTGGGGTGGGGTTCAAAGCCCCTACTAAAGATGAATTAAAGGGCCCACTTTTGACTCAAAATGTGGCAGATGTAAAAGCATAATTAGAGGAGTAGCGTTTGCAGTGGAGGAGGTTGGGTTGCACCATCATGATTGATGGTTGGACCGATAGGAGAAATAGGACGTTGCTTAATTTTCTAGTTTCCTATGGAGGTAATTGTACTTCCCTCAATGCATAAATTAATTTGAAATTTGAATTTGATTTATTGATTAATAATTTAATATGGCTGATTTATGTTTTTTAATTTATTGAATAATTAGTTTTGCTTATTTTTTTAGGTGACACCATCTTCATCAAGTCCATTGATGCTTCCGCCCAATTCAAAAATGCCACATACCTTTGTGAGGTTATAGAGGAGGTGATAGCTAAGGTGGGTGAACAGAATGTAGTTCAAGTGGTGATAGATAATGTAGAAAATTATGTTGTTGCTAGTATATTATTGATGGAGAGACACCCTACTATATTATGGACTCCATGTGTCGCCCATTGCATTGACCTCATGTTGGAGAATCTTGGCAAGCTCCTATGGATCAAAACATGTGTGGATGCTGCAAAAAACATTTGCAAATTTGTATACAATCACACATGGGTGCTTAACCTTATGAGGAAATACACGGGGTTGAGGGAGTTGGCTCGTCCTGGCATCACTAGGTTTGCAACAAATTTTATCACATTGCAATCCTTGATTCGGTCAAAGGCAACTTTAAGGCGCATGTTTGTTGGTGAGGAGTGGTCTTCCTCATCCTATGCTACAAGAACTGCAGGGATTGTTGTGGCTGATTGCATTTTTGATGAGCCAAAGTTTTGGACACCAATGGAGGAGATTGTGAAGGTAAAATTTAATTCTTCATTATGTTTTAATTTTTATTGATATTTTACTTTTATTTTTTTATTTTCTTTCACACTTACTAAAGTTAATGTTTCACAATGTTTTCAGTTTATCGAGCCCTTGCTAGTTCTCCTATGAGTTGTTGATGGGGAGAAGCCCACAATGGGCTACATATATGAGGGCATGGATAGGGCCAAAGAGGCCATTAGATCGGACATCTATGGTGGAGTTGAGGAGAAGTATCATCCCATTTGGGAGATCATTGATAGGAGATGGCAACACCAACTTCATAGGCCTATCCATGTGGCCACATGTTTCCTAAATTTGGCCTTCCAATTCAGCCATGATTTATGTACAGATAGAGAGATTCTTAGTGGGCTCTACTCGATGATAGAGTGGATGTTGTCTGTTGTTACTACATAGATAGTGCACAAGATAGATGCCTTCACTAAGGCACAAGGAGACTCCTTTTCACGTCATTTGTGCAAAGAGAGTAGGATGATATTACAACTAGGTAAAAATATATTTAAGGGCATAATTTTCATCTTTTTATATTATAATTTATTATTAAATGTTGAACTTGAAACTTGAAATGACATTGATTTTGTTTCTTTTTCTCATCTTAGATAGTTGGTAGGAGATGTTTGGTTCTAATACACCAGCCCTTCAAAATGTTTCCATTCGTATATTGAGCCAGCCATGCAATTCATCTGGTTGTGAGTGCAATTGGACTATGTTTGAGCACATACACTCCAAGAAGTGCAATAGACTGTCAGTGGAGAGGATGAATGATTTGGTTTATGTTCATTACAACCTTCATCTCAGATACAAGAAGCTTTTTGACCATGACTCCACCCTAATCAAGCTAGAGGAGGTTGATCCATAGTTTGAGTGGTTCACTGAGGCTACAGATGCAGTCTTTAGTAATGAGGACCTTGATTGGGTGGACCAGGCAGAGAGAGAGGTTGAGGTTGTAGCCATGGCTAAGGAGGAGGCTAGAGCATGAGGAGACACAACCATTGTTGGTGAGAGTGGCATGGAGAGTCAGACACAGGTAGAGACTATGGTTGTAGTTGCTACATCATCGAGGACCCTTAGAAGCCTTCGTAGGAAGGATGTTGGCTCCACTAAGCCATAGAATTGTGGCCATTTTTTTAATATTTCATATTTATATGGAACATTTGATATCATGGATTTCATATTTCATGAGTTTTGTATACATTTGACTATATTTATAATTTTATATATCTAAGTATGTTATTTTCTTCAACAGCTCGACTACAATTTGTGTTGTATACTTGTGTATGTGATCAAATTTTCTTCTATTTAATGATGTTATTGTGTATTTAAGGTTTATTCAATAAAGGGTGCTTAAAACAAGTTTTAAATCCTTAAAAATTTGTAAATTTCTAAGATTTTTTAACTTTTTTCATTTTGTCGAGCCTGAGCTAAGTCCAGTCGTCGAGTCACCCTAGCTGAGTCCAAGCCAAGTCTAAGTCTCATCACTATGACATAGATAGAAGACAACTCTATATTCTCCACAATAGAATGGAGTTGTAGAAAGAATGAACAGGACACTGATGGAGAAGGTTAGGGGTATGTTGAGTGGTGCTAGTCTAGAAAAAAGGTTTTGGCCTAAAGTTGTTGTCACTATCTATTACTTGATTAATAGGTCTCCTACATCAGCTCTTGTTGATAAGATGCCTATATAGGCATGGTTGGGTCACAAGCCTTCATTAAGACATCTTAGAGTTTTTGGTTGCAAGGAATATGCACATGTTCCAAAGGAGAAGTGAAAAAAGTTGGAGAACAAGGCTGTGAAATGTATCTTCATTGGATATAGTTATGGTGTGAAAGGATACAAGCTTTGGGAACCTTTTGCACAAAAGGTAATATATAGTAGAAGTGTTATTTTTAGAGAAACTAAGACTTCTTCTATTACATTGCAGCCAAAACAAATTAAATAGGAAGATCTTATTCAATTTTCTTCTACACCTAAGAAAGTTGAATCGAGGCATGTTGTGCAGTTTTTGCACACACGCCCTGTTGAAAGTAGGAACCCTCTTCACTTTGATTTTTGGTGTTTTGGCCCTTTGATTTTGTGGATTACTTTTCCTTGGCATGAGCTTAAGTGTTTATCTTTCTTGCCTAATTGTTTTCCCTAAGTTGCATATTGAAAATATTAAGTTTTGGGCCAAGTTCGGGTTTTTGCACTGTTTCAGGAATTTCCTCCCTGTCCGGATTTTCCTAGATTTCACTCAAAGTTCGGCTTTGTCTATATTGCGTCGTGGTTCAGAGATTTCTAATCTTTGCGGAATTCCGCCTAGACCGGATTTTCCTAGAATTATGTCTCCTTGTCGAATTCCCAGATTTTGGGTTTGGTATGTCATTTTTATGAATGTTGATGGCATAGTCGTTGTTTTCTCCTATTGATCAATGAGTCTAATGGTGCCTTGCATTATTATTATTGCATCTTCGAGCTCGACCCTGTGTGTATGATTGTTTTCACTTTGGTTGATTGTAGGGTTTCAAATTTGGAGCCATCACCAATACAGATCGAATTTCCCTTGAGTGAATTATGAGTTTGGATCCATCAATGAACAATTTAGCATTTGAGCCTGGGTCCTCAAATTTGTGATCTTTGATCAATTTGAGCGAGATCATTGGAGAACGTCGAAATCTGGGTTTTCCCTCAATTTTAGGATTTTCTTGTGCTGGCGGATTTCCCCATTTTTCTTTGTCCTCTGCGTTTTCTTCAAAATCGGGAGTTTTTCTTGCTTTGCGGATTTCCGTTCCCTCTAGATTTTCCCAAAATTCCCGTTGTCTTTGCATTTTCCAGAATTTTGACTGTGGATTGTTTTCACCAAAATCCGCCTGCCTTGGATTTTTCTCAAAAATTCCTTCTGGCCTGGATTCCATGGAGGGGTGAAAATCCCGAACTGTGTAGAAATTATGCATTAATGATATTTTGTGGGATTTCAATCTTTGCTTGGATTTATTTGAATTTTGAATATATTATTGGTGACGTGCTAATCTTGATCCTCATGATTATTGATGTTGGTTTTTGCTTAGTGCAGGCTAGATTTAACAAGGTCGTTAAGGAAGTTCTAGAGGAGATTAATTCAATTGAAGGAGGGTTCAAAATATTTATTAATTCACATGTGGCTAACCTGGAGAGTATTTTCCTCAAGATGCCAGATAAACTAATACAGGGATGAAGGGGCCAGTTAATGATCAATTGCATTGGGAATTGTACTTCACATGCATTGGATTGAGTTGCATTATAAATCCCAGGCTGACCTGGATGAGTCCCATGCATTTAATGCATATCTTATCTTATTTCAAATTTCTCTTAGCTGACCTGTCTGGGGCTATTTTATTATTGTAAAATCTAAATTAGGCTGACATGCTTTGGAGGTTCCTATAAATTGGGCATTTCGCCTCATTTGTAAGATATAGAATAGAGAACATAGAATAGAAAGGACAGATAGTTCTTAGAGCGAATTAAGTAGTAGAGCAGAGGTAGAAATTAGGTCATTCTGAGCAAGTGTTGTAAAGAACATTGGAATTGTTGTTGTAATTCAGTGATTCAATACAATTGAAGACATTGTGATTTTCGGGCGATCTCTTTTGTGTTGACTTATCTTGCATGGTTCTTATGATTCTATCTTTCAAATTGCTCAAGGTTATTAGATATATGTTAGATTTAGATTTAGATCCAATTCAATAGTGTTCATGATTTGATGCTTGAAGTGTTTGCAGCAATCCCTAGTCCATACTTTTTATAGCTAGTTGATTGTTAGTTGCTTTGCAAAGTTAGCCTAGACCTTTATATTCATTGTGCTTAGTTAAATTGTGGAGATTTATTCATTTCAATTGCAATTGGGTTGTCTTGGATGAATGTTCATGATCTGAAAATATTTAATGCCTTAGAAGATTGCACTATTCCTGTAAGATTATAGATTTATCTTGGTTAAGCAGGAATTAGTTTATGAGGGATTGTTCCATTTCAAATATTTCATCATTTACATTGTTAATCTTAGGAGTAGTGTTAAATCTAGGAATCTCTTTGAAACCCTAATCTTTTGTTATTTCTCTACCATTTGAGTTAGATTTAGGATTAAAGCATCATCATATTGCCAAATCTGATTCAGTATTTTCTTGTAGTAAGGTCCCTTTGTGATTACCAACATTTTCACATTTATCAATGAATTGTTTATGCATTGTCAAGACCTGACATTAGAGACCTTGGGGTTATCTCTGGAGGCTTGCTAATAGAGATTTACCTTTCAAGAGAGATAGGATATTATATTTTGTCTGAGTTGTTGTTGTGCAAAAAAAATCATCAATAGATTGGCGCTAGAAGGAGGGCATGAATAAGCAAGCTGGATCAATTTCTATCTGCCATCTCTCCTGAAAGATTCAGAAGAAGAACCAGATCTACTCCAGGAGAAGAGGAATTTCAAGAATTACCAACCCCTACTAGGTCAAGAAGGACTAACAAAACGGAATAATCATCATCCACCCAACCACCTCCATCATCTCCATCATTCTCATCTTCATCAAGCTCATTTGAGTCTGAGTTTGAGGACATTCCCATCCAACAACCTCAGCCAGCCATAAATCAGCCATTACCACCCCCACCTCCACTAATGGCTTTCCTAGTTAACAACCCATCTCCCTTATCTTTCAATCATTACAATCCTATGCCCAAGAACCCTGAGCTTTTCTACTCCAAGTTTCACATTAATGATCCCAAAAGGACTGCAAAAGAGCATATTAGGATTTTTAAAACTACCCTTAAGGATAGATGAATTAATCATGATGATGTTGCATGCAGACTTTTCCCATATTCCCTTGGGGATGAGGCATTTTGTTGGTATAACCATCTTCCTGCTAGGTCTATCACTACTTGGCTTCAGATGGAGACTACATTTTTACATAAATTTAAGATCCCAATCAGTGCTAAGGGGTTGCTTCTGCAGTTTACTAGAGTCAAGAGGGAGGCGAATGAACCAATAGTGGCTTTCAATAATAGATTTCATAGGGCTTATGCTAAGGTGCAACCCCCTTATGTTGTAGATGATGTGTCTGCTAGGGAGGTTTATTATGAAGCTTTGGATAGTTTAACATCTACTTTCATCAAATGGAAAGCAAACCCTCCTAGTAGCCTATTTGAAGCTTATGATGTGGCTGTTAAAGTGAGTACGGATTTGAGACAACACTTATCTGGACCCTTGGCTAACCAAACACCTATGTTGAGTTTGGTCCCTCAATTACCCGGTCAGTCCTGGAATCAAGTTCCACCCATGCCAAATTAACCTCTAGATATGAACTAGCCTGCATTCTTTTATCAACAAGCTAATATATCTAGTTATTTGCAGAGCTCTGAGATACTTAATCAACCCTTGAACCATGGGTTCCATAATGTTTATATGTAGAATTCAGCTGGTATTCTTCCTCCATCAAACAGTGTAGAAAAGGAGAGGTTGGATGCACTCATAGAGCTAGTTGAGAAGCAAAACATAGAAGTCACCTACCTTAGGAACCAGAATAGTCAATCCCAGGCAGCCCAAAGGGAGATTTAGTCCAATTATGATAAAAGCAACAAGGATATGATGCAGGCTCAAGGGAATGGATTTGATAGGGGATAACATCTTGATAGAGATCATGGAAGGTAACCACCACCTCAGAATAATGGAGAATCCTTAACCTCTCTGGATCAGCCAAACAATTAGGAGAAATCTAGTGGAGTTTTTCTGGCAAAAACAACTTTGTCGGGATGGTGTAGGCTTCATAACACTAATAAGCATTATGAGTTAGACTGTCAAGAATTCTAGACTGCTGCATCTATTTTCCAACAGAAGGTTCAATATGCCAGCAATAGTTCAAGTGGACGAGAAATAGTACCATCTAATCCTTATGACATATCAGTTATGGTGGTGAATCATGTCCCATTTCCAAGAAGTGAATAGAATGACCCAGAAGAAGAACAGGATAAAGGTGTTGAAATAGGGTATGTATACAGTGAAGAATCTATAGTTCAACCTTTTGGAGGTAATGAGGAGAATGATAATGGCCCATTAGATGAAGAAGAGTATGCAACTGAAGAGGTTCAAGCATTCCATCATGTGCCTACTCAGTATTTCGTAAATGGAGGACAATCTGATGCTAATAAAGGAGGAAGTGTTGAAAATGGCAGGGATAAATTTATGGTTGGCTCTGAAGACCACTATTCTACCATGACTGCAAAGAAAATAGGAGAGTGTGTGGTAGAACTCAAGAAAGTCAAAGTAAGTCTCTCTGCTCATGAGTTGTTAAGGGATCCTACCATTAGGGGTGCAGTACTAAAGTCTCTTGAAAAGGATATGCTTTCTGAACAAAAGGTGCTTCAGGCCATGTTGATACAAATACTTTTAAGGAGGTATTCATGTATGAAACAAGATTGGGAAATTATGTACTGATAATTGACTCTCAAGGATGGGAGACTGAGGAAATCCTCATGTTACATGATATGCCTATTCATAAATCCAACAGTGTTGAAGCATCAGTAGAATTAACAGAGGAGGTGGAAGATCAAGTATGGTTGTCAGATCATGTGCATCAAACTACGAAGAATGAGCTTCCAATAAAGGAATTTCAACAAGCTACTGGTGAATGTCTAGTAGAAGAGTCAACTAGCTTTGGATTTGAGAAAGTCGTAGAGGTTAATGCTGAAGCAGCTCTGGAGGAAATTTCAATACAGGAACTTCAACAACCTGCTAATGAATGTCCTGTAAGATGTGAAGAAGAACTTAATGAAAGAGTTGATATTTTGAGCAACCAAAATCCAGAACCAGAACAAATGCCAATAGAGGAAGAATTCAGGGAGTTCTCTCATTTATCAAATTCTACTTTTCCTCTATTTGTTGTTGAATTAAGCACTGAACATTTACAAACTTTATGCATCAATGATGAGATAGCTAATGTGGTTCATATTGATATGCAGGAAAACTTGAATGATGTTGGAGAAAGTAATGTTGTAGTCATTATTGACGAGCTGGATCACACTGTTGTAGGTGAAAATTTGTTTGAAGATCAGTCTATGATGCCTTCTGATGAACATCTTATTGATAAATTTGTTGAACAGGACAATACTTCTACACATTCGTCGTTGATACTTCATGAAGAAACTCCATCAGGTGAAAAGTTCCATGTTGATAATTCTGGATTTGTTCAATCTAAATTTCACATTCCATTACATAGTGATGCCTCCAATTCTGTTTTGCATGTTTCCAACACAAGAGGATTGTTGTACCATCAGTGGAGACCCCCCGACGACATAGATATCAGCTCTTCACAATTGAAGAAGGATGAATACTACATTCAGCCCACAACAGTACAAAATCAAGTTGTTTCTCTCCTTACTATGAATTCTGAATCTTGTCAATTTGACTATGGGAATTTGGGGAAGGAAACTTGCATATGGATTGATCATGGTTTTAATGAGTCGCCTTAGTTATTGATTATTCTTGATTATGAGGTTGAATTTGAATGCTGCATTTTTAAGGTTTATTTTGCTGAGTATAAAGATAAATTTGCATTTTTGAGGACCGTTACCATTACCTTGTTGCTTGTCCATGCATTGATGAACTGTATGGGGGTAGGTCTCAGTTCACCCTGTCTAATAATGAGTTGTTATGAGTCTCTTTGTACATACTGCTGATTTGAATAAATGCAAATTGCTCTGCTCTCTTTAAGTTTTCTTTTCTACTCTTTCTTTTTTCAGATTAGGTTGCATTAGTTTAGGGTTTGCTTTCGGTTTGTTTTTTCTCTACTCTTTCTTTGGGGGTCTTCTTGTTTCCTTCTAGATGTGTTGTACCTGCATAGCAAATATTCTTTTGTCTAGGATTGTTTTGAGTATTTCCTTGATGAACTTTAATCTTATGTCTTGAATGGATGGTTGAGGTATTTGTTATCGTCATGCAGTCTAAATGTTTGATTTAAGGAGGATGGGTCAATGGTTTGACTTGAATTTGAAGTATTCTAAAATCTTATATCCTTTATAAATCTTAAAAATCCTAAGGTTGCAGTAGGGTCCTTGTGAGGTCATGGTAGGTGAAAAATCTTATTTTTGCTTCAACGCCACTGTGGTTCTCAGCCCTGAGTGTGAACTTCATTGTTCACAGGTTGAAATGAAAAGTGAAAAGAAAATAATATCAAAAGAAAAGAAAAGTGAAATATTGAAAATCAAAAGAATGAATTCAACTTATCAGGGGTATCTGAATATCTCTATCGGGGCTATGGATGCCTGGTTGGCAGTAGAGCTATGTTCGGGAGAGTCACAATGATAACCTCGTCGGGGCTATAGATGCCTGACTGGAAGCGAGGCTTTATCCAGGTTGCTTTTGAAGTTAGAATATTTAGTTAGCCTGCTCTGACTAAGCTTGGTTTCTACAGTGGCTTAAGGAAGGAAATGAACTCATGAGCACACACTCATATTTTTTAGTTTATGAAAGGTTCAATCTACCTTTTGTTCTGATTTTCTTTGATCTTGCATTTTGATTTGTTTTCCTAATATGGAGGTCAAAACCAGAGATTTTGGGTTCTTGATTCTTGTTCGTCATCAAATGCTTTGGAGCATTTCCTAGCAGAGTCGCCATTTATTGTGCAGTTTTCACACACACGCCCCGCTGAAAGCAAGGACCCTCTTCACTTTGATTTTTGGTGTTTTGGCCCTTTGATTTTGTGGATTACCTTGCCTTGGCATGAGCTTAAGTGTTTATCTTGCTTTCCTAAGTGTTTTCCCTAAGTTGCATATTGAAAATCTTAAGTTTTGGGCCAAGTTCGGGTTTTTGCACTCTTTCGGGATCTTCCTCCTCGTCCAGATTTTCCCAGATTTCGTTCAAAGTTTGGCTTTGTTTGTTTTGCATCATGGTTCAGAGATTTCTGGTTTTCGCAGAATTCTGCCTAGACCGGATTTTCCTAGAATTTTGTCTCCTTGTCGAATTCCTAGATTTTGGGTTTGGTCTGTCATTTTTATGAATGTTGATGGCATAGTCGTTGTTTTCTCTTGTTGATCAATGAGTCTAATGGTGCCTTGCATTCTTATTATTGCATCTTCGAGCTTGACCCTATGTGTATGATTGTTTTTGCTTTGGTTGATTGTAGGGTTTCAACTTTGGAGCCATCACCAATACCAATCGAATTTCCCCTGAGTGAATTCTGAGTTTGGATCCATCAATGAACGATTTAGCATTTGAGCCTGGGTCCTCAAATTTGTGATCTTCGATCAATTTGAGCGAGATCGTTGGAGAATGTTAAAATCTGGGTTTTCCCTCAGTTTCAAGATTTTCCTATTTTGGTGGATTTCCCCCCTTTTTTGTCCTCTACGTTTTCCTAAAAATTCAGAGTTTTGCTTGCTTCGCTGATTTCCACTCCCTCCAGATTTTCCCGAAATTCCCGTTGTCTCTGCATTTTCCAGAATTTTGACTGTGGATTGTTTTTGCCAAAATCCGCCTGCCTTGGATTTTTCCTGAAAATCCCTTCTGGCCTGGATTCAGCGAAGGGGTGAAAATCCCGAACTATGTAGAAATTATGCATTAACGATATTTCGCGGGATTTCGATCTTTGCTTGGATTTATTTGAATTTTGAATATATTATTGGTGATGTGCTAATCTTGATCCTCATGATTATTGATGCTGGTTTTTGCTGAGTGTAGGTTGGATTTAACAGGTCGTTAAGGAATTTCTAGAGGAGATTAATTCGATTGAAGGAGGGTTCAGAATATTTATTAATTCACCTGTGGCTGACCTGGAGAGTATTTTCCTCAAGATGCCAGATAAACTTAGATAGGGATGAAGGAGCTAGTTAATGATCGATTGCATTGGGAAGTGTACTTCACATGCATTGGATCGAGTTGCATTATAAATCCCAGGCCGACCTGGATGAGTCCCATGCATTTAATGCATATCTTATCTTATTTCAAATTTCTCTTGGCTAACCTGTCTAGGGCTATTTTATTATTGTAAAATATAAATCTAGTCGACATGCTTTGGAGGTTCCTATAAATTGGGCATTTCACCTCATTTGTAAGATATAGAATAGAGAACATAGAATAGAAAGGACAAATAGTTCTTAGATTGAATTAAGTAGCAAAGCAAAGGTATAAATTAGGTCATTCTAAGCAAGTCCTGTAACAGAACATTGGAATTGTTGTAATTTAGTGATTCAATACAATTAAAGACATTGTGATTTTCTGGTGATCTCTTTTGTGTTGACTTATCTTGCATGGTTCTTATGATTCTATCTTTCAAATTGCTCAAGGTTATTAGATATATGTTAGATTTAGATTTAGATCTGATTCAATGGTGTTCATGATTTGATGCTTGAAGTGTTTGTAGCAATCCCTGGTCCATACTTTTTGCAGCTAGTTGATTGTTAGTTGCTTTGCAAAGTTAGCCTGGACCTTTATATTCATTGTGCTTAGTTCAATTGTGGAGATTTATTCATTTCAATTGCAATTGGGTTGTCTTAGATGAATGTTCATGATCTAAAAATATTTAATGCCTTAGAATATTGCACTATTTCTATAAGATTGTAGATTTAGCTTGGTTAAGCAGGAATTAGTTTATGAGGGATTGGTCCATTTCAAATTTTTCATCATTTACATTGTTAATCTTAGGAGTAGTGTTAAATCTAGGAATCTCTTTGAACCCCTAATCTTTTGTTATTTCTTTACCATTTGAGTTAGATTTAGAATTAAAGCATCATCATATTACCATATTTGATTCAGTATTTGCTTGTAGTAAGGCCCCTTTGTGATTACCATCATTTTCACATTTATCATTGAATTGTTTATGCATTGTAAAGACCTGACATTAGAGACCTTGGGGTTATCTCTTGAGGCTTGCCAATAGAGATTTACCTTTCAAGAGAGATAGGATATTATATTCTTTCTGAGTTGTTGCTATGCAGAAAACATCATCAACAAGGCCCAAGGATAGACAAGGAGTTGAGGAGAGCTCATCTAGCTCTGGATCTTCAGAAGAGGATGAATAACCTCCAACTCAACATGTTCATAGGTCTACAAGGAATAGACAACCACCTGAGTGGTATACACCTGATGATAGTAGATGTATTTTTTCTTTGAATACTAACATGGATGAACCCAAATTTGTAGAAGAGGCATTAGGTATGAATGATGTATAATCCTAGAAGATTGCTATGGATGAAGAAATGATATCTTTGAAAAAGAATGATACATGGGATCTTGTACCATTTCCTAAAGGATGAAAACCTATTGGTTGCAAATGGGTGTTCAAGAAAAAGATTGGTTTAGATGGAGTTATTGAGAAGTACAAAGAAAGGTTGGTTGTGAAAGGTTACTCTCATGTTAAGGGTGTTGATTATGGTGAGATTTTTGCTTCCTATTGTTGCTGCTTATGATATAGAGGTTGAGCAAATGGATGTGAAAAATTATTTCCTTCATGGTGATTTGGAGGAGGATATCTATATGACATAGCCAAAGCACTGCGTGGTGAAAGGTAAAAGTAAGTTGGTTTGCAAGCTGAAGAAATCTTTGTATGGCTTAAAACAGATTCCTAGGATGTGGTACCAAAAATTTGATACATATGTGTTGAGTTTGGGATTTGAGCATTCTAAATTAGATCATTGTGTTTATTATAAAACTAATGGTGATCATTTTTTGTTTATTACATTATATGTTGATGATATGTTATTTATTGGAAAAGGGAAAGGTATGATTTCAGAACTGAAATATCAACTTGTTGCTAAATTTGAAATGAAAGATCTTGGTGTAGCTAGACACATTCTTGGGATGGAAATTAAAAGAGATAAAGTGAACAAAAAGCTATGGCTTGGCCAAGGTAAGTATGTCAATTCAATTTTACAAAGATTTAACTTGTAGGATTGTAGACTTTTGTTTGTTCCCCTTTCTATTGGAACAAAGTTATCTATTTCAGATTTTCCAACATCTCCATCAGAAATGGAAGACATGAGCAAAGTGCCTTACCAGAGTGTAGTTAGAAGTTTGATGTATGCTATGGTTTGTACCAAACCAGAAATTTCCCAAGCAATGGGAATTATTTCCAGATATATGTCTAATCCTAGTAGAGTTCATTGGGATGCAGTTAAAAGAGTGTTCAGATATTTACGTGGTACTTCAGATTATTCCTTGTGTTATCATAGTAATGTGATTGGAGATGAGATTTCCCTTGATATTCATGGTTATTTGCATTCAAACTGGGCAGGTGATATTGATAGCAAATGATCCACTAGTGCTTATGTGTTTACTTTAGCTGGTGGTGCAATCAGTTGGATGAGTAAGCGACAGGTTGTAGTTGCTTTGTCCACTATTGAAGTAGAGTATATGGCAGCTACTCATGCTTATAAAGAATCCATTTGGCTTAAGATATTATGATCATATATTAGAATAAAACAAGGTGTAGTGACAATCAGAGTGTGATATGTCTAGCTAAGAACCCGACATTTCATGCCAGGACCAAGCACATTGATGTATAGTATCATTTTGTTTGAGATATGGTCGAAGATGGTAGGGTGAAACTAGTTAAGGTAGAGACTTTGATGAATGTTATAGATTCTTTAACTAAGCCTATGAGCACAGAGAAGTTTAGATGGTGTTCAAAGATTATGGGCCTTTTGGCCCCTAGCAATTAAGAGACAATGTTTACTCCCTCTCGCTGCTCTTGCAAGGTGTTTCAACAAGTGGGAGATTTGTTGGGAAACTGTGTATCAACCTTGCAATTATATATGATTTATTGTTTATAATATGTGTGTGTGTGTGTATATATATTTCCTAGTTACACCGATAGGAGTATACAATGGCAGCAAGGGGGGAGAGTGGGATGCGTATGAACAATTTTTTGTTAACTTTTTCAAGAAACTTATAAAATCGCCGACATAGATTAGATAAATGATACATTGCAAATATAGATTGTTAATTATTAGATTTTAGATCTAATGGTGGATATTTTTTTGGTTTGTCTTTCCCTAGAATATAATCCTATTTTATGAGGGCACTACATTACGGCTACAATAGAGAAAGACGGTGATGTATTCTGAGAGTCTGATAGCAATCATGTTGTCTATTGATCTCTAAGTGGTGATACTCCTATGAGAAGCTTGCTCTAAAAGTATATTGTAATATTTGTGATTTACTGAATAATATATTGGCCAACTTTTGGAGTGGGATTTTTTCTCCCGAAAGGGTTTTCCCCACATAAATCATTGTGTTGTGATATGCATGATATTTGTGTTTATTTTTGTTTAAGTTTCTATAATTGTTAAAGATCTATAAAATTTTTGCATTATTCTCCTCTCAAGATTAGTGTAGGAAGTTGTTTCGCTACCTTAGCTTCCTTACAATTGGCATGTGTCATTATCACTCTAGGTTAGCACTATCATTCTTCATTAGCATTGTCATTCCATTTCTATTCTTCACTGATGCATATCTACACCTTGAGTAGTTGCATATACTCATATGAATACCTTTATAGTAAAATCTACCTCCATGATAATTTTTTGATGTCCAATGACTGATATACCTTGCTTGGTTACTATGATAGTTTTCATAGTTTCATGTAACATTATCTTGTTTCCTTCAATTGTAGGTGGCTAAAAACATGACTATGTTCTTGATTTGTAGCATTGTGTTTTCTTGTTCTCTAACCCCATCATTATCTTTTCCCCTATAGGTGTTATCAGTCATCAAAAAATGAGATTGAGAAGGCTCATCTTTGAACATGAGTATTATTTCCATAGTCCTCACCCTTATGATACTTTCCCTTGAGCACTTTTTCAAGGTTGATGTAGGTTCACATGTGATATGAAGTGTCCTTAGGCACCCTGTAGGTTATGAGCTTGTAGCCCTTCACAGAGGTGATTTTGATATAAATTTCATCTTATACCTGATAATTGGGATCTAAAACCTGATTTAGATACCCTTATAATTCTTATTATACATGTGTGAAAATCATATGAGGCTAATTTGTACAGAATTGGCCAAAACTACTTACAGTCAAATTAGGCCTCTTTCTAAGGAATGTTATGGAACAACAATTAGTAAATGGATTATTTAGGTCTTGAAATTCATATGGAAGGTGTATTTAGGCATATATAACATGCCTAAATAGTCCCTAGTCTTGAACATTCCTGAAGTACAAGAATTTGCACTAAAAATAGACAAATTGCCATGTAAAAGCTAGGAAATCAAGGGCTTTATGGAAAAGGAAATTGCATTTGTGAAAAAATCATGAAACTTGGCACATCAACCCATATACCTATAAGCATCAATAATCCAAAATTTGGGAAAATTTAGTTGGTGGAAACAAAAGTTAAGCCTATGCCCTAGTTTGAGGCCTAAACTAACAATTCCAACAAAAGTTAAGCAATGTAAAGTTGCAAAGGCGTGTAACTTTCGTTTTGTAACTCGTGTGACAAAATGGACTATTCCAACACATTTGAATGGGTACATTTAGGCTAGGAATGTTCCTCTTTCACACCCAAACACATCGAATTAGTCTAAGCTATGTTCAACCAACTCAATCCCTTAAGAGTCCAAAGTACAAAATGGTTGCAACCTTTGATGGGTTGTTACTCAAAAACCATGACACTTAGAAACTTTTCATATAAGGCTACAGGATCATTTTAGGCCCCTCTACAATAACCTCTCTCATTTTTTGATATCTTAAGGGAATTTTCCAGTGGTGACGACTTTTCAGTTGATGGAAAAAGTGTCAAATGCAAGCAGTGTAAAGTTACAAAGGGGTGTAACTTTCGTTATGCAACTCATGTGACCAAACACACTATTCCAACATGTATGAATGGATACATTTAGGCTAGATATAGTCCTCTTTTCAACCCAAACACGTCGAATCAATTTGAGCTACGTTCAACCAGCTCAATCCCTTAAGAGTCCAAAGTGCAAAATGGCTACAATATTTGATGAGCTATTACTCAAAAACCACGATGCTTAGAAAAATTTTGTATGAGGCTACGGGATTGTGTTGGGCCCCTCTACAATAACCTCTTTCATTTTTTGATACTTAGAGGCATTTTCTAGTGGTAACGACTTTTTCAGTTGATGGAAAAAGTGTCAAATAGAAGCAGTGTAGAGTTGCAAAGGGGTGTAACTTTTGTTTTACAACTGGTGTAACCAAACAGATTGTTCCAAAATGTCTAGATGGGTATGTTTAGGCTAGGAATTACCCTCTTTTACACCCAAACACGTTGAATCAGCCTAAGCTACGTTCAACCGACTCAATCCCTTAAGAGTCCAAAGTGCAAAATGGTTGCAATCTTTGACGGGCTATAACTCAAAAACTGTGACACTAAATTTTTTTTTGTCTAAGGCTATAGGATTGTGTTGGGCCCCTCTACAATAGCCTCTCTTAGATTTTTATTTCTTGAAGGAATTTTCTAGTGGTGGAAAATTTTCAATTGATGGAAAATGTGTCAAATGCAAGTAGTGTAAAGTTGCAAGGGGTGTAACTTTCATTTTGCAACTCGTGTGTCCTAATAGACTATTCCAACACATTTGTATGGGTATGTTTAGGGTAGTAATAGTCCTCTATCACACCTAAACACGTCGAATCAGTCTGAGCTACGTTCAACTGACTTAATCCCTTAAGAGTCCAAAGTGCAAAATGGTTGCAATCTTTGACGGGTTATTACTTGGAAACTGTGATGCTTAGAAACTTTATTTCTGAGGCTACAGGATAGCATTGGGATCCTCTATAATAACCTCTCTCAAGTTTTGATATCTCAAATGTGTTTTTCAGTGGTGACAACTTTTCAACTGAAGGAAAAAGTGTCAAATACAAGAAATGTAAAGTTGTAAAGGGATGTAAATTTTTTTCTACAACTCGTGTGACCAAAAAAAATATTCCAACACATTTCGATGGGTATGCTTAGTCTATACATGGTCCTCTTTTGTACCCAAACATGCGGAATCAGTCTAAGCTATGTTCAACTGACTCAATCCCTTAAGAGTCCAAAGTGCAAAATGGTTGCAATCTTTGATGGGTTGTTACTCAGAAATTGTGCTGCTTAGAAACTTCTCATCTAAGGATACGAGATTGCATTGGGCCCCTCTACAATAACCTCTCTGATTTTTTTGATATCTTAAAGGTGTTTTCTACTGGTGACAACTTTTCAGTTGATGGAAAAAGTGTCAAATGCAAGCAATGTAAAGTTGCGAAGGAGTGTAACTTTCGTTCTGCAACTCGTGTGACCAAACAAATTGTTCCAACACATCTATATGGATAATTTTAGGCTAGGCATGGTCATATTTCACACCTAAACATGTCGAATAAGTGTGAGCTATGTTCAATTGGCTCAATCCCTTAAGAGTCCAAAGCTCAAAATGGATACAATCTTTCACGGGTTGTTACTCAAAAACTGTGATGCTTAGAAACTTCTTGTCTGAGGCTACATGATAATGTTGGGCCCCTCTACAATAACCTCTCTCATTTTTTGATATCTAGGAGGCAATTTTTAGTGGTGACGACTTTACAGTTGATGGAAAAAGCGTCAAATACAAGCAGTGTAAAGTTGCAAAGGGGTGTAACTTTCGTTATGCAACTCGTGTGACCAAACTAACTATTCCAACATGTGTGTATGGGTACACTTAGGCTAGTCATGGTCCTCTTTCACACCAAAACATGCAGAATCAGTCTAAGCTATGTTCAACCAACTCAATCCCTTAAGAGTCCAAACTATAAAATGGCTACAATCTTTGATAGGTTGTTACTTGGAAACTATGATGCTTAGAAACTTTCTATCTGAGGCTATGGGATTGTGTTGGGCCTATCTACAATAAACTCTCCCATTTTTTGATGTCTCAAAGGAATTTTCTCATGGTGATGAATTTTTAGTTGGTGGAAAAAGTGGTGTCAGATGCAAGCAGTGTAAAGTTGCAAAGGGGTGTAACTTTCATTCTGCAACTCGCGTGACCAAACATACTATTCCAAAACATCTATATGGGCATGTTTAGACTAGGCATGGTTCTCTTTCACACCCAAACATGTCGAATCGGTCCAAGCTATGTTCAATCGGCTCAATCCCTTGAGATGGCATTAAAAACAAAGGAAAAGAGAAAGATTAATGTGACAATTAACAAGTATGAGATTTCCACACAAGAAGAATATGATTGCATGATAGAGGTAAAACATCTGGGTGTCAAAATAGTTGGGGAAAAGAGAAAAAAAAAAAAAAAACCATGTTGAGGAATAGGGGAATTGATGTATGAGGCTTAGGATTAATCCAGAAATCCCAGACTTCACATCACTTGCATGAACAGTCATGAGTGATGGGTTTGATTAATTGGTATAAGAAGGCTGAGGTTTGATCTATACATTCTTGGCTCCATACCACTTACAAGAAGTCATGAGTGAAATTTTCCAATGGGTAATTAACTAAATCAATAGGTTTTGGATTTAGATGAAATCACAAAACAAAAGACAATCTTACCTAGATGGGTTTAGCTACAGTGAATGCTACTCTAAATGAGATCAATGGTAGAACCAATTGACCAACATGTTGTTGAATTTATTTGTCTTCCATATATTTGTGTGGGGGGAATTTAGAATCTTCTGTGAGTTGGATTCTCTTGTGTAAGCATGAGTACAACCCTTGGAAATGAAATATGGAGGTTGGTGAGTTGTAGTTTCAAATTATAAATATACAATGACTCTATAAATGAGTGTAGAAGACTAGATTGAATAAGCATGTAATCCACAAGAAGGCAAGTTAATAGAGGGTTGTAGATGTTCTTGAAAAGGCCCCAATGCATTTGAAAGACAAAATTGACTTGTAAATATTGCAAGATGATAGTGGAAATAAGGAAGCACAACTTCAAAAAAGATTTTGTAAATCTCTCTTTCAATGTGTGTTTTAGTTATTTACTTTCTTACTTTCATCCAAATAATTCAGTAATTGAAGCACATAAGAAAGCATATGAATGATATGTTCAATTGATTAGAAGCATAGTTCTTACTTATAAGAGTAAGTAACATAAGACTTTACTAATATACAATCTAAAGAATCAATGTGCTCATTTAATACACTATTATCTTATGGATTTCAAGGGCCACATGTTAGCAGTAACATAAAAGGAGTGTGAAAACTAGCCTATAAGCATTGTAGGCATGTGTTTGAGCATGCACACAATTGCATAATGAATATAAGATCTAGATGGAAGCCATAGTGGTGGGAAATATAATTATGTATCCTTTTATATTCATTCAATATTGTAGAACATTGAATTAGCACATAAGTAAATGATAAATCCTTGGTGAATCGTTTTTGAAAATATTGAAGTTGTTTAGCATCAACTAGTAAATTTTTTTAGCACCAATTAATAAATATTCAAGAGAAACCATGAAGGAAAGAAATGAGCAATGCTAGGGCTAACCAAATGCTAAATGTCAAGACCATGAGAAAATGAAAGACATAATAAGTGAAGTATACATTGGAAGCATGAAGCATACACATAATATGTGAAGTATACACATGAATAAGTGAAGTATACATTGGAAGCATGAAGCATACATTGGAATAACTGAAGCATGCACATGAATAACTGAAGCATACACATGAATAAGTGAAGCATACACATGAATAAGTGAAGCACAAGTACTCAAATACACGTAATCCGTGAAGTATACACATGAATACAAAGTATATGCATGAATACAAGGTATACACATGAAAACAAGTAAGTCGCAAAGTATACATTAGAATACACATAAGTCAAAAAGTATACACATAATTTGTAAAGTATACACTTGAATACACGTAACTCATATCTATTGAAGCATGGATTTATAATGCAAATATGGACACCATCAATAAAAAATATTTCTATTAACCAAATAGCCATGTAGGCATACATCAATATATGTCGATACAAGTATAAAATATATATATAATAGCCATATAGGCTTACAAGAATGTCATATATGCATACAATTTCAAGTATATGCAATACAAAATATGTCCAAAATTTCCATATAGGCATACAACAAAGGATCCCACTCAAAATTCATTTCCCTCTAGGTGAATGAAACAAATGGTTGCCCTTTGGTGGTCAGGTGGATGGCGATGCGTGTGCCACTCATTTATCCTAAACTCGAGGGCTCCTCCTCCTGGGTTTTGTTTCCTCATCAAGCTTCAATTGTTACATTAACAAGTAAATCCATTAATATAAATAAATTACATTATAAAAAATGATAGATTTAACAAAATAATCACTTGTTTCCACTAGACGAGCTCTCTCCTCACATGAAAGATTTGCTAACTAATAGTTATAACAACGAATGTAATTTGAAATTTACTAATCTACATACCCCCATAAGAGGCATCGAGCTATCTATTGCATAAGATACTCTTTTCTCCATTACCCTATCCACATCTAGAGAGGATTTTTCTTGCAACATCTGAAAAGTAAAGAAACAAATTATTCAATCACAAAAAGTAGAATAGTGATGCAAGTCATGGCTTATAATGTATGAGATAATCAACAAAACTTTGAGTACTTATTTAACTATATATTTCTTACTATTATTCTTACTATTTTCCCTATCCATAGCTTGTTTGAAAACCCCTGTTTTAGGATTTTATCCATAGTAGTGATGCAGTGAACTATTTCATAAAAAAAATTCATAGATATGTACAAAAAGTGTGGTAGCATAGAGAAGGCAGTGAACTATTCAAAAAAATGGCTCAAAGAAATGTGATCTCATGGCACGATGGAATGCCATGAAAATTTTGTTTGTCATGACATTCCATCACCATGAGATCACATTTTGTTGAGGCATTTTTTTCAAACATTTCATTGCCTTCTCTATGCTATTATGTTGGGATGGGGTGGATGGTATAGTGTGGTCTTAGTTATGAGATGGAGGGGGATAATGAGATGAAGAAGGATGGGTGTTTTGATCATGAGGGGAAGAGAATCATTAGATAGGGTGGAAGGTGTACTTTGACACCACATTTTGAGAATGATCACATAATGGAGTGGAAGAGGTACTTTGATCTGGACATGGAAGGATGTCATTAGATGAAGTGGGGGAGAGAGGATTGTGAGAGGGGCGATGAAGGGATATCTTGATCTCGAGATGGAAAGATATCATTACATGAGATGGAAGAGATCTGTTCTTGATTGGAAATGGGATCATGAGATGGAAGGGGATCATATGATGGAGGAGAAGGGTTTCCTTGATCTTTATATGGAGAGGAATCTATGTTAGCATGCTTTGGATTAGGAGATCATGGACATAGTTCATTTGATATGCATGGTTTCATGAGGGATGGAGGTTTTATAGACTCTTCAACTTAGATAGATGGATTGATAGGGGATTCATTTAATATTTATGGTATTAGGGTTTGTCTTGATGTGGGGGTGATGAAGGTGGATGTATGATATGGGAATATTGTAGTACTTTTTTTTGCGTGTGAGGAAACAACCACCTTTGCAAATAGTCCTTGGAGGAAGTTATTATGAGAGACAGGGGATGGCTTTTCTTGGTAATAGTGGGGTGATGTGGATTTTAAGGATGTGGGATATGAAAGTGGAATAAGAGGTGGAAGCTTCCATGGATTGGTAAATTGAGGATGAGGATGACGATGACAATCTTGAAAAGGATTTGGAGAGGAATTTTGGCTAAAGGCTTGGCTTCTATTCTTAAGGCAGTGAGTTGTTTGAAAAAATTCCTCAAAGAAATTTGGTCTCATGGTGATGGAATTCCATTCCATTACCATGAGATCACATTTCTTTGAGGCATTTTTTCACACAACTAATTGCCTTGTCTATGTTTTTGCTTACTATTATACTTTGATAGATTTTTTCCAAGCATCCATATTTTGTTGGAAAGCATTTTTTTTAGGCTTTTAGCCATAGTAGTAAGGAAGTGAACTATTTGATAAAATGCTTTGGTAGACATGTATGGAAAATATGGTAGCATAGACAAGGCGGTGAACTATTTAAAAAAAATCCTCAAAGAAATTTTCCTCATGGAAATGGACATCACCATGAGACCACATTTCTTTGAGGATTTTTTTCAAACAACTCATTGCCTCATCTATGCTATTGCTTACTATTATGCTTCCATAGATTTTTTCCAAGCATCCATAGTATAGAGAAGATAGTGAACTATTTGAAAAAATTCCTCAATAAAATGTAGTCTCATGGAATGCCATGACAAGCAAATGCAATTGGCAGTTGCTCCTAGTTATTACTTATGCTATGTGAAGTAATTGCATCACTACTTGCGCTAACTTTCTAAAAAACTATATTGTAATTGAAATTTTTTCATCTATCAAAATCTAGTTATTAGTTATGCAATGTGAAGTAATTCTTTGAGTTTGAAAGATGTGCAATGCAATGTAATCAATGAAATGAATATAAACTACACAAATCTATTAAGTACAATTCAATAGTTAAACTCTTTATTCTATTACCTGTGTGAAGGTTTGTACTCCACTGGCACTGGGAGGTGTTGTCGTGAAACCTCCAATATTAACCTATTCAACATCCAAAATCAAATATTAGAATACCATTCATATAACAATGCTATTCACATGTAATATGTATAATTGTTTACTAGTTACATACCTCAATAGTAGATGCAGTGGAGTAAAAAATAGGTGGAGGGCCAATGTAAATAGTATCAACGCTATGACCTTGAAATTTTATTACAATCATTAAACTAAATTAGTTAATCTTTCATTTCAAAAATGAAATTAAATAAATTAAATTCAATGAACATGCTAACATTTACTTGAGTATTGAGGCTGAGAGACTCATTCAACATGGCATCTGTCATTAACAACTGGGTAGCTACAGATGTATCCTGTGCACCAACCTCCTGAATGTTTGTGGGATCATACGTATAGGCCAACATGCAAACCTAATAAGAATGGGGTGGAACCCTACCCCTCGAACTCTCCCCTAGCTGACGTTGTACTGCAGGACTAACATGTTGGATGATACTTTGGGTCAGAGAACTAATAGACTATAAAGTGTCCACCTCAACACTCTCCTTCATGATGGAAGGGATAGCAACGTGCTCATAAGCTAGCCTAGCAAGTGCTCATCTCCCTTGCCACTAAGGATCCTGATGTGCACTTGGTCTATCCTATGTCGACCCACCACCTCTCCCCTAAAAGTCTTGCATATCAAAATAGTTGGGGATTTTGTTGAGGATGAACTCGCAGAGTTTTCTCAAGAAATATTCAGGGACCTCATTATTGTTGCATGATAGATGGTCAAAAACCATTCATCACCTCTTCCAAAACTTGTTCCTAATCCCTTGGTGGTTGCACCAATGGATAGGAAACCTCTTGCTATTAAGGTCAGGAGTTTGATTTGTGCGTGGGTTAGTGAATAGTGAGCACAAATCATATTTTATAATTTTATAATTTTTTAGTTGTTTGTATGATAATTTATCTACATAAAAATCCCTACACTCCTACCTCGTATCTGCCCAACCACTTAATTGCTTGCTAATTGCATCCATGTGTTAACATGGCTTGAAGTGAATTTGTGAGCGTGGTTCTTTCCAAGGTTGAACTTATAGGATCATTCAACCTTGCAATTAACTCCTCAATTTGTTTTTTGTTGTTTTCAATTTCCCCCATTAAATTTTTTTGAGTTCCAAGAGGATGTTGACGAATTGTTGGAGTTTGTTGCTATGGTTGTTCATCAAGATTTTTTTCATGTGCTTGTTCATGAGGAGAAATATTTTGAGGATTTTCAAGTTAATTTTCAACTCCTATAAATTAAAGAAATGAACATCAAAAACAATATAAATTTACCTATTTAACAATAAATTCACAAAAAATTACAAACATTTCTTACTCCTCTGACCTCCTCATTGACGTGGCGGCATCTTGGCAAAGAAATTGTAAGATTCGATGAAGAAATTACAAGATTTTACCTCTCCAGAACATGAGCACGCTATCACAAGGTTTGCTAGCCGTGGGCTAAGAAAATATGACAGTGAAATGAAATAAATTTGATTTTCTTTTTATTTGTTATAATAGACTGCTCGTGTTATAACGCGCTCGTGTTATAACCCGCTTGCACTCGCATTATAGGCTTGATGTGACCAAGCCTTAGCTGATCAGTCACACCAAGCCATAATGTGAGTGCATTATAACATGCTCACATTATAGCCTTTCAAATTTTTAAAAAAAATTGGCCACTTTTTGGCCCCCCAACTTTTTGCATCCACCCTGCAATTACATAAGGTTTATTGTTAATAGGTAAGCACAAGGGGATTGTAGGGGGCACCCCCCTTCTAGGGGTTTTGGGGGATCATCGCCCTAGCGGGGTGTTCGGGGAGGAAGTGCCTCAGCGGGGGCTCAGGGATAGCACCTTTCAAAGCCAAATTTTATGTATATTTTATTATTGTAAATCTGGACCATTCATCATTAGGTCTCAAATCTGATGGTAGATATTTTTTTGGATTGAATTTCCCTAGAAGGAAACCCTATTTTATGAGGGAATTGTATTACAGTTGTATATTGTGATTTATTTTGAGATTCTAATAGCGATCGTGTTGCCTCCAGATCTCTGGTTGGTGATACTCTTGTGAGAAGCTTGCTTTGCAAGTATATTGTAATCTTCATGATTTCTGAATAATATATTGGGTGGATTTTGGAGTGTGGTGTTTTTCTCCTGAAATGGTTTTCCCCATGTAAATCATTGTGTTGTGGTATGCATGATATTTATGTTTATTTATATTTAATTTTTTGTAACTATTGAAAATATTTGTAAAGTTTTGCATTATCCTCCTCTCAATATTAGTGTAGGAAGTTGTTCTGCTACCTTAGCTTCCTTACACTTAAGTCTATTTTTCTATATTTTCATTGCCACTTAAGGACCTATTTGGCCCATCATGGTCCTACACTGACCCATAGTAATAGCAAAAGTGTAATACATTTGGCAAAAAATGTAGCCTTTCATTTATAGATGAAGCACATAGAACTTTAATATCACTTTATTTGAAGCATCCTTGAACAAGGTAAGATGAAATTGGAGAAGATTCGCACTGACTTGAATCCTATAGATGTGTTCACTAAGTTTGTTTTGAAAGAGAAGTTAGAGTTCTATATATCTTCTCTTGCTCTAGTTAACATGTGACAATAAGCTCAAAAAAGAAGATGATGCCTTCTAAACCTAATTACTCATTGTAGTAATGGGTAAGACTTCAAGTGGGAGATTGTTTGGTTGTGAATTCTGGTTGTTGGGATTCTCATTCCCATATTTTCAATTCTTTTCTCCCTCCAACTTTCCCTTCATCTTCTTTGACCATGTCTTTGTATATTGACATGAGAAGAGATAATTTAAATATGATAAAAATTACATGTATTGATGTTAATCTATACAAGAATAATGCCAATAATGGCATTGGTTGAGTTGTTGTGTTGTTATTCTTGCCATCAAGGTTCAAACCCCATTAGGGTGGAATTGTTGAGATTTTATATTGGGGATGAGGTCCCCCGTTTGTGACCTCACCAGTTCATAGCTCCAGGTCAAAAGCGTTTACCCTCTTAATAAAAAATATATACAAGAATAATATACATCTTCTTTTCTTGTGAACATCGCCAATGATTAGTGAACCACATAAATTTTGTTACCTCCATTTTTTTGGGTATTTATTTCCTTTTATTGTTGTATACTATACTCTATTTTTTTGCCCTATTTTATCTTAACAATACCTTCAAGCTCTAGTGAAGTCATTTTTCATGAAGTTGTCTCTATGAAAATTGATATTTATATAGCAAACATGAAGAAATGAGAGCTTGGTGGTAATCTTGTCTAATGAAGCATTCCAAAACTAAAATAATAAAGCTCTTCTAAAGATCTTTTATTTTATTTCAAGGGCTTTTACAATGTTGATAGAATTTCTTTCAAATTATCACAATATGCACATGTTTTATCATGTGTTTGAACAATTTATAGAAATTTGAAATGTACAATAATGATTTCCAATAACAAAAAAGGTTTAAGGAGATGATTCTCATAGGTGGTGAAGGATGTGTCTTTTCAACATGCTCCTTAAATTGTGTATGCTCATGATCTTTCACAATTTACTTTTCTTTTAAATGAGGGAACTATTTGTTCTTTCTTTACTATCAAACATTGTTTTATTTAATTATTATCCTTTTGAGATTTATTGAACCATATCTATAGGTTTAAGTTAATATTTTTTTCATATATTTATGGTTCTTTTAAGATTATATGAAATTATGTACATAGTTGTTCTACTATTGTAAATTATTAGGATTGTGTAATATTTATGGTGAAACTTCCACAATAAAGAATGCTTATAAATATCATGGAGGTTTTGTATATAAAAATCTTGTAATGCATTTTATACCATAAAAATTCAAGATTCTTAAAAAAAATGATTTGCTTATAACAATATTGAAATTCTATCATGATAAAAATAAATTAAAAAAATTAATTAACATAAAGGAGGGGTAAAAATTTATTAAAACAGGAAGAAATACAAAGAAAGAGCATTACATAGCCCTATCAATCTCCACTAAGTGATCCAACTGTTGAGACAAATCCGAGGGTAACTAACCCCGATCCTCCAAATTCCAATCATGAATATGATCAGAGGCCCATTTAGCCAAACAATCAGCAACACCATTCCATTCTCTAGGAATATGAGTGAAAGTAACAAACTCCAAAGAAGCAGAGAGGTTGAGAATTTGTTCAACAATCAAAGCCATATTCCAGCTAACAACATCTAAATGTCACCTATTGAACAAGTTCACCACTACTTGGGAATCAGACTCACATATGATCCTTCACCACCCCAATTGACTTCCACGCTCCATGACCAATAAAATGGCCTGGGCCTCCATTAAATTATTAGTATGAAGACCCTTATAAACAGAGAAGATAAATTGAACATCTCCAAAGCTATCCCGACCAACACCACCAATTCCAGCATGACCAGGGTTTCCTCGAGAAGAGCCATTCGTGTTGATTTTTAAGACTCCTTGAGGTCGAGGTGACCATCTTCCCTCCCCATTCACCTTTGGGGTAGGATGTCTACATTTGTTGTGCATAAGCTGTCATTATGGAGGAGGAAGATGAAGATGATTACAACAACCAACATCACCAGGATCCACTAATTCTGTCAGATCACACTTAGCCACAATAGTTTCTCCCAAAGAATGCAAAATTTTCCACCACAAGCGAGGGGCCACCAACATCACATCCTGAAAACCCAATGATTCCTCTCCAACGAAAGGTTCCAGATAATAAAAGATGGGCCAAGAGCCCAAGCATCTTGAAGAAAGGAAGTAGAAATAGAGGCCTTGCCCCACCGATCCACAAACTCAGCCAACGAGGAAACATGCCAACACAGCATATTCCACACCCTCCACCAACAATGCCAAATTTCCTTAGCATAGGAACATTGGAAGAAGAGATGAGAGACACTCTCCTCACAGTCATGACACAAAACACACATTGAAGGGCCTTGGAAACCACGCTTACATAAATTATCCCAAGTAAGACACTAGTTTTGAGCCACTAACCATATGAAGAAATTGCACTTGGGCCATGACAACTTGTGCCAAAATTGTTTCCACCAAGGGACCTCAATATCCCCAAACAACTTCCTTCCCAACTACTTATAACCAACAGACATAGAGTACTTCCTAGATAAATTAGAACCATCCCAAGCCAAGACATTAGGTCCCCTGAAAGAATTACAAGCACAGGAAGCTAGAAGCTAAGCCAGCTCACGCCTATCCCCCTCAAACCCTCCAAGTGGCCACTCAGAAGGATGCTTCCAATGAAAGCTTACAGCCGATCCACAATGTTGTGCAACCTTATAATGCTCAACAGTATCCTAGCCAGCCGTAGTAAAAACATCATAAAGGGACTGGAGGTGAGGAAAAGTAGAAAGAATAGGTGGCTAACCATCCCAAGAATCTAAACAAAAAAGAGCCTGTGACCCCGAATGACAGATCCAAAAAAGCACATGCTTAAGCAAATGTGCCCCCACTTTCAAAGTATGCCAAATCATAGAACCACTCCCCTCCAGAGGATAGCAAGGAACCTCAAAAGAAGCAACACCCCTAAGACATTTATGGTTGAGAATACGGGCCCATAACTGGTGTTGATTGGTGCACCAACTCCAGTATAGCTTAGCAACAAGAACTTGCCCGTTTAAAATAGCAGAGCATAAACCAAGACCACCCTCCTACTTTGGTCTACACATAGATTCCCACTTAACAAGGCTCCACTTAGTAGACAACAAATTACCACTCAAAAGAAACTGACGTGAGAGAGCATAAAATTCCCTAAGGAAATACATAGGGATCGCTTGAACAAAACACATGTAGATGGGAAGGGCTTGGATAACAAACTTGAGAAGAGTCACTCTAGCAGTTGTAGATAGCCCCCGATGAGTCCAATGAATTACCTTTTGCCTCAACTTATCAAGCAACATCTATGAGGAGGACCTAGGCTGATGACCAACAACAAGAGGAATACCCAAATAGACAAATGGAAGAGACCCTATTTGAAACCGCAAAATAGTTGCAATCCGTTGCTGGATAGCCTAAGGAGTATTAAAGAAAAAAATAGAAGACTTCTGCTCATTGAATTTCTAACCTGAAGCAACAAGGTATATATCCAAAGCTTTCCTAAAGGATTCAGCTTCTTGAATACGAGCCAACCCCATAAGAGAGGTGGCATCCACAAACTGGAGATGAGAAAGTGTTGGCAGACCCAACCCCCACTGCCAACCATGAATCAAGCCTTGAGAAACCTAAAATTTAAGAAACTAACCTAGCACCTCCGCCATTATAATAAATAGATAAGGAGAGATAAAATCCCCCTAGTGAAGGCCCCTAGTAGCACCAAAAAGCTCTGAAGGTTCACCATTCACAATAACTAAAAATGAGGAAGAAGTCACACAACTCATAGTCCAACTCACACAATCCAAAGAAAAACCAAAGGCCAGCAGAATCTTCTAAAGAAAACTCCATTTAACTCGTCGTAAGCTTTGGCCATATCCAACTTGATGAACATAGACCTATCCTTAGAGGTCGTCATGGAATGAATAACCTCAGAAGCTACCACAACCCCATCCAAAACTTGATGACCTGCCACAAAGCCTCCTTGCTCCTTGGAGATGACAATAGGCAGAAAAGATTTAATCCTCTCAGTAATCAATTTCATAATAATCTTATACACCACATTACAAAGCACAATAGGTCTAAAGAATTCAAGCCTATCAACACCTTCCTTCTTAGGAATGAGAACCAAAAAAGTAGCATTCAGGGCTCGAAGCATCTACTTACTATGAAGAGACTCCCAAACAACCTCCAACAAATCTAGCTTCACAATATCCCAAAACTCCTAGAAAAATTCAACTGGGAAACCATCAAGGCCAAGAGGTTTCCCCTTATTCATCCCAAACACAACCTCCTCCACTTCAGACAAAGTAATCAGACGCATAAGAGAAGCATTCAAATCTTTAGAGATCAAAGAAAGAATGCAAGGACTATATTCTCATCATCCTTAGCAGGAAGTGAATCCTCAGTAAATAGAGTAGAGTAGAACTGACGAGCCTCTCTAGAGAGAGCCTATTGGGAAGAAATTGAAAGACCCAAGCACAATTAACAAGAGAAGAGATATAACACTTACTCCAATGAGCTTGCACAGAATGATGGAAGAAGGCAATATTCCTATCACCCTCTTGAAGCCAGTCAATCCTAGCCTTTTGTTTTCAGAAAATCTCCTCACGAAGCTCTCACTCCACCAATTTCAGAGCCTAGGACTCAGCATGTCCAAGAGCCTTCGAAAATCCCAAATCCTGAATTTAGCAAGTAATAACAGAAAGACAATCCTACACTTCCCTTTTCTTGGCCCGAAGATTGCAAAACACAACCTATTCCATTGCCTAAGATGATACTTAACATATTGCAACTTCTTAAAAAGAGAGTAAATAGTTGTACCATACACAGGGGCTCCATCCCGCCACCACTGAGCAACAAGATCATACACTGAAGAATCTTGAAGCCACATAAGCTGAAATTTGAAAGGAGGATTCTTTGGATTAGGAAAAGAAAAAGCAGAAAACTTAATTGGCCAATGATTAGAGCCACACCAGTCAAGAATCTCAGAGCAAGTGACCAAGTTGCCACCAACGCAAAAACTAGAGACAAGAAATCTATCCAATTGCTCAAATATTGCTTTTGGCCTGCTTCGTCTATTATTCCAAGTGAATATTCCATTAGAGGGTTTGACATCAACAAGAGCAAGAGAATCCACATTTTCCCGAAACAGATATGAAGCAGGACCAGGCCTAGGAAACCCCCCTCTTTTCTTCTTCAAACACAACATAGAATTGAAATCACTAGCTAAGATCCAAGGTAGATAAGGTGCACAAGACCTAACATACCTGATATGGGCCCAAAGCTAGATTTTACCATGGATGTCAATTGGAGCATAAAAATTACTGACCAAAATAGTCTCACCAGAATCCAAAACCGAAGCCACCACAGAAATAGAGGAATGACTAGAAATCCACCAGCAAGGAACAACCTTAGGTGGATCCCAGAAAAGAGCCAGACCTCCAAAGTTTCCCCTAGAACCAATACACTAACACTGACCAGAAAACCAAATACGAGGAGCATACTGAAGCATGAAGTCCACCTGAAGCTTAGTCTCCTGAACACAAAAGATATCTGGAGAATGAACCACAATCAAATCCTGAATAGCCTTTTGACGAGAGGTGCTATTCAACCCCCTTGCATTCCATGAAAGAATAATCATGAGGAAGGTTGAGAGAAGTGGGAATCAATGGTATTAACAGACTCAGATTCCACCAACAAATCCCCAGTAGATTTAATCTTGTCCACATCCTTCTTATGACCAAATTTAGAGGAGTTTTCAAAATGACCCTTCTTGAGAGGGCATTGCAGTACCCCCAAAACAGGAGACAATCCCTGACCTTTACCTGAAGACAACACCTCCTTAGCCAAATTTGTTAATACAATATCATCCTGCAAACCTGCAGAGGCACCAAGAAGCACAAAACTCCCCTACTCCAAAGCCGAAGAATTATCCTTAACAACAATTGCCTACTCCAACCCTGTATCCATACCAGTGGCCCCAAAAGAAATCTCAATAGGAATCCCCTCCTCCAAGCCCTGATTATCCATGACCTCAAAATGATTGAATCCCTGATCACTCTGTGTATCCTTATAGGCCCGCTTTTGACCCCTCCCTTTAGCCCTCAGTTTAATAGGAATAAAGCCATCCTTATCTGGACCACCCTTAGCCACAAGCGCCTTGCCTTTATTCCCCTTCTCCACTGAAGGCCCTGATGAAGGAGGAGAAGAAACCCCAGCTGCTTCAAGGGTGCTCGAGGACATTAGCACTGAAGGTGTCCATACTCATGAAAAAAATGACATCGAAAAGGAAGGGACTCATAATCTAACTATTGAACCCACGAGGCAGAGCCAATACAAATTTCCAAAGAATCTGGAAGTGGATTATTTAAGTCAATTTCAACATAGATACGAGGAAAGGAAAATACCTTTTTATCCAAAGTATTATGAGCGATGGTTGTTGGCTTTCCCAACAAAGCAGCAATTTGGTGCAGAATATCCTCCCTCCAAAACTCTAATAGCAGCCATGGTAGACAGACCCACATAGGAACCCATGAAGGCGGATCCTCTACTGCATTAAATCCCCCATGCCAGGGCTTCATGAACAAGCCAACATGATTGTAAAAATATGACCCTCCCTCAAAAACTCGATTATGATCCGAAATGCAAGAAAAATCAACCATGAAATAGCCATTCGCAACCACCAAAATATCAAAATCACCCTCAACTTGTCAGGACCAATGAATCCAGGACTCCAAAGCCAAGAGGGGGACACGAATACCCAAGAACTTGCAAATCATAACATGTTGACTCTATTAAGATATGTCCTCTTGCACCAATTCCTGAGAGATAACCAGTACTGGACAATCTTGACTTCGTGGAAAACATCCATTCACCTTCTTAAGCTTAGAGCTCTCACCCACAAAAGAGGAATCCAACAACCATGCATGCAAATCCTCAAAAAAACCCTGAGACGGCTTCGCACTAGCAAGCACCAAGCTTTTTGAAGCCTCTACCATTCTACCACACCCAACACCTAACACTAAAATCACTCAACACCAAACCCCACACACTGCCCCGGCACCAATACCACCCTGCTTTCACCCTCCCCGCACGCTTCTCCAACACCAAACCCCTTCCCTGCACACAACTTTCGCACCAACCCCAAACACAACACACACTACACCCACACGAGGAAAGAACGAAGCAAAGAGAACGAAGCACACAGAAAGAAAATCCCTGGCATCGCACTACCAATTACCAAGACCTCCCCACCAAACAAAACCTTATAAACATTATTAAAAATTAATCCAATAATGATGATACAAGTAATTTAGGAAAGTAAGAAAATAAGTTGAGTTTACACATAGTGAATGATTAGGACAATCTAAGCGGCTCTAATACCACGTTATAAATTGGGATCTTAGGATACTAACCATTATAAACAAAATATAAAATAAATAAAATGATAAGCATACAAGCATAGATTTTACACATTACACAAGATATCCATGAGAGAACCCTTTCGGATAAAAAAACTTATAAAGCATCATTTTATTAAAACACTTACAAAAAATAGTTCATTGGCCAATAATACCCCTTGTGCATAGTGATATAATTCACTACAAATCTTCAAATTCACACACTCTCAAATGAGAGAGAACCTCCTTAAATAAAGGAGAAAGGGTGGCAAAATACCTGAAGGGGTATTAGTGACATATTCAATAAACACCATTAATAAATAATTAATAATATAATAGTTATTAGATTATAATTATTTTTAATGGGATATGGTTAATAAAGCATATAATATATAAGGTTTTATAACCTTATATTAGAACAACATATAAATGTTATGAGGGTATGACTCCTAATAACATGTTATATTCTAACAATCTTTGTTTATAAAAATGTTTGAGATAAGATGAAGTGTATTTTCATTTAGTAAATTATGTATGACTGTCTCTTTTGCACCCTTATGTGAAAATATAAATGTATTAATATTATGCATATAATGTGATAGATCTCTCTTATGCTTGTATCTTATGGATGAATATAATAATGAAAAGTAGTATATGTAGCTAATACTTTATAGTAAAAATAACAAATAAAAATAACAAATGATTCCTATCTTACTTATTATTGAATCCAATTCATATCTCCATCTTGTTTATTCTTAATGAATTTAATCTTTTTCTAATATGTGTCATAATATCACATTATAATGTGTTCATAGATTGAAATGGTAACATCTATCTACTTATGTGTAACCTAGACATCCTTTGATGTATGTTTGGTGTTTGTGCTAGTATAGTCATGTGTCTTGATTATATTTGTGTGTACATATGTGTTGCAACATGGTCAGTGATAACATTGATAAGTGCAAAAAAATGTGAGGTATATATATACCTATTAATGTCATATATAAAATTTGGGCATTAAATGAGTGTCCTAAATGATGCGATGCAAATTTGATTCATTTGAGTGCTCCATTTTTGTGTTAGTATAGCACGAATCTGCACTCCTAGTAGCTCTGTGCCTGTCCCATGTATATATGAAAGAACTTCAATTCTTGATACAACTCCACTGGTTACACAGACTGTGCAAACTTGGTAGTTCTCCAAACTGCACAGGAGAATAATCTGCCCCTTCCCAAAACTCATCATCATTCACAGTTAACATGGCAATGTCACACTCTGTACCAATTGCAGCAACTGTAGCCAAGTATTTAGAATCTGATCCTCTCTTCTTCAACTTCACCTGTGTATGGTGCTCTATTGTGTGAGCATTAGTTAGCACTCTGCGCCCCTTGATGATAAAAATCCACTACTATTTGAACTGTACTGGCGCTTGCTTTGCCATGGAAGAGAAAAGTTTGGCTCTGTGTGAACACAAAATATCTTGACAACAGCATTCATAACATGGTCGGCCACAACATTATTCCTTATCACATCACTCTCTAAATAACGCAATGGCCCATTTTTCAGAGGGTGCTTCATTGGCCTTCCCCTTTTCTTAGGAGGGCTAAAGCTCGTTTGAATATCAATAGCTAATATATTGTTATTGTAAGCAGACTGCTGAACATCAAGGAAACTTGTATTGGAGTTGCCCCCGGATCCCTCCCAATCCTTTGGGGGCTTTTCTCGTACCCTCTTTGCAGGAATTTGCTCCAATTCTTTGAAGTACAGTGGACTCATGGAGTCATTCAATCGTACAGAGTCCCCGAACCGTACGATGTACTTATCATTACAAACTGGGTCAGTACCTATATCACCAGATAACTAAGATTACATTGCAGTTTAAGACAGTTAATTCATTTGCATATCAAAAATTTCATGAGAAGGGTTCTGGAAATATTACTGTCAGTCTCAATATCACTTATCAAAACTTCTAGAAATGATACTGGGCATTAAAATCCCTTTTCAAAACTTCTGAAAACGATGCCGGGAATTAAAATCCCTTTCCAAATGTTCTGGAAAAGCTACTGGGTATCAACTTACCTTATCAGATGGAAATGATACAGGGTATCAAAGTCCCTTATCCAAAATTTTGGGATTCCAATTCACAGAACACAAGATGAAACCTTTCGATGTTGGGCTCGTATTTCTTGATTTGATTATGAAGGGAATTGCGTGCATGAGGAATGTCATGGCGGTGGAGGTGAGATGTTTCTGGGTTTTGTCTTATCAGTATTGTATTGCCATGTCACTTCTTATCTTGTAATAGGAATGGTGGATCTCGCTGCAATTCTTGTGCTCTGCTCCTCCGGCCTCGTGGCCAATGCCTTCCTGGCACCTACTCATTGAAAGTGTCACGTCATAGTTATCACAGATGTAGGCATTTTGATCTTGTTCCACCCTTCATCACAGTCCAGAGTTCTTTGTATTGATTTGCATATCCATGCAAAGTCAGATAATTTAGAAACTGCAAAAAAAATCTTCTATTAGATAATTAGAAATTAGATTAGTGGGAACTGGGAAGACTTGTTGCCAAGAAACCATAAACAATAAATCTACTTTATCCTTGTTTTCCATGAAATCAGAATTTGTTTCATTTTAAGGTAACAAAACACACCATGCGCCTGTACTTTAAGAATAATAAATCAATAAAAACAATAAGAACTAAATTAATATGAGCCGACAAAGAGATGGAAAAGGGAGTTAAAAATGTGTTTTTTTTTTCTCAATGTTTAGGGATTTAGGTCGACGATGGAGATTATGCTTTATATTGCATTTGACAGTTTAGATTCAAACTTTTGGAATTGTATGAGATTTATTGTGTTTTTTTTCTAATATAGTGGTGTAGGAAATTATGAAAATGTGTTTTATATGTTTATGGTTGTTAAATTTTATTTCTTCCTGTAAAAGATAAGTGTTTAGTGTAGTATTTATGAATGTTGATATTTGTGTAGAATTAAAAATAATGTTTTATCAAATATGTTTTCATAATATTTTTTAATTTAATAAAATAATTTATTAATGTCATAAGTCTTGTTTTAAGTATGAGATCTTTTATGTTTATTGTGAAATATTTGATATCAATGCTAATGAATAATAATTAAAATATTTAAAAAGAATAGTTCAAAAATGTAGAAAAAGTATTTAAATTGGAATAAGGAACAAAAATAATTTTATAAAAAAACAAAAGAACACCCACAATCTTATTTCAAAATATAAAAATAATTGTAATTGAAGCTAGTCTCAAACATTAGAAACTAAAATAAATTAATAGATAATAAAATATATATATATATATATAATTTATGAACAAAATAAATTAACTTAAATATTAAAATAATATATGTATAATAAAACCAAAATAACTATAAAGCAAAAAATAAAAGGGAAGAATATATGCTATTTGTCTTTACACTATGATAATGGTTAAATCAAGTGTGATGTTTCTAATACTAGTTTATTAGTTATTAGTTTTTTTCTTAGTACAAATTGATATTAAATATGTGGCTTTGCTTAATAGTTGAGATGAGACTAATAGTAGCAAAGCAATTTTTCAATTCTACATAATTTTTAGTGTTGTTATGAGTTTTTTTTCCTTTCTATTCATATTTTAAAGCACTCATATTTATCTTTTGAATGATTCATATAATGTGTAAAACCACTTTCAACATGTCTATTAATATCTTATTCTTGTTTTAAAACACTCATATTTATCTTTTACATGATTCATGCAATGTGTAAAACCACTTTTAATATGTCCATTAATATCTATGCTAAACAATGGAGGAAGAGATTCATTATTGTATTTCTAAATTGTTGAATATTATGTAATATAGAAGAAATTTATTATGCTAAATTTAGTTATGAGATTGCTTTTGGATTTAACTGTGTATATTTCTAGTCAACATTTCAGATTACACTCGTTGATCCATCATCAAGAAAATGAGAGTGAACGATTAGATTATATACATAACATTAAGAAGTGAAAAGAAGACTAGAAAATGAAGGACTTTTCATAAGGAAAAGTGTGTAAATATAGAAAAGGAAAAGAAAAGAAAAAAAATAGAGATGAAATGTATAGACATGCTTGCATTTTATGGATTTAATATCTCATTCTTATTGTATTGTATTTGTTTAGGTTTGCATTATTATGTAGATATTATATTCCTTGTGTGCTTTGTTTGCTTAGTCATTAACCTTCTTATAGATTTCATTTCTAAATTTATTTTTATTTTCCTCCTCCATCTTTATTGTATTTTCCGCATCTCATGTCTTGTGACTTCTAGTCCTTTGCTCTCCTCTTTTTTATGATAATGGGTCCCTAATAAGATTTGAAAATTCAAATAAAAAATATACACAACTAAATCCAAAACCAATCCTATAACAATATTCCATCGATTACACAAAACTCATACCAACTATACCTAAACATATATTGTTTTAAATATTGTAAATTATTATATATTTTCTATATTATTGTATTATTAAATTTATTTGTAATACTTTTATTATACAAATTTATGAGAAAAAAAAAATATGATCTAAATAAAATAATAGATCTATAATTCATGGAATCTCAACCACATTATGTAATTTTATAGGTTTAAATATTATTATAACATTAATTTTTATTACTGTTGAGCAACACAGAAATGATTAGTACGTGAATTAAAAAGAAAAAAAAAAAATTAAGGAGGTTTCATTAAAAATTTAAGCATATATTAAAATAAATAAATTTAAAAAATTTGAAGTATAACAGTGGGGTGCAAGGATTATGTTGGAATGAATATTTGATTGGGAAAACAAAAAGAAGCAAAACTATGAAGAAAAGACCACCTGTTATCAAATGGGTGAATTTAAGTATTACTTATAATTATGTTTAAATAAGTACGAGATATATATAAATGTTAAATATTAAATAACAAAATTATTATATTATTTAAAATGTGGATGGTTTTATTTGTGAATTGTTTGGTTTTGAATAAGATTATAGAGATTCATTCTTGATAGGATGATGTCCTTATATTATAAGGAGGAGGCAGAATTTAAGTTTTATTTTTTTGTATTATATTGAATTAAATATATTAGGAAATGGATAGTTTTTCATCATTAGTATTGAATGTATTTTTAATGGTCAATTTAATTTTGTTATTGTTGTGAAGTTCTAATTAAAATTTATATAGATTTTTTCAATGTAAAACAAATAAAATTAGAGTTTTTGTTAGTTGAATATTGTAAGTGTATGTATGTATAATTTAAATAATTACTTACATTAATTTTTTAATTGAAATAATATGGTTCTCGTTTATTGGTATACTTGAATTCTTTGAAAAAAATTACAATAACGTGGATCTAATCAAGTGGGATATTATGAGGCATTATTAATATTTGAGAAATGCAAGTAAATATAGACTTACTTTGCCCTAACCAAGGGAATGAAATTATAAATACTATTTGATACTATATGAGACACAATTGACTAGATTAAACAAGGGAGGTATAAATACTACTCACCTTTGTTTGTCTCCTCTTAGTTTCCACATGGAAAGAATACCTTCTTTTCTATTGTCATCTTCCATGTGCATGATGTTATTATTTGTCATTGGTATTACATATGCTACAATTTACATGCAAGATATTGTTATAAGAGTTGAGTTAATAAAAATTACTAGTTGTTAATAGCTTATTTATACTCATTCATTTATATTTAGTGTATTTGCTAATTGTATATAACACCATTACAATATTTATATAAATATATAATTATATTAGTTTATTATTCTAATAATCGTAATATAATGTAGTATATAATTTAATAGTACATTTATATTATTTATATTAAAAATTATCATTGTATTATATTTATGTGTATGTAAGGATAAAGTAAACCATATATAGTCATGTTTTACTATAGTCAAAGTCATTTTATGAACCACATACTATTAGTGCTTAAATTAATGAATACCTTGTTTTGTTGTGTGAGTTTATAAGGTTCATAATACAATACACATAATATTTTGTTGTTGAGATCATGTTCTCTACACAAGTTATCATCTAAGCACTTGGCTACAACTCTAGTGGCATTTGTACTTTTAGTAGTTATGGCACTAGATTTAATTTTATATATTGCTTCTACCTCAAAAAAGTAAGAGACATGCAATCATGGAAATTGATTTTGAATGGAACACATTTAGATAATTGCCATATAAGTAATCCCTTCTTCCAACCTCAAACACAACCTTATTAGTACTATTGAAATGAAGTTCTTAGAGTAATTTTTTTAGAGGGAATTTTGAGAATGCCATTACAAAAAAAATGAAAATGAAGTTGGTTTTCTAGTTTTCATATAGAATTTAACCTCATTCTAGAATTTTTTGTTATTTACCTCCAATAATTTCGGTAATATTCTTGCTATGTAGGTTTCTTAATAGGAAATAAGATTGGTGAAGAGATATCCTCTCTAGACTTAAACCTTGATTCATTATATTTTTAGAGAACTTGTTGAAAGAACGAAGAGGTGTGTAATATGCTTCATGCACTTTTATATGAGAGAAGGTAAGCACAAAATTTATTTTAGGTCATATAATTGCAAGGAAAAACAACATAAAAAATAATATACCATAACACATGAGGAAAATCCTTTTGGAAGAAGAATCCCACACTCTATAATAACTCTATTTATTATTAATAATAAACACAATTACAAGACCTTTGCAAAATTAAAGTCTTTATAATACTATCACTAATTAGATATTTATTATTACTATTGAGCAGCACAGAAATGAATGTTATGTAGAATTAAAAAGAAAAAATAATAAATTAAGAAGGTTTCATTAAACATTTAAAAATGTATTAAAATAAATAAATTTTAAAAGCTTGAAGTATAACAGTGGGGCGAAAGGATTATGTTGGAATTTGAATATTTTTTATTGGGAAAATAAGAAGAAGCACAAATATGAAGAAAAATACCACTTGCTATCAAATGGGTGAATTTAAGTATTACTTATAATTATGTTTAAATAAGTACGAGATATATATAAATGTTAAGCATTAAATAATGAAAAATTATCATATCATTTAAAATGAGTATGGTTTTATTTGTGAATTGTTTGGTTTTGAATAAGGTTATGGAGATTCATTCTTGAGAGGATGATGTCCTTATATCATAAAGGAGGAGGCAAAATTTAAGTTTAATTTTTGGTATTACATTGAATTAAATATATTAGGAAATAGATAGTTTCTAATTATTAGAATTAAATGTATATTTTAATGGTAAATTTAATTTTGTTATTGTTGAAGTTATAATTAAAATCTATATAGATTATTTCAATGTAAAACAATATTTTTTTATTTTTTTTGTTTAGTTGAATATTGTAAGTGTATGTATGTATAATTTAAAATAATTACAACACATTAATTTTTTAATTGAAATAATAGAATTCAATTATTGTTGTACTTTAATTCTTTGAAAAAGGTTTATAAGGAAGTGGGTCTAGTCAAGTGGGATATTATGAGGCATTATTAATATTTGAGAAATGCAAGTAAATGTAGGCTTGCTTTTCCCTAGCCAAGGGAATGATTATAAATTTTATTTCTATATTATTTGAGATATAATTGACTAGATTAAGCAGGGGAAGTATAAATATTACTCACCTTTGTTTGTCTCCTCCTAGTTTCCACATAAAAAGAATACATTTGCTATTGTCATCTTCCATGTGTGTGGTGTTATTATTTTTCATTGGTATTAGATAGGCTACAATTTACATGATATTGTTATGAGAGCTAAGTTAATAACAATTACTAGTTGTTAATAGCTTATTTATTCTCACACATTTATATTTAATGTATTCGTGATGCAAGAGCATCTGGGGGTACTAGTAAACTTGGATCAACCAAAATGAATAAAATTTTGATGTGGCATGGATTAGAATAGTGTTTTATGTCATATTTTTATTTTCTTGTCTAAAATCACAATTTGAATAATTGGAATAATTTTTGGTTGCTTGGTGTAATTGGAGTTTGAATTTAAAATTACAATTTAAATGTTAAATTGGAAAAATTCAAACTTGGGTGTGGAATTTCTTAGGGGTTATGGAATGATGCATATTATTAAATTTTTATTATTTTCCACGGGTAGGAATGGGATGCCCATGATGTGCATGTTGGGAAAATTTTGAATTTGGGCTCCAAATTGTGAAGGAAGTAAATTAATGTGTCGACTAGTGGAGACTTGACACTTCGGAAATGGTGAAAACATGCATTGGAGAGTTACACATTTACAATTTGATAAATTTTAATTGATTTCTAGGTTGGGTATGAAAAGGGATAGTTTCAAGTTGTGGGAAGATAGTGGTTGTAAAAGGGGAATTTTGACAATGTTGTTGGGAATCTTAATTTCCAAAATTTGGAAGTTGTTGGAGGAGGCATAGCTTTTCCTAGAGGATTATTGAAGACATAAATGTGGCAGGTTCGAGGTGTTTATCAACAACAAATGATTTTGCAAGAACATTGGGAAGTGTGCCATTGATTTTTCCAAAAGGAGGTTGCACATGAAGAAGAATGAAGGTGCAATAAGAGGGAGAGATGGATGAGAATTAACCTGTGAATAATTTTATTGGTTGTAGTAGATCTATGAGTCTTATTTGTAATGTTCTTCATCAACCCAGAGGATTACATATGTTATCTTTTCAATTTGGTTGCAATTTCATGTGTTACAAGAGACTTTGAGTAATGAAATTGCCATATATGTGTTGCTTATTTTGATATTGGTTTAATTAAAATCTTGAAATTTCCATTGTATATTTGAAAGGTATTGAGAGTTATAGGAATCTATTACATCAATGGTATTATAGTGGGAGTTCTTGAGTGTGCAAGAAGAAGTGTCGATGTGAGGCAGTTTGCACAAGGACTTGTAGGTGGAGAATGAAGTTAGAGGATTAGAGTGTGTAGACAGATCAGTGAGTGTGAGCTAGTATATACCTGAGAGGTTGAAGATTGAGAGTGTGTGGAAATTGTTTGACAAATTTCTAAAGAAGAAAGGAAATTTTTTTGTCATAGTTGTGTATGTGGGTGAACAAGAAGGAGAAAATATTGCAGAAGTATGCTTTGATCAGGAAGGCATAGAGAAAGAGAGTGAGAAAGAAGAGAAAAGTGAATTAGAGGCTAAGAGACAAAAATAAGGGGCAGTAATTGAAGAGAAAAATGATCTTGCAGCAGTAGATGAGTGTCCTTTGGAGGACTTAAAGTATTGAAAAAATAAATTGCATCTGAGAGTGAAGGTGAAGAAGATATGGTAGCAAATAGTGGCAAGAAAAAGGTTATAGAGAAAGAGGTAATGCATAATATTTTTTGTTTTTATGATGAAGATGAAAGTGGATTTTGTGTAGATGAAAAGATTACATTAGTGGAAGAATATTTTGTAGTAGTGGGAAAAGAGGAGGTAAAATTTACATATCCTTAGAAATTATATTATAATTTTTATTTCAATGAAAAATATGAGAATTTATAGAAGAGTGTGAAGAGGTGAAAATATCGAAGAAGAGATGGATGAAAATATAGTGGTGGAGGTGAAAGAATGTGAAGAGGAAGTGAGGATAGAATTATTTTGTTTTCATGAGCTTCCTAATGATGATTTATATGTAGGAAAAGATTTGTATTATGTTGCAGAGGATAGTGTAGATGCATTTTGGTGGATGTAGGCATACTATGTTGGGTTAAGTCCCACAATATTGGAGGATAATGTGAGATACACTTGGAGGAGGTGGCCGGGTTATGGTGGAGTTGATTCCACATCGAGGAAGAGGAGTAAAGAGCAGAGTTGTCAAAGGAGGAGGTTGTTTGTTCTAGCTAAGTTTGGAAGAGGAGAAAGAGAACATTATTAGAGGTACCAATTTCAATATTGGAGTATGTTGCAAGTTTCTTGCAACTTGAAAGAGTAGTTCTATTATTCAACTCCATTTTGCGAGCCTATGCTCACAAACTTCCTACCTAATGTATCTGATGTAGGAGCATCTAGGGGTACTAGTAATCTTGGATCAACCAAAATGAATAAAATTTTGATGTGGCATGGATTAGAATAATTTTTATGCCATATTTTGATTTTCTTGTCCAAAAATCAAAATTTGAATAATTGGACTAATTTTTGGCTGCTTGGTGTAATTGGAGTTTGAGCTAGAAATTGCAATTTAAATGTTAAATTGGAAAAATTCAAACTTTGGTGTGGAATTTATTGGGATTATGGAATTTTGTATATTATTAAATTTTCATTATTTTCAACGAGAATGAATGAGATTCCCACGATGTGCATGTTGGGAAAATTTTGAATTTGGGCTCCAAATTGTGAAGGCAATGAATTAATGTGTCGGCTAGTGGAGACCTACCACTTTGGAAATGGTGGAAAAATGCACTTGAGAGTTACACATTTGCAATTTGATGAAATTTAATTAATTTCTAGGTTGGGCATGAAAAGGGAGAGTTTCAAGTTGTCAAAAGATAGTGGTTGCAAAAGAGGAATTTTGACAATGTTGTTGGGAATCTTCATTTCCAAAATTTGGGAGTTGTTGGAGGAGGCGTAGCTTTTCCTAGAGGATGATTGCATACATGAATGTGACAAGTTAGATTTTTTAATCAACATCAAATGAATTTGAAAGAACATTGGGTAGTGTGCCATTAATTTTTCCAAAAAGAGGTTGCAGGTGAAGAAGAATGAAGGTGCAAGAAGAGGGGAGATGGATGAGAATTGACCTAAGAATGATTTTATTGTTTGTAGCAGACCTATGATTCTGATTTGTAATGTTCTTCATCAGCCCCAAGTGTTGCATATGTTATCTTTTTAATTTGGTTGTGATTTCATGTGTTGCAAGAGACTTTGAGTAATGAAATTCTCAGGTGTTGCTAATTTTGATATTAGTTTAATTCAAATCTTGAAATGTCCATTGTATGTTTGAAAGGTGTTGAGAGCTACAAGAATCCACTTCATCAATTTTCTAATTATATATAACACTATTAGAATATTTAAATATAAATATATAATTATACAAGTTTATTATTCTAATAATTGTAATAGAATGTAATATATAATTTGATATTACATTTATATTATTTATATTAAAAAATTAACATTATATTATATTTATGTGTATGTGAGGATTTAAAGTGAACCATATGTAGTCATTTTTTACTATGGTCAAAGTCACTTTAATATGGACCACATATTATTAGTGCTTAAATTAATGAATACATTTTTTTGTTCTGTGAGTTTTATAAGGTTCATAATACAATACACAATTTTTTTTGATGTTGAGATCATGTTCTTTACACAAGTTATCATCTAAGCACTTGGCTACAACTATAGTGGAATTTGTGCTTTTAGTAGTTATGACACTAGATTTCATTTTATATATTATTTTTACCTCAAAAAAGTAAGAGACATGCAATATTGGAAATTAATTTTGAGTGGCGCACATTTAGATAATTGCCATATAAGTAATCCTTTCTTCCAACCTCAAACACAACCTTATTAGTACTATTGGAATGAAGCTTTCAGAGTACTTTTTTTAGAGAGACTTTTGAGAATGTCATTACAAAAAATAATGAAAATGGATTTGGTTTTCTAATTTTTATATAGAATTTAATCTCATTCTAGCACTCTTTGTTTTTTTCCTCAAGCATTTCCAATAGTATTCTTGCTATATAGGTTTTTTAATAGGAAATAAGATTGGTGAAGAGATATCCTCTCTATACTTAAATCTTGATTCATTATACTTGTAGAGAACTTGTTGAATGAAAGAAGAGGTGTGTAATATGCTTCTTGCACTTTTATATGAGAGAAGGTAAGCACAAAATTTATCTTAGGTCATACAATTGCAAGAAAAAACAACACAAAATTAATATACCATAACACATGATGAAAATCCTTTTAGGAGAAGAATCCCACACTCTATAATAACTCTATTTATTATTCAATAATTAACATTGTTAAAGACATTTGCAAAAATTAAAGTCTTTATATACTACCACTAATTAGAGATCTTGAACAATTCTATCAACATAACATTACCCACAAAATTAACTATGAAACCTTCAACTCAAGAACCCAAAAAATAAAATTAATTTACATAAAACCATCAAATAATAATTATGAAAGTATGAGCTAAAACCACCCAAAATGTGGTGCCCAAATTTCAATATTATTCCATAGGCTAAAAATAGCATATTCCTTACACCTAGATCAAAAGCTTGTCATAATCTATTCACCAACTTTAGCAATATATTTTGGCTCCATCATCTCTATTTAAAGGTGTCTTATGACATGTTGGAATCAAGCAACACTGAGAGGGGGAGTGAATCAATGTTGTGCAATTTTTAACTTTATTAATCTGATCTCTCAAGTTCCTATGACATTTAATCAAAAGAAATATGCATGAACATAAAACAATAAGCCACAATACCATAACACAAGGATTTTTATGTGGAAACCCTATTAGGGGAAAAACCATGGTGGAAGTCAATCCAAAATTTGAGTACTCAAATATAAGTGTTTTACAAATGGGGAATGCACTTGCATTTAGGCACACTACCTAGAGCTCACTGCTCAAGATCAAGAAGGCTCACTGCCTTAAAAAATATTTGGATTACATAAAAAGAGTTGAACTGAGAAAGTAGCATCTACAAATGCCTGATTACAGTTCCAGTTAGGTTCATGGATTGAATTCTGGGCCTTCTATCTAATTCTGCACTTTGCTATGTTTTGTTTCAATTCGCTTCACAAAATCCTTTATTGCACAAGTGAAACTATGCATAATCATTCAACTGACCTTTTGAAATTCACAACACACATTAACTTGCATCGAACACACCTCAAAATGAAATAATTGATCACTTATATATCCGCTACTAAGGATTTAATCGCTTCATGTCAGCTTCAATAAAATAGAAAATATTTACCAATTGTTGGCTCAAATCATGAATAGCATTTAATGCGCATCCACCAAAGTTGGCCACAGCATAGTGAGGACCCAAAACAAAATTTCCAATATGAAAATACTCCAAACAATTTTTCCTTGAACATCTACAACACCCCACATTCACTTAGTTGGCCTTCTAGCACTGTTGAATAGAAAATCGAACGACCAGATCTCCTAACTCGTACACCAATTGATGCAATAGCACAAAACTTGAGAATAAGAAATTCCAAATACCTAATGACCTTCTCTGAGATCCACAACCCAAACTAATAAACTAGTAATTCAAATAGATTGACAAATTCAACTTCAGTTGAATACCTTGTTCTTTACTCTATCTCCCGGTATGGTTAGATACTGAAGTGTGAACCAGATCAATGACTTAGGTTGCCATCAATAACAACACCAGAAGCCATATGCCAACAATATCCCCCTTTGGCATTGATGGCAACACTTAGTGAAAAATGACTAAGTGTCAGAACCTTCAAGACTTCAAAAAGCCATAGCTGACAAAGCTCCCCCTAAATTTGATAAGGCATTTTTCACTACTCTCTCTCCCCCTTTGACATCAATGACAAAAATAAAAGATTTTCCTACAGTATTCCCTATCAAGTGTAACCAAAAACTTATTCAAAAACTGATTCAAATAATTTGATGAAATACAGCCGCTATTTGTGTTAGAAAATTATTTTGTATTTTTACTTCACCTCTAGAAGAAACTTCTTCCATGCTTCTACTGCAATCTCGGTGATTATGATCATGCTATTATTTTTAGATGTCCAGTTGATAATCTTGATGAGGGATTTTGAAATGGTGATGGGTTCTTCTAATATTTCTCCTTTCCTCAGTATCTCAATTAATTGTTCCAGCCTACATTATGTTATTTCCATTACTTTCCAAAAGGTGTAAACAATCCTATCTCTGGTGATTTGAAAATTTGTACATGCTTTGTCTATAATTCTTGAATCCTTTTCTTAATTGCACCATCTTGATCTTGAAACATGTTAAAATCTTGTCCAATACTATTCAACTTTGTTTCAATTTGTTCCATATTTTCTTTGTACTTGTTGATTGCATAATGCCATCGAAGACGATAGTTATAGATGTTGTTTGTTGTGCTTATGCATTGCCTTAGTTGATTCATGTGCCTTTTTATCTTGGTGAGTGACAATCTGTACTACTTCTTCAGGTGTAGGATTACTTCTTCTTCCTTGTTCTGAGACTCAGAGTCCATGATTTCTTTGATGCATTCAATCATCTCTTTTGGTAACATATTCTGTAAACTCTCCAATTTGATATGGTTGTGCACAAGATGAGCACTTAGTACATTTAAAATCATGTCTTGCTCATATGAAGGTCTGATAGACCATATGTTGGCAATTTTCTGCATTCCATCTTCCTCATGAATAAGCTGTAATAGCTCTTCTTTGGTTAAATCACCTTCTTCTTCACTTTCTTCTATCATTTCCTTTTCTTGTTCTGATTTGACTATTTCTAGTTCTTTTCTTTGGGTTTCCTCAGTTTCCTTATCAGATTCCTCATCTAGCATGTTCACAATCACTTGTTTTTTCCCTTTCCCTTCAACTCTTGGAGTCTTGCATGTTGGTGGAGTACAGACACCAATTTCTTTTTCTCTTTTCTTCTTTCTCTCCACCTCACCAGAGGAGGAACCAACTTCAAGTTCCCTTACCGGAATGGGAATACCAATTGATCCAAAATTTCTTAGCAAACCTTTAAAGAAACTTTCATATACTTGATCACAGTTTTCCAAATTGTTAGAGTATATGTAAATCTTCTTGTAAATTGGTTCACTCTCTTCCCATATTACGTTGTTGTTTAGTGGTAAGAAATTCACAAAATACCTCATAAGGCATATAACCAAAGTACCAAACCTGAAAGGGTAATCTATCTTCTTTGTCAATTGCACGCTCTCCATCAGTTGATCTTTCAATATTCCACAAAGGTCAAAATCTTGATCTTTCATTATCATCTTGTGTGAAATGTAAACAACCCCTGCCAAAGTTTCACCTTCTCTGTTTTTGAAAAAGATTTTGTAGGATAATCTGTGTGCAATGTACCTTGTCACTGAATCTCTAATTGTGGAGATTATCAATTCCCTTTGATCTCCAATTACTCTAGTTAGGGTTTCAAATTTTTTATTTCGGATTGACTTCTTCCTCGGCACATCCCCAACTTTGCATAACCCAGTTACATTTCCAATCATTTCTTTCGAGATATGGTAGGGTTTATCCAAGATTAGAATATTTTCATTCAATCTTTCCAGAATAAACTCAACAATTTATGCATTTACAAAATAGGGGAATTCACTCCAAATATCCAAGCTTTTATGTTTTGCTTCTTTCAGCCATTTCAATTCATCATGTGACATGTTTCTTGCAACTCTAATCTTCTCACTACTATACTCATCTAGGTTTATCATTTCTTTGATTTGTTCCATTTTACCTTCTGTACACATCTTGAAAATAAGTTCTTCAACCACACACCAAATTAGACTAAAATTTCTCAATACAATTGAAGTACCTAATGGATTAGGGTTCTGTCGTTGAATATGCTTTCAAATTTATGATGTAGAGTGCTCTCCTTCTTCTTTTCTTTGATATAAAGTGGAAAATAAGGGTTTCAACTTGCTTTTTATAACTCACACACCTAACTTTTGTTGTAATAAATGATTTTTCCCTAACTCATCTAGATACCCTTTCCATACAATGTGAAAGATAACTCTTCTAAGGAGCTTCAACTCAGCATAATACTCTTTCCAACTATTTCAATAACTTTTGTAGATCTCAGTACAATTACTGCACTCATCCTCATCCCGGTGCCAATTACCATTAGGGGGTTTGAAGGATTTTCTTGACAGCTCCCCCTAGGCCAAAGGCCCAAAACTAATTCTCAGAGGAATTACCAGAAGCAGGTTTTGGTTCTATCTCATTTCTTACAACAAAGGAACTCTTCTTCACCCATGTCTTCTTCATTTGATCTCTTATATTCATCCACAGTGCCTTTCCCTTTTCCTTTACCATCTTTCTAAGTATTTTTGCCTTTGTATGTCGGACCTCTTCTATCCATATTTTTGTTTCTACAGAATCTTGCAATGTGACCGTATTTTTTGCAATTGAAACACATCATTTCCTTGTCTAGACCAGACATTCCATTGATTTCTTCTTGATTTGCACTGGTTAGCAATATGCCCAAATATTCCATAGGTATAACATTTAACATTCCTTCCATTGACAGAGTTGTTTGACATATTTATGCATTTAATTGACTTATGACCAAACTTATTACAATTGAAACACTGATCGGAGAATGATGGATCACTTGATTTCATTCTACTTCTACATTGAGCAACCATATGACCAAATTTATTGCAAGAAAAATAGTATCCATTAAACTTTTGAGCATTAGGTTGTCTTACCAAATGCCTTTTTTCTTTGTTCATCTCATTTCCTTGCCTGAAATTCCTTTGTCCAGATCTAGAACTTTCTCCTTTCTCATATCCAAGACCTTGCTTGTCATTTCCATTCTTCTAACCTTGATTCATCTTGTCAAGCTTAACTAAGCTAATCTTGAACTTCTTGTATTCATTTGCAGTAGCAAGTTCATCCTGGAGAATAACAATCTATTTTTCAAGCTCTTCTTCATTGTTCCTAGATTGTTGCAGTTCAATCTCTAACTGAATGAATTCTCCATTAATTTTTTTGCATTCATTAGATCTTTCTTTTAGAAACTGGGCAAGATTTTCCTCATTCTTTTTTCTTTCTTCAATCTCCTTAGTCAGCTTCATCAGCATAGATTCCATCTAATGCTTTAGGGTAGCATTGTCTCTGGAAATATTTTTACATTGTTTAGTTATTTCCTTCAAGTTTTTATTCAAGTGAACATCATCCATGCTTTTTCTTTCTTTTTGCTTAATCTAGTCACAAAGATCCTTTCTCTTCTTCCTAGACTTAATAATCTGATCCTTCAATTTTTGAATGAATTTCTCAACATCCTTAAGATTTTCTTTCAATTCTTGGACTTCTGCTTTGGACTGATCAAAATCATCAAGTGTCACGAAAATTTGTTGCTAAAGACTGCCATAGTCCATTACATTCCAATATCCACCTCAAGTTCTTAAACTTCTTTTGAGGAACTTAACTTTGATACCAATTGTTGGAATCGAGCAACACTAAGAGGGGGGTGAACTAGTGTTGTGCAATTTTTAATTTTATTAATCTGATCTCTCAAGTGCCTATGACATTCAATCAAAATAAATATGCATGAACATAAAAAAATAAGTCACAACACCATAAAACAAGGATTTTTACGTGGAAACCCTATTAGGGGAAAAACCATGGTGGAGGTCAATCCATGATTTGAGTACTCAAATATAAGTCTTTTTACAAATGGGGAATGCACTTGCATTCAAGCACACTTCCTAGAGCTCACTGCTCAAGATCAAGAAGGCTCGCTACCTTACAAAATATTTGGATTACATCAAAAGAGTTGAACTGAGAAAGTAGCATCTACAAATTCCTGACTACAATTCTAGTTAGATTCATAGATCGAATTTTGGACCTTCTGTCTGATTTTGCACTTCGCTCTATTTTGTTTCAATTCGCTTCACAAAATCCTTTATTGCACAAGTGAAACTGTGTATAATCGCTCAACTAACCTTCTGACATTTGTAACACACATTAACTTGCATCAAACACACCTCAAAATGAAATAATTGAACACATATATATCTGCTACTAAGGATTTAATCGCTTCATGTCGACTTCAATAAAATAGAAAATATTTACCAACTTTCAGCTCAAATCATGAATAACATTTAATGTGCATCCACCAAATTCGGCCATAGCATATTGAGGACCCCAAAAAAATCTCCAATATGAAAATACTACAAACAATTTCGCCTTGAACATCCACAACACCCCACATTCACTTAGTCGGCCTTCTAGCACTGTTGAACAAAAAATTGGAACGACCGGATCTCCTAACTTGTACAACAATTGATGCGACAACACAAAACTTGAGAATAATACATTCCATATACCCAACGACCTTCCTTGAGATCCACAACCCAAACTGATAAACTGTTAATGCAAATAGATTGACAAATTCAACTTCAGTTGGATACCCTGTTCTTTACTTTGTCTCCTAGTATAGTTAGCTATGGAAGTGTGAACCAAATCAATGACTTAGGTTGCCATCAATGACAACACTAGAAGCCATATTCCAACATGACATACCATAACATGCATCATAAATTGGTCAACAAGTGTAACTCCCCCTTACAACTCTTCTATGTGTCATAGATGCTCTTGCATTTTTGATGTGGGAGGTCATAAATTTTAATCTAAGAGTTTGATCGAGCCCCTTTTCCAAATTCAAGATCTTGGAGAGATCCATGTTATTGTTACCACTCATTCCAAATAAGGCCCATTTCAACATTTTTGGGGAGCTAAAATCAACATCTATGTCCTAGAAATCATATTTTATGTGTTATATAAATAAAAATTGTGTTCTTTTGCATTTGACATTAGGATGTAAGGTTGAGACACCTTTCCTAACACTTTTTACATTCATCTACATCAACTTCATTATGTTTTTGCAAATGAAAGTGGATATAATTAATGTTCATTAAATTAAACCCAAATAAACCAAGTGTTATCCCCTTCTTTTTCCTTAACTTAATTTACATGGGTGTTCCATAAAGAGATTTTAAAACATTCAAATTATTAAGATTAGAAATATTAAACCTCTGAATATTAGTGATATTAAGACAAGAAATAAGAGCTTTAAGCATTATTTATACAATAAATTATTTTTTACAATCATTATTCATGGTTCTTTGTGTGTGACCAAACAATTTAAATTTCCTAAATCTCTTACCTAGTTTTCCTATCCAAAAACTAAAGCATTTTTTAAACAATTTTCTATTAGTAAAAATATTAATTCTATAAAAGAACTTTTCATAATCATTTATCTTAAAGAAGGTAAAGCAGGCATTCATCAAGAGATTCAACATGGTTAAAGGCTAACCAACTTGAGAGTGAGTAATCTCTCCCACTTTTTGAGCTCAACTTATATTTAGGAGGGTGCTCCTAGATGTATCCACAATAGGTTTTTGAATCATCTAAAAATAAATAATTAATAGAACAAATAATAGCTATACCAAATGCATTCTCGACCCTTATATTTGTCATTAAGTTGAGGTTAACTAGATATAATATACCTCTTTTATAGATGATATGATACTCAAGCATATGCATCTATAGATACAAACAATAGTACAATTTCTTGAAATATTTTAATTTAACATTTCATAGGCATTAGCAAGGAATAGACATGTTGGAAATAAATTATAAAAAAATTAACACTTTTGGTTTACTTACGATTTTCCCTCAATTTGCATTATTAAACCATAAGCAGCATGCATTGAACTAATTTTGTTTATTTTTAATGTATGTGGAGGTCAAGATATTCGAGCTTGATTCATTGTTGGGTCACAGGGTTATAACTAGTCATTACAAACAAAAAATATTAAATAATAGGAAATATTATACATAATAATCACATCTACTTAATGATATTTCTCTAAACTAGAGCTAAAAATCATCTACAACAAGAAAGGGATTATCACACCTGATAATATATGATAATTTATAGTGTTGCAACACTAATCAAATCCCTATTATAATCACACCAGCAACTTTGGTCAAAGAAAAAATTACAAGAAAGATGGCATGTCACACCTTTGTACCTTAAAATCTCTCTAAAATGCTAACAATTGGCCAAGTAGACATGTGGTTACATCCATTTTCTTCATTAGCTAGGTTACCTCTTTACAACTTAATTAACAACTCCAATAGTGAATAAACTAAGTTTTGAAACCCTAGAATACTTTGCACTTGAGTTAGATATAGAAACCCATAAATAATAAACCCTTATAATAAAGAAATAGCATGCAGATATAAATTACTAGCCTTGATCTTCAAATTTGTGAGAGGAAACATGGATATATGGTATAGTAGAGATCTCCCATGCTCTATTCGTCATTATCTTTAATTTTTGTGTACATAAATCATTATAGAAATATGAGATAATCACTCTCACAAGATTCACCATCACTTTGAGCAATAACTATACGCTAAATTAAATGTACAAAGCCAAAAAGGAGCCTATAGAATTTTTTGAAAGGTAGCCTTGGTACAATGTGAATGTATCAAGCTTTGCAATCTCCAACCATAGAAATAAATTAGGGCATAGTTGCATGTATCATTTCCTCCTTTGAGTATATCCTTTTGGTATAAAAATGATTTATGGGCACATTCAAATTATATGATATAATAGATGTGGCACCACATTGACTCATTAATAGTATCATGTAATTTGTTTCAATATCATTAGAAATTAATTGAAAATTTACACTCAAATGATTAATATTGTTTTTCAAGCAAGAAAAACATTTTTTTAGGTATTTTCTACATCAAATTGGGTCATAAATTATGTTATATGTGTGTATGTAGATAGATGGGACTATGCAAAAGAAAATATAATATTTTTAGATTCTCAAGGGTCAAAGGTTAGGAAAGCCTCATACCACAAGCTAGATGAGAAGTCAAAATATTAGGGATTGAGGGTAATGAGGGGGTCATACAAATGGAGGGAATTTTGAAAAAATATTCCTAAAGAGATAAGATAGTGTCAAAAAGTCAAGGATTAGAGCTCAAAGGTGACTCATATCTAGTAACACTTTTGAAGACAAGATTACATCTCTAATTTCGATAAACAATATAATGTAAGTTATCAAGTGTTGGAGCTCGAAGATGCACAAGAAAGAGTACTAAGATAAAAATATGGTAATTTTTTTTAATTCAAGAAAATCTATGAAGGAATCAATAGGTTTTGAGAGTTAGGCATAACTTGGAACAAGTATCTAGGTAAAAGGATAGTCACAACTCTAACTTTGATAGAGTACTTAGTGAAAATTAATGAATCAAGTGTCAAGAGTCAAGGATGACATGTGAAGGATATTTGTAGAAAGGGAACTCCAAATTAGTTTGGTGGGGAAAGAGTGAAAGGCATGAAATGATAAGAAATTTTCAAATTTTGGCACAAATGAAAGACTTAAGTGTTTTGTTCATTTTTTTAGAGATTGAAGCTCGAAGATGCTAGGGAAATGGTATCAAGGGTTCAACACAAGTCAAAATTCAAAGATTAATCTTCTTTAAGGCTATGTTCAAGGTTTTGGGGCTTATATGGATGGTACACCAACATGATAACTTGTTCTATTGAATCAAATATTCATTTGGAATAAATTTGTAACCTGAAAAGGACTAAGAGGTTAAGATTGAGTGGAAAGGTATGTTGGAAGGATGGAATTTGATAACTTGATAAGGACAAAGGGGAAGGTGGAGATGGATGGGATTTCGTATCAAGATGAACAACCTTGAAAGTCCAAAACTCTAACAACTTTCAGAAACTTAAGAAAATGACCCAAACAAACCTAACACTTCTAGAATACTTTATATTTTTCACAAACTTGTGCACTTTTTGACTCACTAAGAACATAAGGAAGATTACACTTAGGTAAAATAATAAAAAAATACCAAACAAAAATTTCTCAAATTAATTATAAGAAATCCAGGTAAAAATATGCCTAAGTGTACAAAGAAATTGGGACGAGCAATAAAATTTTGGCACCATAGGATTGAGTCCCAATAGAATCCATTTAGATTTTTTCATGTATATATTTATATTTGAAATAAAAATGAGAATAAAATTACTCTAAGCCTAGTAGAAATACTTCCATAAAATAAATTATGTATGAAGGCTAGTAACTTCTTTTTTGAATCCATATCATTCAAGAATTAACAAACTAAAAGTACAAATAAAAACCCTTAATATCATTTTTGGAAACCAATAAATAAGGACAAATTTATTTAGTACTTGCTCTAGTATCCCCCTATATGTATTCAACCAATGGAAACCATAATTATGGAGTCACATGCTATTTTTTATTTGGGTGATAATGTTGCAATGTAAGTCTTAACTTTATTTTTTACTAATTTACTGTTAAAAAATATATCATCATTTTGAGATTTTAAAAATATATATTAGCAATAGATATAGGAAATGTTCAAGTAAATCATAAAATAAATAACTATCAATAAAAAAATGACTTAAATGATATTATTCAAACATCAGGTTTGTATACAATTCATGATACCTATGCAAAAAGCATGGCATGCGAAAGGTGAAAGAAATCTTGTGAATAATTTTGGTTTTAGAACCAAAGGAAAGCCTTGTGAGCAGTAGTAAGATAATATAACAATAATAATGAAAATGAATTTATGTCCATTAAGTGCTTGAAAAAGGAAGATTTATAAAAGAAGTATAGGACAAGAAGTGATTAAAAGATTAAACCTTGTTACTAAAAAGTGATTAATTTAACATTTCTTGTGTGTTATAATTACACTAATTATCAAATTACTTTTCTTAAGAAAATAAAGCATTAAAACACAAAATTCAACTATTGATCTAATAAATACATTTATTAGTTTAGCTTTTGATAGATGAAACAACATTAAGATATATATTGTCCTTATAAGAAAGAAAAATTCTAAGAATATAAGCAAAGACAAAGATCATGAAAATGAGTTCAATGATTGGTTGAAACTTGATTTTGGTGCAAGGACTATTTCTTTATGTTAGGACACTAGTGCACGTACAAGGACATCATTGCACCCATGGTCCAATCCTCTATGTATATATTTTATTTAAATGTTAGTACATAGTTGTGGTGACCTACACAATAAAAATGAATAACAAGAGGTTGCACATTGGAATATACAAAAATTGAACTAAATAAAAAAGATTATATAGTTATAAGAGGGTTTAGGAATACAAACTCATTGAATAAAATTTTGGAATCCATAGATAGTTCAACCAAAATTCTATTTCTAGGATGAGAAAAAAGGTTAAGATTGCATAAGAATTTTTCAAAATAGTCAAACCCATATTTTGGTATTTCTACTTTTACAAGAAATCGTGATACTTTGACATGTGCATACTCTTAGCCTAGATATGACTAAGATTATAACTAAAATTTAATAATGTAAAACATATTATAACAATGTGATAAAGATTCTAAGGATATTTATTTCTATGCTAGTGTGTAAAAGGAAGCAAAGAAATAAAATTACTAGTTATTGCCAATATGCTAAAAAGTTAGATTTGTGTCACACTTTTGGCCAACAAAATAGTTTCAAGTGAAAATTTATTTTTCTAAATAGTTTTCAATGAAATATTTTTTTTGAAACTACTTCGCACATACGTGACCCTATTAAATAGCTATATTTTAATTTTCAGACTTAAGAAACATTGAATTTACATGCATTGTTTTGACTAGAGCATTTTCAAGTGAAAGTGTTCTATTTGAAAGTATTTCACTTGAAATTGTCTAGGTGGTAGCCTACGTGATGACATAACCCCTCTTTGGGAGTAAATTAAATAAAAATTCAACTTTAAATTTAGATTTATCTAACCGGGGCTATTTTTATGAACATATAAAAATACTCTTTTATAGATCTTAGAGTCTAGAATTCAAATATGTATTTTTTTGATATTTTGGTTAATTTATTATGATTCAAAAAAATATTGCAAGTTAGTTATTATAATCAAACATGAAGTTGATATATATATATATATATATATATATATATATATATATATATATATATATATATATATATATATATATATATATATATATATATATATATCACTAAATTAATTTTCCAATAGTATATCATAATTATTAGTTGATTTAGATTCATATTTCCAATCTTTAGTTGTCACAATTTATTTAAAATATAATCTAATGGCTCTTATTGTATTTCGTGAGGTAAAGTGTAGCCATGATTTGTAATGCTCATGAGGTCCAAAATTATTTTTAGATTGTTGATCTCCATTGAGATCAACAATCCAAAAGAAATTTTGGGTCCCATGAAATTACAGATCGTGGGTACACCTTACCTTGTAATTTTAAATTAGTGGTGGATATTAAATATTATAGAGTCTACCCCTTAAACCCATCGATCATTTCCACCCTTGGGCCCCTACTTTTCCATAATAATCATTTTTTAATGGAAGGATTCGCCATCATAATTAATACACTTTCCTATTATTTTCTAAGATACACCAATATTTTCTATAAAACTTGTGATGTCAAAAAAATTGCCAATAAAATTAACTTTTTTTCAAAAAAAGAAAGATTTGCCAATATAATTTTTTTTTTTTTTCAAAAAATGAAAGATTCCTCAAGATTATATATTTTTTTGGGGGGATTTCTTAAAGTATCACAAAAAATCTCTATTATATTTTCATTAAACTTCACATGATAGTGCATTGTACACACTCAACATTATTGGACATATAATGCATTAAAAAGAGTGTTACATTATGCAAAAGGGGATCTAGAACTCAAATCAAGTAAGTGATGTGGAACCTGTTTCATCTCACCCTACAAGGTAATGACAACTAATTAAAATGTGATTTCAATTCTCATACACCTTAAGGAGAACCCTCCATAACAAGAATTGACATCTTCAGTCTCATAATATTTCTCCTCAGCTAGAGAGAATTGACATCACATTCAGTCAGAAAATAACTAATTAAAATCTCATCAGCTAGACAATTCCTTCACAACAATAAGAAATATTTACCAAGACCTTTACCATCCATAATGGAAATCACTGAAAAATAATTTTCTTCGGTGTAAAAACTAAACCTAGCTTCATGTTTTTGTAAAACAATTCTATTATGCTCTCCAATAATTAGGAAACTGAGAAGAGAATTTGAATGATCTAGAACACAAATGATAGGCATTTAAAAAAAATCGTGAGAGATGTATTAAAACTCAACACATTAAAAGGGGAGCTTATCATATAATCAATTTGCATGTATGAATTAACTAACACACCAAGGCAAAGGACACCCCCAAGAATCAAAAGGTGATGATTTTTATGAACCTTAGCATAAGTAATCATTTCCTCGCCTTCCTTAAGATACATACCTTTTCCCTTAGCAAGATTTTTCAAATTATCAACATACTCCATCATTATCTTAAATTTCATATTAAGATAAGACAACTCACATATATTAACACTCATTTGTGTCATAAATACCTTTCTCCCCATATATTTCCTTTGAAATTATAGATTTTATGTAGAACAAGATATTATTTGAATTCCAAGAAGCCCAAAAATGGTAATTGAGAGCTTCATTAGTTGTTGCATCTATAGCTCCATTACCTTCTTTGTAGGTGTGAACCACCCTATATTGAAGAAATCTCCCAAGGATCAAAATAAACTCCTCCATTATATCCTTGACCTCCCATGGTCCTCTAACCTTCTCTTTGAGAATATCAATTATCAGCTTTGAATCTCCTTCCACTATCACTCTAGGATACCCCAAATCTTTCAATCTTTTGATACCCCTCCAAGTAGCCTAGCTTCTACATAGTTATTAGAGGTAGTCCCAATATTTTTGGTATAACCTTTTATTATTATCCCTTGATGATCACAAATCACTCCCCCAACACCAACCAACCTAGGGTTCCCTTTAGAACAACCATCAAAATTTCATTTGACCCAACCATATTCAGAAGGCAACCAAAAAGTGTGTGTCATATTGAATTTAGTTATCTAATTTTTTTTGTTAAATCCTATTTGATTCCCTGATTTTATTTAATTCTCAGCTCCTTGTAGGAAGGAAATTGTTTATATTAGCCATAGCAACCAACATTAACATTCTCCTAAATTTGCTTCTTGATGGCCAAGAAAACCTTATTGTTGTTTCTCTTTGTGTCTCTAAATATTATGTTATTGTGTTGTTTCCATAGACCCTAAACAAAAAAAGGGGGATTTGATTCCAAAGATCTATGATAAAATTATGAGAGAAAGGACATCATATCCAACTTTACACAAATTGCAAAATAGACTTGGGAAAAATCCAATCTATCTGAAGTAAGGAGAGAACTTGGGACCAGATGTCATAATCATAAGGACAGTGAAAAAGTAGGTGGTCAATATCTTCATAGTCATTCAAGAAAATATTACATCTATTCACAAAACAAAAACCCCTTTTGTTAAGGTTGTTAATATACTCCTATGAATAGCTATCCACCAAAAAGAGTTAACCTTAGGTATAAGTTTAGGGTTCCATACTTTCTTCCAATCAAGGTCAGTATTAGCAATGAGATTCCTTTCTAGGATAGAGTAAGTTGACTTAACTGAAAGGGTTCGCAAATAATGAAAAGACCACAACCATTCATCCTCCCTATTCCAACAAAAAACATACAATCACCAATACATTGGTACAGGTTTTGAATAGCCATCTCCCAGTTTTGTTGTATTCCACTTCTCTATTTTCTTCCTCCATGAACTTGTTCTCTAAAAATTTTCAATATTGGCTTATCACTGATCCACATAAGATAATTATTAAGTTGGCTTCCATTAGTTCTAAGAAACTTGTCTTTGTTTAATATTATTCAAGCTATTAATATTGGATAAGGGTTAGCCATTCATCCAAACATCATCCTAGAAAGTTATTTTCCTACCATTTCCCACTCTTCTTCTCAGCCCCATTCTTAAGAAATTTTTTATTCTCAACATATTATTCCAAATGATGGAGCCATTAGGTGGCTTAATATCATAAAGTAAGCACCTTTGCTCCCCATTATTGAGGTATTTAAGCTTTTAGAATTTTTACCCAATCTTTATCTCCTTGAAGGAATTGTTAGCCAATTTTTGAAAGGAGGGCCTTATTAAAAAGCTTTAGCTTCGTTAAACCAAGACCTCCATACTATTTAGGAAGACAAATTTCTCCCAACCCATAAGAGAAATCTTGGAATGATCTTCAACACCTATCCAGAGAAACTTCCTTTGGATCTGTTCAATTTTTCAACTATAAAAGTAGGGATTTTCAACAATTAAAGGTAGTAGATAGGAATTTTTTGTAAAGAAGCCTTAAGTAATTGAAGCTTACCAGCTTGACTTAAAATTTTACCTTTCCACCAGGAAAATTTCTTTTGAAACCTCTCTACAATTCGATTCCAGTAAGCATTACTTGGGTTCTTAGAAATTAAAGGAAGACCAAGATAGGTGGTGGGAAGAATAGTAGGTTGACACCCAAAAATAATTATAACTTTCTCTTTAATCTATTGATCCACATTAAAGAAGTAAATGTTGTTTTTATTATAATTTATGAATTGACCAGACACCTTGGCATAATCTTCCAAAATAGTCTTTCATGTTTTGGCTTCAACAATAGAAGCAGCACCAAATAGGATAGTGTCATCCAAAAATCATTGATGGGAATTAGGAGGTAGTGATGAAGCAACTTTAATCCCCTTTATAATCCTCTTATTTAGCATTTTTTGAATATTTCATCCAAGGACTTCAACAAAAATAATGAAGAGTTAAGGGGAGATAGGATCACCCTATCTTAAACCTCTACCACAAGAGAAGAAGCCCCTAGGAACACCAATAACTAGAATAGAACAGCTAGGAGTGGTAACATAGGTAGTAATCAGTTTGAGAAAATGCCCTTTAAACCCAAATTTCTACAAAACAACCAAGAGGAAAGGTCATGACACCCTATCATATGCTTTTCAAATAATTTAACACAATTTTTGGTAAATTATAAAAAATAAAACAATTTTGAGCATATTCTCCATTAATTTTTCACATTCTTCAATGTCAAGTTAAAAAATTACATAGTAATGTTGAGCTCTCTCTTAGCTTTCTAACCATGTAATTTTTTATATGTTTCAACTATGTGAAGGTTTTGGTCTTTAATTTATTTTATTAGTGTCTCCATTTTTTGTCAAAAATCTACATATCGTACTTTTTTCTTCACCTTTTTATCCATTCATCAATTTTTTAAAAAAAAATATATTGTTACTGTAGACACTTTAAAATGTCATGAATGATACTACACATTGGTAGCTGATATACTAACATCATTTTGTCCTAAAATACATCCTCTTTTTGCTTATTTGATTAAATTAACCTAGTTAATTAATTAAATGCCTCATGTTCATCTGTTTAATCTAATTAACCTAATTAGATTAATTCATTCTCCATAATATTCACCTTTCATCTTGTCTAATCGAATAATGCAAGTTATTTAATTAGCCTTCTTATATCTTCTTATTTAATTAAATAAATCCTATTTATCCTAGTTATTTAATTAAATATCCTAATCCCACCCCTTTCACTAAAAAAATTAATTATTTAATGCTAAATCTTAAATTCCTCCAAAAGGGAATGTTCCTATGGAATATCCCTCTCCTTTGCACATTAAAACTTTGTTTTAATTTGTTAAAATTCTAATTTTCCTCATCCACTTGCATGAGAATATTCTCCCTTTTCACTCATTCAAAAAAAAAGAGAATATTCTTTTTTGTAACAAACTTTCAACAAACTTCTTGAGAAAGCTTTGAAACTGTGCTTCTTTGCATGATTGTGAGCCCTTGATTAAATATCAACTTGCATTCTCAACCCTTGATGGGAATCCATGATCCATGCCTGCATCTTCTTTCCATCCTGACCATTGATTGATTCTTTCAATCTTGACCATCGATTTCTCATTACCTATTCTATAAATAGACTTTGCATCTATTGAATAGGGATCCATCTTTTGATAGAAAATTTATGCTATTGAAATTCATATTCACTTGCATCCATATTTCATATTTGATAGCATTTTAGATTAAAGCTTCATCCATTTAGCTTAAGCATCCATTAATTGCCTCCATGTTAACTTAGCTTGCATCCATTTTAGCATAATTTAAATCAATGGATTATATCTTTGAATTTTGTTTACATTTATCATAGATTGCATACATATTAGCATTTATAACTCATATTTATCATATTAATCTAGTTCTACATCATGTTTCACACACATCTCGTCGATTTCATCAATTTTCTTCAATAAAACTGATTGAAATAGGCTCATATTATCCAAGGGATTGGGAAAGGGTCATCATTCCACATCAATGCAACACCACTCCCCCAATAGGATAAGATTTGGGGCCTTAAAGTAGGTTCCATTATATTTTCATGTTCTTCATGTTAGTTTAATGGGTTCTTAGTCTTTGATGAATTTCAAATATCTTATTGGGATCATAACTTAGGGGATTAAATAGGCTTTAAATCCATTTGGATCTAGCATATTTAGTTAACACTATGATTATGGTCACATTTTGGCGCTATAAGGAGGGATGTACTAACCAAATCTGATGAATTTCACTATAGATTCTCAATTTTCTTGTGTTTGTAGATTCAGCGATGTTGTTGAAGATTTAGCGATGCATCTCAGACACATGTAATGAAATTCAGCAATGCAATTGACTTCAGCGTCGCTTTTTACTGGTAAACAAAATAGAGGCTGAATTTTGACATGTGCTTTAAATTTTTGGTTTCATTTGATTTCCAACATGTCATTGACATCTGGTTTTTTTTTTGTGAGGCTAACTGGTTTTGCAGATTTGGAAAAAAAATAGGATTTTTTTACCAAAACTTGTTGGGGTCATAACTTTCTACTCGGTGCTTGAAATTCAAATCTGTTTGCTCCATTGGAAAGGTCTCCAAGAGTACTAATTCAATCCCTAAAAAATTGTGGCTATGATAGACAATTTTTCGGGTCCAATGCAATTTTCAACCCCAAATTCGCTCTGAAGGCCTCTAAAAATGTGATTTACTAGAACATAGAAAAAACCAAAATAAAATTGAAAATTTTTATTTTCGGTTTTTCTTAGTCCTAGTTATTGTAATGGTGTTTTGACACTTATGGAACAATTATAACCCATGATATATTTATTTTCTTCATGTTTGAGTACCACTAAATTTCCATTGGGTTTTAAAACTTACAATCTTAGGACAAATAGCTTTCAATTGGGGTTAAAATCCACTTTCAAAGTTGGTTAAAATTGGACCCATACATCCTCATTTTGCAATAGTGGTTAAAATTGAACAATCCCAACACTTCAATTTGGTGCTTGAAACGAACTCATTATGCTTGTCAATGTTAAAATAAATGTGTGTTTGATTTTCTTGTGTCTACATGTTGAATGTATCATCTCCCCTTGTGCTTCATGCAATCTTGGGTGAAGAGAAACACACAAGTATACTTTTCTTCTTGGAAGCGCCTATCCTCTCCCTTTGCACCTTTTGTAAATCTTGGGTGATGAAAATCATTTTAAGCTTCACAATCTATGTTACCTTTAGAGGGCTTACCTCCCAACTTGTGAGAGGGAATGACCCAAGTGGTGCTTTCATTTTAGTCTACTATATAAATAAATTGGTGTGACAAAATTCATTAAGTAGTTGGTGTTATTGTCCTATATCAATGAATATCTCCCTTAGTATCTTGTGATACATCAAAACCCTTAGATGTTTCTAAGGACTAGGAGGCCTCTTAATTGAGTGAATTTCCACATGTATAGGCACCAGTTCATCCTGAATATGGTCATTAAAAGCCTTTGTTTGTAGTTACCAACTTGTCCATCAAACGAGTTCTTTGGCATGGTGCATTGGAACTTGGATTCCAAGATATTACTTGCCATGTCCGGTTTTGGTTAAAGAGAAGAGGTTAAGACTTCATTCTTAATATACCTCTACACTCTTTCCTCAATTGCATGAAAAATATTCTCTTTTACTATGAAGAGCATGAGGCAAGCACATCAAAAGAATGTACCATTTGAACTAGGATTGCAAATACTTGTGAGTCAGTTAAATACTTTGCTTTGTTCCAAAACATTGCAAACAAACATTAACAAGTTTTCTAAAAATTTCAAACCCTTTGGATTAAGCATGGATTCCCTTTCAAATTCTTGATATGGATGATTGTTCTAAGGATTTTATCCTTAGACACTTCTAATTATTTTGGCTTATATCTAAATCCATACTTTCCAAAGTTAATGTAGGTATCTATGGCCCTAACTTCATAATTTTCACATAATGGACTTTGTGAAATGAAGGATGTTTTTTGACATAACATTTTATTTTGAAATTTAAGCAAGACATTTTATATGGTAAAAATAACTTCATTTATCCAAGATTAAATCAAATGAACACCCCACATTGATGTATGAGAAAATTGTTGACTCCCCAAACACAAGAAACATTGAGACAAGGAAAGTATTGCAAAACATTGAGTCCAAGTTCCATTTTACCAAAATTATTGAGTTATTAAGGTTTTATCACTTTAGAGGTATAGCATGTTTCTCACTACCTTGGTCTTGCAAAATAAAGGTTCATTTTAGGTTAACATTTTGGGTCAAAATTTTCATCCACCCTTCATCATATTTTGCATCTCACTTTCACCAAACTTTATAAACTTTTGGACACACCAACACTCCTTAGACTTAAACAATCATCAAATCAATCCCCTAACTTATCTATATTGTGTGTGAAATGGGTCCTTTTCCATGCTCTTAGTTAAGTTGGTTATCACATTTTATAGACAAGTTTATCCAAAAGGTCACAAGTCTACCTTAAAGAATTACAAGTTCATTAAACACCTTTTATCCATAACATCAAAATATCAAACCCCTTTTTCTAAAAGTTTTGTCCAAAAGTTTTGAAAGTTCATCTCCCATTATCATTCCCCTTTTCATCATCCATTCACACCATTGGTCCAAAACAACTTAGAGCGTCCCTTTTACCAAAATTTGAGTCAACTAGAGAGTTTAAAGACTATAAATCTCAACACAATTCTCCCATAGCTGATCCACAATTCATGGTTACAAAAAGATCACAACACAAGAAAATCATGGAAGAAACTAAAGTCACATCCACCACAAGTGATCCAAACCCACAATAATTTGATCCAAGGAGTCATTCTACCCCCTCACAGCAACCCCAAAATCCATTAGGACAATATGAGGTAGAAGATGTCACAAAAAACCCACTTCAACTTACTAAAGAAGAACTCCTTGAGTAGAAACAAAATCATCCAACTTTTCTCACATAAAATTGGACACTAGGGTTAACCCAATCTACAATTCAACCAACTCCATCTCTTGTGCCAAGTCAACTCTTAACATCTAGTCTTGCAACTAGACTAGGAACCAACCTTGGCCTCACTTCATGTCTAGGAACAAACACAACTTTGGGTATTCACAACACGACCATTCCATTAACCACCAACCTTCCCCAAAGCATAAGTTGGACACCAACATTTGGAAAACCACCTACATTCCATGACACCACAATGACTTCGACATTTCAAGTGCAACAATCTTTATCCATCACCAAAAATACCCCAAGTGTGCCTAACATTGCACAAGGTAATGTGAACCAAGTGCCTCAAATAGGACAAGGGGAAGTTAACACCCTTGCACAAGGGAAACCCTTAACAAGTGGTTCCAACAACCCCATCGACACATCAAAACAAGTGGTTACCCAAGCTACTCAAGTCAATCCACCATCCACATCAAACCCATCTATCATCAACCCAAATGAAAGCAACATGTTGATCACAAGCCCCATCAACCAAGGTAATGCCTTGGTCCCACATCAAACACAATAAGGGAACCCTCAACACATCGGTCAAGGTAACCCTTCTAATCTATTAATCCAAGGTTAGAATATGCCATTGACATTGCAATATCAAATGGAACCATCATCATCTTTACCATTGGTCCCCCAAATCATGCAAAATCAAATAGTGTCCCAAATCTACATTCCTCCCTCCCAATTGATAATATTACAAGGAATGATAGTACAAAACAACCCACAACCATCTCAAATAAATCAACAACCCATGATCACCCAAAATCCATCCCAACAACAAAACACTTTCATATCACCAGAACAAAAAGCACAACAGCCTTATCAACAAGCCTTACAACAACAGCAAGCCCAATAGGCAACCTTAGCCACTCAACAAGAACAGCAAGCCCAACAAGCAACCTTATCCGCACAACAACAAAAACAATGTCAACAAGCAGTTGTAGTTGCACAACAACAATATCAAGTGCAACAAGTAGCCCTATCAGCCCAACAATAACAACAACATTAAGCTCAACAACAACAACAACAAAAATAGCAAGAATTTCTAGCCCAACAATACACCTAATAACAATAAGGATTATACTATAATCAATAGAACATCGTCAATCCAAATACATTAAGAGCATATATACCTCTACCACCATCACCTATGCAATATCAAACTCTACCATACACACCATACACAACCCCATCATATGAAAATACCACTTACACTTCATCCACCATCCCACTATACACACCTTATGCTCCTCCATCAAACCCACAAGATGATATGGCATCGCAACTCAAGGTGCTAACACAACAAATGCAGGACATTCAAATGGGAAAAATGAAGAAACCCCATACACAAAAAACCTTATGTCCATACCCATTCAATAGAAACATCGCCATATTACCTTTCCCTCCCAGTTTTGAGGTCCCTAAATTTTTTAAATACAAAGGGAGGGAAAATCTTGTGGATCACATCAAAGAATTCAATGTCATGTGTATGGAGGTTTCCTACAATGATTCCTACTTGATGTGCCTCTTTCCATGAAGTTTGACAGGCCCAGCCATTGATTGGTTCTCACAGTTTCCTCCAAGCATCAAAACCTTCCAAGAAATCATTGATAAATTCATAGACCATTTCTCCTTCAATCTTGACATGGATGTAAGCTTAGAAAAATTGTACATTCTCAAGCAAAAAAAAAGGAGAATCCTTCGCTAAATTCCTACAAAGGTGGAGGAAAAGAGCAAGTAAAAGAAAGTGGCCCATTCCCAATGAGAAACAAGTGGGGATTATTATAGAAAATGTTGATCCAGATCTATCCTTCCATTTAAATATGCAATGTATCATCACTTATGATGAGCTTGTCCCTAGGCTCCTCAACATGAAGAGAGCCCTAATCTCATAGGGAAACACACAAGTGTATAAAGACAACCTCCCATCCACTAGTTTTAAAAACAAGCCCCACTTTTGGGCAAAGAACAAGAATGTTACTAGTGATGGTGTTGTTGATGGTAAGGTGGTTTTAACTACTCCTAGGAAAGCAAACACCCAAACCATGAGCACACAACTACCATACATGCCACCGCCAAACAATCAACCAATGATCAATGCTACAAACACTCAACATGGATCACAAAGAACAAACAATGCTCCTAAATGACAATTCACTCCCTTAGGGGGACCTATGGAAGATGTGTTGAATAGGTTGATATCATCTAATCTTATCACACTCCCAGATTTCTCAAACTATCAAGAGGAACAAGTCAAACCTTGTAGCTATAGAGACAATCATTTTTGTGAGTTTCGCCGATACAAAGGTCATAACACACAAAATTGTTTTAGACTCAAACATATAATGGAAGATCTAATTGAAAAAGGATACATTGATGTGGATCAAAAATCTAGGAACAAAAATCTAAAATTTTACACAAACCCTATGCCTAATCATACAAAATAAAAAGATTCAGGAAAGGAATCAACCTCAAATAATGTAAACCATACTCATGATACCACTATGGGACACATTTATGGTATTCATTCATCACAAAATGAGGAATCGAACATACATCAAGATACTATTTTAAAACAAAGTCCAAACCCATCAACAGTGTCTAGCAATATTTCATACCGTAATGGCATCAAGTATGTATCAGATTATAATATCTCTCCCATATGACTTCATGATTGGGCATGTTGAAGAAGTTCCAAATGAGCCAGAAATATCCCTTGTTACACCCATACCCACAAAATATTGTGAAGATTCTTTTATCATTGATATATCATCCACCCAAGGATCATGTCAAGAGGAGGCTCTTGAGGATAACGAAAGTTACTTTGAATCGAGTCAAGATCAAGAACCCCTATCCCCATAGTTTCACCAAGATCTAAGGGACATCTTCCAAATCATTTTAAACTCTAAATATGTCCCTGATATCACCCTTGAGATGTTTCTTTCTAACATATCTACAGATGTTCTTCATCCAAAACAAGAGTCTCTCATTCTTGATATTCCCACACAAGAGCAAGCAGTAATTGATATTCTTCATTCTTATAGCATGATTGTGCATCATCAACATCTTTTGAATCAACACCAACATATTTTGAAGCAATATCAACCGATAATGATGTCATAGACTCAAATAAAATAGTTCATATTCCTAAGAAAAAGGAGCCCATAGCAATATCATGTGTTCATGACAAGTCATATTCAGTGGCAATGGATCAGAGGTTACATTATCAGGGAAAAGGATTAGGTATTGTTAACACCTTCACAATGTCAGGGGAAATCTTGACTACAACAAAAATCAACATATGGGGCATGAAGGATCCTTATGATGAAAATTATATCAACACTACAACTAGTCATATCATGAATTGTCATCCATCCATCATCTCATACACAAATTGGGACCAATGTAAAAAGAAAGGTTCCTATCAAAGCAAGGAGAAGGCCATTAAAGAAAATGAATCAGTAAAGAAAAAAGGACACGTCAAGTACAAATCGATGCCAAATCACAATAAAGAAAATCATCTCTCCAAAACTCCATTAGTCAAAGAAACTATGGGGCGAAATCAAAAGGGGAAAGGTATCCATCAAAAGCGTCCTCAAAATAAAAAGCGGGCTTCTTAAGCAAGGAATGAATTATATCTAGTGATTGGTCCTAATTCCACAAAAACCTCTATTCCTAGCCATCATCACTCACATTCCCAAGTTTGGAGAGTCAAAGGTTCCAAACTATCGACCAATCCATCTCATATTCCTTCATACATGTCATCGTCCACTCCATTCATGATATCCAATTCTCGCATTGAGCATTTTTTGGTAGATACCCTTCATCATAAGGATTTCAAAGGTACCATATCACAATGTGTACACATAGACAAGGTTAATTCTATTATCCACAAGGCAGATCGAAGTTCTTCCAAGTTGCATCCAAGTGCTCGTATCTTAGCAAAGCAGCTTCTTCAAGCAGGGTATCATTGGAAGCTTATGATACTGGCCTCTACATCAGTGCCACCAGGTGGTTCAACATGAGGGTAAAAATTTTCAAACAATCAAAAAATCAAAATAAAATCAAGAAAATAGAAAAAATAAAAAATTGTCCTCTAGTGAAAACCACTACGGTGTTGCTTTGGGCAAGTACTATGATGAAAACCTGGAAAATAGGTGTCATAAGTAGAATCAAGCATCTATATGATCCTTCTCAAATAGAAGCATCTCATCCTTGTCATGATAAATCTAATGTTCCCTCCATCCATCCAATTAAAATTCATCCAAATATTCAACTTTCTCTTGATCTTGACAAAGATTTGACGTACACCTCAACTCTACTCATGGAAAAATCTTGACAAGCTCTTTACCATTTTATCTCATGAAGTCCCATAGCCTATATCTAGCATGATAAAACTCTTTTGAACTCTTCGTATATACAGTTCCTATCTTGGTTTGTCCATTGATCTATGAAACATTGCTAGACATTGGGGGCAAGTTATTGCACTCTTGTCTTCAAATAACTCTTGATCCATGTCTTATATCTCACAACATGACATCAACATCATGATCTAGATATTGTTTACCTCAAAAATCTCATCAAAATTCCAAAAAGACTTGCAAAATCAGAAAATCCAAAAACATTCAAAATATTGTACAGCTAAGATAAAAAAACATTCATAAAATCTCATCAAAATTCCAAAAACACTTGCAAAATTAGAAAATTAATGACATTCAAAATCTTGTATAGCTAAATCCAAAACCATTCAAAAAATTGTAAATTCAAAATCCCAAAATATCCAAAACACTTAAAAATCTCTAAACAGGTCAAACATCAAAAATCCAAAAACAAAACCATGTCAAACTATGGTGTCTCTAAGCTTGAACGTAGGAAAGGCCATCACTAATGTGCCCTTGAGACACTTTAGGTTAGGATTCCATCATAATAAATGTACAATCCATCAAGTTTTCATATCTCATCAACAATAATTCAAGTAAGTCAAACTACATGGTCTTTGCATGTATAACATAGGCAAGGCTCATCTTTGATAAGCCCCTGAGGCCCCTAGGATAGTCTGTTTGGTTAGGTTCTTGGTCAAGACTTAAAAAACCCTAAACAACCTCAAATAACCAAAAAAAAACCTAAACATATATATAAATATTCAAAAAGACCAAAAAAAACCTCAAAACATTTTCAAAACATCAACAACATTGAAATATTCCAAAAAAATCCAAAACCACCCATCCCATTTCGCTTGCACCCGCAGTAAAATTTCATCCATAATAAATCAATCATCACCCTCAACCTTTGGTAACACAAATGGAAAACAAATACAACAATCAACAAAGGTAGAACCTTTAAATGCAACAAATCAAACTCTTGATCATTATCAAACATGTCAATCGAACCTTATATCAATAACCTTTAAAACAACTTATCAACCCACCAACATCTAATAACATGTCCTAGGATGCATCCTTCCTACAATAGGCATTATCATTGGCAATCATTTTGGATATTTATCCTCAAAAATACACATTTTGACAAGATATATAGATAAAATTAACTGTTTATTTTGATATTGTCTTATGATTTATCTTATTGAACCATTCCAAGGACCTCTCGATGATGTCTCAATGATTTAGAGAGAAATGGATGGGGCATCGATCATTATCTTTCATTTTTTGTGCTTGTGGGGTATTCTTGTAAAATAATATTGGTGTATACTTGCTTAGTTGTGTGTAGGGAGATTGTTTGGAGTAGATTGTTGACTATTGCATATGCTTTGGTATGATGCATTCTAGACTTTCAAACTACATTCCAATGAGGTTTCCATATGTCAAGATGTGAACAAGGACTATCCTATCTATTTGTAGAGTCAAATTCCATCGCACTAAATACAATGCTATCCTAGTTTTCAATAACTTGATGCATCACGTCTATGTGTTATATCAAAAATAAGGAATGACGAAGAGTCCCAATACTAGAAATGAGAAAAATCATCCATCTCATCACCATATCTAATAAATCCTCGACGAATCATAGGCTTGTTGGACTTCTGAATCAATCTCAAAATCAATGGTCAATCCATCCATCTTATTCTTCTTATTCTTCTATCTTTACTAAAAATTATATCCAAGTATTGAATCTATGTGATATATCAAAATGTACATGAGGCTACCCATAGCTGATGATTTTCTATACATCATCAAATCTATCTACATCAAACTTCTGTGCTTTCTAGTCCTCTCTGAGCTGAACTAATTCTAAATATTTATCAAGAGATCAACCCAAAATTTAAAATTTTCACCCAATCTCTCGAGGGGGCAGGGTACCAACTTAATTCCTTCTATTGGGGCAACAGTGGGGCATCCGAAAAAATAGAATTTTTTAATTTTTTGATTTGAGCAACAGTTTTAATTCAAAAAAGCATCAGTCTTTGAACCATCGTAAAGGGTGCCTTCCTTCAAAGAGGAGCAAAATTTAGACACTTAAAAATGTCCTAAATGATACTACACACTGGCATTTGATATACTAACATCATTTCATCCTAAAATCCATCCTCTTTTTGCTTATTTGATTAAATTAACCTAGTTAATTAATCAAAGGCTTCATGTTCATCTATTTAATCTAATTAACCTAATTAGATTAATTCACTCTCCATAATATTCACCTTTCATCCTGTTTAATTGAATAATGCAAATTATTTAATTAGCCTTCTTATATCTTCTTATTTAATTAAATAAATCCTAGTTATCCTAGTTATTTAATTAAATATTTTAATCGCACCCCTTTCATTAAATAAATTAATTATTTAATGCTAAATCTTAAATTCCTCCAAAAGGGAATATTCCTATGGAATATCCCTCCCCTTTGCACATTAAAACTTTGTTTTAATTTGTTAAAATTCTAATTTTCCTCATCCACTTGCATGAGAATATTCTCCCTTTTCATTCATTCAAAAAAAAAAAGGAATATTTTTTTTGTAACAAACTTTCAAAAAACTTCTTGAGCAAGCTTTGAAAGTGTGCTTCTTTGCATGATTGTGAGCCCTTGATTAAATATCAACTTGCATTCTCAACCCTTTATGGGAATCCATGATCCATGCCTCCATCTTGACCATTGATTGATTCTTTCAATCTTGATCATCAGTTTCTCATTACCTATTCTATAAATAGACTTTGCATCTATTGAATAGGGATCCATATTTTGATAGAAAATTTTTGTTGTTGAAATTGATATTCACTTGCATCCATATTTCATATTTGATAGCATTTTAGATTAAAGCTTCTTCCGTTTAGCTTAAGCATCCATTAATGGCCTCCATGGTAACTTAGCTTGCATCCATTTTAGCCTAATTTAAATCAATGGCTTATATCTTTAAATTTTGTTTACATTTAGCATAGATTGCATACATCTTAGAATTTAGAATTCATCTTTATCATATTAATCTAGTTCTACATCATGTTTCACATGTATCTCATTGGTTTCATTAGTTTTCTTCACTAAAATTGATTGAAACAAGCTCATATTATCCAAGGGATTTTGAAAGGGTCACTATTCCACATCAATGCAACACCACTCCCCCAATAGGATAAGATTTAGGGTCTTAAAGTAGGTTTCCATTATTTTTTTGTGTTCTTCATGTTAGTTTAATGGGTTCTTAGTCTTTGATGAATTTTGAATATCTTATTGGGATCATAACTTAGGGGATTAAATAGGCTTTAAATCAATTTAGATCTAGCATATTTAGTTAACACTATGATTATGGTCATAGTTAGAAGCTAGACTCTATTCTATACATATAAAAAATATATATTTTTAATTAGTTTCCAAAAAAATTAGGAGAGTGTGCACTCAATTTTTCATTTTTAGGGATGTGTCCACTTTGAAAATTAGTAAAAAATCATATACATGTTCTTTAAAAATTAGCAGAAAACTTGGGCATAAACTACATGGTGTTAGCTAATTTCTTATTGAAGTGATTTTTGAAATAATTATAAAATATATATTTTTTTAGGGGGGCACACCAAATGCTATGTTATACCTTTTTGATAAAAACAAGATAATTTTTTTGGCCCCCCTATTTGAACCCCTTAATCTCTACCATTTAAAAAAAATAGCAATTTATAGAGTAGTTTTTGTAGTGTAGGAAATTGTATACCTTTACAATTTCACACTATGTTTGCATCCCCTTAATTAATTGGACTTAATTAATCCTCTAATTGACCAAATTATCAATTCCAAAGCCTTATTATTCCTATTTTCTGAAAGGGAAACCTATATTAAACAATTGCCAACATTAATTAAAACACCTTGGAAATTGAGTGTCCTGGATTTAGGTCCTCTTTAAGTCCTAGGACCCAATTTTTAATATGTTTTTGGCGACATTTTTATGATTCAAATTTGAGTTTGAAATGCCATCTTTTGGAATCTATTTTTAGGAAACTAGATAAAAACCTATAAATACATGGTTATTTTATTAATTCAAATCATCCAACATTAAGGCAACTTTCACAAGAGAAAATATTATTTTCAGAAGCATTGAAGAGTAGATTTATTAGTCATCTACATTAGAAATCAAGATCATATCATCATGTCAAAGTTCATGTTTGTTCATTTAATGTTTTGGAGCTAACATTGTGATGTATGTTTCAAGCATTCAAGCATCAATCAATCAAGTCAATTCATGCAAGATCCAAGCCTTAGAGTGGTTTTTTTTACTTTAGTCCTCTAAGGGCAGCCATTAAGGTTTTGGTGAGTTGTAGCAAGAAAGTGTTCATTCATCGATTCTATCATTTTTTCATTTTTTCATTATCAAGGTTTAATTACCAAACTAGGGTTTGACCAAGGAAAACCCCCATTCACCCAAAAATTAAAAAAAAAATTCTCTCTTTGTATGTGTATATTTACAAGTGAAGGACTAAAATTTGATCAAAGGATCATTTTTACAAAGTTGCATTTGTTGCATTCATTATTGTCAAGCTATGGAAACTCACTTGCATATTTTGTTTCCGACTTTCTTACAGTAAAACTTGGAGAAATTATAAGATTAGATCCAATATCCAAGGACTACAAAAAGTATTTTTGGACCCCTATACTAAGATCCATTCACCCTAGGGTGAACCAGTCTTGCTACATGCCTTGAAACCCACTTTTCATGATAGGTGCACAATATCAAGCCCTTCTCAAACATGCCTGTAAATTGTCATTTCCATTTATGTTATCATAGAATTATGTATTTCAAGTGTTAGGTCATATGATTCAGTTATTTAATGCACTTTAAATTATTCCAAAACATTGCAATTCATTCATTTCTATCATAAGAAAGCAGAGACCCAGAAGATCCCAAAATAGGGTTGGCTCACCTCAAGGTTGAAAGTCAATCCTATGGTTGAGATATTATCTCTTTCTAATGAAATTAGGGAAAGGGGTATTTGAATCCTAGGCCATTTCATCATTCCAATTTGATTGAATTGATTCTCCCTTTTCTCACCATTTCATTTTGGTGAACCCAACATTGTACATCGTAAATTTTGATTTGGAAGTCTCTAAAACCCTAGACCTAGAATTTGTATTAGTTTTTTTTGCATCTTATTTAGGGTTTCAAAATTGTATTTTCCATCATTTAAATTCAAAAAAATCCAAAAAACTTGCATATATTTCACATAGTACTCTATATAAGGGTGTCTTTCATTCATTTACATCAAAAAATTTACTCAAAATTGCATCTCAAAAGTTGTCATTATGTTTTCTTTTTGCCATCAAATTGCATGTGAATTTAATCATCAAATTCTAGAAATTGGTAACTGAAAGAATCTATTTTCAACCTAAAACACAAAACTTAAACATTAACTCAAAAACTCAAAATTTAAATTTTAAAATCCTTGTACAAGGACCCATTTTCCCTTGGGTGAACCTGTCCTTGTATAGGTCATTTTTCAAATTTTTGAGCATAAATTTTTCTTTGTCTGCTTTATTTCATGTTGTCTACAAATCTCAACTTCAGTTCTAGAAGTGGTATTTTTCTATAGTTTTTTGCATTTATGTAAATTGATCCAAACAAGTGCATTGTTCAAAGGTAAAATTTTCATTTAAAAGACATCATTTTAAATTTTTTGCATTCTAAAATCAGTAAATCTCATATACAAAATCTAAAAATTATAATATATTTTCTTGTGTTTTCTCATTTTGGGTACACTTTTGGTTTGGTGAAACTTGTATGAGTATTGAAACCTAGTGTCCTATTTCCAATACTTCAGTGATACATAGTTTGACTCATGGCATCTTGTGTTGGTACATCCACTATGGATATTGGGTTTTCCAACTCTTTCACTCATAGTGTTCACACTAGTCAACCTATGTTTGAAGCCATCCCTGATGTCATCTTACCATCCACCACTTCCAATGATGTTGAAACCATTGTTTCTCATGTCCCTCAAGAGAACCTAAAACAAACGGATAAGGCCTTAGATAAATTTCAATATTGTGTGAGTAGAGACTATATCATTGGCACTGCACTTCTTTCCATAGATAACATGAGGAGAATGCTTGATAATAAACTAGGTATATAGATTGTGTCTAGCCTAGCCCACATTATTGATAATAATGTCCCTATAGTGGCTAGTTGTGCTCAAGCTTTGGGATACACTCAAATTCAAGGAGTAAATCAAATTCCTTCCTCTACAACCATAACCTCTATTCCTACATATACTAATGCAATTATTACTACAACTATGCAACCAACTAGCAACATCAATCCAACTTTAGGTATTTCCACTGGGAATCCTCTTAGCTTTTTGAATTCAAATACCATATCTCCTAATCCATCATCTCTCACAAACTTGCAATTCACTTATCCTCCCAACACATATACACCTTCACCATATTCACTTCCTTACCAAAACACAACCAATGATTTTTTCCTCAACCAACTTTTGTAAAAAAATTCATCCCTCCAATAACAAATAGCAACATTGAACCAAAATCAAAATGGATAGCCTTCACAATATGTCAAAGGAAACCCATTATCATTGGAGAAATTGAGATCACAAATTCCACAAGGCATAGAGATTGCTAGATGTGATAAGTATGGTGGTAAAGGATATCCTAGTAACAATGTCTCAGGATACATAGCCTTATGTAGTGACTTCATTTTTAAAGATGAGCTCTTGGCTAATCTTTTCCCTAGGTACTTGAAAGATACAACCTTGGAATGGTTTTTCTCTTTACCAAATAATCCAATTCCCTCGTTCAATGAGCTTGTTGATTACTTAACCATTTCCAAGTGCACATTGGTCGCAAGATGGCCTTACCTAATTTAATGCAATGTAAACAAAAGGATGATGAAAAGGTCAGTGATTTCATCTAGCACCTTATCAATTGCTTTACTTACAAATCAATATTAAGATTCTTGATGTCAATCTTTAAATAATTTTCATTGATAAATTACAAACAAAGATTTAAGATAAGCTTGGGATGATAAAATTCCCCTCCTTCACCCACTTGTGCATGGCTCTTCGTGACTATCAGAATTTGGTTAGTCATTGTGAAGCGAAAACTTCTTCCAACTATCTTGAAAAATCTAAATTCGTGCCTCAAAATAAATTCCAACCATTCAAGAAACAAAATAAGGGCTTTGTGTAAATAAATCCACCTCAAACAAATCAACATGTTGAGTCTCAAGTGGCTTCTATAAAAGTAACAACTCCATACCAATATCAGGAAAAGAATAGGTAATTTACCCTCGTTACCCAATAACCTTCATTCCATCATGTTGCAACTCTTGGGTAAGAACCTAGTCACCTTACCTCCCATAGATCTCTTGATACCACTAATCCTTTACCTTTGAACCATAATCCCAATGCCTTTTGTCAATCTCATCGCCAAGTTGGAAATGATACAAAAAAATATAGACATCTTAAACATATAGTGCAAGACCTCATTGATTCTAATCATATATAGTTGGGCAACGTTAATGATCAAGGAAATAAATATGTCACCCCACCTAACCAAAATTTTCAATTCTTTACCAATCCTATTCCAAACCATCCCATCTCATTTGTAAAAGCTAGTGATAACAAAAATGATGCGATGAATGTTGATGATAATAAGAATGATAATGGATATGATATAGATGCTATGATTGGATACATTGATATTCAAAATCATAAGGGAAAAACCAAATTGTTTCTTGACATTGATTTCTCACAAAATGACATAATTAAACATGCACCTGATGGTCATTTTTACATAGCTAGAAGAATCAATGGAAAGCCTACTAATGGGATATTAATTGATCCTGTGTATGTAGAGAATGTGATCACCGAGGAATTATTTTTTGTGCATGAACTATATGAAGATTCTTATGAAAAATAGAAATAATGGATCAAAACACATGATGTTTTTTTCTCGCCTATGATAGGTTCATTCACTCTCTCATTAAAAGTTGGACCAAAACAATTAGATGTCTCATTCTCCATCATCCCGTCATTGGACAAGTTAGGCTATCCATGGCTATGCTCCATGTATGTCATCCCATCATATATTCATAAATGCTTAAAATTTCCATTTGGAAATGAAATTTTACTGTGCATCATAGTGGTTGTAATCATTTGTCTATCCATGGGAACTTTTTATTGGATTTCTTTTGGCCTAAACCTATAGAACCTATTAAGCCTTGTGAAGACTTATTTTTCAAATATTATCAAAAGTTCAAAGCAAAGTGCATAAAAAATTTATCCCTTAGCAATATTCTAGAGTCCATGAATGCTCTGCCTTCCCAACCTATCATTAATGAACCTATGATTGAACCAAAAGCCCTTCCAAGTAACCAAGACAAGTCTAACATAATTCCTCTACCCATGTCCTACAAGAGACCAAGAGGTAACCAGGAAATTCCTTTTGTGCCTCCTAAAATAAAATAAAAATATAAACCTAAAGAAAAATTGGTTAACCAACCTTTGATTGTGTTATCATGGAATCTAGCAGTGCTCATTCCACGGATAACCCCCCTATGAAACTTGTCTATTTCCTAGGATTCGTGAAGTTCAAGTAGGCATAATGAGGTGATTTTCAAGTCACCTTGAAATTAGTTCCACAGCCTCGAATAGTCAATTCGAGTATTTCCATATGTTCACCTCGTGAAGACCTTCGAAACGAGCCCCTTCGCGGAGTCTCACTGTTCGTACTTAGCGAATTGTGAAAAATGTAGTAGCACTGAAAAAGTGCGATCCTCATCACAAGCCAAAATTTGGCTAAGTATGAAAAGTGTAGGGGCGCTGATTTTTAGCGCCCCTACATGAAAGTGAATTTTTAAAATGTAATAGCACTAAAAAAGTGTGCTATTACACTTTTTTCCCACACTTAGTCTTTTTCTGGCCTTGGCACGTTTCTTCATGTTTTTCACATTTTTCGTCAATCATGCCACTTTTCGTGCCTAAATTTATTGCTCGACTTGAGTTAGTTTTTTGAGCCACCATTTACTTAAAAGTGTTTTTTCTTTCCTTTTTCATTGTTTTTGATCTTTATTCTTCATTTCTTCATGCTGGGCGAGTTCTCCTCAAACTGCAATCACGTTTTTGAAAATTTTGAAGTTCTTCTCCAGCATTTTTTGTGTTTTCTCTCGGTAAGTCTTTCTCCTTACTTTCTTTTCATTCTTTTTCGTTATTTTGTGCACGAATTTGAGGTTTGTATATGTGTTTTTATTAATCATTTTTTCTTTATCCCATGTGTTTTCTTTCTCTCCATTCGCAATTCTTGGTCTTGCGTGTTCTTCCCATGCTTCCTTTTCATGGCATTCTTGTGTGGCATTCTCCTCTCCTCTCATGTTTTTTCCATTCTCCCTCACACAATGGAACTCTTATGTTTTGTTGTGCCACGCATTTTTCTTTCTATGCTCCAACATTTTTGTATGTCTTTGTCTTCCCTCACCACCCTTTCAATCATGTTTCGGTGTGAACATTGAAGAAACTCATAACTTGTGAGTAGAATTCCTTGGTTCTTATCCACATTTGCAATGGTGATGAAACAAACTTTAATTGCAACTCCATACAGAAAAACAATTTCTAACTTCAAGCGTTTCATATTACAAAGAAAACCCCAAGCGCTATTTTTAAGCACCATTACATCTATTTTCATAAATCATATTTCAAATGCAGAGGTGTTGAAAAAGTGTGCCCTGTCATTTTGAAATAGAATATAACTTTGAAAAGTGTAGGAGCACACTTTTTCAGTGCTCCTACATCAAAGTTTGAATTTCCAAAAATGTAAGGGTGCTGAAAAAGTGCACCCTTACACTTTTCACAATTTTTTTCCAAATGAACTTCAAACTTGCCTAATTTACTCCTGAACCTCTTTCCTTCCATTTTGTGCATCATTTTGTGTGCCTTGTCATCCACTCCACGCTTTCCCATCATCGTTGCTCATTTTGCACATCCCCATGCTACCTAACGACTAATGTTTGTTCTGGCTTGACACCTTGCAGTCTCTTTTCAAAGATCTTCAAAGTTTGAGTGATCAAAGTTTCAATTGTTCTTGATGACTGTTGGTAAACCTCTGTCTTCTTCAAGAGAAAAAGGAAAAATGAAGTATAAATATCAAGGTGTCTATCTGCTGACTGTAGTGTTCTCCAAGGTGGAAGAAATAAAGGACACAGAGGTTGGCCATCAAGACTTGGTTGATTTTACGAAGCAAACAGAGATGAATCCTCTTCCTGATCCAATGAGAGAAATTGTACACAGTAACCTACATTTGGTAGCTATGTTCCCTACAGCTGCACATAATACGGAGTTTGTTCTTTAGGTGGCATCTCATTATATCAGAGAAAATAGAAGTGTGATCGATTCTTCTGGGCATGAGATTCTAAGACTCGACCCTGATTTCTTTGACATTGTGTTTAAGGTTCCTCAAATGGAAAAATACATTGATATTTCCATACAAAAAGCACAAGAGGTCTTTGACGTTGATCCCAACAAGGCTAAAAACCTGATAAATGCCCAATGGTTGAAGAAGCCTAGACCATCTATTTCCAGATGGCCAAAGGGACTCCTGCAAAGCGATTTCAAGGATGACGTCAAAGATATGATCACATTTTTAAGCAGAGTAAAAGGCTTGCCAGAATCTTCCACTTTTCACGATTGGATGTATGAATACATCAGGATTATAAGAAGACAAAAGGTGCACATTGACTAGGGCAAACAGATCAGTGATGAAATACATGAGCAGCTGATCAATGCTCCTTCCACATTGAAATTCTATATGACTTCTTACCTAGTGTATGCGGTGGCTATAATGAGACAATCCCCAAGTCTATCTACAAAAGGGAATCAGATGATGGTACCTGTATATAGATTTTTCTATCAACTGGAACTGAAGGAAAGCTTTCATCACTTTAGGCAGGTCACAAATACTTTCTTCGCGCCTTTTCTTTTCAATTTTGATCCAGCTCTTGAAAGAAGGAGGGTATCTGATGAGGCTTATAAGGTGGCAAGTAAAGTTGGATTCCTATTTCTTCAATTCCCAATGTTTACTTACTTGAGAGTAGGGTGCTACACTGGCTGTCCTTACATGCTGCCACGTTATCCTTCAGATAAGTGGGTTCTCATGGAAACATGCAGACAGTTGATTTCAGTGCAAAAAGAATGAAGAAGCAACCACAAGCGTGGATTCAAGTTCCCACTGACCATTGGCAGATATACTATCCCAACTATACAAAAGGCTAAGTCTGTTTATGCTGAAATGCAGATCATGACAATCAAGACCTACAGGTATAGGTTTGATTTTGATTACCGAGATGTTAGAAAAAGATTACAAAAGGGTCATCATCACAAGTACCGTTTTGAAGACATCTGGGCTAATTGCAGAGATGAAGAGGCCATTCACAAAATGGATTATTGCAGGTTGACTGTTTAGCAAATCAGATACCTTGATATTGCTGACTTACTAGAGGATTTTGCAGATCTTGGTGATATCATGAATGTTGTCTATGATGAGAAAGGAAATGCTAAAAGGTCGTTGCCTACAATTCAATGGTCTAGGAAAGAAATTACCAGCATGAGAGAGAGATTGAAGCCAATCCTAGCCAACACTGCAGAATGGTTACATAAGCATGGTTATGAAATGAAAAGTTTTAGAACAGATTCGAAAGGAGAAGAATCTGAAGCAAAAGCTCGCCAACAGCAAGAACTCTGCATGAAAAATAATTCGGCAGTTGTTCCCACTTCTTCATGAAGAGGTCCTAGTATCAAGTTTACTATTGGAAAGAAAGATACCCAGTATGTCCCAGAGACAGAAACCATGGAATCTAATCCATCTCAGTCTAAAGGTAAAAATTCTATTCCAGAGGAAATAGATTCCGATGAAGAAGGAACTTCAACTGATCAATCCACTGAAGATGAAGACTCAGTACAAGTGGACTCTGATGTAGAAGAGGTTTCTGAAAGCGGGAAAGAGTCTGAAGAAGATTTTGAAGAAGAATCTGAAGGTGATTTTGAAGGTGAACTGAAATCAGAGAGACAAGAGGGTGATCAACAGGAACCTAGGCATGGTCAAGAAAGAACTACTTCTCCTCCTGAGAATGAAGTTGAGGAAATTCCTAGAATGTCATTGCCTATGATTTCCAATGTTCCTCATACCCCTCCAAATTCAAGAACTCCTCCACCTCCTATTCCCTCGTCACCTATTCCTACCACATGCATTCCTACTGTTGAGATATCCACTATCCCTGCAGCATCAACCCTGCTTGATACTCCCTCAGTGACAAGCATTCATATGGTTGATATACTGTCAAGCCCTCCATTGTCCATTCCTAGCCTATCTTCACCAACATATGATATCACTTCTAAGAATGAATTCAATCATTTCATGAATGAGTCAATGCGTGATTGGCTCAATGTGCAATCTACAGGAGCAATGATGATAGACACTTCTCCTATTGTCACGATACCCATGGTAACTTCAGAAGTGACAATGACAACTGAATTGACAGTGAATCTAGAAGTTCACACCTCCTTCCTTCCCCCTTGGCTAATATCTCAAGTGTCGAAGCAGAAGAAGCAAATGATCTCTTCGGAGGAGCTCGACCTTGAAGAGATAGTCCTTCCAAAGGCTAAAGGGAAGAAAAAGGACAAAGTATACTCGAGGCTGAACGTTGATAAGTCTGGTCACAAGTATGCAGAGATTGGCATACCACCGCATGAAGAAGGTGATGTCAATATGGAAGACTACACGGTGACAAAAGTCTAGCTTGGCAAGGTTACCAATGAAAGTGCAAAGGCCGATGCGCAAGTGACATTGGATATCTCTGTTGGAAGACTGGATAAAGTAGAGCAAGCTCACAATATGTACAAACAAAGGGCAGAGCATTATACCACTATTGTAAAGAGACTTGTAGGATCTCCAACTAATGCACAACCATTGATAGTGGTAAGTATTGAAGACCCGATAAAGTAGAGAAAGCTCGCAATATGTACAAACAGAGGGCAGAGCATTATACCACTATTGTAAAGAGACTTGTAGGATCTCCAACTAATGCACAACCACTGACAGTGGTAAGTATTGAAGACCCAGTTGTCAAGAAAGCTGAGAAGTTCGCCTCCAAAGGTAGAGTGTTGTATGATTTTGTTGAGAAGATCATAGAACACGGATCTCAGACCATAATTGTTGCGAACAAGAAAACTACCTTGTTAGTCAAGCTCACCACAGAGCTTGATAAAGAAAAAAGTGTACTTTCCCAAGAGCGTAGAGATATGGAAAAATTCCTACTGACGTGGTCGGAGATGAAGCAGGTAAAGCTCAGTAAATTGGTGGAAGTCGAGGTAATTCCTAACAAAGAAAAGTTCGTTGAGGTAAGGGAATCCTTGAAACATTGAATTCAAGTAATTCGATCTCTTACAGAGGATCTCAACCAAGTACAGGAAGATGTCGAAGTACATCGTGTTATTCTTGAGAAAGGTATCAAAGAGTTGCTCAATCAACTTCTTGAGGAGAATCGTATCTTCCTGCCGGCTACAGAAATATCTCTGATCTTCAAAGAAGCCATCATGAAATTGATTGATAGTTCAAACTTTTCAGAAGCCTCACTAAACGTCATTTGTGATACAAAGCTCGCATTGGATAACCTAAAAATGCATCTTAACAGGTGCAAGAAGGTTCACTCATCTGCCATGAGATCGATCACAAGAATTCACACCATTGTGGATTACATCGTTGGTCCAGATGAGAAGTTTGTGCAAGAGACCAGGAAGAAATATGAAGACTTTCGTGCCCAAAGCAAGGAAACATGAAGAAGCTTCTAGATCTCCAGTGTTAGAAATTTCCAGTGCATCCCTCTATGCATCTTGTAAATATTTCCTGACATCTTAAATGTCTTTTTGTAAATTGTAATTGCACCAAGTTTGAATATGTAATCTTTTGAAAACAAATTACACTTTGACTTTGGTCAAAGTTATGTGAGATCTCCTAAAATCTCTCACCCAACTTTCCTTAATTTCCTCAATTAGATTCCTAATTTTTCTCATCCCTCTTTCTATATAATGTGAGGGATTTCCATTGTAAAGTTTATCCTTTAGTATTTTGCAACGAAGTGCTGCCCTTTTTGAAGCAGAATTGTGAAACTTTGTGTTCATGCTTTGTGAATGAAATTCGATCAATAAAGAAGAAGATTGCAAGCCAGACTTTGTGTTGGATTCAATAATCTTACGAATTGATCTTATTTGGTGGTGATTAGGTGATGGAATCTGAAGGACTCTAAGTAATTTATGTAAACTTTGTGTTGCATCTATTATTTAGATTTACATTTGTGTTTTTGTTTATCTTTCAGTTGAATAATCTACAAGACTTTGTGCTTGTAATTATTCATGTTCTTTGGATACTATTCTTGAATGATCTACAAGACTTTGTGCTTGTAATTGTTCATGTTGTTCGAGGAATTGATGCGTCTAAGAAGACTTTATGCTTCTAACGTGACAAACGACATTCTTTTCACAGATCCACCATTGAAAAATCTACGGAATGACTTTGTGCCTTCATGAGATTTCCCTTTTACTTTATTTTTTCATTGTTGATTACTTCTGGTATCTCTACGCTTTGCTTTGACAAGATAGAGGTATTGGTATTACTGCTAGTTGATCATTTAAAGTTGTTAAGAATTGTGAACTTCCAGCAATGAAGCATTGTAAACATCTTCTCTGAAAAAAGAGAGAAGGATGAATGCAACACACCCCCCCCCCACTTCGTAAGTTTTGTGTACATTTTTTAATTACTTTTTTGTTTTACTATCGCTTCTGTCAACAGTAAGAAGGGCACCTCCCCTTCCCGAGAGGAGAGATTTACATCTCACATAGCCGTGGTTGAAATCCAAGTTGTGTAATCTATCGAAAAGTTGATTACATAATTTTCACCCAATAGATTGTTACTTCCGTTCCTCCATTATGGGAAGAAAAGAAACCAATGGTTGATAAACCTGATCCTACACCATCACAACTTAAAAATTGTGCAAGAAGAAACCAAAATGATAAATAAAGAGTGTAGGCATGATGACGGTTCCAAGCTCTATTATATCACTATAGCAAATACATGTGTGGACCCCAAATCTGTGGATCCCTTATGTGTTATCTTTGGATTGCATGTGGTGGAAACCTCTTCTTTATGACGCAACTTTATTTGGAAACATATGATTGGCATAGAGTGTTCCAAATAAGCTCTCATGGTCTCTTTTATCAATTGGAATTTATTGTTTTCTACTTTAAAGAAATTTCTCACAGCGTGGTGTTTAGCAATTCCTTTAAAGTGGGAGCATACATTGGAATTATTTCATTTTGGCATTGACAATTTTTATTGAAGCCAATGGTGGAACATGATGGATTCTAGGATTGAGAGATGCACTTCTAATGCCCTAATGAATTTTTTTCTAGTGTTCCCATCTTCCATATTCATTAGCATTTTGATCATGTTGTGGCACCTTATCAAAGTTATCAGGGAGTATAACTTTTGGTATGTTTGATGTATGGGAGCCTGTAGACCTGGCATGACTTTCCCATTTTCCACCTATTTGTGGGTACACACTAGACTATTGTGTGTTTCTCACCCTTTTTTCTTGGGGTTCACCTAGTGGACAACGAATTTCACTAGCCCTCATAAGTATTTTGTTTGCATAGTGGATAGTGGGTTTTCACTTGTGAACACATTTTATGGACAATAGTACAATTGTGACTAATCCATCCTTTTTGCATTAATTTTGAAATTGTATGTTTGTGCATCTTGTGTCGCTGTTGCATACATGTGTCTCTTTGTGCCTTTTTGGTTTTCCATGAGATCTTAGATCTTGGGGGCTTGATCATCCTTCTTGATCCTTGTCATCTTATCTTCCCAATAGTTGTATAATTAGACCTCTCTTGATATATTTGTTTACTTTAGTGTGAGTCTGAGCATAAGTTCATACTCTCACTAAAGTGGGGGCTAAATGTAGTGTAGAAAATTGTATACCTTTACAATTTCACACTATGTTTACATCCCCTTAATTAATTGGACTTAATTAAGCCTTTAATTCACCAAATTATGCATTCTAAAGCCTTCTTATTCACATTTTTTGAAAGGGAAACCTATATTAAGGTATTGGAAAAAGATTTTATATGTGTTTGGATTGAATTGAAGGTGTGAATGTTTCAAAAACTTTGTATGTTTGTTGGATTTGGCATGGATTGCTCTCTAATTTGAAGGTAATTTTTAAAATATTTTATTTCATTTTGAATTGTCTACACTCTTGTTATCCATGCTCAACCATGTAAGAGCATAGGGCCCCAAAGTATAAATCGATTTCCTTGCATAAATCTTTAATTATTTAATGTTATAAAATTCAAATGTTCAATTTTAAGCCAAGGTTATGGAAAAATGTCTAAGAAATTAAGAAATTGAAGTTTTAAAACAAAATATTGTTGTTATTCACATTTGAACCAAAAGGTTATGTTTTATTTTTGAAAATTCTTAGTGGTTAAAAATTTAAAATTTTGAGCATTCATCAATGGTGGATTGGGGAAATTTATGGTTTTACTTCGGAAATAATTTTTTTTTTTGCAAATTGGGAATGATTTATGAGGATTTAGAATGTGAGGTAAGACTCCCTTTTATTCTTTTGTCTAGATTATTTTTGGACCATGTCCAACTTTTTTTCATCCCACTTTTTGTGCATTAATTTATCTATCATACCCAAAATGGTAATTTGATGCATGAGGAGCCTAAGATTTGAAGGTTAGAAGTTGGTTAAGGAATGACTCTCAGTTTTTTTCAAGATCTAAAGTGGTCTATTATGATAAAATGGGGAAAGAGTTATTAATTGAGAGATAACTAAAGAAATTCATGAGGTAATTACAATGAATCAAGATAATTATGTGGCACACCTAGAGGTACTTGTAAAGGCTTGGTGTGAGTGCAAAAGATATACCATGCTCTAAGAATTTTTGTGGACCATGTTGATTGGGTACCCTTGTCATTATGATGGAAGACATGTACTTAATCACCACCTATCCATTCCTTGGGCTACAAATATGACACTCCTTTCCTTACCTCTAGTCTCTTCATCCTAGATAGCTATAGATTTGGTAGATTCATCTCTAGCCATGTATTTTATTGGATAAGACCTTGATTTTAATAATTTTCATACCTATGTTGTATGCTTAGTGTTTTCATGTATATGTTGTGTGATGTGGATCCCTCTTATTATTATTATGGATATGTTATCCACTTTGGCATGGCCATGCCACAATCGATCGATTATTTATGTTGGCATGTATGTCATGATGACTTATCTTGAATTTTTTGAAATGGATATTATGATGGTTGTTTAATTGGTTGAAATTTGTGAGAATACTCCCTTTTTTGTGTGCACACTTGTGGTCAAATAACAATATCCTAACACTATGGGGTGGAACTATGAGTTCCATATGGTTAGGTAACATGCAACCACTAATCGACACTTGCAATATCTTAGTAAAGCTTGGAAGGATTTGCAAATAGGAACCTTATATTCCTTGTCTTCATTTTTCTCATGATTTCTATATATAAAACATTAATTAATGACATTTGAGTACTTTTATATAATTATATTATTATTTGAAACCTACCACATAAGTAGTGATAGTGAGATCATTGATTTACCATGTTTCAACATTGGTGTCAAACACATATGTTTTTTAATATTCTTTTCATCATTATTGCTATGTTGGATAAAATAAACTTAGAGCATATTTAGATTTACATTTAAAATTCAAATTTAATGTGATACAAAATATTCAATTATGGTAACTAGGAATTTATATTATTTCTATTTTTCTAGTCTTACTTTTGATTGTAAGAACCACCTCAATGAGGTAAATTTGGATTCTTGCTGTGGTTAAAGGGTGAGAAGGGTGTTTTTTGGAACATTTCCCTTCATCCCTCATATTATTGGACTTGTTTTGGAGTCCCTTGTAGGCCATTTAACCCTTGGGAAGTGTCTCCATTTTTTTGTGTTTAGAGATCAAGTGTGATTATTTTCCTTGGTCTCCTAATAATTTTTTATTGTTACAAATTTCATGTATTATACTCTTGTTTTTGTGAGTCTTGGGATTTTTCCCTAGGTATGAGACCCAGTAATGATCATTTGTTCAATATTTGACCAATACTAGAGCACAAAAATAGGGCTACAATATAGTTTATGTACATAGAAATAGTTTCTAGACTCCAATGCATTTCTAGGACAATTGAGTAGTTGTACTAGTGCTCTTCTAGCACTAGTGTCCTTTATACATGCTAGTGTCCTTCTAGGACATTGTAATCCTCTATTTTTTAAAACAAATGGTGTTTCCAAGAATTTCTTTGGGAAATTTTGTATAGAAAATATGTTCCCCTTTGGCCTTGTGAGTCCTTCCCATGTCAAAACATTGTTGACTAGTGTCCCTAATTATAATTTATTCTCTCTTGCATTGGGAAGAATTCCTTTGCATGAAAGTGACTCATTGTCATTTTATTTGTTGGAGGGATTGTACCTCTTGGTGTTGTAACCTCTTAGGGAGGTTTGACCCATATTTTTGGATTTCCTTTGTTGGGATTTTTTCCTTGGTAAGTGTGTGTTGTGTCCAAGGAAATGGTAGTTGTTATGACTAGTCAAGGTATGACCAGTACCTCCTACTGTCCACATATTTCTTAGTTTTTCATTGGTGTTGTGAGTTTTTTTTATGTGTGTGTAGGAAGTTATATTTAGTTAGATGGTTCTTTCATCCTAATATTTTTTTTGTGAGAGAACATCACCATCTCTCAAGACTTAATCGTCATCATGGTATAGTCCCACTATCATGTAGGTTCATTGTGGTAGTTTCATTCCATGATTTGTAAGAATTCCACTTTTTCCACCTTTCTTAGAGCAATGATGAGGTCATTTATGTTAGTGTCATTGTGTCATGCTTGATACAACACGTATATGTGTTTTGGCATGTTGTGCACATGTTAATGTCGAATTGTGAATGTTGATTCCATTCTTGTGCCATTATTTTTTACAAATGTTCTCTTGTCTAATATCCTAGGTGTGTGGCTTGAGGCATTACAATTGGATTCATCAATAATTTATGGAAATATGATTGATTTTCTCATAAATATAGTGTATTACCTAGTTTCCTTAGTTTCCTTCAAACTTTCCCCTTATTGTTATCAACCTTGTTATTTGTAGCTGCCTTTTTTTATGGTTGATGCATTCCTTCTAGTGGTTGATACAATATTCATTCTTAAGATTCCATCGATCTTAGCCTTGATGTCCATGTTTATTTTCCCACCCCAATATTACAGTTGTTAATTTTGTTGTGACGAGGGTTGTTAAGGTTCTAAGATTATTTAATTCACTCAAGTGTAATTACTATTGTTCGCTAAAATGTGAAAATATGTCTTTTGATTATCTTAAAATATTTCAAAACACCATATCATCATAATTTAGAGATCTACAAAATGTTCCTTTTGTATATTTTGTATATCTCTCTAATATATTTTATATTGACATGAGATGGCCCCATACTCATTAAAATTTATCAATTCTTATTATCTAATACATCATTACTCACAATAAAACTAGGCCACTATAATAGATAGGTTTCCCCTTTATAAAATCATCTTATCATTTAAGCATTACATCCAAAAAAAAATTAATATCAATAACTAGTGGTATTGTTCCCAAACTTCAATCATATGTATTCTACTACTATTGCCACTCTTTTAGCTTTATTTCAAAATTGTGTTCACGTTCTAGAGAAAATATTATTATGGTGTGGAAGCCTCCTAAAAACCATCCAACACTATCATTTTCATCAAAATTCAAGGATATTATACTCATCACTTAAAGAAACTCTTAGCATAATTAAATATTAGCTTGCATATTTTTTTAGTTATTTCTCTCAAGCCACGTATGTCTAAATTTCATAATTATATTGTTTGAATTCTTATTTAAAATTCTATTATACCTCATCTAATTTTAAAATCTTGTCTTTAAATATGTAATTGTATACTAGTGTATGTATCATCAATTTTATTTTATTTTGATTACTTCCTTTCTCTCTATCCTTTATAACAAATCTATGAAATAATCTCCAAGCCAGTTTAGGGATCGTTACTTTGTATTGGTCCTACGTTGCATAATTCTTCTCCATCCATCTACCTTTTGTAGGAACTTATCTTTCTAGACACTTTTGTCATCATTTCCCCATCTTTCCTATCTATTTTACTCCTACTAATTTCTTTATCTATATATAAACTTTGAAGCATCTAGATCTATTTTCTCTCATATGTAATTTAATACTTGCATACTTCTCTTTACACTTTAAATTCTTTTTCTTAAGAAGTTCTATAATAATTTACAAGTTAATTTTGCAACCTATTTGAATTGGATTATATCATAGGCTATAAGATTAATCATCTTTTTTCAACCTAGATCCAAGGACTAAGGAGTATCCATTCTATCAAATTTTCTTGAGGCACAATCTTATCTTCATCCTTTATTTATTGCATCTTTGAGGGATTTAAAACTTGGTGGATGGTTTAATAAAGTAAAAAACCATCACCCTCACCAATTGTGATCAACCAAATTCACTATATCATTTTTCGGTTTATGCTTTACAAAATATTGTATTTGGTTGTCTAGCCAACGCCCAAAATCTCACTAACTAGGTAAGCATATCAATATATACATTAGATATAAGTGGTTTTACATACTAACAAAACCATTACTATCTTTTTCCTTGGTTGAATAGCTAAGAACATACAAATATTGCAGTCCAAAATGATTATTGGGTTTACATGTTGTTGCATTAGATTACTCAAAATGATTCGTAAATAAAGAAAATTTGTACTTCTTGATATGTTTTAGAACAAGGAACAATCTCTTAAATGATAGAAAATATTTCAAATGATATTTGACATCAAAATGTAGGCTTTTTTAGGAGAGAAAACTCAAAAATTGTTTTTTTTCCTAATTGCGATGAAATCACTAGTCACTATAGGTGTTGTTTTTGCCATCTACTATGACAATTTTAAAATTGTTAGAGGGGGATGAAATTAACTCTTTGTTAAGAATAGTGAAATCATCCATTTTTTGTGGTGTTCTATTTTCTCAAATTTTATCTTCTTATTGACCATGAATGACTTTTACCTATCAACCCTATAATAGTGTAATATTGAGCAATGGACTTCATGAACCCATTATCAAGGACTATATAGCCGTGTCCATACACCAATAAGAGTAAAATGGCACCAAAAATTGTAGATAGGTCTTTCCTCTATGAATTTCAAATATATTTTTGGATGGGAAAATTATTGTAGGGTAGGTAGTATAGTCTATAAATTTTAACCTATGTGCCCATTTAGAATCGGGTGACACCTTGTTGATTATAAGAGGAAAATTTATAGAGCTAAGCTATAGAGCCTAATGTGTTAGTTGATTCTTAGATGACACTCATGTAGCTAATTTATTGATCTTGATGCATTGGTTGATTCTCACCTCTCTTTTATTATCTATCAAGGTGCCTTTATGTATGTTTCTAAGAGAATATGCATGCAGCTTATAATGATCAGTGAATTTAATAAGAAAAAAGTGTTGTATTGATACATTCTCAACTTTTCTTTTTTCATTGTTGGTTGTTGTATTTATGTTTCTTTTGTTAATTATTGTATCATGACCTATTAAGTTCTACTCTGATAATGAAGATGGTATATATCTATTGTAAGATTTTTCTTTTTCTTTTAACAACTTCAAGTATCCATTTTCAACTCTCATTAGTAGAACAAATTTAGGCTTAGTTTTAGGATGGATGGGGATCCAACCCTCTGATCCTAAATATTATCATGTAGGGACCACCCTCATTATATACCTACAATGCTTTCCATGTTCTCAATGTGTGATGTATTAACCCTTGAATAAGGCCTTTAGACTGAGTCAACATTTACCTTTGGAAAGAGACATTAAACCCCATTGGTGAGGTAAAATAAGCATGCCAATAAAATAAGAATCCATGGATAATAAATCAAGGTTATATAAGATGAGTAACAACATAGAAATAGTTTCTCAATCAATAGAGACCATGGAATGCCTATTGGAGATTCCCATGGAAATATTGAACAATGGAAAGCCCAACTTCAATGGAGAGTCTTCCAAGGGTGAAAATAATCTTCCCAAAAAGCCTCTATTCAAAGTGGAAGCTAATATTTTTTTCATTTTGAAGGTGGTGTGGATGTAGAGAATCTTGACAATTGGTTGGCATAATTAGAGGTAGACTTTAGCATGCACTATATCTTTAGAACAAAAAGTATATTTGGTAGTGTGTACCTTGGAATTTTACCCTACTCTAATGTGCAAAACAACTAAAAATGCAAGTGATAAAATACTAAGAACACTTCAATGATTAGCCTAAAGAGTGATAGAACAAGAAGGAAAATAGATAAAACGAGATGAAAATGATTATACCTTCCTTGCTGTTTTGGACTCCTTGGTTGGCCCTTGATTTGGATGACTTTGTGTGCTCCTTGTATGGCTTTTGACGTAGCTAGATGCAAGATTGAATGTGCAAGGTGATCAAATTAGATGGCTAAATGATAGCAAGTGCTTGAGAATGCAAATTGGCAGCATATGGTTGCTCAAATAAAAAAGTGTTGAAAATTCCCTTGAGGAGGGGGTATTTATAGAAGAATTTGAATTCTCTAGAGAATTCAACGGTAAAGATTCATCCAACAAGGTCAAGATAAAGGGCTATGGTGAGTTGAGAACTCACAAGCCCTCATATCTTGACATGTGGATGGTGAAGTGGCTAAGGGGAGATGAGGTGTAAGTGAGGTGGCCAAAAGGTACATGAGGTGGAGGAAGGACAAGTACCTTCCAAGCACCTTAGGGAGTGAGAGATTTCCTCAAAAAGGGATTCCTTGTCCCCAAGTGAGAGTGAAAGGGACATTTGAGGAATTTTGGATTTTCTCAAAAATCTCCATGGGAAAAGGAGAGGTAGTTGAAAATATAAATGTCAATTAAAAATTCACATCCTTAAGAGAATCTAAAGGATAAAAGGTGAGCTCCAAAAAGGTGGGACTTAGTCACATGTGGATGATGTGACAAGTCCAAGGTTCTAGAAGCCTTAGGATCTAGGATAAATAAATGCTAATTAAAAATTCACATGGGAAAGAGGGTAAATGCAAAGGTTGACTAAAAAGGTGGTGCTGAATATGGCTAATGACCTTGGTTAAGGTTGTGCAAATATTGGATTAGAATAATTAATGGAAGATTAGAAAAAAGTGGCAAATGTAGGAGGATGTAACATAATCTTTGATTAAGGGGATGCACATCATAATCACGAATTAATTAAATTAATTCAGATTAGAGCAAGATCATGGAGGATGTGACAATGAGAGAGAAAATGAAGAATTTTAAATTGATTTTAAATCAAAAGGGTAAAAATGACTAAATTAAATAAATTAGTGTATTTATTTAATTTAGAGAGGAAGAAGGTGAAAGATAAAGCATTTAATTATTAAATCAAATACTTTACAGATATGAGATAAAAGGTGTAATATTAATTTAATAAATTAATATTTAATATGATAGATGAAAAGGGAGTAAATTTAATCATATGAGAGTGATTAAATTTAGATGTCTACATTTTGCCCCTCTTCGAAATATTGTTAAAATAATAGTGTTTCGAAGAAAAATAAAATGAAAATGAGGGAGGAAATGATATATGGTGATGCCCCTAGCATGGAAAAGGTTAATAATACCCCAATGACCAAGTTGAAGGAATGGAGGAATGGTAGGAGGGTATGCCCCCTCAAGAGGGCGGTTGGGGGAGGAAAAAGGGGGTCCCCAGACAACGTCTCGATAGGAAGAAAAGAAGGACACCATTGGATAGAGTTTGAAAATATAAGCAATTTTTGTTTTTGAACGGAGGTGATCCGACGCACGGTTTACAAAGGGCAGCCTCGGGAAGTTAGGGATTAGTTGGAGGAAGAAAAAGTTAAATAAAAGGTAAAAAATACCCTTTTGGAAGAAGGGGGTTAAAAAGGTAATTTTAAAAATTACCTTAGTCATTTTCACTATAGTAGTTGAGAGGAGGAGAGTAGAGGAGAGAAAGCGAATGAGAAGGAACGATGCCGATGGACAATGACACGGAGATTGTGCACCGAACGGACGAGGTGCATGGATTATACAGTGGGCGCGTAGGCAGACAACATGTGAGTGATAACAAAACCCGTTAATGTAATTTTCATATTTTTCACATGTTATTTGATAGATTTTGGAAAGTTAAAAACATGGGTTTTGTTAAGTAGAAAAATTAAAAAACTGGGTCGGGATTAGATTGTTTAAAAAAAGGCCAAAAATAGCGGAAAATCGGGGGGAGGAAATGTAGGGTGGGGCGTAGCCGCCCCCACCTAGGGCGTCACCGCCACGATGGAGAGTGGAGCCGCCATGTTGAGGGCGGAGCCTCTCTAGGCACGGTAGAGGTGCCCCAGCTGCAAATGGGCAAAGCCGCCCCGGCTGGGGCGGTGCTGCCTGCCTGCGGACAAGCGGAGCCGCCCCAGCCGAGTGTGGTTCTGCTCACTTGCGGACGGGCAGAGCCACCCCAACTGGGGGTGATTCTGCCTGCCTGCGGTCGGGTGGAGCTGCCCCAGCCGGGGGCAATTCCGCTCGCCTGCGGACGGGTGGAGCCACCCCGGCCGGGGGCGGTGCGACCTGCCTGTAGACGGGCGGAGCCGCCCCAACCCGGGGCGGTGCCACCCAGGCGGGGTGGCCCCGCCCGTAGGGGGGCACCCACAATGGGCAGAGCCACCCGAGGCAAAACCACCCCAAGGGCGGAGCCTCCCGGGGTGGAGCTACCCCGACAGCGGGCAGAGCTACCTAGCAGGCGAAGTCGCCCAGCGGGGGGACCTACCCGGGGTGGGAGCGCCCGACTAGAGGGGGCAAGGAAAAAAGAAAACAAGGGAGAAGAGAAAGGGCACAAATAGGAAAAAAGGAAATAGAAAGAAAAAAAGAGGAGAAATGAAATAATGAGAAAGTTTTCATGCAAGCAGAGTTTCGAACGGATACGAGCACATGAGCGATGATCAGAGGTGATGGTCGCATCGATAGCAGCGATGAACGAGGAGGATTAGGTAGCATTGGATCACATGGGTTTAGGTCATTATATTTAGTTTTCAGTGGTCAGAGCGCATCTGGCGATGCTGATAGCGTTGATAGAGAGATGGAGCTCAGAAACATCCACGTTTCATCTCCCTATAGGGGAGATGACCGTGACGTTGGAGGATGTGTGGCGCATCTTGAGGCTGCCGATTAGCGGCCGGTTAGTGAGCGAAGTGGTGTCCACAGGGGCAGAGTTACAGGAGACCATGAGAGTATTGTTTGGTCATGAGGAGCTGCCCCTTGTAAAGGGGCAGTTGGATTTGGACCACTGTTTGTCAGTGAGGGTGTCAACCTTATAGTTGTTCCTGTGTGGCCTAATTAGTGGGATACTATTGCCAAATCAGAGCAGATGTACATATAGCCTGTGTTATATGGAGGTGATCTGACACATTGTCGAGTGGCGAGGGGGCTGGTTTTCATGGAGGTCATGTGTATTGGCTCATCTGTACAGAGATATGCACGGGATCTGTTACTGGAGGATATTGAGCTTGACACATATGACACTACTACAGATTAGGGCGTGGGAGCATATTGCAGTGACGAGGTCAAGAGTGGTGAGGGCGAGGACAGTGGATAATCGCGAGCTCGTGGTGTGGGAGTATGGTGAGGTGAGAGGTTGGATTTTGCACTATGAGATGCAGGGAGAGATGGAGGGGTGGAGGAGAGCATTTGATGATCTACATCTAAGGAATATATAGTGGTGACCATATAGGTCACATTAGTTTAGGGGATGGACTGATATGAGGAGATAGGAGGGTTACTTTATGAGCAGGTGTTTTATTACTGGGACTTTTCCGCGCATAGTAGAGTTGCATCGACCGGACAGAGTGTTGAGGTAGTTTGGAGTGATACAGGATATTTTGACGGTGCCTATCATGTTCCAGCGGTATAGTAGAGAGATACCATGGGGAGGTCGCATAGCACTAGGTACAACCAGAGCATCATGGAGGGCAGCAGGACAGGTGCCTTATCCAGGGAGAGTTGGAGGAGAGCAGGTGTCGGTGGTGACTGAGCGATATTGGAGGTGGTTCCAGAATAGGTTATGGGAGAGGATTACTTCTATTCAGCCTATTTTGAGGGTAGTGGGTGTCAGACCAGAGGATGAGCAGAGACTATGGAGAGAGAGGAGAGGAGGGGTGCAGCAGCGATGAGAGGTTGTGGCAGTGGTAGACCAGGGGGGACAGGAGGAGCCCGAGGGGGAGGAGATAGAGCAGGCAGGCAGACCAGGGAGGAGGAGGAGACATCAGAGGCGAGGTTGGAGAGAGGGTCAGCAGTGGGGGAGGGGGCAGCCACAGGGAGCCCAGGGGGTAGAGGGTGGAGGAGGTGATGGATGTGGATGATGTGGAGGTGGTAGGTGCAATGGATGCATCAGAGGAGGGGAGGAGACAGTTTGTGGTAGGATGACATGGTCAACCACGGTGGTTGCGAGTTCGGCCGACTGCAGAGAGTCACGAGGCTTGTCAGGAGCAAGAGAGCAGAGAGGATGAGGATGTTAGAGCAACACCAGAGAAGGAGAGGCAGTCGACATAATGTCAATTCATGGTTGAAAGACAGGGACAGGCGGGACGATTCTGGGTTTTTCGTATTATGGAGGATTGTGAGGGGCGACAGGAGCAGGGGGTAGGGAGGAACAGGAGGGTGGGGAGATGAGACAGAGCAGGTGGATGAGGAGGATGAGACAGATCAGGTGGTTGGGGAGGATGATGCGATGGATGTAGACAGGGATGTGGCAGAGGGGGATGTTATGGCAACAAAGTCATTAGCATTGGTTCCTTATGTGGTACCGCAGGATCCCATTGTACAGGTGAGGGGAGCAGAGGCGAGATTACAGATTACGGAGCAAAGTGAGGGCTCTTGAGGCTGAGCTAGCCAGAGTACAGCGAGAGGCATTTAGAGATTATGATGCCATTGGTTTTGAGCTAGGGGGAGCGGTGAGGGAGAGACACAGGGCACAGTCAAAGCTGTAGAAGATGCAGGGTGAGCTGACCAGTGTGACATGGGACCGCGATAGATTGCAGGCAGATGTCGTGGTCTTACAAGCCAGGGGGTCCAGAGGGGAGGACAGAGCTGGGGGCAGATCAGGGGACATGATGTACTAGTCAATAGTCGAGAGATCTCCAGCGAGACTGGGATGAGCTTCAAGATAGAGTACATTGCCTTGAGCAGGCAGTTGGAGAGATGGGGCTAGTGCAGGAGAGGGAGGAGGAGGCCAGAGAGCAGGCATGGATTATGCAGGCCGAGAAGGATGTAGCACAGGCATAGGTGCAGGCGATGGAGGTGGAGAGGGATGTGGCACAGGTGCGCATTCAGAGTGAGAGAGCATTGGTAGAGGCAGAGATACAGTCACTACAGAGAGGGAGAGATGAGGCAGTAGTAAAGGTATCGACTCTCCGAAGAGAGCGGGATTCAGTAGAGCTAAGAGTACAAGCTCTTCAGAGGGATAGGGATGCAGCAGTGACTCGGGCATAGGCGGCTCAGAGGGAGAGGGATGCAGCAGAGATACGGCTGCAGACTCTACGGGCAGAGAGGGATGTTGCAATGGCTCATGTAGCGACAGGTCAGGGTGAGGGTGGGATGCCAGGAGCAGATATACAGGTTGTGGAGAGAGAGAGATGCAGTAGTGGCACAGGTAGTGGCTATAGAGGAGATGAGGGGCCGATTACAGGTAGAGCTTGCACAGAGCCGGTTGGCTCAGGAGGCATGGGAGTAGGAGAGGAGGGTCATTACTAGGGACCAAGATAGGTATCGTCAGGAGCAGAATTCCGCTCAGGTCCAAGTTGCGGAGCGAGAGGAGAACATGAGAGGCAAGATTTTGGATGGCTGCATATTATCATGTGGTTCCTGATCCAGCACAACAGACATTCCGTTATACCCGGCAGACACCTCAGAGGCCAGGGCTGTCCCAGTCATTGGGGACACGGACCCACGGTTACAGTGATTCACCAGGGGAGCAGTACCTGATTCTCCACATAGATCAGACGTGGGGAGTTCATTTGGTAGATGATAGGATATTATGTTTTTGACAGGTGTAGGGTAGATGGATAGTGCAGGGGTGCAGTGGATATTTGCAGGACCTTGTACTGGTGTTTTGATTGGATGAGTTTTGTATACGATGGTCACAGATTGTGATGACATCGATGGCATTATTATATATTAGTCTTTACTATGAGATGTACTGTGGACTTGTGGTATATTTATATATATGATAGCTCTTATTGACCTCATGTTTTATGTGTGTGATGCATATGTGGATGGTCATATGATGACATTTATCTATGATGACTTTTGTGGATGTTACATGTATGGATTTATTTTTTATTTTATTTTTTATTTTTTTTATATATTTATATTTTTATGTATGATGGTGATGCAAGATGTAATGTATGGTGATTTTTGTATATTTATATTTTTATGTATGATGGTGATGCAGGATGTAATGTATGGTGATTTTTGTATCTTTATATTTTTTATGTATGATGGTGAAGCAGGATGTAATGTATGGTGATTTTTGTATCTTTATATTTTTATGTATGATGGTGATGCAGGATGTAATGTATGGTGATTTTTGTATATTTATATGTATGATGAATGCCTATGTTATATGATGTGCAAGATAGATGGGGATATGCTTATGATGACATGAAATTTTTTTATGTTTTATATGCTTATGATGGTTACATGCATGTGCGATTAATATGTGTGATGCAAGATGTAAATGGATGTATTATGACGGTATTGATGGTGGACCTAACATTTGACATTGCAGGTGGCGATATTATGGATGAACTTAAGATAGTGTGTAAATGTATGGATCTAAAATGTAATTATTTTATTATAAGTGTCCATAGGGTCGTAGGTGATAGTGGAAGATGCATGCAGACATGGTGTGAGTGTGCACCTGTCAAAACCTTTTAGTATCCTGAGAAGAATAGGGGATGGAGGATAAATATTTGCACAACCAAAATCATAGGATGAATGTAATGCAATGGTCATGATTATGAAATGCAATCCTAATATGATTTGCCATCTTCGAAGCACTGATTTTTGCTATAGCATGAGACACCCAGTGTGAGGGTATGTGGAACCAAGGTGCATTAGTGCCTAATGCATGAAACAAACACCACAGTCAAGAAAGCTATCCCAACACCTAGAAGTCCCAAAGAAAGACTTTGGTCAGGCCAGGTATTGAGATAAACACAAGCACAAAAGGATGTCCCAATCATAACACAAGACCTCGAGGATCTTGGTGGGTACTATGTGGGACAACCAAGAAAACACAATCAAAGAAAAGATCAAGATATGCCCCTATGTGGACCAATCAAAACATGCCATAATATGATGGATTATGGTGGCCTTGACAAGTGATGATAGGGAGCTCAAATGATAAATAAAAACAAAAAGCCTCAAAAGATCGCAATCAATTTCAAATGTCCTTTGCCATAGGATCAAGGGGATAGATGGAATTGATGAGGTCTGTTAGGAAGAATGCATCCTGTTGAGACCTATGATGGATACTAAGCGAAAAGATCGATATGATGTAAAATATAATTGATTGGATTTGTTGACACAAGTGGATTTTGTTTGTTAAGAACCAGCTAGATAAGGGCATAACTTGACGACACGACATAAGGGAGACAAGACACAACCTAAAGACCTAGGGGCTCGAGGGCCGATCAGAGATTAGCCTTACCTACGTGAAAGCGCAGAGCCCTCGTAGTTCATGGAAAAAGACCATGGATAAAGTGGAAAGAAGACAATGGTGACCGATGATGAAGGACACAAAACACAATAGACAAATTCCCCAGGGGAGGATCAAATGACCAACCTTGCCTACGTGAAAGTGCAGGGGCAACGTAGTTCAATGAAGTACAAAAGTGACGTGAGAGGATGAGATCTAGGTGGAAACCGACACGATGGATGATCCTACATGATGACACAGACTGACCGATAAAGGGAATGAAAGACATAAGCTCAAAGTGGGATATAAAGATTCTCAAGATGAGGGATAGGCAAGATGGGTCGTCCAATGCTCAATCAATAAATACCAAGCGGCCTAGGCTGAGGTGGGTGAGGATGATAGTGCGGATGAAAGCATAAAATAACTAGGATTTCAGGTAGATAATGATTAATCCCTCTACAGATGACGCCTATTGATAGGTTTTCACCATCCATACTTATCCAAGGTGCCACCAAGAGGTGGTTTTCACCATATGATGGATTTATTTTTCTTTGCTATTTTTTTTTTTTCTGATTTAGGTGGGGTTACCAAGTAGACTTAGGTGTAGAACCTATTCAGATGGAGGATATTGACAGGTTCATCAAGGGGATCTCCTTCAAGAGTATTCAACCTATAGGCCCCAGATCCATATTTGGCAGCTATCATATAAGGCCCTAACCAGTTTGCCTCAAATTTTCTCTTTTTATCACGGTCCGGTTGAGTGTGTTGGTTTTCTTTGAGAACAAGCTCACCAACCTGGAATTGTCTAGGACGGACCTTTTTATTGTAATGACATTTGAGGTGATTTTGGTATGCTTGTAGGTGATCATAGGCTTTTATTCTTCATTCGTCCAAGAATTCTAGCTATGTAAGTCGTGCAACATGAGCATCTTCTTTGCTGATAAGATTCTTCAGAGAAACCCTCAGTGATGGGACCTCAACTTCAATTGGCAAGACGGCTTCAGCACCATATACCAAAGAATAGGGGGTGGCACCTATCGGAGTGTGGATGGATGTACGGTATGCCCAGAGGGCAAGATGAATATGGAGGTGCCAATCTCGTCCAGTGTTATTGACAACCTTTTTGAGGATGCGGATGAGGGTCTTGTTGGTTGCTTCTACCTGACCATTGCCCTGAGGGAATAAGTCGTTGACCAATGATGTTGGATATGGAAGGTGTCATAAAGGTGTTTCATGGCTTGGTTTTTGAAGGGTTTTCCATTATCAAACGGGATGGTGGATGGGATACCATATCTGTAGAGAATATGGTAGAGGATAAATTTAGAGATTTGGACACTGGTGATTTGTGAGAGTGGCATTGCTTCCACCCACTTAGTGAAGTATTTAGTGGCGGCAATTATGAATGTATGACTGTCAGATGATGGTGGGTAAATCTTGCCAATCAAGTTGAAACCCCATTGAGAAAAGGGCCACGGTGCTAGGAGGGGCTGAAGATCTTGTGCTGGGGCGTGAATCAAATTTGCATGTTGTTGACATGGAAGGCACTTCTTTACAAATTTGCAAGCATTATGTTCCAATGTAGGCCAATAATATCCAGCCCGTAGGATCCTTTTGGCTAGAGCCATACCATTTGAGTGAGCTCCACAAATACCACCATGTACTTCTGTTAGTGTCGCGCAAGCCTCAGTCTTATTCAGACATCTAAGGAGGATTCCATCATACCCGCGATGATAAAGTGTATCACCGACAATGATATATCAGGAAGAGTGATGGATAAAGGATTTGCGTTGGTTGCATGTAAGTTCTAACGGTATGATATTATCACGGAGATAAGTGTATGTCTTGATACCAAGGTGAGGCAGGACCTACAATATCGCACACCATATCAGTCTCAGGAACATCATATGTAAGGATTAAAAGTTGTTCAACAAGAAGCTCACACTCTGTTCGGTCTTTAGGCATGTCAATTAAGGAACCAATAGTGGCCATTGCATCTGCCGTTTTATTCTGTACCCGAGGGATTTGGTCAAACTGTATGAAGGTGAAATATTTCTTGAAATCATCCACCATGCATTTATAGGGTAATAGTTTATCATCTTTCATGAGGAATTCATCATTAACTTGTCTAATGACTAGCAAAGAATCACCAAAGACTTTCAAATGAGTTATGTGCCACTACTTTGCAATTCTGAGGCCGATGAGGAGAGCTTCGTACTCTTCCATATTGTTGGTACATGGGAATGCTATCCTGAATGATTTTGGGATGTAGTCACCTTGAGGGGTAACTATTAAAATTCCTACCCCATATCCACTATGAGTGTACGAGCCATTGAAATATAGCGTCCAAGCTAGTGCTTCTGTAACTATGTAGATTTCTTCATCTGGGAATTCAGTGTCTAGTGGGTAGGCATCTACTAATGGTGCTTCATCCAATTGATCAGCGATGACCTATCCTTTTATATATTTTCGCTCTACATATTCTATGTCAAATTCACTTAGGAGCATGACCCATTTGGCCATGTGGCCAGTCAGAGTGGTTCTAGATAACAGATACTTCAGGGGATCAATTTTAGAGATTAATTTGACTAGATGGCTGAGCATGTAATGATGGAGTTTCTGTGTGCTGAAGACTAGCACAAGGCAAGCTTTTTCCATGGGGGAGTAATTTAATTCATAGCCAAATAGTGTTTGACTGATGTAGTAGATTTCCCTCTCTTTGAATGACTCATCATGTTGTGCCAACAATGCCCCTAGTGCAACTGAAGTAGCAGAGATGTAAAGTAGGAGGGGTTTTCCTAGAATAGGCAGCATCAAGATTAGTGGATGAGCTAAATATTCCTTAATTTTATCGAAACCCATCTGACACTGCGGGGTCCATCAGAAGGTGGAGTCTTTCTTCAAAAGATAGGTGAATGGCTGATATTTATCTGCTTGCTGGGCTAGGAACTGACGGATGGACTGCATCTTCCCTTGGAGGCTTCTTAACTGCTTTAGATTGTGTGGAGGTGGCATGTCCAGAATAGCCTTTACCTTGGCGGGATCAACTTCAATAAACCTTCAGGAGACTATAAAACCCAACAATTTTCCTAATGTAACCCCCAAGACGTACTTTTTTGGATTTAGCCGCAACTTGTAATATTCTAATTGTTCAAAGATCTGCTTCAGGATAGCAGGATGTTCTGCTCGTGTTTTTAATTTTCCTAGCAAGTCATCCACATAATTTTCCATGATAATATGGATGAGGTTGTGGAAGATGACTATCATTGCCCTTTGATATGTTGCCCCTGCATTCTTGAGACCAAAGGGCATAACATTGTAACAGAAAGTACCCCAAGGTGTTGTGAACACAGTCTTATGTTGGTCTTCAGGTGTGATTCGAATCTGATTATAACCAGAGAAGCCATCCATAAGGGAGAGCATCTCGTGTCCTGCTATGAGGTCGACCAACATGTCAATGTTAGGTAGAGGGAAGTCATCTTTTGGGCAAGCCTTGTTAAGATCCCTGAAGTCTGTGCAGACCCGAATGTTTCCATTTGGTTTGGCAACTGGTACTATATTGGAGATCCACTCAGAGTAGTCAATTGGTCTAATAAAACCTGCCTCTAGTAACTTTTCCAATTCTTTTTTGACTAATAATGTGACCTGTGGATGCATCTTACAGAGCTTTTGTTTGACAGACTTGGCATCTGGGTGAACATCTAGATGGTGAGCCACTAAGGCAGGGTCTAAACTTGGCATGTCTGAATATGACCAAGCAAAGTTGATGATTCCTTCTCGGAGTAGCTGCATGATGACGGGATACTCTTGTTCTGAGAGTGACTTAGCCACATAGGTGATTTTAGGATTTTCAGCAGTACCCAGATTAACTTCTTGAGTCTCTTCAATTAGAATGGATGATCGGGAAAATAACTGAGTTCCTACAAGGGGAAGATGAACATCTCCATCTTTTGGCACCTCGTCAAGGTTTTCGCCAACGGATGCATCCTTTATTTTTACTTCTTCAAGGTTAGGAAGCGCCTTAGGGAGGTTTTCACTAGATGACCATTTTTTACTTTTCTTATTCTTATTTTTGTGACTGGAGTGTTCATCCTCGCCCAATCCAATAAGGTTGACATATGTATCTACAGACATATTGACAGGTGTGGTATTACGTAGGTTCCAATCAATAAGCTCAGGGTGACAAAGGGATAGGCTAATGGTGCAGACGGATAGGCATTCGAACATGAATGATAAATCGATGTGATCAACATTATCGTATGCACATATGATGGATTCCTCCTCGGGTATGTCTTCCAATGAGCCATCGTCCACGGTGATACTATTGGAAGTATTAGGTGATGTTGCAGGGCTTTTGTGTTTCTTGTCATACCCAATGCCTATGTTTTTTGGTAGCTTTGGTGTATCAATAGGTTGCAACCGCCCTTGTTCTTCTTTACCTAGGCCCTTGCCTTGGTAATTATATTTTTCTACAAACTTAGCTGACCACGGATATGCTTCTTGAAAATATTCCTTTAGAGGAGGGTCCGGCTGGGGTTCTTCTCGGTAGACCCATTGGCTTATGTCCTCTTTTGGTGCATCTATCTTGACACTTGGGGATCTGAAAGTGGTGGTAGGGATATCTTTACTGCTGAAGGTGATAGTCTTGTCTTCCTTTTGTGTAGCATGTGAAGGTTGACCATACTCGTGTGGCGACGGTGGCATGGTTGCTACATTGAGAGCCATATGCATTTCGTATTCACCACACCCTTTGTCAATGATCTAGAATTTGGTGATTGTGGGATCAGTGGTGGAGAATGGAGTGGTCATCGCAGTGGAGGGTGGATTAGCGTATGATGAGTGGGATGCCCCCATTTCAACCCCAGGACAATAATGTAAATGGGGAAATAACGCTTCTAAAGCAAGGCAATATTCAAATGGTTGGGGGTCAGCGTAGATGGTGATTTATTGTCCATTGACGGGGAACTTTAAGCACTGATGGAACATGGAGGGGATGGCTTGCATAGCATGGAGCCACAGGCAGCCCAGGAGGAGATTATATGGTAAATCCAGATCAAGGACATGACAGGAAGTATACTGGAGCACAGGTCCCACTTGGATAGGAAGACTGATAATTCCCTCTAAATTTCTTTCTACATTATCATAGGCTTTGATTGTGATGATCTGGTTCTTAAGTCTTCTTGAGTATACCCCACCTGTTTTATGAATTTCAAAGTACACAAATTGAGGGCAGAGCCATTATCTACCAAGACTCTTTTTATTTTATGGTGAGCAACCACAACTTCGATATGTAAGGGGCGATTATGATTGACATCAATGTTTGGCATATCATTTTGGCTGAAGTGTAGGTGATGAGATAAAGCCAAGTGTCCCACCAGAGCTTGTAATTGCGTGGGGTCGATGTCATTTGGCACATGGGTTTCCTACAGGGCTCTATTGAGGATTTCTTGATGTATTGGGGAAGACTTCAGCAAATCTAGAACGGATATATGAGCAAGGGTCTTTCTCAAGTGATCAAGGATGTTGTACTGAGAGCTTACAAGAATTGATTGGGCAGGTGCAGAGGTTGCAGGAATAGTGATGCGGGCCCGTTGTGTAGTAATAGCACATTGAGGGTCTTTGGCTTTAACATGTATCATGGATACCCGGGGTTCCACCTGCTCAATGTAATGAATAACACCCTCGTAATTGAAAGGCACATTCTTGTAGCTCACATTATTTGTGATGTTTCCTTGGAGATTACTATTAGATGTGCTTGGGCCTTGATTATGGTTCGGAAAGGCGTTTTGATATATCTGTAATTGAGCATTGGATGACGAGGCTTGACTGGGGTCAACCTTGATATCACCTCAATCAATGATATCTTGAACGTAGTTTTTCAGACCTTGACACTTATTCAAAGAGTGACCCTTGATTTTATGGAACTCACAATACTCATTTTCCTTAAACCATGCGGACTTGGGTTTGGACTCATCAAATGGCTTGGTGATAGGGTATGTGATGGGATAGTTGATTTGTAACAACTTATTAAAAACAACACTCAAAGGCTCTCCTAATTGAGCATACTAACGTTTGGTGTTCCCTTGATTCTTCTGGTTCGACTATTGAGGAGGATGAGGTGTCCCCTGTGGCACAGAGATGGCGTTAGGTACAGATGGTTGTTGTTTTTGGGATGCATTAGCCACTTGGACATGTTTAGTGTCTATCACGCCGTCATTCACCGCATTCTTGTTCTTGTTCCAGAATCATGGTTTATCTCCAAATGACCTCTCTTTATCATGACTGTGTATTTTGATGTTTCCTTTGGCAATAAGGGCACATTCAAGGATGGGTCCCTTTTCCACTATAGCCGCGAAAGTGGTGACACAATGTAACCTAAAATTATGAGCCATATTAGGATGAGAGTTTTCCACGAAAAGAGTGACCATGTCTTTTTCTTTCAGAGGGGTCTTCATTCAGCTTGCTAATGCATGCCACCGTTGTAGGTAGCTAGTAAAGGTTTCCCCCTCACATTGTTTCTCTTTGAGGAGATTTAAGGTGTCTGTATCCTTCTCCAAATTGAAAGAGAAGTAAGATACAAACTTTTCTGAAAGGTCTGCAAAAGTTTTTATGGACCCCTTTTCGAGAGTCATGAACCAATCTAGGGCATGGCTTGCCATGCTTCATGGGAACAAGCGCAAGAGATAGTTTTCATTGTACATGACTTCTTGACACTAGGAATAAAACTCCTGCAAGTGAGCCTTAGGGTCTTTGTTTCCCTTGTATTTGTCAAATTTTGGTATCTCGAAATGTTTAGGAAATGGGATTAATGAGATGGAGGGATCAAATGGATATGGGCATATGTCTCCAAATTTGAATGATTGTTTGGTAGCCCCGGCTTGAAGGTCCTTAAGTGCGGCTTTGATTTCCAACAAATCCAAGCTAGCCAGTGGTGGGTTGGGGGGATATTGATGATAGGATGATAAAGGATCTTGTTGAAAGGGCGTCAGATTGTTGAAATATGGATTTGGATGATTGGATGATGATATGGCTTGCTGGTAAGGTGGGGGATTTTGTCGATACGGGTGTTATTGTTGTGGGGTATAGTATGGATTTGTTTGATAAAAGTGTGGGGTAGGTTGTTGAGGAACTTGGATGGGACGTTGCGTGTTGGTTTGTTGGTGTTGAAGGTATTGTTGTGATTGTTGGGAGGTTGCATAAAGCGGTTGTTGGTGAAATTGCTGCTGATTGTGATAGTAGTAGTGTTGGGGAGGTTGTTGTTGTGATGTCAAATGTTGTATGGGCTGAGATGGGATATTGTGTTGTGGTTGAGCCTGCAGATGCAAAATGGATGCGAGAAAGGGGGATATGGTCTGAGCAATAGGTCGAGATGGATTTCCTTTTGATTGGTAGGGTGGTTGTTGTGAAGAGGCCAAAGTATTATGTATAGGTTGTTGTTGATGAGATGGCTGAGGTAGAGTAGAAGTGTTTTGTAAACGGGGTTGTTGGGTACCACCTGGGACGTTCAGCTGGGATGTTCCTTGTGGAGGTAATTGAGGCAGAATGTTAGATTGGTGAACCTGTTGAGATGGTAGATTTGTGGTTCCAGGAGGTGGAAGTGATGTGGTAAAGGAGGTGCCCCCAATGTTGACTTTAGGTTGATTCGAAGGAGGGGGTGTTGTTAACGTTAATGGCGGAGGTTGTGGAACATTTTGTGGCATACCATAGGCAAAAGGATCATTGGGATCAGACATTTGAGGACCTCCCATAACTTAGGTCGAAGTATGTGGGGGATAGTTAACCTGATAAAGAATGACATTGCCAAATTCAGGTTGATGCCAACCCTCAACTGGTAGAACATTGGGGAAGCATGAACCTTCTGGTACATTTTGTGAACCTTGGAGAACGTTAGATGGGGCACCCCTATATTTGGACAAGTCAACATTCGAGGGGGGTTTGACACCCTTCTCAATTAGGTGGGCCAAGATTTCTTCCCCATGTTTTTCAAGCAAATGGTCAGTCATTTGCACATTGGCAGGATTACTAAAATGTTCCTCAAGTGTGAGTTCAAGTTGATTAGCCATACTCTCTTCACTGTGTGGTGAGTTGTTCTGATTTTCGGTGTTAGAGTGCGATGAATTACCATTATTAGGATCGTGAGGGATGTTAGTACCCTTGTTAGGATCTGATGAGATGTTCATTGTGTTGTTGGGATCTTGAGGGTTATTTGATTGGGCATTCTGGGCTTGATGGTCGCCCATTTTCTTTGCCTGTGATCAGGTCTGAATGGGCATGACAATGTGCTATGGGTGGATTACAAAGATGTTTTTGAATGACTTGATTGTAGTTGGATGAGGTGTGATTTTGATAGGATTTGGATTTTGATTAGATTTTGTTTGGATATATTGGATTGGATTGGATTTTGATGGGATCAAATTTTGATTGGCTAGATTGGATTTTGGTTAGCTAGATTGGATTTTGATTGATTGGATAATTTGATTGAATGATTGGTTTTGATAGATTTAGATTATTGGATGGGTATGACTAGATGATGAAAGATGTGAGAGAGACCTTAAGTTTGATCAAAGGAAGTTACCCTTAGTGACCTAGAGCTTTGATTGATTAAGAGGATGATTATGGCACCGAATCCACCTTAAGGTAAGAATGGATTGATTGGGCTGAGGATGATAACTTACGACACCGAATTCACCTCGGGATGGAAGTGAATTGATTGGGATGGAAGTTAAAGACTAATAATCAAATTCAAGTGCTATGGTCAATTTGGGTAACCACTTTGTAATACAAGTTTAAGTCTATTTGGTTATGAGTGGTGTTTGGTGATGTAAATGGTAAAATAATGATGTTTGATAAGTGATGGTGTGGACCTTTGAACGGAATATGAGGAAATTAGAATGAATAGGTGGATTGAAGATGATTGTGGAGAATGAGTAGGGATTTAGAATGGTTAACAAAGATTTGGAGTGATAGGATGGAGGTTTAAACGGATCAAATGGAGGTTTTGGGAGACTTAAAGTGATGAAATGGAGGCTTGGGATGATGAGATAATGGTTGGGAATGATTAAATGATGGTTTAAAGGCTAAACAGATCCAAATGGGGCAATTTCGGGTGTTCAGGAGGGAAAATCTGCCCCTCTGCAGCAAAAATCAGGGGCGTTGACAGCTTTCTGCAGTAAATTAGGGGTTCTTCCACCTTTCTGCAGCAAAACAAGGGGCGCTTCTACCTTTCTGCAATAAAATAGGGGCACTTCCGCCGTTCTACAACAAAACAAAGGGTGCTTCTGCCTTTTTGTAGCAAAACAAGGGGTGCTTCTGCCTTTCTACAGCGAAAATAGGGGCGCTTCCAACTTTCTGTAGTAAGACAGAGCTTGGTTTTGATGGCAATGGCTATGGCAAGGACTAAAAATGATAAAGTAAGGCCAAAGTATCAAATATCTCATGATTTTTTCAGAAGAAAACACCACAAGCAAGCACAATTCTATGATTAATGTTAAGGGTATGACCAGGCAAGGTCTTAATCTAAGATGCACAAGGCTTCTAGGGAGTCCTCGATATACTCTTGGTACGTGAGGCACAACCCTGAACACCAGCCCATCACAAGCATGAGTCGGGAACCCCAGCGAGATACTGAAAGACTCAGACCAACTCTTCACGTCTATCTAGGTATCACCCTAGCTTCGACGCTCCGCCAATTACGACGTGGCTGGATTGGGGTACAACTTTCATTCTCCCCCTTTTATATACCCCACCCGTATGCGTGGTTGAAATCGTCCCTTGGGGTGATGAAATCTCCAAGCAGGTCTCACTAAAAAGAAGACACTAACTTCTTCCAACTACTCCCCAGGCTCACACGAAGTGTAAGGGGAAAGTGAAAATAAATTAATGCCCCCTTAGGTGACACAATAGTAGACAAACACAGCAAGCAATAAAGGTTACTTCCCCCTAATTAGACTATGTGCAAACAAAAAGGATAGTTTTTCAGAAATTTGGTCAAATAGATGGCCCTGCAAGCAAATTTTAGCTATCTTCTCCTTCATTCTTGGTCAATTACACCATAATATGATGCATAACGTTAGCAAAAAATACCAATATCCTTGCCAAAACAATGTTATAGGGTTATTACTTGAAAATAGCTAAAAATGAGAGCAAAAACAACGCTAAAATGACTGTTTTACCTTCCAAACTATGTTGTTTTGGGGCACTTCCGCCTTTCTATAGCAAAACAGGGGCGCTTCCACCTTTTTGCAGTAAAACAAGGGCACTGACAGCTTTCTGTAACAAAAATAGGGGTGCTTCCACCTTTCTGCAGCAGAAACAGGGGTGCTTCCACCTTTCTGCAGCAAAACAGGGGCACTTCCACCTTTCTGTAGCAAAAATAGGGGCGCTTCTGCCTTTCTATAGCAAAATGGGGGTGCTTCCACCTTTCTGCAGCAAAATATTAGAGGAAAAAGAGCCTTTCAAAAATAAAAAAGAGTATCTGCCCCACTGCAGGAAACTTTATCAGATTTTGAAAAAGAAAAGTTGTATGCCCTACTGCAAGAAAGTGTTAGAAAAGATCTTTTAAGAAAAATGAAATATATGCCTAACTGCAGCAAACTGTTAGTCAAAATCAACTTTTCAAATATAGGGTGTGACCACCTTTCTACAGTAGACAAGAGGGCGCTTCCACCTTTCTATAGCAAAAAGAGAGGGCGCTTCCGCCTTTCTGTAGTAAAACAGAGGGCGCTTCCACCTTTCTGCAGCAAAATAGAGGGTGTTTCCACCCTTCTACGACTTTTTTCTGCAAAAATACTTATCACAAATGAAGGTTAAATGCAAGAACCCGTTTGTGAGTCCCACTGGGTGTGCCAAAAATGTGTACCTTGGAATTTTACCCTACTCTAATGTGCAAAATAACTAAAAATGCAAGTGATAAAATACTAAGAACACTTCAATGATTAGCCTAAAGAGTGATAGAACAAGAAGGAAAATAGATGAAACGAGATGCAAATGATTATACCTTCCTTGTTGTTTTGGACTCCTTGGTTGGCCCTTGATTTGGATGACTTTGTGTGCTCCTTGTATGGCTTTTGATGTAGCTAGATGCAAGATTGAATGTGCAAGGTGATCAAATTGGATGGATAAATGATAGCAAATGCTTGAGAATGCAAATTGGCAGCATAAGGTTGCTCAAATAAAAAAGTGTTGAAAATGCCCTTAAAGAGGGGGTATTTATAAAAGAATTTGAATTCTCTAGAGAATTCAATGGTAAATATTCATCCAACAAGGTCAAGATGAAGGGCTATGGTGAGTTGAGAACTCACAAGCCCTCATATCTTGACATGTGGATGGTGAAGTGACTAAGGGGAGATGAGGTGTAAGTGAGGTGGCCAAAAGGTACATGAGGTGGAGGAAGGACAAGTACCTTCCAAGCACTTTGGGGAGAGAAAATTTCCTCAAAAAGGGATTCTTTGTCCCCAAGTGAGAGTGAAAGGGACATTTGAGGAATTTTGGAATTCCTCAAAAATCTCCATGGGAAAAGGAGAGGTGGTTGAAAATAGAAATGTGAATTAAAAATTCACATTCTTAAAAGAATCTAAAGCATAAAAGGTGAGCTCCAAAAAGGTGGTACTTGGTCACATGTGGATGATGTGACAAGTCCAAGGTTCTAGAAGCCTTAAGATCTGAGATAAATAAATGCTAATTAAAAATTCACATGGGAAAGAGGGTAAATGCTAAAAAGAGGTAAATGCAAAGGTTGACTAAAAAGGTGGTGCTGAATATGGCTAATGACCTTGGTTAAGGTTGTGCAAATATTGGATTAGAATAATTAATGGAAGATTAGAGGAAAGTGGCAAATGTAGGAGGATGTGACATAATCTTTGATTAAGGGGATGTACATCATAATCACGAATTAATTAAATTAATTCATATTAGAGCAAGATCATGGAGAATGTGACAATGAGAGAGAAAATGAAGAATTTTAAATTGATTTTAAATCAAAAGGGTAAAAATGACTAAATTAAATAAATTAGTATATTTATTTAATTTAGAGAGGAAGAAGGTGAAAGATAAAGCATTTAATTATTAAATCAAATACTTTACAGATATGAGATAAAAGGTGTAATATTAATTTAATAAATTAATATTTAATATGATAGACGAAAAGGAAGTAAATTTAATCATATGAGAGTGATTAAATTTAGATGTCTACAGGTAGGTTGAGTTTTAGCAAAGCATGCTCTAACTTAGTTTGAAATATATATACATAAAACATAGGATAAGTTCTATGGTTTTATGCTCAATTATTCCTATAAATTAATGCATCATCTGCATAGAATACACGAAACTTGTGAGTTTTCGTGAGTTAGAAATTGTCCTCAGAAATTTTATTTGGAACTCATTGGTGAGTCAATGCTAGTCTCACACTCCCTTGACATGATGCAAGCATGTACACAATTGGTACATGACTCAAACATGGTATTTTTTTCTTTTAAAGCCCCAATATGACCTCCATTCTCTCTCACATAGCATTTGAACCCTCCCTCCAGCAATTGAAGGGAATTGAGAAGTTTTAGTTTTTTTAATTTTTTCTAAACTTTTTCATATTTCTTTCATTTTGAAAATTTTCATTTATTGGAGAGTGGATCTACATATTAGATTATTATTATATTTAATGGTTACCTAGTTTTTAGACTTAGAGTTTAATAAAATCATTCCACTTGAAGTTAGACTTAAATTATTTTTTATGTTTTATTTAGTTTTTACTTTTTATCTCATTGTAAGTTCATATGAGAAAGCCTTTGCTTCTTATTTTATTAATTGAATGTCTTGGTAATATTTATGTGTTTTTCTTTTATAATATATTGTCAAATTCTAAGTTGAACTTTGGGATTGATGAATACATGAAGATCTAGGGACTACTACTAGTAGTGACAATTCAAGGAACGCTTGTAACACAAGAAAGACCTAAAAGATTTTGTACAAAACTGTACGAATCAACTAGGGAAAAAATCATGCTTTTTTGTTGTCAAAATTGTACTAAAGTTTCCTTTTAAAATTATGGATTTTTTTGGGAAAATTGTGACCTATTCAACTCAAAATCACACCATTTTTTTCTTCAAAATCATGCATTTTTTAGTCTGCAAAATTGGGACCAGTTAAGAAACATCATGAAGCCTATTTAATCAACAAAAATCACTATTTTTTCCATGACCAGAAGGTCAAAATCATGCATGTTTTTTTGTAGGTTTCCAAATTGCAATGGCTAGGGTTTCACTATATTTTTTGGCAATTTTCTCTTTTTTAAATCAGGGTTGTTTTTGCAAACTGTTCCCTAGGGCTTAAAAAAAATGATTCCTTCAACACCCTAGGGTTTCTATAGCTACAAAAGAAATTGATGATTTTTTAGAAAACCATGGGTTTTTTTGTTGACTATGGTTTGACTAAAAAAATAGGTATTTTTCTTTTTTAGAAAAAAAATTAGTATTTTCAAAGCTAGGGTTTTACGAATTTTTTTAGGGTTCTTGCAACAACATAACTAGAGGGTTTTTTTGTCTTACTTCATGATTGCAACTTACAAGAGAGAAGAACAAAAAGCACTTGCAACCAAAAACAAAGGCACAAGTAAATGGTCACATAAGAAAGGACAAGATCACAACAAGGATGCAACAAGAAATTTAAAAAACATCGTGTCATTATTGTGGTAAGGTGGGTCATATGAAGACATGCTACAAATAAAGGTCAATTGACCAAGGAGGGCCTCAACAAAATAAACATAAGGCTCATGGCACAGAGCATTTAGAGAAGGCATCAACTTTCTATGCATTTACGACCTGAAGGTTAATAGATCAATCAAATTCATCTACATAATACATTGATTTAGAAGCATCACATCACTTCACCAATAGGTGAGACTAGTTTATAGAGTACAATACTTTCTCTAGTTTGGTGATCTTTGGTGGTGGTGACAAGTACATAGTTTAAGGAAAAGGGACTATGCAAATAACCTTTGGAGGGAAAAATTTACTTTTTCTCAATGTTTGTTATGTATTGAGAATGGAGCTCAATCTACTTTCTATGAGTCAAATTATGCAACATTGTCCTAATCTAGATGTCATTTTCAACAAACATAAATGCAATATCATTGACAAGGAGACAAAAATACTATTGCTTTTGGAATAGAATATCAAATATTGTATAGATTGGTTGAAACTGGGAAAGTCAAGAAACATGCATTGATAATCAAGAGTGCATCAACCACTACTACACTTTGGAATTAGTCATATGGACACATCATTTTTTCCTAAATCTCTCAATGGACTCAAAGAACTTGGTAGATGGAATTCTTGACATTCAACAATAGATAAAGGGTATGTGCGGAGCTTGCTAGGTAGGGAAGCAACATAAGACACCATTTTATGATAAGAAATCTTGAAGAGCCAAGAGATTCCTACAACTAATTCATGTAGATATTTTTGGACCAATAAACACAACATCAATCACTAGATGTAGTTATTTTACTTTGTTTTTTAATGATTTAGTAGAAAAATGTGGGTATATCTTTTGAAATTAAAATCCCAAGTGTTCAATGAATTTCAAAAGCTCAAAGGATCAATAGAAAGAGTTAGGTTGTGCTATAAACCCTCTTAGATATGATAATGGAGGAAAATTTAGTTCTAAGGAATTCAACTTTTGTGCTAAACATAGCATCAAAAGATAGTTTACCACACCCTAAATACTCACAATAGAATAGAGTAGTTGAGAGGAAAAATTGTATTATCATAGAGATGGCTCGATGTATGATGGAGAACAACTTTTCCCAAAAGGTTTTGGGGTCGTCCACACAAGCGATGAAACTTAAGACTCCAAAGGAAGCATGGTTTGAGATGAAATTGCATGTTAGTCATCTTAAGGTCTTTGGTTCCATTGCATATGCTTAAATTCCAAATGAAAAGTGAACCGAATTAGATCCTAAGACTAGGAAACTAATGCTTATAGGGTACACTGAAAATCATAAAACCTACAGGTTGATTGATGTATACATTGACCGAACTTGAATTTTAGTAGAGATGTGATTGATGAGGAAACAAGGCCATTCCATACATTTCCAAAGTTCCAAATTACTAACCAACCTATTGTGACTAAATATTTAGATATTCAACTTTAGAAAGCTCCACTTGAAAAAGGGGATTCAAAGCATGAGGAAAGAGACCCAATTTTCATTAATGATAACCTAGATCTACATCTATATGACATAGATACAGGTGCCCCAAGTCATGATGACAATGTTGATTTGGATGTAGAGAATTTTAAGAGACCAAAGTGGTGGGATAACACCTTTGGAGATGTTCAGATAAGTGAAATGGACGAGGGTGGATTATCGAGAGGCGAGAGAAAACAAAACACAATTAACTTTTCTCTCATGGGAAATATTTAGGAAGTGTATGAGCCATAGGTGTTTTTTTATGCAAAAAGAAAACCAAAATAGGGAAAATTCATGGAAACCATTAAGAATAAGATTAGGGATCTCTTAGATCTTCCACCAAGGAAGAAACTCATTGGTTGCAAATGGGTGTATAAGGTAGATGGTACATTAGACAAGTACAAAGCTTAATCAATTGCTAAAGGGTTCTCATAGAGAGGAAATTGACTACAAGGAGACATTTACTCCTATAGTAAAGATGAGCACCATTCAATTAGTTCTATCCATGGTAGCTTAGTTTGGTTGGATAGTCCATTAAATGGATGTGAAGAGTGTCTTCCTCAATGGAGACATAGAGAAAGAAGTGTACATGTCTTAATCACAAGGTTTTCAAGTTGCAAGGAAGGAGCATCTTGTATGTTGACTGAAGAAAGCTCTATATAGCTTGAAGCAAGGACCCAAGGCATGGTACATCAAAATTGGGAAGTATTTTGTTAAACAAAGGTTCCAAAAAATTCCTTCAAATCTAAATTTTAATGTCAAAAGAAGTGGTAATAATATCATTGGGTTATATCATTATTACAAGTAGTGAGGCAATTGTGTAATATCACTTTTCCTCGTAAACTAGTTTAAGTGTTAGCAATGAATTTAGAGAATTAAATATTAGAGTGAAGATAATTTAAAAGTTGCAATATTATTCAAATGGAAGTGAATACCAATGCAAAAGACAATATGTGATAATTTAGTAAGAAACTCCAAAATAGATAATTAACATGATAAATTGAATACATATCCATATAATTCACAAACATTAACACCAAAGTCTATAATTAATATTCTCAATATATTTTAGAGTTACTAGTTTTCAATACTTATCTAAATAATAACACTTAGAAAAGCCACTCACCCTAGGAAGATGTCAGTGGTATTAGCTCTTTCTATGGACCCATCTAGTAGGAATAAGCATACTTTGCCACTCTACACGAGTGTTGATTTCAATGAAACAATTCTCAACACTCATGCAATACCCAAGCCCTCGCCAAGATGGTCCTAAGTGCACTTATATACCCCAAGTTTGACAAACACACTTAGTCCTAAGTGCACTTATATTTTGATGAGATGTTGAAATAGACATGAATGTTCAAAATTTGATATGATGCTCTTTTATTCAACTTATTAGACATCAGGATGATGTCTCTTTTAAGAGGGGAAGGATGTCATAACCCAATTTTATTGCTTATTTATCATAATATGGTAAATTGAGTTATTGGAGAAATTCAATTAAATATTAAATGGAGATTCTAGAATATTCAAAAATTGAATGAAAGAAGTTGACTGATGTTGACTTTGCAAATTTTTGAAAATTATTTTATATATTATCAAGAATTGAATGTCACTAATCAATTTGCAAGTGCAAGTGTGTGTAGTTGCAGGACGATGGGTTGAAGGATGAGAACACGATTGAAGTAGGATCATTTAGTTGGATCAAATGGTAAGCTAGTTGGAATTTGGGTGCACACACCACAAATGTCTTAATGATTTGCATTTGACTGATTTGCATATATAAAAGAACAAATTTTTCCTGATTTGAATTGTTTCAGTGCTTGAAAAAGAATGGTTTGTAGATAAAATTGTCCATTCAAACTTTGTGATTTGAAGGAAACGAAAGCAAGTATTGTAAAGAAAATTATTTTCCTTAGAAGAAATATATATAGAGAGAGAGATGCTTGAAATGAAAACAAGTTCCTTAATTTAAATGATAGTGTATGGAACCTATAAGCGATTCCAAAAAAATAAGCAACTAGTATATGAATGCATATATAAAAATATATATATGCATACGTGTATGTAAATCAAATACATACATATATATAGATATATATATACATTATTCGAATACACATGGTAAATGTGAATGAAATCATTTAAATGCATATAGATATACAATATATAAGAATATATGTATATACATACGTATACATATTCAAATTCATTTTGAATTTTAAGTTGATAACTAATACATTGTGAATCGGATTGTGCAATCAATGAGAAACCATAAGGAAAATCCATGATGGGCATGGCCTACCGAAGTCATAAAGACAATTTTCAAAATTAGAAGCCGACAGCATGGCCATAACACCATCGCCCTAGAAAAACATGCAAAAGAAATGTTGTTTCTATTATTATTTTTAAATAAAAGAGAACTTAGGAAAAAAGCATAAAAAGAAGAAAGATGTTTTGGGAATTCGAAAGGAAAAGGAGGGGTCAAACTAAAAGACTAGAAAAATCTTAGGAAAGAATGACATCATAGTTCGATTGGAAGGTAATTTGATCTCCATATTTTTGCATAGACTAGCTTTATTGCTATTATCTAATCATGCAATAATTTTTTCCTTCATTTTATCCAAGTGATATCATGGCATCATGTAAAATGAGGTCACTATTTTTGTATGTCAAATGACTTGAAGCCGAATGTATGAGTAGTTATATGTATTGATTTCCACCACATGAAGGATGCATGGCCTACGACCTATGCAGTGGGAAAACCGAAATAGCTTAGAGCCTTTGTGGCTATTGTATAGAGCTAGGACGAGGATCGAGAGCCTCCAATGGCTCGGCCTTCACCTTTATGTTTGCATAAAAATACTTAGCCTTATGTGGGCTATCAAAAAATATTTTGATTTATTGTATGTGTTTCTAAATATATATCCTTGAGAAGGATCAATTTCGATCCTATGGGAAGAATATGTATTCTCTACATTTCATTTGTATTATTTCTAAAGCTTATTATTGATAGGTTGATGCTTGTAATGGGGCTTGAACAAAGCTCTTAGAGCTTTGCATATATGTATATTTCCTTTTAATGGGAACCTGACCCTGTTTAGTAAAAATGGTGGAAAGGTTTTCTATGTTAGAAGAAACACCAATCCATGCTAGGTTCGATCTTATTATCGATGGCTAACCCTTGAATGTATAATGATACAAATGAAAGTGTACATGTAAAATAATGTAGCATGCATGGTATAATAGTAAGCCCTCATGGATGATTTCAATATTTGTCTTGAAGCTTAGAAGAAGACACCCGACCATTGAGATCAATCGATCTAGAGCAGCCATAGTTTCTTTTGTTGCATCCTAGAAAGGCATGAGTACTGTTCAAATCTAAAGTTTTTATGCTTTCTCTGACTGAAGTGTTTACTCAAGTATTTCATCGACAAGCATGTTGAACATAGTTTCTTATACTATTATGTTGCTTAATGAATTTCTAGAGATGAAAGTGTTCTAGAATTTGACTAAAAGACATTTTTTCCTTATGTATGAAACGGGGCTATTTGATTATTTATTTTTACAACAACAAACAGAGTAAATGACATTTTTTATCTTTAAATATGACTGTTTAATCTAAAACAGAAATATGTTGATGTAAACAATGGTTATTATTTGCAAATGACTTTGCTTTGTTGAAAGTTATCTTTGAACAATGAATGTTCATATGTAAAAAACTTGTTTTATGACTATTTAGTAGGAAACAGTACTTCTTATGTTCAAACAATGAATGTTCACATGTAAATAGCTTGTATTATGACTATTTAATAGGAAAAGGTACTTATTTTGTACAAGCAATGAATGTCCATATGTAAATAGCTTGTATTATGACTGTTTAGTAGGAAATAGTACTTATTATGTTCAAACAATGAATGTTCATATGTAAACAACTTGTTTTGGGACTGTTTAGTAGGAAAAAATACTTGTTCTATTAAAACAATGAATGTTTTTACAAAAAAAAACAATGTTAGAATATCACAGTTCTAACAATGCAATGACAGTATGTGTCAAATTGTTAGCATAGACTTGTTCTATTTTCTTTATTTTTGACAAATAAATGTCAAATGGAGTATTATTTTAAGATTGCAATCTAAATTAATGATTATTTCAAAATGTATACACAAACTTTAACATTAGTAGGATCATATATGTAAATGAACATAGACTTCGTCTATGTACGTACACATACTTGTGCAATACCTTATTTTGTTTTTAGTATATTTTTGAAAAGGAAAATGCTTAAGATGCTAAGTAGAAAATAGTCATAAGAATGATATGAGTGATTGTTGAAATACTCTGTGAATCATAGAATCTGATTTTAGTTTAGAGCATAAATTAGCATTTGTTTCTTCTTTTGAAGACATTTGTGAAAGAATGTTTAAAATGCTAGAACAGAATAGTGATACCTTAGTTGACTAGAGCACCTATGGGTAGATGATACTAGAGGGTAGAAATTTGTTATTGGATGTATAGTAGAAAATTACCTTCTGGGATGGGTGCCAAAATGGACTACAAAGAGTATAGGTTTGTTTTACCATAACCTATTGTTTATTGTTGTTGCAACACATTTATTATACTTGGCCAAGCAATATAGTTCATTATGTATGTATGAATGAACTTTTTATTTCACTCTCTACCATTCTTAGCATAGGTCATGAACTTTATTTTCTAACTTGTAGATAGAATTGCATGTTGATGTATGGGCATGCACCAGATTCCACCTTGTAGATTGTTCTCTTGCTAAACTTTTCATGTAAGGTTAGGCATTTTTCAAGTCAGAAAAATACCAGGGAAGCATAAGCTTTGTGGTTGTGCAGTAAAGTGCTTCAACCATGTTCTCGTCCACCAGTGGAGGTGAGCATTGAAGAATAACCTTAGTTGTTCACAAGACTATTATAGTCTTAGATGTAACTTGATGTAATTCATTCTTGTACTTGATGTAATGTGTACAATGTAATGACTTTATGGCCTTAGGATCCAAGTCAAACTTGATATTGTAATTTGACTTTTGAAGTGAATATAAGAATCTTTGACTCATTTTAAATAGACATGTGTAGCTATGATTGACTTTAACCACTAGTTATGTCTTTTTAATTTGGAGTATATTCATGTTTCATTTACAATAATATTAATTAAGTAATAATTTCTAATGGGTTATTACATTTTCTATTAGAGCTTAAGGTTCAACTCTAGATCTTTTGAGTCTACCATAGTTGACTAGGGGTAGTTGACTCTTGACCCAAAATTTGGATGTCCTAAGAATTGACCGAATTTGAATTGAATGCAGGAATGTGAAGGTCAAAGGAAGGATGAAGAAAAGGGGAAACTGTTAGAACCTCACGTAAGAATGATGTAAAGGAAGGAGATGCCAAGGCAAACATTGAATCAAAAATTCCTAATGATGAAACTCTAGCTCAAGCTCTTATGCGACTCAAGCTAAAGAGAGGCTTAAAGATTGAGGAGAAGCAAACGCCTAAGATCAAAATACCCTCTGCAATTTGGACTGACCTCTAGGGTGTGGACCTAATGCACCCTTACTAACTAAAGAGGAAAGGGAGAGCTTGTGTGCTCAACCATCCTCTTCTGCTAAGTCTGAAGTAAACTCAAATGATGATCCAGAGGAATGTCCTCTTTCTGATAGCAAGAAATCATAATGATGTAACTTGAAGCCTATTATAAATAAGTTTCTATTGACTCGCCTTAAATATAAATAAAATCAAATGATATTTTTTTGGTTTGTTCAAAGAAAGACTCTAAAATCTGAGCATTTTGCATGAACGTGTATGTCTTCTATGTTGAGGGATGTATGCATATGAAATTATGAGATGTAGCATAAGAAAATTTATTAGTAGAACCTTGTGTTATGATGTGATAAACATGACTATGTTGCAAGATAAGTGTGGTACATCATGGTGACCACAGTCAAGACGAGGGTGGTAGTGGTTCCTATAACGAACCGAACAAGAGACTAGAGAAAATTATAGATCTTCTAAATTGGCAAGAGTCTCACATGGATCATATAGAGAAACAATTTTGAGTGGCACGCGAGGATCAGGACTATAGGAATGCAAAAGGAAATCAAGGAGGTGGTGGTCTAGGGGTAGGTCCATGAGGACAAATTGAGGAAGAGCTTTGGAAAGAACTCAAAAGAGTAGCACCTCCCAAGTTTGATGGAAAGGCTATTGGTATAGGAGCTAAGGCTTGGATTATAAAAATGGAAAAATACTTTGGGCTCTATAACCTTTCTAAATAGACTAAGGCAACATGGGCTACGTATCAACTCTTACGTGAATTAGCAACTTGGTGGGATAATGATAAGTTAGAACAAAATCTTTAGCCTGTCAAGATCACATAGGAACTCTTCCTCCAAGCTTTCAAGAAATGATGGTTATCGTAGATTTTCTTTGAAAAGAAAGTAATGTAATTTCATAACTTAACCCAGCGAAATATTAATATGATTCACTATTTGGAAAAGTTCACTAATTTGCTGAAGTATGTGCCTCAGTATCAGGGAGACAAACGGTTATGTATTTAAAAATTTATAATGGGACTTAGACCCCACATAGGAGCTAAAGTGGATATGCACGAATCTCAAACCATGAATGAAGTCTTCCAAAAAGCCACCAAATAGAAATAGAAGCTGCAATAGTTATCCAATCTTCACAGCGATTTAAATTCTAAGTCTCGTTATGGGAAGAAGAAATTTCATAAGGGAGACAATAGCCATCAAATCCACAATATCAAGATGGGAAGTGAGTCACAGGATAAGGGTGGCGATGGTAATGGTGGAAAGAACAAGAAAGAAAACAAGGGTAAGGGAAAGCATGACCTTAAACATAAGGGCTTTAGAGAGGACAAGCCAGGAGGTAACAAAGGGCATTGTGATGGATGTTATACTTGTGGAGGGAATTGTCCTTAGCAGTCAAAGTTGTGCAAGGAAGGAATCTATCAATAGACTCACCAGATCCATGCTACAGTGGACAATAGGAAATCAGAGTATCAGGCTTCACCAATTCAGCTAATGGGTAAGATTTATGGCCAATTTGTCTCTATATATCTTAATTGATATGGGAGCTACTAAATGTTTTATAGATCCTAGAATAATATCTAAGATACCCATTAGACCTGGATACATGGAAAATTCATGGGCATTCCAATATGGTAGCCAAGCAGAGTGGAGGGTAGATACCTATCTCTTTTGCAGTGAGTTAGAACTTCCAACCTTTCAAACTCAAGTCAACTTGTATGTGTCACCCTTAGGATCATATGATGTAATTTTGAGAATAAATTGGTTAACTAAGCATAAGGATTTAGTGAACTGTGAGGATAAGATGGTCAACTATTTGGATGATTATGAAAACCCAGTCGAGGTTTGTGGAATGCAGAGACCCTTAGAGCATAGATGGATTTCAGCGACGTAGCTCAAGAAGGCTCATCAAAAGGGGTGTGCAATTTATGCAGTGCATGTTAGTAATCCTGACAGTGAGAAGCCATATTTAGATGACTATCCTATTCTCAAGGAGTTCCAAGATGTATTCCCTGGAGAACTTACAGAGTTTCCTCCAAAGCAGGAATTCAATTTTTCTATCGACCTAGTTCCAGGAGCTAAGCCTCAATCCAAGGCACCTTATGAGATGACCACCACATAACTTTATGAGTTGAAGGCCCATCTAATGGAATTGTTGGATAAGGGACTCATAAGACCCAGTGTATCACCTTGGGGAGCGTCGATTATTTTTGTGGAAAACAAGGATGGAACCTTGCGTCTATGTATAGATTATCAGATGTTGAACAAGGTTACCATCAAGAACCAGTATCCACTCCCAAGGATTGATGAATTTTTTGATCAAATGAAGGGAGTGACGGTGTTCTCCAAGATTGATCTTAGGTTAGGGTGCCATCAATTGAGGATTAAGGAAGCATACATTCTGAAGATTGAATTTAGAACTTGGTATGGACATTACGAGTTCACAATGGTACCTTTCGGTTTAACTAATGCACCAGCAACCTTTATGAACCTTATGAATAGTGTATTCAAAGACTTAGATGAATTTGTTCTGATCTTTATTGATGACATTCTAGTCTACTCAAAGACTGTCGAAGAGCATGATAGACATTTGAGGATGGTTTTTCAGTGATTGAGAGAAAGGAAACTCTTCAAGAAGTTGTCCAAGTGTTCATTCTATCAGGACAAAGTGTACTATTTGGGCCATATTATTTCAGCAGAAGGAGCCTCCGTAGATGTCAAGAAGATCAAGGCAATTGTGGAATGGCCAGTGCCTTAGAATGTGTTATAACTTCATAGTTCATGGGCCTCACAAGATACTATAGGAAGTTTATGCAAGGGTTCTCCCAAGTTCCATCTCCTATTACCTCACTCCAAAGGAAGGGAATGCAGTTTGAATGGATCAATAAATGCAAGTAGGGATTCCAACTCCTGAAGGAGAGGCTCATGATAGCACTAGTGCTAACTATCCTTGATGCTAATGGTAGATTCACAATAATCACGGATGCTTCAAGAGAGGGATTGGGAATAGTACTAATGCAAGATGGACAAGTGATAACATATGAATCTAGTAAGGTCAAGCAGGATGAAGTGAACTATGTGCCTCATGATTTGGAATTGGTGGCCATAGTTCATGCCTTAAAAATGTGGAGACATTATCTTTTGGGAAATCCATTTGAACTCAAGACAAACCACTTGGGGTTGAGATACATATTCACCTAGCCAAACCTTAATGCATGACAGAGAAGGTGGTTAGAATACTTTAGCGAGTATGACTTTGGAATATAATATATAAAAGGGAAAGAGAATAGACTGGATGATGCTCTTAGTACATGAAGACATATGACAACCATGATCTTAACAAGGTCTAACTTGAGGTAGCAGGTAATTCAAAATCTGGCAGGGGATGAGCACTATGAAAGAGTAAAGAGTGCCCTAGCAGTGAATCCTTCGGATCATTGGTTCGATGGGTACGAGATCAAATTGGATGGTATTTTGAGATATCAGAGGAGAATGTATATTCATGACTCTAGAGAGCTAAGGAAGTTGGTTTTAGAAGTTCACAATGCACCTTATTCAGGACACCCTAGTATATCCAAGATGATTGCGGAGTTGAAGAATTTCAATTTTTGGCCTAAACTCAAGAAGGATGTAGTGGAGTACATAGCCAGATGCTTGCACTTCTAGCAAGTCAAGACTAAGCATGCACACCCAACTGAGTTATTGTATCCTCATGGCATACCTGAGTATAAATGGTAGATGACCAGTATGGATTTTGTACAGGGGTTATCGTTGAGTAAGAATAAGCATGATGTCATCTTGGTCGTGATTGATAACTTGACTAAGGTTGCACACTTAATTCCAGGAAATCGAAAGGATGGATCATTGACCATGGATAAGAAATTTATTTAGGAGATCTTTTGTTTCCATGGAGTGCCAAAGACTATCATTTTTTATAGGGACACATAGATGACCTCAAGGTTTTGGATGACCTTGAATGTGGCATTGGGGACTAAATTGATTTTCAGCTTGTCTTATCATCCTCAGGCTAACGTGAAGAAAAAGAGGGTGAATTAGGTAGTCGAAGACCTCCTTTGACTGTATTGTATGGACCAACAGTATATGTGGGAAGAATATTTTCCTTTGGTAGAGTTTGCTTACAACAACTCCTGTCATACATCCTTAGGCATGGCACCATTTGAAGCTTTGTATGGGTAGAAGTGTCATACCAACATCATTTGGGATAAATTAGAGGACAAGATCATAATAGAACCTGAATGCTTAAGAAAATGGAAGAACAAATGAGGGTCATAAAGACTAGATTGAAAGAGGCAGTAGATCGATAGAAGAGTTATGTCGACAAGAACTGAACTCTTAGATAGTTTGCAAAAGGGGACAAATTTTTCTTGAGATTTAAGCCTCATAAAAGCTCTATTACTTTTGGAAAGTCTTCCAAGTTGGCCCCAAGATATGTGGGACTATTTGAAGTCTTGGAAGTGATTAACCTAGTTGCTTATAGACTAGCTCTACCACCTTCTCTGGCTCGACTTCATAATGGGTTTCATGTTTGTTTACTTTTAAGCTAGATATCATTCTGATGTGACTCATGTACTTGATTGGAAATCCTTGCAAGTAGAGGATCCAGGAGTGGTGCTAGTGGAGCCCATCAGAATCCTGGATAGATGCAACGTTAAGTTGTGGAGCAAAGATATTGCTCAACTGAAGGTTCAATGTGACCAATACTCAGAGGACAGTGCTACTTGGGAGGATGTGGAAGAAATAGAACACTCATTTCCACAATTTATTTCTTGAAAAAGAAACTCAATAATTTTGTTCAAAAAGTTTTGGATTGAGAAATTATGATATTTCATGTTCTAAAAAATATGATGTTCGAACAGACATATTTTTGATGTGATGTTGAAATAGACATATTTTTGATGTGATGTTGAAATAGACATATTTTTGATGTGATGTTGAAATAGACATATATTTTTGATGTGATGTTCAAATAGACATATATTTTTGATGTGATGTTGAAATAGATATATACTTTTCATGTAATGTTGAAATAGACATATTTTGATGAGATGTTGAAATAGACATGAATGTTCAAATTTTGATATAATGTTCTTTTATTTGACCTATTAGACATCAGGAAGATGTCTCTTCTAAGAGGGGAAGGATGTCATAACCCAATTTTATTGCTTATTTATCATAATATAGTAAATTAAGTTATTGGAGAAATTAAATTAAATATAAAATGGAGATTCTAAAATATTCAAAAATTGAATGAAAGAAGTTGATTGATGTTGACTATGCGAATTTTTGAAAATTATTTTATATGTTATTGATAATTGAACGTTACTGATCAATTTGCAAGTGAAAGTGTGCATGCAATTGAAGGATGATAGGTTGAAGGATGAGAACACAGTTGAAGTAGGATTTTTTCGCCGAATCGAATGGTAAGCCAGTTGGAATCTGGGTGCACACACCACAAATGGCTTGATGACTTGCATTTGACTGATTTGTATATATAAGAGAAAATTTTCCTAATTTGAACTATTTCAGTGCTTGAAAAAGAATGGTTTGTAGATAAAATTGTCTATTCAAACTTTGTGATTTGAAGGAAACAAAAGTGAGTATTGTAAAGAAAATTCATTTCCTTTGTAGAAATATATATATATATATATATATATATATATATATATATATGTTCGAAATGAAAATTCAAGTTCCTTACTTTAAATGACAGTGTATGGAACCTATAAGCCATTCCAAAAAATTAAGCAACTTGTATATGAATGCATATATATATATACACACACACACACACAGGTGTATGTAAATTGAACACATACATATATATATAAATGTATATTTATATATTTATATATATATACATTATTTTAATACATGGTAAATGTGAATGAAATCATTTAAATACATATAGATATACAATATATAAGTATATATGTATATACATATGTATATATTCATACATATACATATTCAAATTCATTTTGAATTTGAAGTTGATAACCAATACATTATGATTCAGATTGTGGAATCAATGAAAAACCATAAGGAAAATCCATGATGGGTGTGGCCTGCCAAAGTCATAAAGATAGTTTTCAAAATTAGAAACTGGCGGCATGGCCATAACACCATCGCCCCAAAAAAAATGCAAAAACAATGTTGTTTCTATTATTATTTAAAAAAAAGAGAGAACCCGAGAAAAAAGAAGAAAAAGAAGAAAGAGTTTTGGGGAATTCAAAAGGAAAAACAGGGGTCAAACTAAAAGACTGGAAAAATCTGAGGAAAGAACGACATCATAGTTGGATTGGGAGGTAATTCAATCTCCATATCTTTGCATAGACTAGCTTTATTGCTATTATCAAATCATGCAAGAATTTTTTCCTTCATTATATCCAAGTGATATCATGGCATCATGTAAAATGAGGTCATTTTTTCTATATGTCAAATGACTTGTAGCTAAATGTATGAGTATTTATATGTATCGATTGCCACCACATGAAGGGCGCATGGCCTATGGTTTGTGTAGTGGGGAAACTGACATAGCTTAGAGCCTTTATGACTATTGTACAAAGTTAGGCTGAGGCTCGAGAGCTTCCAATGGCTCAGCCTTCACATTTTTGTTTGCATAAAAATGCTTAGCCTTATGTGTGTTGTCAGAAAATATTCCAATTTACTATATGTGTTTGTAAATATATCTCCTTGAGCAAGATCGATTTTGATCCTATAGGAAGGGTATGTATTCTATGCATTTCATTTGCATTGTTTCTAAAGCTTATCATTGATGGGTCAATGCTTGTAATGGGGCTTAAACGAAGCTCTTAGAGATTTGCATATATGTATATTGTCTTTTAATGGGAAGTTGACCCCGTTTAGTAGAAATGGTGGAAAGGTTTTCTATGTTAGAAGAAACAACAATCCATGTTGGGTTCGATCTTATTATCAATGGCTAACACTTGAATGTATAATGATATAGACGAAATTATGCATTATTTACAATAAACCCTCATGGGTGATTTCAATATTTGCCTTGAAGCTTAGAAGAAGACACCCAGCCTTTGAGATCAGTCAATCTAGAGAAACGGTAGTTTGTTTTGTTGCAGCCTAAAAAGGCATGAGTATTGTTCAAATTTGAAGCTTCTATGCTTTCTTTAACTGAAGTGTTTACTCAAGTATTTCATCAACAAGCATGTTGAACATATTTTCATATACTATTATGTTGCTTAATGAATTTCTAGAGATGAAAGTGTTCTAGAATTTGAGTAATAGACATTTTGTCCTTATGTACGAAATGGGGGCTATTTGATTATTTATTTTTAGAATAGTAGACAGAGTAAATGCCATTATTTATTTTTAAATGTGACTGTTTATTCTAAAATAGAAATATGTTGATGTAAACAGTGGTTATTCTTTGCAAATGACTTGGTTTTGTTGAAACTTATCTTTGAACAATGAATATTCATATATAAACAGCTTGTTTTATAATTGTTTAGTAGGTAACAGTACTTATTTTGTTCAAACAATAAATGTTCATATGTAAACAACTTGTATTATGACTATTTAGTAGGAAAAAATACTTATTATGTTCAAACATTGAATGTTCATATGTAAACAACTTGTATTATGATTGTTTAGTAGGAAATAGTACTTATTTTGTTCTATTAGAATTGGCTATGGATGCCAAGATCTATGGACCAAATGGAAAGCACAAAGTGTTAGAAGAATATGACAAGAATAAATTGTATTCAATGTCAATGGTATGATTGTTGTGATTAATTACAAATGAGAGAAACCCCTTGATTATATAACCAAGGTGAGATGCAAGATGTCATAGGATTATGACAAGTGTCTTAATCATATGACATGAGACAACTAATAACACTTACCTAGGTTCACATGTAGTAGTTATCAAAGGATAAGATAACAACAAATGACAACTAACATCTTCTAGAAAGATTCCTTCCTATGACCTAAGTAAACTTTACATGTGTAAATAAGTCTTAACTAGGTACAATAATTTATTTACACCAACACCCCCCTTAAGTGCAACTTAGGGAGTAGCAGATTATTATGCAAATGACACAAAGATGCAAGAATGGGTCCCGGCTACTAGGCCATGTTAGGTACCCATGTACATATGCAATGCAATGCAATCTCTCACAAATAGAGAAAAGGAGAAAAGCCGGTGGGACAAAACTCCTCCCCAAAAGAGAGATGAAATACAAAATAGAAATTCTCTCAATGAAGAATGAGAAGGTAAAAACCCCATGTGAGGAAAAAGACCCCCCCATAAGAGAGAAGTAGAAGAGAGACAAGGCAGCCCCCCCTCAATGTTGAGTCTCCTGCAATGATGGTAGAAGCTCAACATTGAATGTTGAAGATGATCCAATCTCGCCGAACAACATTCCTCCCCTTAGGAAGAAACAAAACCATGGATGTATGCATGATGTCAAGATGATGGATCATGTATGATGTCTCTGAAGCATGATCAAGTGTCTCCATGTCGATGCCGAAAGCTGACACACTCCAAACAGGCATTCTAGGTCACACTACTGAAGATGAAAATCCAACATCTAGTAGAGATGAATGTAGAACATGATCCAAAGACAAAAATGTGCCCTCTGAAGACAAAGAAACCTCCTCCAAATGTTGTCCAAAAGAATTCACACTCACGCCAATCTACAAAGAATGATCATGTAGAGAATGAACAAGAGGTTCAAGGTGTTCCCTCACAACAACTAAAGAAGGATCTTCTCCATCAAAGAGAAGATGAATGCCATCAATGGTGTCCTCCAAATCTACAAGATGAGACTCCACAAACAAGTCTGAAATGCCTGTCAAGAAGCCATCCAAAGTAGCCATATTTGGAAGACTATGTATATTCTACTGCACTAAATCACAAGGAACCCAAACTGTGGAATCACAAGCATCATCAACTGCAATAGTAGATGGACGAGATGAAATGCATGGCTCAAGTATTGGATCTGATGTGAGAACTCCAAAGTTCAAGAAGCCAAATGTCTTCTCTAAATCATGGTTCATGTGATCAATAGTCAAAGGAACAATGTCACCATCAGAAGAAAACTATGCAAAGGTATACAACTGAGATGAATGATCAACCACCCCAGTAGTAATGATCTCTCTAGTATCCAAGTCTCAAATGATGCCAGAATCAGGAGTGAACTCCATAGTTCTCCCATCTCCACCATGTGTAATTTGATAAATGGAAAGAATATTGTTTGTCAAATGAGGAACACACAAGACATCCTAAAAAGTGTTTTCCCCAATGCTAATAGATCCCTTCCCTATTACACTCATGTATGTATTTTTTCCCATCAAGATAGGAGACATAGTACAAGGCTGAAATGAAGAGAAGATAGTTTGTAAAGATGCCATATGATGAGATGCTCCTGAATCTAGAAGCCATCTCCCTAATCCTGGACCTGAAAGAGCACAAAGAGCTTGACCTTTGCTTCCTGATGTAGATGCTTGACCTTTGTCCTTTTTAGACTGTTTTCAAGTAGAAGGAGAAGAAGATTCAGAAATTCTAGAAGGAAAATCAATGTGATTCTTTTTGAGAAGATGTTTCAACTCATCAATATCCTTCTTATAACAATAATGTTCTTCATGTCCATCCTTCTTGCAATATGCACAAAAAGGCCTCTCCTTAGATGATTCTCCTTTTGATGATGAGGATTCTGATTCTTTATGTGGCTTGTTCTTTTTCTTCTTTTGCTTCTTATCAAGATTGGCTGATTCTTTTTGTACCTTAGACTCATTAGCCATCAATGCTTGTGACTTGGAAGACTTGATTAGACCCATTTTCATTAACTTAGCTTCCTCTTGGATTAGGATATTTTCAAAGTCATCAAACTTAGGATCAACATATGATGCTCCCATAGAAATTCGATGGGTATGAAATCCAAAAACAAATACTGAATACTCGGGACCAAGCTTGGATAACACATTTAGAACCAATTGTAAATCCTCTTTCTCAATACTACATTCTTTCAATTGTGTTCTTAGTTGCTTGATCTTGGAGATGTAGTCTTGGATGTGATCAAAAAATTTAGGATCAAGATTCATCAAATCATTATCAATCTGATAGGCCTCTAATCTTATCTATTTTACCATACAATTTTTCAAAAGTCTCCCATGCTTCTTTAGGTGTATTAAATGATTCAATATGAAATTGAAAATCAAATGAGACTAATGAACATATGCATCCAAGTGTTTTCTCATGATCAATCTCCCATCTTGCCAATTCTTTAGCATCAGTAGGTTTTTGAATTGTGTCCTTTAGATGACCTAATAGACCTCTCATCATGAGATAGTTCCATACTGATTTTCTCCATCTAGCATAATTGTGTGGATTTAGCAGTTCAATTTGAGATTTCCCCATTGCAAGAACACAAATCAAGAAAAATACTGCAAGCAATCATTGCAAGATTACCCCCCCAAATCACTCAACCAAGAAACCCCCTAAGCAATATATGATTTGGCACTTTATATTTAGTGTGTTTATAGTTGCCACTTGCCAAAAACAACAAAGTTTTCTTTGATCATGGTACATGCAAATGCCAAAATAGGCCACATAATCAAGTACAATTTTTGGTACAAAATGAGATCAATCTGATCATACCACTGAAAATTACACGAAAAATCATGCACTTTCAAAAAAAAATTGCACCCAAAAATGTTACTGTAGGAGCAAGATATGAGCTCCCAAAGTTCCCAAAATGAGGCCAAAGCAGCAACACCTATGAGAATCTGCAATTATGGAAAAACCAGACACCAAAACAGAAAAATGATCACACCACTATGAAGAGCACAAAAAATTAGCCCAAATAAAAAAAATTGCTCGAAAAAAGGAGCCAAAATGACCAAGTTAGGAGTCTTCAAAGTTTGCCTTCAAAATTCAAAATGCAAACCAAGAGGGGGTAGAAAATTTCTTAAGAGACTACTAACGCAGTGCTGATGCATGGCTGACTTCAGCAATTCCCTTAATTAAATTTGACGGCCTCCTGCCCATCACGGTCGTCGTCGATCCCCGGGGAGAAGAGAAGATGTTGCGGAATATTCTTTTCATCTGTCAGTGGAGGAATCTTTGGTATCCCCGGGAGAATCTGTTTTCGTTGCCGATATTCCTGAAAAATGTCGTTGGGGAGAATTCATGGCCGAAATTTTGCAACCGGTGATATTGTTGACTGGCCCAACCGTCGATGACATTTGTGACTAGTCGGCTAGTGGGGAGGTGACGAGGGCCACGCTGAGCCTGTGTGAGCCTCTCTTTGCCCACCACGTGGTGGAAAGGGAGACGCAAAGGGTACAGTACCCTCTGAGGTACAATTGTACCCTTTGCCACTTAAATCTGCAGACAATTTCCACTTTTTGATTTTAAATCAAAAAATTTTATAAACAAATTTTAATCGGTACAAAATATAATTTTTTATAAAAAAATTTCCACGAAATTTTTATTTATTTTTGAAAAGAAATTGTACCAACACTAATAATGGCGACTTGGGGCCGTACGACTCTTTGAGCAAAAAAAAAATTTGCCTCACCAGACAACTGCTCTGATTTGGACAATTTGACAGTTGATCTTAGGGTTTTTGACCCTTCTGGATGCGATGGCAGGGTCGGATTTGACCCAAAATGCTCCAAAATTGCAGCTACCTTATGGATCTAGCAACCACACTTCAGCTTCAAACCCTCATAGATTTGGCCTCGTATGTCCGATTTGGATGAAACAAAAGGAAAAATCGACTTTCTTGAATCTTCTAGACGCAATAGTGAGCTTAGGTTTGCACCAACAAGCTCTGATATGAACTTGCAAAAAAGAGCCAAAAATGGAACTCCCCCAAATCTGGTATCTCTCTTCAGAAAAAGACTCTCCAATAGCACCCAACCCACTCTGAAAAGCAACAACAAGATCACCCACCAAAGTTGAAGCTCCGATATGAACTTGCAACAAAGAGCCAAAAATGAAACCTCCCCAAATCTGAGATCTCTCTTCAGAAAAAGACTCCCTAATGGCACCCAATCTGCTCTGATACAATGTTAGAATTGGCTATGGATGCCAAGATCTATGGACCAAATGGAAAGCACAAAAAGAGAGAAGAATATGACAAGAATAAACTGTATTCAATGTCAATGATATGATTGTTTTGATTGATTACAAATGAGAGAAACCCCTTGATTATATAACCAAGGTGAGATGCAAGATGTCATAGGATTATGACAAGTGCCTTAATCATATGACATGAGACAACTAATAACACTTACCTAGGTTCACATGTAGTAGTTGTCAAAGGATAAGATAACAACTAATGACAACTAACGTCTTCTAGAAAGATTCCTTCCTATGACCTAAGTAAACTTAACATGTGTAAATAAGTCTTAACTAGGTACAAGACTTTATTTACACCAACATGTTCAAACAATGAATGTTCATATGTAAAAAACTTGTTTTAGGACTGTTTAGTAGGAAATAGTACTTGTTTTGTTAAAACAATGAATGTTCTTATGAAAACAACAATATTAGAATATCACAATTATAACATGTGTGAAACTATTAGCATAGACTTGTTTTGTTTTCTTTATTTTTGACAAAGAAATATCGAATGGAGTATTATTTTAAAATTACAATCTAAATTAATGATTATTTCAGAATGTATGCACAAACTTTAACATTAGTAGGAACATATATGTGCATGCACATAGACTTCATCTATGTACATACACATACTTGTGGTATACCTTCTTTTGTTTTTAGTACATTTTTTAAAAGGAAACTGTTTAAGATGTTAAGTAGAAAATAGTCATAAAAATGATATGACTGATTGTTGAAATACTCTGTGAATCATAGAATTTGATTTCAATTTAGAGTATAAATTAGCATTTTGTTTCTTCTTTTGAAGACATTTGAAAAAGAGTGTTTAAAATCCTAGAACAGAATAGTGATACCTTAGTTGACTAGAGCACCTACAGGTAGATGTTGATAGAGGGTAGAAAGTTACCTTTTGGGATGGGTTCCAAAATGGGGTACTAAGAGTATAGGTTTTTTTTACCATAACCTATTATTTGTTGTTTTTGCAACACATTTATTATTCTTGTCCAAGCAATATAGTTAATTATGTATGTATGAATGAACTCTGTGATTTCACTCTCTGCCATTCCTAGCATAGGTCATGCACTTTCTTTTATAACTTATAGATAGAATTGCATGTTGATGTATAGGAATGCACTAGATTCCACCTTGCAGATTGTTCTCTTGCTAAACTTTTTGTGCAGGGTCAGGCATTCTTCAAGTCAAAAAAATACCAAGGAAGCATAAGCTTCATGGTTGGGTAGTAAAGAGATTCAACCATGTTCTTGTCCACCAGTGGAGGCGAGCATTGAAGAACCTTAGTTGTTCACAAGACTATTATAGTCTTAGATGTAGCTTGATGTAATTCATTCTTGTACTTGATGTAGTGTGTACAATGTAATGACTTTGTGGCCTTAAGATCCAAGTCAAACTTGATATTGTAATTTGACTTTTGAAGTGAATATAAGAATCTTTGACTCATTTTAAATGGACATGTGTAGCTATGATTGACTTTAGCCACTAGTTATGTCTTTTTAATTTGGAGTATATTCATGTGTCATTTACAATAATATTAATTAAGTAATAATTTTGAATGGGTTATTACACACAATGGTTGCCTTTTAATAATTATTAAACTAAATAATTATTCTTTCACCTTTTTAAAAGAATTTTCACATATTCTTTATTAATATCTCTTTTAACCAAAGGATCATAATATCATTCATTTTTCTATCTCCCATTTTAATTTTAAAGGGTTATTTCATAACTTTCTCTTCTCTTTGGGAAAAAGTAACTTAACATTTCTCCCCCTGTAAATTAACTACTGTCCTCAATAGCACAAGATACATCTGCATCACAACTCAAAGAAGCACATGATTATTAATTGAAGACACTAACATTGAATATTTGTATTCTTCATAATATATCTATTTTATTCTTTACTTTATCTACATTGTTTGTTTCCTTTAATTCATAGGTCACCCTTTTTAACTTTAATTTAAATTCACAAGTAATTTTAATAAAATAAAATTTCTAATCAAAATTATGATGAGAACTATATAGATGTCTTATGAAATATATCACGAGTTTATAATTGAAAATAAATTTATAGTTTATGTGTTTAACTTCCTATCCTTCAACTTTGCCTTTTTACCCATTTATGTAACTCCTCAAAGTATTACAATGTGATCATGCAATAATTGGTATGCATATCAATACTATGTGACCACTCATAATTTATAATATTATAATCTATAACTTCAACATACATTCCAAGATGATATTCATGCATTCTGGACTACATGAATAACCTCTTTTCAAATAGAATCTTAGTCTTATACAATAAGGAAAAATGTACAAGATTATTGGGTTGATCAAGTCCAATAATAATGTACAAAATTTAAAACAAAATATGATACAAAGAATCTCACAATGCATCTTGAATAACAATAGAATAATAGTAAATTATTACCACCTAGAGAGTACTTCATAAGAAAATACACTAGTTTTAATCTTCCTTTAAGAAGCTAGATCATTTAAATTTCAATTTACTTCTATGATGAAAAGATTTGTTCAATTATTATTTTGGATGAAGTTTTTTCTATAACAATGAGGATAAGTCACATTGACAACCATGTTGTAAACCTAATAGTAAAGTGAAACATAACTTTTATTAGGGATCTCATCTTAAAATTAAATATTAATTAAGGGTACATAAGGAGAAGATATATGATGTCATTCCATAAATGTATCCCTAGCATTGGGCACCTATTGATATATGATATTATTAGATTGTGTGTGAAAAATAATTAGTATAAGTTTATAATTTTCATTTTCTTAGAGGTTGTCTCTCCCCCTTTAAAATTCAACATGTGTCTCATCCTAAGAAAACTTATGTTTTTGATAAAGTAAGCAGCATTTACATGGTATTGTACCCTTTACACAGAGAGTCCTCGAGGCCAAAAAGAAGTTAGTTCAAAACAGGACATGAACTAGAAAGAGAAGCTAGACAAAAGGGAGGCGATCCCTTACAAACAGGAGCAACTAGGGCTCGATAGAATAGGCCAACAGGCCACACACATAATAGAAACAGGACATGAACAACTGACAGACAACATGTCGAACGAAGGACAAGGACTAGACAACCCCATAATCAACTTTCAGCTTGCTTTTTCGTAGCAATTTAATTATTTAACCAGCTGAAAGTAAATTTCCAAATCCAAGGAATGAGAATAAATTAATTTAAAAAGTCTCCATATTAATGTTAGTTTTATGACTACAGGTTGAAGACCATGGTAGGCGAATCATCAAAGATAGTAAAAATGAAGTTCGCCAGCAAAGGTGCCCAGCGGGAGACTAAAATCAATTCAAAATGGAAGAATGTTGTAGACACCGATCTTGGACATGTCGACTTCGATGAATTCAGAAGAAGGGTATATGGACATAATGGACTGCCAACACTGATAGCCAAACGGATAGTCAGAAATGGGATTTTTTAGGTAGTTGGATTCCCACCGGCAATGGATTGTGCAGAATTGATGGTGGAGTGTGCTATCCATTATAATGCTCAGAAGAGGTAGATCATTGCACCTGACGGTAGAATCTTAGCACACTTAGGCGAGGTAGCAATCCAGGAAACCTTCGGCATCCCAGAGCATTCACGGATGGTCTATAAGACCAAGGAAGAAGCCAAGAGGTTATATGACAGCCAACCAGACTTATGCACTACAATTGTTAACAAGGCGTGGTTGGACAAACCATAGCCATCAATAAAGAAGATTTACAAAAGACCTCGCGGACAGACTTCAAAGAAGATTTTGGGGATATCATACTGATGCTGAACAGAATAGCTGGTAACCCATAGGATGCCTTTTTCGAGAGCTGGATGTACTATTTCATAGATGAGATCACTTCTAGCATGAAAATGTTCAATTAGTCATGGATGATAAGTGATAATCTCCATGAGCAATTGATCAATCTGGAAGAGACTAAGTCTTTCCATATGAGCTCATATGTTGTCTACTTGTTGGCTAGATCATATAAGTATCCAAGATTGATTTGCAAAGGCAAAGTTGGCAACAGGGAGAACGAACTTAGGCCTTACGACTGCTACCCACAACTCCAGTTGAAGGAGAAATCTCATTTTAGAAGGGTGCATGTTGCATTCTTAATGCATATCACCAAAACGCTTCGAGGAGGGAATGATTTCCGCTCTCAGGGAGGTTGTGGATGTTCTAAATGAGGAAGAGGTTTAGGTAGAAGATTAAGTTGAACAACCGACCATTCGAGATTGGCTGATAGAGAGAATGAAGATTCAACCACCTGCAGAAGCCCAAGAGGAGGATGATACTACAGATTTCTTGGCGGGGTTGGAGCAAGTTGCAGTCAAGAAGTCAGCCAAGAAATTCTCTACTATTCAAAGGGATGAGACAGGCAGTCATTCCGTACACATTGCAGTACCCACAGTGGACAAGCCACAAGATGAGATTACTCCTCAAGAGTATGCTATAACCACTATAGATCTTGGCCCAATCTCAAAAGGCCAAGAAGTGGAGGAATTAGATAATTCTATCTCGACCATCAAAGCGAGATTGGAAAAAGAAGTGGCTAAGAAGAAAGAGTATAAAAAGGAGGTTGAACGCCTTAAGGAGTACATACAGCATTTGACCTAGCCACTTGATCAGGGTAATGCGGCAGCTCCTCTCCTCCTCAATTCATCATAGGCAGTGACCAAGGATGTAGAGCACGGAATGGTTATGGCCAAGGAAGCTTAAGACTGGATGGTGACCGAAGGCACGGAAGCGGCCTCATTCATGGAGAAGCTAGCACTTGCTTATGGATGGACCTCTTCTTTTCTTTCCAGACTTATGGATATGGCGAAGACATGAGAATGTATTCTGGACATGTAGGAGAGGCTTATTCCAAGCCTTAGGATCTTGAAAGGCATTCCAAGGGAGGAGTTGGTTGATAGAAGGGTGATTGTTGCAGGAGCAACATATGATTTCCATCATTGGTTTTGGGCAGTGACTATACAAGAAGTATTGGAGAAGGAAAAAGTGGATGGGCTCATAATTGAAGAGCAGGTCAAGGAAATCCAGGAGACGAATTATATGACAGCTACAGAAGTGTTCGACCGTGAGATTGTCTGGGAGAACGACATGCAGTTGGAGAGATTGAAGTGTACAGTTCAAGAGACTTTCTTCTCGGCCACTAGACCATTTCTGAGATAGGATTTTGTGAGAGTGGCAAGACTCTCAGCCATCCGAAATGATTTTGGGAAGCAGGAGGCAGATTGGGAAAGTACTTTTGCCAAATGTGCTGAAAAGTTGGATGGACTTGAATTATGGATTAGCATGCTGCCACCTATCACAATGGAGTTCATTGCAGTAGTGTCTAGGTTCATCGAACGCAATGCTGCTCAGAAGGATAAGGATGCATCTCCTAGATAATAGCTGCAACTGCCACTTTACTGATTAATTACTAGTTGATAACTCATGTTATTTTGGGTAACCCTAATTAGGGTTGAGTTGTAATAATCTTGGCCGTTGATATTGTTTTAATCTCGGCCCTTCATTTCATTCTTGAAACTCTATATAAACTGATGCTCTCTCACTTTCATTTGTGTGGAGATAGAGTATGAGATTGTTGCATTGATACTTTCGAATAATAAAAGCTCTTATGCATGATTTTCTTTGAACAACTTTTATTGTCAAATAGTAAGTGAGGTTGCATATCTTCTTCCGCCATAGCTTAAAGTTAGAATTAGGTTAAGTAGAATTTGCTTTGAAAGTTGGTTAAGTGAATGAGAGATTGATCGTATTGATTCAATGATGAAGTGTAGCTCATACTTTCTTCGAATGGATGATTTGCATTTGATGCGTAAAGTTAGCCTGAGCTCTTAATTGTGGAAGCTTAACTTCAGCCTCATTCGAGGTTTGAAAATTATTATCACAACCCTTGAAGATTACACCCATTTTGCGTATGTTGTCCAGCAAGAGGCAAAACAAAGTGTGGTTTATCCCCTTCACCAAATCTTTATTGTCTCTTGAATTCTTAGGCATAGAATAGATTCTCTAAACCCTTATCCTTTTGCCATTTTTTTGAGATCCACAATTGAAAGTCCTAATTGAGAAGCCTTTTAATGATAAATCCTAAGTCCCACACTTGTGAAAAGTTCCTTAATGTAAGTCCCCTTGTTTATTACCAGCATATCACAACGGCCATTGAGCTTATCCACACGTCGAGACCCAACAAAAGAAACCTTGGAATCGCTATATGATCTTCTCGCAATCTTAGCATATGCGGTGGTTTTTCAAGAGATGATAGAGTGTCTTTGGACATTTTGTTTTGTGTGTTCGGTGGATGATAAAATGTACACCAACATAGAATTGGCACTAGAAGGAGGGCTACATCACAAGGGATCATTTACAATTTGAGGCAGCACGCATGATGCAGAATGGTATTACCACATGAGTTTCCTTTTCGTGTACCTGTTGAACAACCAGATCAACCTCCAACAGATATTATTGATCAGTTATATACACTAGCTTGGAAGTCACAAGTCAATCATGCTCAATTTGGATAGACAAGCCGTGTCCTTGCTAGAGAAGAGGAAAAGGGAAAGAGATTTGAGAAAGCAATCCAGAGAGATTTGATAAGGCAAAAAATTGATCGTCTAAAGCAAACCTTTGACGAGATAGAACGATCATATGCTACAGGCTCATCCTCAAATCCAGGTGTTGATAGTAAGATGAAGAATGGGACTCCCGGCCAATGTTCCTGATCCTAATCAAGATCCTCAGCCAGTGTTATAACATAACTTGGGTTTCCATGACGAACAAGAGGATATCATCACTGAACTGTTCAGCCTTGCGTGGCAAGTGAGAAGAAGTGCCCCTGATTGGTTTCACATGTGCTATATTCTTGAGGAAGAAGAAGAAAGAGCACGATGAATTGAATTCAATATCCAAAGGGACCTTCTTGTTGAAATATTTGAAGCTCTTCAACGAGAGCAAAACCGACAAGCCAACCGTCAGGCGAACCAACCAGCCACTACACCACCAACTCCTACACCACCTCGACAAGAGTAAAGAAGAGCACGCTGGATCGAATCGGTTCTTTCTCAGTGGATAGACTTCAGAGAATTACTAGATCAACTCCAAATTCTTTTAAATAATTTATAAAGCTATCACCTTACAAGAATAGGCAGAGAAAGAAATTTGAAGCATCACAGGAGGGAACATCTAGCGTAGTTGGGTCCAATGAAGAGGTTCCAAGTGAGGAAATTTCTTTTGGTCTCTTTCAAGCCTCGCCACCATGTACTCCAGTTCCAAATTTTCAACAGGTTCCAGATTGTCAACAAGTTCTAGTGGCTGCACAACCAGTGCAACCCATTCCACCAATGCAACCAGTTCAACCAAACCAACCAAACGCTCCAATGGCGTGGCATCTAGCCAATGCATTGCCTATGATATTTGGTGTTTACCATGATTTACCGAAGAATCCAGAACATTTTTGTTCCAAGTTTCATAGTGGTGACCTGAACCACACTGCAAACGAACATATCAAGCTCTTCAAAGATCTTCTTCAAAATAGAGATATCCAAGAAGAAGATGTTGCCTGTAGGTTGTTCCCCTACACATTCGATGAGGAGACTTCGTATTGGTATATCCATTTTCCAGCTAACTCCATCCACACATGGCAACAGATGAAGACTGCTTTCTTAGAGAAATTCAGGCCACCTATTTCTCCATCTGATTTATATAGGAAATTTATGGAAGTCAAAAGACAAGAACACGAGCCTATCAGCACGTTTAATAACAGATTCCACAAGGCTTATACAAGGATAAGAGATTCTTATTTGTTGGACAATGCAATGGCATTGCCCATTTATTATGAATCTTTGGATCGTCTTACTGCTATGTTTGTGAAGTCGACAAACCCACTCCTGGTGGACCTGAAGGGAGCATATGTTGTAGCAATTACAGCTAGCACTGGTCTAGGAGTAGGTATGGCTCCTGGTCCACTAAATTACTTGGGAAATGCAGCCTCCTAGAATCAAATCCAAGACATTAATCGGGCATTGGCTCATCAAACACCTATGTTGAACCCAGTTCCTCCAATGGGCAACCAAATGGTCCTTCATCCAGGAGCACCTATGTCCCAAGTACCACCAGCTCAACCTATATATCTTCAGAATGCGACAACTTCCATGCGGACTCAAGAAGAGAGGGATGAAATGAAAGACTTGATTGAACAAGTCCAAAGGCTGTTAACTGAAGTCACCTATTTGAAGGGACAAAATAGCCAAATTCAAAGTTTTCAGAAGAGCTATCAAGCACCCCAAGGGAATTACCAAGGTCAAGGTCATTTTGGGTATCAAAGGGACAATCAAAATTATCAAGGGAATAATAAAGGTCCCTAGAATAATAACTCAGGCTTCCAAAAGAAGACTTGGAACACCGGACCTAACAATGGTACTGTACCATCACCCTTGGATAATCCACCAGCTGACAATCGTCCCACGAACAAGGTGTTCCTAGCTGAGGCAGCACTATCAGGATGGTGCAGACTGCATAACACAGACCAACATTCTGAATTACATTGTCAGGAGTTCCAGGTAGCCGCCGATATTTTCAGAAGTGAAAGAAGGAACTCATAGGTGGAAGATCCTCCAATAACCGGATATGAATTAGTTCCTACACCGAGGTATGATCAAGCCCTTGTCATTGAAAGTGTTTGATTTCCTCCCTAGGAATATCCACGGTACCAGCATGATCAGAGGTTTCCTCCTGCATCTACAAATGGCCTAGTGGAGGCGCCAAGATACCAAGATGAACCAGGGATTCAAGACCCATTTAGTCAGCCATCTACGGTAAATGGTTACAATTTCCCTCCACTATACAATAGTGTTCTGGTAGAAGAAACCAGAGAAGTGCTTCAACAGGCAGCTGGAAATCCATTTAGGATATACCAGAGGAATAATCGTCAAAGTGAACCTTTGACTACATCCATGCCACCAAACAATTTCCATCTGACCCCGCCGAATCCGAATACTACCAACGCGCCATCTCTTCCTAGAGATTCACCGGAATACCATCAACAAAATACTCAAGCAAGTGGAGTGAGACAAGTCGTCGCTCCACGAACAGAACAAACTAGACAAGTTGTCGTCTCCCAGATGGGACAAGCAAGACAAGTGAACCCTCAAGTGGGACAAATTCAGGCTCAGCCAAAAGACCATCCCTGAGAAGAGCTAAAGAGGTTAAGTTCGTAAGTACTAGAAGAATTTAAAAAGATGAAAGTCAACTTACCTTAGATTGAGCTAATGAGAATTCCTGAGATCCAGGAAACACTTTTGGGCAGTTTGACTGAAGCAATTGTTCCATGAAATGTTCCACAAAATGTGCCAAACCAAGGATTACCCAATGCTCCAGCAAATACCAATATGGCCAAATTAGCAGTGACGGGCAATATATTTGATGCTCCACAACAACCTTCCGATGTTGTAGAGATGACCCATGCATCATCTAGGAGTTTTAATCAAAAGGACATGTCACCAGAAGAAGTCCTTATGGACATGGATATTTTTTGAGAAGAAGTCCTAGCAAATGAGCAACCGCATACCCCGCCAAGACAGGACATTGTTCCTAGAAATCAGAAAGAGAAAAACCAAGATACCAATAGCCAGGACAAACATCTAGTAGTCTTCTACCAGGGAAAGGATGAACCTGCCCCATTTTTATTGTTAGTTAGGATATTTGGTAAAATGCTACACAACTGTCTAGTGGATTTTGGTGCTTCAAGCAACGTGATGCCACTCGCGATCTACCATAGGTTGGGACTTGTACCTGCAAGAACCAACAAGAAGGTCACACAGTTATATAAAATGGAAGTCCCAGTTATGGGAGAATTAAACAATATCTACATGCAATTAGCGGCAGACTCGAGAATATAGAGCTGCATAGACATTTCAGTGGTGGATATCCCTGACGAGTACAACATGCTCTTGAGTAAAGACTGGGCAAGAAGACTGACTGGGTATATTGCTACAGACTTTTCCCATATGTGGTTGCCATGGAAAGGAGTCCCAAACCAAATACAGATTGATAGCACACCAAGGCTCAAGTTGATGATTACTGAGTATGGAGAGAACAATGAGATATTGTTTCTAGAGACAGATTTAGGCACTTACAGGCCTAAAACAAATGAAGTTCTCATGTTACATGAATCAATCCAGGGAAGTAATCAGATGGCTGATTCCACAAATGTGTTGATTGAAAGGGGGGAGAGCTCCCAAGACAGTGATACAAGAATGTTCGAAAGTTTCAAAAATTTCATTTGGAGGAGTGTCCAAATGAAGACAGAATTGCACGAAGATATTCATATTCAAGATTTGTTGTTACCAAATTGGTGCCGAGTACACAACACGGCTCATTCAGAATTCATTTGCAAAATGTGCCATAGGGCCATAAAAGAAGTGCAGAGAAGTATCCCGTAGACATTAGGCTTTTCAAACCATGTAGAGGTCAATCACATCGATGGCTTTTCCTCAGTGAGAATACATGAAATAGAACCTGAGCAAGAACATCAAGAAGAGGATAAAAACCCACAAACTCTGCAGTCTTCACAACAAGAACAAGTTTGGATTTTAAAGTTTGATGGATCCCAATTGAAGAAAGGAGCTAGAGCCGATTTCGAGTTAATCAGTCCAAAAGGAGAGGTATACCTTGCTGCTCACAGATTAGAATTCCCATGCGCGAACAATGTAGCAGAATATGAATCTCTGATTCATGGGTTACTACTAGCACTCAGGAAAGGAGCAAGAGTATTGCATGCTCTTGGAGATTCGTAAATAGTCGTGAGGAAGGTAAAGAAACAATATGTCTGCCATAATAAAATATTGACTTACTACCGCAACAGAGTGTGGGATATTGTTGAGAGCTTTGATGCTTTCAATATTCAATCCATGAACCGATCAAATAATCAAGTAGAAAATTCTTTGACATAAGCAGCCAGTTCACTGGAGCCGCTAGACATGGATGGCATAAGTCGGTTCACAGTGGAGCTGTCATCCCTACCATCTATTCCAAATAATATTACAAACTTTCAAGTCTTTGAAGACGATGACCACATTCGTGAATTTTTAACAAATTCAGATGTTTTTGCAGCCAAGTTATTGATGTGGAAGAAACTCAAAAGGAAGATGAATTTGATGATGATGGCATCCTAAACTTAAAGACAAATATCATTCTGAGAGGGATGATACAATTGGAGAGAATATTCGATCAAGTTCAGATTGATCAGATGAAAAGTCAAAGGATTGAAGGTGATTAGTACAAGAAAGTGAACTTGGGATCAGAACATGAGGCTAAAAATGTATGCATAGGAAAGACTTGCACACCTGAAGAGAAGATGGGAATTATTCAAAGCTTCAGACAGTTCCCTAACGTCATAGCATGGAGCTACGAAGATTTGAGGACCTATGATACTTCTATTATCACGTATACAATTCCACTCAAGCCAGGAAGTAAACCTTTCAGACAGCGCCAGAGACCAGTTAATCCATTGCTGGAACCTCTCATCCATCAAGAGGTCAAGAAATTATTGACAGCAGGAATCATTTTCCCATTGCGCCACTCAACGTGGGTCGCCAATCTCATCCCAATGTGGAAGAAAAATGGAGAAATCAGGCTATGCATGGATTTTTGGAATTTAAATAGAGCCTCTGAAAAAGATAATTATCCGCTGCCATCGCTTGATGAAGTGTTACAGATTGTCAATGGTTCGCGAATGATGTCCTTTTTGGACAGATATTCTGGATACAACCAGGTCCTAGTGGAATATGAAGATAGATTGAAAATGACGTTCACAATGAAATGGGGAACCTTTTCCTACAAAAGAATTCCCTTTGGGCTAATCAACGCAAGGGCCACATTTCAAAGGGCCATGGACATCGCCTTTCGGGATTTGATTGGAAAATTTATAATCATCTACATGGATGATCTGACAGTGTTCTCGAAGAAGAGAGAAGACCATGCGGAAGACCTAAGGAAGGTATTTCAAAGATGCCAAAGGTATAGGATTTCCTTAAATCCAAAGAAATGCATCTTCGGGGTTACTGAAGGCAAACTGCTAGGTCACCTGATCACTGAGAGAGGAATATTGATTGATCCTGAACGCATAGAGGCAATATCAAGGATTCATTTTCCTACTAGCCAAAAGGAACTGAGATCTTTCTTCAGGAAGATCAATTTTGTTAGAAAATTTATCACCGGTTTTGCTGAAATAATAAAACCTTTAAATGAGATGTTAAAAAAGGATGCAAAGATGGAGTGGACCATGCCGACAAAGAAAGCATTTGAAGAAATCAAACAGGCTATCGTTGATGCTCTAGTCTTGGTTAGCCCAGATTATACGAAGCCTTTCTACTTGTACTCCTTCACATCAGAACATTCTTGTGCAGCAATGTTAACCCAGAGAACCGAAGAGAAGGATGAGCATCCCATAGCTTTCATGAGCTCACCTCTCAAAGATGTTGAATTAAGATATCCAAGTATTGAAAAGCAGGCCTATGCGTTGGTAAAGGCCATCGAAAAATTCAAGCATTATATCTTGAGGAGTAAGGTCTTCACCATCATTCCTAATGCAGCTGTTAAGACACTCTTAATGCAGAATGAGCTTGGGGAGAGAAGAGGAAAGTGGGTTGCCACTATCCAAGAATATGATATTGAGTTACAAAAGATGAAGTTGGTCTGTGGACAAGCTCTAGCTCAGAAAATGGGCATTGAAGGGCCTAGCTTAGTGCAGCAGACATATGTATTAACCAACACTCCTCCAGAAGAGTGGTCCTACGATATCATTGCATACTTGATAAACCACAAGTATCCTGCACATATGAACCCAACACAAAGGTGAGCCTTCAAGCTCAAATGTCAACGCTATATGCTCCAGGGCTCAATTCTCCATAGAAGGAATCATGAAGGGATTTACTTGAGATATGTGGGAAACGATGAAGCTAAGAGAATTATGGAACATTTCCATTCTAAGTTCAGGACAGGACATGGAGGAAGTCAGGCCACAGCTTATCAAATCTTAAGAGCAGGGTACTATTGGCCCTCTGTTTTGAAAGATGCATATGAGCATGTCAAAACATGTCACACCTGCCAAATTACTGCAACCCGTGAAAAGAATCTTGCTATGCCATTACAACCGATCACGGAAGTGAAACCATTTGCTATGTGGAGACTTGATTTTATCGGCATGATAAACCCGCCATCTTCAGCACAACACCGATATATTTTGACAATAACATATTATTGCACTAGATGGTTTGAGGCACAGGCACTGAAGAATTGCACGACAGATGCAGTTATCAAGTTTTTAGAGGAACATATCATCACCAGATTCAGTTTCCCTAAGGCCCTTGTATGTGACAATGGTTCCGCATTCACTTCATTAAAATTTTCAAATTGGGCATTCGATTATGGGATCACATTGAAGTTTTCTTCGAATTATTACCCCCAGGGTAATGGACTGGCAAAGTCCACGAACAAGAATCTACTCAATGTCATCAAGAAATTGTTGGATTAGAATCTGAGAGATTGGCATTCTCAACTCAGGTTTTCCCTATGGGCAGACAGGACAAGAGACAAGAGGTCATTGGGAACCTCTCCATATCACTTAGTCTATGGGCAAGACCCCATCTTTCCCATCCAACTAAGGATTCCAACACTTAGGTTCATGTACGAATACTTAGACCCAGATGATAGAGTTCAGATTTTCCTTTCACAATTATTACTACTGGAAGAACAAAGAGATCAAGCTCTCAAAAACTTTTCTAAACACCAAGGGATTTTCAAACGATGGTTTGATAAACGTGCAACAACGAAGTCCTTTAGAATATCTGACCTGGTCCTATATTGGGATAAAGCCCATGAACGGAGAGGAGATCACGATAAGTTTGACAACCTATGGAAAGGACCATACCCAATTGCTGAGATATTGGGAGAGAATGCATTTAGGTTAAAGACCTTGACAGGGGAAGACATCCCACTACCTGTCAACGGGCAGTTTCTAAAACATTATTTTCAGCCTTGAGTTCCTTGATGGAGCTTGTTTGTATATAGTTAGAGTAGTTTCTTTTGGGTTTTGTTTTGTTTTTACTTTCCTTAGGTTAGTTTGCTTTCCTTTCACTTTGCTTTTCATTGTTTTTGAATAAGGAGGGTGTCCCATTCCGTGAGAAGGGTGATGTTGCTTACACGCACACATTTTGGCTTGACCTCGCTAAGGAAGGTTGTGAATATTCCTCGGGTAAAAATTTATGGAAAATCTATGAACCCTGGATTAATTGTCTCTAAAGTATCTTAAGGTTGAGGGTAGTACTTGACTAGAAAGGAAGTCATCTATTGTGTCTTGATACCGAGTCTTGTAGTTATTACATTTTACACACTTAAAGAGTTCTCTGAGTCATTATGGTCTCCTAGGTGAAGTTGTTGGCTAGAAAGTAAGCAAAAGTCTTGCTTCAGCGCCACTATAATGCTCAAGCCCAGGTGAACTTCATTGCTTATAGGCCAAAGTGTGGAAATGTATGAAAAGAAAAGAATATCCAAAATGAATAAAAAGAAAAGAATATCCAAAATGAATGAAAAGAAAAGAATGAAAAATCAAAACACTTGGCTTTTGGGTGTGCGGACATCTCTATAGGTGTACCAAAGATCAAAACAAAAGAAATAAATCACCGGAAGTAGAGCAATCTCCGTGAGATTATAGCAGATAACCTCGCCGGGGCTATGGACACTCGCTGGCAGCGAGGCTCTATCCAAGGATGCTTTTGGAACTAAGACCAAAAATACACTGGAAAGCCATCATGGAACCAAAGAGTCATGTTGGTCTTAAGAGATAGGAATAAACCCACGTGCACACACTTATAATTGAAGGATAAGATATCTTGATATGGTTTAGGACTTCTCTTCCCTTTTGAGTACTCTTCTTGGTCAAGGGATAAGTTAGGTAGAATTAATTCAAGATTCCGGATTTAAAGTAGATATTATCATTGGAATGTTCAGGAACATTCCCCACGTGTAGTTGCTAGATGTTGTGACCTTTTCACACATCACCCCATCGCCAATGGGGACCCCCAGTTGTCTGCTAGTTTTTAGGGTTTTGTGTCCTTGCAACGGTTATGTGAGATCACCTTGTTAAGAGTTTCAAGTCAGTTTGCCGAGAATTACCCGAGCCAAGTCAGTAATCCATGCTTGAATCAGTGCGTAGACGTCATGGAAGCGCTCAGAAGGCCCAGGAAACGAAGATCGCATGTGAATTCGGCCAATTCTGAGACTTCCTACTTTTTAGGAAATCTTGCTTTTTTCGCTTTTTCATTTTTGGCATCTTTGGACCAATCAGGGTTCCCTTTTTTTTTAGGGTTTTGATTTTTCTATTTTTAGAAAGTTTCTATTTTTGGAAAGTTTCTATTTTTAGAAAGTTTTTATTTTTGGAAAGTTTCTATATTTGGAAAGGTCTCGAAATCCAAAAATGCACTCAAAAGTTCAAAAAATTTGAAAAATCACTTAGAAAATCAAAGAGAAAATTGAAAAATCATTGAAAAATTTGGAAAAACAAGGTAAAAAGCATGAGAAAAGGTATCAAAAGCATGAAAAATTAGACCAGATTCTGGAAAAATCAGTCAAAACCAATCAGATCTGAGGAGTAAAAGCATAGAAAATCAACTCGAAAAGGATGAAATTTGTGAAAAATTTGGTTAAGTCTAGAAAATTCGCCATTTTCAAGAAGGAAAATGTCAAGAGGAAGATGTCTACAGCTTTGGAAATCTGCCAACTTGAAGGAAGGAATGTCAAGAGGCAAGGAAAGTCTGCCTAGCATTAAGAAAGGAATGTCCAAGGGCAAGGAAAGTCTGCCATGTCAAGTGCCAAAGGCTTTGGAAGTCCGCCTTAGCCTCAAAGAGATGATGCCGAAGGGTTGTGAAGTCCGCCAGCTTAAAGGAAGCATATCCAAAGACTCTCTAAAGTCCGCCTTGCATATCCTAGCCCCCTTCAAAGTCCGCCATGCACATGCCAAGAGGTTGGGAAGTCCACCTAGGCACATGAGAAGGAAAAAAATCAAAAATTTCACTAAGTATTAGTGCCTACCAAGGAAAATTTTGAAAATTTTTGCTAAGTATAAGAGCCTAAAAAGGTGGAATCAAGATTTTGGCTAAGTGTTGTGATATTTCCAAGAGGCAAAGTATTAAGGCAAATGCTAAGAGCTTTAAAAGTCCGCCATGTTCAAGAAAGATGATGTAAAGACCATCCAAAGTCCGCCCTAGAAAAGAGGGACGTCCAAGATGCTTGTCCAAAAGGGTTGGAAAGTCCGCCATGGTCTATCAAGGGAGAAAATAATGATTTTTGCTAAGTGTTTGGTGCCTAGCCAAGACAAATTCAAAAATTTTCCTAAGTATAGAGGTTAAAAGATAAAAAATGGAGATTTTGGCTAAGAATCATGATGTTTTCAAGAGGCTAAATGCTAAGTTTGAAAGGACAAGTGCTAAAGAAGTTAGGCAATGGCAAGGAATAAAATGAAGTGTACCTAGCACAAAAGTGAAGAGAAATTTGAATTTCGCCTAAAGTCTTGAATGCCTAGAAGAAAATTTGGCTGAATATACAGAGAAAGATACGCAAATCAAAGAGAGGAAGGATCGCCCTTGGCCAGAGGGAATAAGAATTTATCGAGCGTCAAGGTAGTTCGCCTGATGAGGACATCCAGACAAGGATTTTTCCTAGGAAAATTCGACTGAGCAAGAGAAAATTTGACTTTGGCAGAAGAAAGTAGGCTCAGTGCAATTAAAAGTTGGCTATGGCAAAGAAAAATAGGGATCTGGCATAGCAATTGTCGACGAAATGGCTTAAGTTTTGACTTCGCTAGACGAAATTGAGGATAAAATTGGAAAATATACTTTTAGCCGAGAAAAATGAAGAGAAAATCGAAATAGCCATGGGTCCAAAACGAACGGGTTGGAATAAATTAAAATATTTTAATATTTTAATAATTTATTTTCAACTACTTGGAAATTTAAATGCCTTGGACAAAATCGAAGTTTTCCAGAGATGTTTTGAAAGAAAATAATTTATGCCAGCCAGAGATAAAATCCAAAGGGAAAAATTAAATTCACCATGAATTTAAATCTTGGAAGGGTCGAATTTAATTAAATATTTAATATTTTCTTTCAAAAATTCAAAAAATCAAAGATAAACACTAAGCTAAAAAATCATTTTTTTGAAGATCACTGAGATTTGCCTAGATAAACTCGAGACTAATGCTTTTCGAAAAATAAAGGAAACTTGCCTATTTGGATAAATGAAAACAAATCGAGATCAAGAGAAGAATAGGCAGTTGCTAAATAAATTAAATCCTTTAGCATTATAATGAGTTTCAGCAACTCATTTTTTTCACACACAGCTAAAGAGAAATTTGATCTCTCTCGAAATTATCAGGCAGTTGATTGCTCAGTAGGCAAGATTGAATTTTCTAGACGGAGAAGTAATGTTATGTTGAGGAAGAATTTTCCCAAGAAAAGAAAAGATTTATTTTGGAAGTTGAAATTCTTCTGTGCAAAAGGGGTGCACTTCTTCTTTTTAAAAAAACAGAATTTAAATCTGATTTGCAGCCAACAGTTCTTCACTGAGGTTTGATGTTCAATCAAGTTGATTTTCTATTTCTCTTCTGTCCTTTCATTTTAGCAAAAGTTCTGGCGAAATTTTCAACTTCATCCAATCTACTTTCAGCTTGCTTTTTCGCAACAATTTAATTATTTAACCAGTTGAAAGTAAATTTCCAAATCCAAGGCATGAGAATAAATTAATTTAAAAAGTCTCCATATTAATGTTAATTTTATGACTGCAGGTTGAAGACCACGGTAGGCGAATCGTCAAAGACAGCAAAAATGAAGTTCGCTAGCAAAGGTGCCCAGCGGGAGACTAAAATCAATTCAAAATGGAAGAATGTCGTAGACACTGATCTCAGACATGTCGACTTCGATGAATTCAAAAGAAGAGTATATGGACAGAATGGACTGCCAACACCGATAGCCAGATGGATAGTCAGAAATGGGATTTTTCAGGTAGCTGGATTCCCACCAGCAATGGATTGTGTAGAATTGATGGTGGAGTGTGCTATCCATTATGATGCTCAGAAGAGGCAGATCATTGCACCTGACGGCAAAATCTTAGCACACTTACATGAGGTAGCAATCTAGGAAACCTTCGACATCCCAGAGCATTCATGGACAGTCTATAAGACCAAGGAAGAATCCAAGAGGTTATATGACAGCCAACCAGACTTATGCACTACAACTGTTAACAAGGCGTGGTTGGACAAACTGAAGCCATCAATAAAGATGATGCCCAAAAGACCTTGCTGGACAGACTTCAAAGAAGATTTTAGGGATATCATACTGATGCTGAACAGAATAGCTGCTAACCCGCAGGACGACTTTTTCGAGAGTTGGATGTACTATTTCATAGATGAGATCACTTATGGCATGAAAATGTTCAATTGGTCATGGATGATAAGTGATAATCTCCACGAGCAATTCATCAATCTGGAAGAGACTAATTCTTTCCATATGAGCTCGTATGTTGTCTACTTGTTGGCTAGATCATATAAGTATCCAGGACTGATTTGCAAAGGCAAAGTTGGCAACAGGGAGAATGAACTCAGGCCTTACGACTGCTACCCACAACTCTAGTTGAAGGAGAAATCTCATTTTAGAAGGGCGCCTGATGCATTCTTAATGCATATCACCAGAATGCTTCGAGGAGGGAATGATTTCCGCTCTCAGGGAGGTTGTGGATGTTCCGAATGAGGAAGAGGTTCAGGTAGAAGATGGAATTGAATAGCCGACCATTCCAAATTGGCTAATAGAGAGAATAAAGATTCAACCACCTGCAGAAACCCAAGAGGAGGATGATACTACAGATTTCTTAGCAAGGTTGGAGCAAGTTGCAGTCAGGAAGCCAGCCAAGAAATTCTCTACTATTCAAAGGGACGAGACAGGCAGTCATTCCGTACACATTGCAGTACCCACAGTGGACAAGCCACAAGACGAGATTACTCCTCAAGAGTATGCTATAACCACTGTAGATCTTGGTCCAACCTCAAAAGGCCAAGAAGTGGAGGAATTAGATAATTTCGTCTCGACCATCAAAGCGAGATTGGAAAAAGAAGTGGTTAAGAAGAAAGAGTATAAAAAGGAGGTTGAACACCTTAAGGAGTACATACAACATTTGACCCAGCCACTTGATCAGGGTAATGCGGCAGCTCCTCTCCTCCTCAATTCATCACAGGTAGTGACCAAGGATGTAGAGCACGGAATGGTTACGGCCAAGGAAGCTCAGGATTGGATGGCGAGCGAAGGCGCGGAAGCAGCCTCATTCATGGAGAAGCTGGCACTTGCTTATGGACGGACCTCTTCTTTTCTTTCCAGACTTATGGATATAGCAGAGACATGGGAATGTATTCCGGACATGCAGGAGAGGCTTATTCCAAGCCTTAGGATCTTGAAAGGCATTCCAAGGGAGGAGTTGGTAGATAGAAGGGTGATTGCTGCAGGAGCAGCATATGATTTCCATCACTGGTTTTGGGCAGTGACTATACGAGAAGAAGTGTTAGATAAGGCAAAAGTGGATGGGCTCAGAATTGAAGAGCAGGTCAAGGAAATCCAGGAGAAGATTTATATGACAGTTGTAGAGGTGTTCGACTGTGAGATTGTCTGGGAGAACGACATGCAGTTGGAGAGATTAAAGCGTAAAGTTCAAGAGACTTTCTTCTCGGCCACTGGACCATTTCTGAGACAGGATTTTGTGAGAGTGGCAAGACTCTCAGCCATCCGAAATGATTTTGGGAAGCAGGAGGCAGATTGGGAAAGTACTTTTGCCAAATGTGCTGAAAAGTTGGACGTACTCGAATTTCGGATTAGCATGCTGCCACCTGTTACAATGGAGGTCATCACAGTAGTGTCCAAGTTCATCGAACGCAATGCTGCTCAGAAGGATAGGGACGCCTCTCCTAGATAATAGCTGCAACTGCCACTTTACTGATTGATTACTAGTTGATAACTCATGTTATTTTGGGTAACCCTAATTAGGGTTGAGTTGTAATAATCTTGGTCATTGATATTGTTTTAATCTCAGCCCTTCATTTCATTCTTGAAACTCTATATAAACTGATGCTCTCTCACTTTCATTTGTGTGGAGACAGAGTATGAGATTGTTGCATTGAGAGTATTTCGAATAATAAAAGCTCTTATGCATGATTTGTTTTGAACAACTTTTATTGTCAAATAGTAAGCGAGGTTGCATATCTTCTTCCACCATAGCTTAAAGTTAGAATTAGATTAAGTAGAATTTGCTTTGAAAGTTGGTTAAGTGAATGAGAGATTGATCGTATTGATTCAATGATGAAGTGTAGCTCATACTTTCTTCGAATGGATGATTTGCATTTGATGCGTAAAGTTAGCCTGAGCTCTTAATTGTGGAAGCTTAACTTCAGCCTCATTCGAGGTTTGAAAATTATTATCACAACCCTTGAAGATTGCACCCATTTTGCATATGTTGTCCAGCAGGAGGCGAAACAAAGTGTGGTTTATCCCCTTCACCAAATCTTTACTGTCTCTTGAATTCTCAGGCATAGAATAGATTCTCTGAACCCTTATCCTTTTGCCATTTTTTTGAGATCCACAATTGAAAGTCCTAATTGAGAAGCCTTTTAATGATAAATCTGCCTAAGTCCCACACTTGTGAAAAGTTCCTTAACGTAAGTCCCCTTGTTTATTACCAGCATATCACAATGGCCATTGAGCTTATCCACACGTCGAGACCTGACAAAAGAAACCTTGGAATTGCCATATGATCTTCTCGCAATCTTAGCATATGCGGTGGTTTTTCAAGAGAGGATAGAGTGTCTTTGGACATTTTATTCTGTGTGTTCAGTGGATGATAAAACGTACACCAACAGGTTTCACTCCTCGAAAGAAGCAAAGGTTGCAAAGAAAAAACCTCTAGCGTTGGGATAGAGGTTAGTCTGCCCAAAAACAATAGGCTTCCAAGAAACAAAAACCCACTCATGGAGAACAAGCGGGGAGGGCCATAGATTGTTAAACATGTAGACCACACCCTGATGCACCTAAAAATCCTCATTTTCAGCAATCTTTGGACCACATACCACAACAGGGAAAGCACGGGCGCAAGGAAAAGGCCGAACCCTTGCTAGAGCAGGAGGAATCTGGGCACGAGAATTTAAAACATCGGAGAAGGATTTCCAATGGCCACCAGAAGCGACAAGAGGAGAGGGAACAGGACCCCCGCCCAAACATTCCTGCACATGTCTGCTCCTGCCTGTAGCTCATTGATCTAAGGTTTCCTGTACACACTTGACCATTGCTCGCCACCTAGAGGATTCCTGCTTAGCAACATTTCAAAATTAGATATTATTGTGCAATTGATAAAACATTATTTCATTCCATACATATTGTCATTTCTCTAAGTTTAAGATGTGAATCCAAGGTCCTGTGGGTTATGGGCCCACAATGTTCTTACATTAAATATGTTAATGTGTTGATTTTAACTAAACATAACAAGCATGGTAAAACTATTTTCTAAGTATACAAATTTCACTATTTCAAATATTAAATCACTAACTCTTATTGCAATACGAATATTGATTTAGATTTTCATTGAACTACCCTCATGTTGGGACCTAAGTTCCATAAGGATTATTGAGTCATTAATGACAATCTAATACTTTATTCCATCATCCACCATCCATCTCATAATTAATTCCCAACTAGACTCATATTTCTAGTTCTCGAGTTCCAACCCAGCATCATATTATCTAAACAAAGGCTCCAACACGGCTTTAACTCAATCAATATATAGAACATATTCACAACCAACCTTTATATTGCACTAAGAAACTAAGTATAAGAGATCCCAAACTAAAAAACTAAGACACATCAAACTCTTGTTAAAATAAATAAATAAAATCTCAATAAAAAGTTAGACTAAAATATTTGGGTAAAGCAACCATATCTAAAGATGAGTTTTCCATCTCCCATCAACGTAAGAATATTATAATGTAGCTAACTCACTTAAGAATATTATAATGTAGCTAACTCACTGTTTGATTCTTATAATGTAGCTAACTCATTGTTTGGATCACCTGGTGAAGGATTACATCCTCATTGGACCAATATTAGAGATTGACAAAACCAATACAATATTGTAGTGCATCGCAATTATGATGACCATATAAGGTATTTGGAAAAAACATTACCTGTACACAACACTTCCAATACACCCAACAACACTAGCAAGCTACAGTTATAGCTGAGACAGAGGCCCACATGGATTCTCATTGTATGTAATCAATCTCTGCTCATCACGGATCGAACTGGACTAAATAGAGCTAATTTAGTTATTTTTGAAAGTGGAATAATTGAAAACCTTCTCCTCTTAGTGTTCTTAATCAAAACAAAACTAGAGAACTCTTCAACAAGATTGTATCCAATACCCCATAAGAGTGTGAAGGAAAGAGCTTTTATAACTTTGATTCATTTAGCAGCGCATCCAATGCTTTTCCTGCTTTTGGAAGCACATGATCACCAGATATAGCAAAGAGAGAAGTGGCAGCATTTTTGGCTAATGTGTTGTTCCTAACTCAATAGTTCTGCTATATCAATGCAATACTCTCAGATTCTGATTACTGTGAGGAGACCAACACCTCCTATCCTTGCACTGAGGGAGAGAGTTACCATGGGCGTGGTCCAATACAATTAACTTGGAACTCCCACTATGGACCTGCAGGAGAGTGCCTTAAATTGGACTTAATGAAGAAACCTGAACTTGTGTCTACAAATTCCACAATCTCTTTCCAGGCTGCTCTCTGGTTCTGGATTATAAATCTGATTGTCACACCGACATTCTTTTTGGACAATGCTTCGTAGAGACTGTAAAAGATCTAGACGATGCAGGAGGCAAATGCCCTGAAGATATTGCCTTCAGGTCCAAATACTACAAGACGTACTGTGAGCAATCGGGGTAGATCCGAGACCAACCTTGTATGTGTCACAACATCAAACTCACCTATTCCAAGTTCAGAGGGAGGCACAAGAAAATCCAAGAAACTAATGTTCAAGATGCTGGGACAAATCATGGGGGGTTCCTCCTGATACTTTTCTCTACAATCCGTCCGTCGTAAAAACTAAGTATTGCCAGATATATATATGAATTCTCTAAAGCCTTTTCTATGTTGTAATCTGTGTATGCCATGTGTTTGAGGGTTGTATTCCTTCGTTATTCTGAAAACTATTCCAACGAAAACGCCAAGTGTAAGTTCACACAATCTAAAATCATCGACTTGTCTTGATTTCCACTTGGAGAATGTGGTGCGTACGATGAAAGAGTCGGAGTCCCGTGGATGTGTCTCTTCAAACTTACCTCGTATTCTATATATCAATATTCATTCAATGTCAGGTGATAATTATTTTATGTTCATACATTCTATCACTATAAATGATAGTCGATGGATGAAGGTTTTGCATCCGTTCAATCTTGTAAATAACATCATAGGTTTTGGTTACCTATAACAATTCTCATTCGTACATGATAATTTTGGTTATGATCTAATTTTTTCTTTGAGGGGTACATGATAATTTTGTTTATGATCTAATTTTTTTTTTCGAGGGGTACGCAGATAGTCATTTAGAGTTTGATTTTAAATTAGAGTTGGATAGATAATACAAATATTTAAAACAATTGGATTCTTAAAAATATAGGTTGTCTATCATTAAAGATCTTAAGAACTTGTAATCTAGCATTTTTGGTGATAGTGGATTGAAGGCACAATCCTATTTGAATTAATGTTGATCTCTCATTATAAATTTAAATCTAACTAAAATTTACATCATATTTTATAATATATTTGTAATCTACAACTTAAATACACATCCTTTTAAAACTAACACTTAATAAGTAGTTATTTTCCCATATTTTGCGTTCTATTTTCTTGACTCTTTTATACATGATTTCTTTTGTAATTTAAATGATCTTATTTTAAATATTGGTAATTTCAAGATTATTATGAATTTATAGGTCAATACTCTATTGAATGTGTATATAGATTTTCTATTTAATAAGTTATGAGCATAATGGTACTTCTAAAGCAATTTTAACCTTGGCTAAGATTTTAAATATAGTTATGAATATAGATATATGATTCAATATTTTCAATGGAGAAATCAATATTAGCATATAAACAAATTTTATAAGTTAAGGTGAAGATATAATGCTATAAATACATGTGGGGTTTATTAAAAGCTAGTTATGAAAACATAAGGGAAAATTGGAATATAAGAAGACTTGATCATTAGGCTCTGATACCAAATGTAATGTCACTTTTCCTCCTAAAGTAATTTAAGTGTTAGCAATGGATGTAGTGAATTAAATATTAGAGTGAAGATAATTTAAAAGCTGCAATATTATTAAAATGGAAGTGAATAACCAATGTAGAAGACAATATGTGATAATTTAGTAAGAAACTCCAAAATAGATAGTTAACATGATAAATTGAATACACATCCATATAATTCATATACATTAACATCAAAGTATATAATTAATATTCTCAATATATTTTAGAGTTAATGGTTTTCAACACTTATCTGAATAATAGCACTTGGAAAAGCCACTCTCACCCTAGGAAGATGTCAGTGGTAATAGCTCTTACTATGGACCAATCTGGGAGGAATAAGCGTACTTCACTACTCTACACGAGTGTTGGTTCCAATGGAACAATGCTCAACACTCATGCAATACCCAAGCCCTAGCCAGGATGGTCCTGAGTGCACTTTTGTACCCCAAGTTGGACACACACACCCGATGTGCCCCCTTCTCCTAATGTCCAAAGCTCACCAACCACTTTTTTCTTCTTTGAATGTTCTCTATTCCTTAAGTAATCTCTGTGACTTTCCAAGTCTCACATAAATGCTTTATATAAGCTTTAAGGTGTCGTTTCCAAACCATCACACCCTTTCACAAAGGTTGCCTTTTAATAATTATTTAACTAAATAGTTATTCTTCTACCTTTTTAAAAGAATTTATACACATATTCTTTATTAATATCTCTTTTAACCAAAGGATCATAATATCCTTTATTTTTCTGTCTCCCCTTTTAATTTTAAAGGGTTATTTCATTTAATTTTCTCTTCTCTTGGAGAAAAAGTCGCATAACAAATTGCTATTGATCCAATCAAATATGATATTAGTAAAGCTTTTGACATGATCAATTTAAGTCTCATACATTATTCTCTAAGTATAGAAGTTTGACAAACAGGTGGGAGTATTTTTATTTCTCAATCCAAATATACCAAGGGTTGTTCATCAAATTCATAATGACAAATTGCAAAATTTTGCCAAAGCCTATGGAGAAAGGGCTAAACCTTTAGCCAAAACTAACTCTAAAACCATCGATGAGTCAACATACAAACAATTAGTGGGAAACCTTATATATCTTACAACGACTAGACTCGATTTGAGCTATGCTGTGCATTTCATTTCCACATTCATAACAATACCAATTGTAGAACATTGGACTACAATGAAAAGGGTGTTGAGATATTTGAAAGGCACACTTGAGTTTGACATTTTGTACAATAGAAGCAAAGATCCTAAGTTGGTTGGTTTCACATATTCAATTTTGGGAAAGTTTTGTTGATGACAAAAAAATCCACCTCTAGATATGTTTTCAATTTTGGCACGTGTAGTCACATGAACCAACAAGAAGCATCAGGCAATAGTTCTCTCCTCAATTGAAGCAAAATATTGAAGAATAGTAAAAACATGAGAGACAGTTTGGCTTAGAAGGATGCTTTCAAACATGAAGATACCTCAAACAAAGCCTTCACCCTTGTTCTATGGAAATCAAGAGGTGCTCAAACTTGCCAAGAATCCAATCTTCCTTGAACGTACCAAACATTTGGAATTACATTGACATTTAATCAGACAACTTGTAAAAGATGGATTCATTATGTTGTAGTATTGTCCTTTGAAGGATCAAACAATAGACATTCTTACCAAGCCTTTGGATATTGACAAATTTGTAAAATTTTGAGATAAACTTGGTGTATTTAGTAGATTGACCATTAAGCGAGGGTATTGAAGTATTATTATATTGTAATGGCCAATTAGTGTTTAGACTTGGAGTTTAATAAAATCATTTTGACTTTAGGTTGGGTTTAAATTAGCTTTTATGCTTTATATAGTTTTCTCTTTTTAGTCCAAGACTATTTTTGGCTCATTGTAAGTCTATATAGGAAACCATTTGCTTATTATTTTATCAATCAAATCTCTTAGTAATCTTTGTGTTCTTTTTTCATTAACACTACAAACAATTGTGAAGACTACGACCCCCCAAGTGTATACAGGGAAGAGAAAATTGTGACTTGCGTGAAATTGCAACGTTTTTATGACAATATCCAATCAGCATAATACATATCAATATTATAGGCTGTTGTATCTGCATGTTGATGCAATATTGTACTCCTTTTTCATCGAAATCTAATAGAAAATAGTTTTCCAATGTGCTACAGACTCTTTTGCTACATTGTGCAACTATATTTTTGCATGAAAATTATGTCCTTTTAAGGAATTTAAGTTTTTATTTTATTTTCCAAGTTTTGCCAAGTCACCAAAACCAAGTCAAAATTGGGTCTGCCATTACGCTCTAAACAGAAACAACTATGCAGGCTGGTCTCATATAATAAAGGTTATCTTCATGTCTGAACACAGTCACATTCAGAAGGTTCAAGGCATCGTTAACCTTGAACGGACATTTCCTTCTTTTCTCCAATTTTCATGTGAAATGAAAATATTAATGTCTTTTGGAAGACCTTAAGTTTTTCCGAGTATAACTGTCTCCAACTTTTCTTTTATGTTAACATACAAACGTAAGTGTTAGTGCTAAGTCAATCTCTTAGTTTGTAAACATGAGTTATGGCCTTAAAATGATCTTTCACATAGCTTGGTTGTCCTAAACCTGATAGAAGATTGTACATGGCCCGTAAATTCTTAACATGTGTCTATGACCTTTCACAGTTTGGTTGCTTATTATTTATTTGGTTCACTGTTTATGTTCAAATTCTTTCAGTCTCTTTGTTAGTGATTTTTGTATTGTTAGTGGTTAAAAGACATCATTTAATGTTATTTGAATTGCAAACTGTTTTTACAATGTCATAAGATGCCTGTTGGCAATGGCAAGATCTGTTCAACCATTTTGATATCACAAAGCTACATGTGTCAATGTAGTTCAAAATGTACAGTATTCAAGATGACAAAAAAATAAAGAGAAAATCGTGATTAACAAGGTTGCTCTGGAATTGAATTTACAAATCCCTTTTCAAAGGAACATTTTACAACATATGACCCATACCTATCAAATATCTGACATCTTTTCCAAAATCTTTGGACTGATCAATGGCAATGAAAGACGGTTCCATATAGTTTATACATCCCTTACCTTAGATACAATTTGACGTTTTGGGTTCATGGTCAATTAGTTCTGTCTCATTTCATTTCAGTCATCAAGGTTACAGGCCAAAACAAATGAGCAGCCTCTCTTGTGCATGTGTGAATTTATGAAAAATAAGCCTTTGTAAGGCGCTGTAAGGCAACAAATAATGATTGATTAAATTTATCAACCAACTTCCTCCAAAAAAATATTCTATAAATCTTTGCAAGAAATAAATAGGAAATTTTCTGAATTGCCATTGCTAAATTTCACATCTCCAATGACTCTCTTTGCCTTGGGTGAATTCAACGAATGATGGTACAAATATAACACCACATGATTTTTCTCACAAAATTGATTGTGAATTGCACCGTCTTCTATGTCCTGCATATCAACACATAACAAACATGCTTTCCACTTTTTGAAGCAACATTTTGTCAACAGACTGCAGTGGCATGTTAAGTCAAAATCCAGTCACCTCAAATGTAGCTATTTGATCCTAGTAGCAATTCGAACATGTCATTTGGGGTCAGAATCGTGGTACCACCAAAAAGCAATTCTACTCCATCTGCACCAGCTGATGATTGTGCTTCCCGTGCTTCACAAACCTGTTAACAAACAAATACACTAAATAATCCATACACGTTGTAACAAAAATACATACAAGGAATGGCTACAAATTGCCTAGCACAAGAGATAATTCTACTTGAAATAATTTTGCAATGTCCCTTTTGGCCAGAAGTTTTAATCTGACTCACTTCTACCTTCACCATTTGAAAAAGCATTAACCTTGGGGCTGTTCATTCTGCCATGTTTTTTGTCCATGTGAATTGGGTATTCGATCCATAATTCTAATTCCCTTACAAAGCATTTTGTGCACTATATATTTCCCCTTCCTAGATGGAGATTAAGTATCTGAGGCTCGATTCTTATGAAATTGTTAGGTTTAAGTAAGCAATTAGTTTTATTTAAAATTGTGATAATGATGATAGCAAAATCAATCATGACAATGGCATATTAGCTCCTAAACCAACTCAACCAAGCTTGGGGAACTGAAAGTATGCATGTGTCATGTGTAATGAATTTTCATGGTTTGTCTACTGGAATGCATGTCAATGCAGTTGACCAATTGTTTTAGATAGCATAGTAATGAAAATGCAAACTTGAATTGACAACAGACTAGGCAATAGTGACAATTTCTTTGATAACAGAAACAAAGAATTGTATGATGAACTGACCATAACCTCCATAACCAAAGAGATAAACCACTCTTGCTAAATAATTTATATCAAGTTGACTATTTAAGGGTTCTTATACTTTGGAATCTCCAATCTCTTGATTCCCATGTTGGTAAGTCTATCACAATCCAGTTACTATTACCTGAAAGCAATTTGGAACTGGTGTTGAATTGTTAAGTTAACAATCTGATACCCTCAGAATTCTAATACATATTTGGAGAACTATTTGGTGTGAAATATATTTGCTTTCAATATTTCCAATTTTACCCTTTCTGGTGTATCTATTTATAAATAGATACTAAATTTACTGCCCTTGCTGGTGTTTTTAACAATAATACTATCACTTGGTCACAATTCTGACTGTAGAGAAGGAATGAGCCATGTAAGCCCCCAGTTCTACATTGTTTCAACCACTTACCTCTTATAAATTCTGACATATTACTTTGTTCACATCCTTCCAACTTCATTGAGCATCAAATGTCCACTGACCATGACTTTGTTCGCAAATTTCCAATTTTACCTTTCTGGTGTATCTACTCATAAATAGAAACTTTGTTTACTGCCCTTGCTGGTGTTTTAAGTGATTTAACAATAAGCCCCCAGATCTCCATTTTTTCAACCAATTGCCTCTTGTACATTCTGACCTCTTCCTTTGTTTGCATCTTTGCAACTTCACCAGGCATCAAGTGTCCACTGACCATGTTGAATAGTTGACTAACTGATTTCTTGTCAGTTTTGAGTAACTTCTTATGTTTTAAGGCAACAAAAGACAAAGAATTCTTGCTGATTCCTTGGATCTACTTTTATTTTAAGGCCAACATTATGTGTTTCCCTTGGGTATTATTCATAGTTGCATAAATTGTGAAAAAATAGCAATAACTTGCTGCTCAGACGTGTCCGTGATCTGATCTGAATTGGATTGCTGGTATTTTCCTGGTCTATGGCACAGCTTCTAAGGCAAAAAAAACTGCCAAATAAATCAAGATTTTCTCAGAAATTTAGATTTATTTGCAATTTTTTTGGGAAATCATTATTTAATCAGACCAATATGTTTTCTATACATCACTATTTCACACTAGATCTCATTTTTCTAGTGCAGATTTGGATTCTAACAAAGTAGCATTGCTCAAGACCACACTCACAATTCAGCCACTCAATGGATATCAATTTCATTGAGTGATCTTCATTCATGGGCAGGATTCTTTTTTTTCTTTTTCTTTTTTTCTGTATTTTAATTAATTGTAAAACTCTAAGTTACCGGGTTCTCATCTTAGCCCCCCGAACCGACCAAAATACATGTGGGTTCTGGTCTTGGTTCGGTTCTTCTCTAGGTTCGCCTTGGTTCTCCATTTTCCACCCGGGTTCTCTGTGGGCCCTTTTGTGAAGGACCCACAGAGAACCCGGGTGGAACCTTGGTAGAACCCAGGGAGAACCCAGAAGGACCCGGGCGGACCCACGTCACCCAGCCTAGAAAAGGGCAAAAACTCAACTTAAAAACATAAAATAAAACCCTAAAAGTGCCCAGATTGCCTTATATTGACTTGGCCGACCAAATGAGGCTCATTTTGCAAACTCAAGAGAGCAAAAAACATCATTTTTTTGCCTCCAAGCTGAAATAGTTGATTTTTGCAAGTTTTCTCTTTTTCTTTGAAGGTGAGATCGTGAGAGCTACCAAGGAGTTCAACTAATGCACCTAGTGGGAGTGGCAATCCAATTGATATTGGTTCAAATGAAATTGAACCAATTGAGGACCACAACCTTGATGCTTTTGATGAAGACAAATTTGAAGAATAGTAATAGTGAATTAAATATTGTCTTGATTGTAATTAGAATTTTCAATGTGTAATGACATTTAAAGACTTGACTATTTACTATTTACTGATTTAGTAATTTACTATTTACATTTTTTATTTTTGCAAATTATGAATATGATTATATGAGGTATTACTGTATGGCGTATTTCATTGTTTCAATATTCTATGTCATTATGGCATTATGGCATTATGATCATATGATTATAATTTTGAGCATGCTTATGAGTCTATGGCATTATGTTTATAATTTATAAATTTAATTATATATATATATATATATATACTCCCGTACCCATACCCGTACCCTAGGGAAAAAAAAATTGCCGTACCGGTGAACCCGAACCTGAACCCATATCTGAATCCATACCCGAACCGGCAACTTAGGTAAAGCTTAATGATGAGTGTTTTTAACATTGGACTCCAATGATGATGAGTTTTTACATTGAACTCTAATGGTGAGGGCTTTTAACATTAAACCCTAACCATTAGGGTTTTAAACATTAAACCATAAACCCTAAACTATAACCCTAAATTTTCTTTTTGGTTTAGGGTTAAGGTTAGAGATTTTTTTAATTTTTGCATTGTCCTACTACTAACCTTAATCCTAAAGCCTTTCCTTTTGATTTGAAGTTAGGATCAAGGATAATTTTATTTTTAATATGTACTAACCCTAACCCTAAACCCTATTTTCTTTTGGTTATGTTTAGGGATAGTTTAGAATTTTTAGTGACTCTAAGCCAGCTGTGGATTTTCTGAACTAATTTTTTTGGTCCAAGGTTAGGGTTTATAATTTTTAATGCTTTACAAGTAACCCTAATGGCAATTTTTTTTTTTTTGCTTTTTCACTGATTTCAAGCAATCATGTCATGTGAAAAGGATTTCACATGGACCTATTGCAAACCTATCCCTAATTCAAACAAAGTCATGCAATTTTTTTGGTGCTGAATGTCTTCAAATGGCATTTGGCAAAGGTGTCATTACATGATGTTAACCCTTGCAAACACTACCCACAAATGTCACCCATCAGGGTTTGTTGGCCCTTCAAGCTTATGCAAAAAAAAAAAAAAAGGCAAGGACAAATCTTGGACAGGAGTTGATCCTAAGACAAGGGTGGACCTTCACAATCACAACTCCCTCTTGCAAATAGATCTACACTTTCTTGTACATCTAAGAAACCTAAGAGATGTGGGGGCAACATAAATGCCTTCTTTGTGCCTCGTGTTCTGCCTAGAGCACAACCATCTTTAGAGACCATGGGGTGGAAAAAGTTCACAAGCAGTTGAAAATGACAACAGCTAATTTTTGGTACTATTCTAATCTCTAACCAAAAATTCAGTTTTCCTAGGCTTCATACTAGCAAAGAATGGTAGATGCAATTGCAATTGTTTGACCTTGCTCGAAAACCCCTCATACAAGAGTTTGAAAAATAATATGTTAAGACATATTGAAATATTCCGAGCCAATTTTTTTCGATTTTTCAATTATCAGATTACAACATTACAATCAAGGAACCCATTAAGGTTAGAAGGTAAACCAAAACGTGCAAAAGCAACTCTAACCAGAATGTACACCAGGATCCCGATGTGGGCAAGGTGTGAGCATTGGTCAGAGGATCTAAAATAAAGTGCTTATGCTGGAACTCTAACCAAGGATGGCGCCGATGATGGCGAGCATATGGTCAGAGGATCTTCTACTCTAAATGCTGAAAGGGAACTCGACGCCAAGTATGTGCTACCCAATCCAGATTGGAGTGAGGGGCGACCATATGGCGGAGTGATTACAAATAACAATGCTAGAAAGGAAGTGTTGAAAGCTTAAAACACTCAACACCCAGAATGTGCTTGCTAACCCGGATTGGGAAAGTAGCTACCATAGGGCGGAGGTAAATTAAATACAATATCAAATGCTGAAAGTAAGAAAAGCAGTACAATCTGATAAAGCAAGAATCTAAATGGCTGTCAGTACTACTGCCAGCTTACAATATGAGAAATGATATCTTGCTAACAATGCGAATCAGCTTATAACAGTTTTGCAACAATATTAAAGAATTTCTTTGCTGATAAGTAAAGCTAAAAATGAAGAGCACCACTAGATCCAACCTCTTTTCCTCTGAAGCAATTCCCAATGAAGCTACCGCAAAATCTTTGAGAACTCTCAATACCCGTCCAAGGATGAAGATGCAGAATTCTGCAACTGTTATGACAGTCCTGTATTTTCATATATAACCAGCTGCATATGGATTTCCTTTAATAGCTCGTAACTCCCTTAATACCGACTCAAATAACATGAAACTAAATGCAAACCATTACTAGCAATAGGGTGCTCAAACTAACAACAAAAAGCAAACTTAAAAGGTGAACATTATTTAATGCACAATTCCCAAGAAGAAGCAGATGGTACGGCCCAGCACAGGGGCGATTCTTCTTTATAAAATTCAGATGCTTCTCAAAAAATCTACAAACTAGCATGCAAGGGCGCCTAGCCAAGGTGGAAGGGAATAACCAATACCCACAATGAATTGTTTTGTCTTTTTGGAATTATGAATAAAATATCAAATCTGCTGTAGCTAGAATGCCAAAAACCAGAAACTTCTAACATGCAAAATCTGAAGCTAACTAGACAAATGCAGATTACAATGCACGAAATCCAATTAATTCACAAAACTAGACTAAATCACCACTAGTTGTTGTCTTGCAAACAAGAAGCGATGCCCGAGCTAGGAGGCCTTCATTCCTCGAAGCAGTTCCAGAGCCAAACTGGCAGCATAACGATATTGTAGACCCAAGATGCCAAATGATGATCAAAGACTTCCTTTTATAATTATCTCGTTGACTTCTCAAAACCCTAATCTCCTCTTCAAGGCAAAAACCCTAATCTCTTTCAAGGATGGCGTCCATTTCCTTCAAGCTCAATATTGACTTTTTAATTAAAATCAATACTTTAATAAATGCGTCCCCTTTATAGCTTGTTTTGACTTTGGACAAAATGAAAAATATAAAATAATATTTAATGAGGTGCCACCCTCAAAAGCCCACTTTTCAAAACAACATAAAGTCAAATAGACTAGGCCAAGGGGTCAACGTCCGAATATAATATTAAAACTTGACTTTTAATTAATTATATCAACTTATCTCTCCAATTGTGCCCTGAAGCCAATAATGACCAAGTCAACAGACCAAACTGAAGTAGGAAGTCAACCATGCTGAACCCAACTGAAAAACTGCCAGAAATAGAATTTACTAAAAATAGTAAATTCCTGAAAATGCTCTTAATGCCGAAATGAACATACCACTGCGAAGCTCTCTGAAAACCCAGAAAGAATCCGCCATTGAATCCACCAACTCCGAGCAAAGACATCCTTAAAAATAGGAAACCCTAATTTTACCTTCCGACTAGCCTTCGGGTCTCCAAAAAAAGGCCAACGGTCACTGGAAAGATCAGGTTTGAGAAGGGGACATTACAATCCGCCCTTCCCAAAATTGCTTGTCCTCAAGCAATACCACCATAACTCCAAAAATTTTAGAAGTAATCCATACGCAACAAGTATGATCCCTGGTTCCCAAACCCATCGCAGGAAGGATCCACCATGCCGATGCTGCACCACTCTGATCACATCCGTGAAATCATCATGCCTATGCTGCACTAACCTTCCTTGTAACCCCAAAGTGTTACCATCCATGATACTCAAACCGAAAGATCTTAAATGAGGGGGTTCAAAATCATGCAACATCTCATGTCCACAATGCCCCGAATTAACAGTATCAACCATACTACTGTCAATCACAATTCTAGGCAAGAAGAAAGATAGGCGACCCAACTCAAAATCAATCTCCTCAGCATACCTCCACATGGTAACAAACGAAACCATGACTGCAAATGTGACATCTTCAACTCTTCTTGCAAAGAGGAAAGCTTTCCTTTGCAAGAACTCAACAAACTCGAACTCATGATTCCACATGAATTCCCTATGCCTCCCCTGATTTATCATGGCACAACTAAGAGGTCTGAAGAAGTTTCTCACAATTCCAACCCCCAGAGTCTCAGAATGTAGAATCAAGGCATTGAACAGGATCTCAGCAGTAGGAATCTCGAAGTGCCAAGCCAAGTCGAGCGAGGGTCTGCTGCTCCAATTATTTGTACATGAATATGTACCAAGGAAACCATTAGAATGAGTATGGTCTCTTCCCAAATGCTGATTGTGCTCAGCCCACACCACCCATTCTCTCTTGTGAAACCATAAATTGTCCCTCGAAAGAGATTGGAAGGTTTGAAATTGAATGAACCGGCAACCCAACCAGATTGAAATGGTCAACTTGTAATCTGATTTTATGAAAATTAGCATCCAAGGAGATAGATGGCTGCTGCAAAACTGAAAATCAGCACTCAAAATATCATGTCTGCTCATATCTACCGTTGAGGATAGACCTATTGAAGATCCCATCACAGCCAAGTACCAATCCTTGTTCAACTTTTCTCTCCAAAACTCCCCTTGATCATTAGGAGTGAACTTCAAATGACTGATGAAGAAGGTAACAACATCCAAAGGACAGTGAATTTGAGGCTCATCACTCCAACATACCTTCTTGACACATATCAAACGCGAGTTGATACCAGGGCCCCACATCATAAGAAAAAGAAGAGTCATTCCGCAAATGGAGACTTACTTTTACTAGAACGCTTTTGGAAGTATGTTCTATTTGAATCATCGCACCCTCAAACTCCAAGAAGTACTCAACAAATCTGAATTTGTTGCGAAAGTCAAATTCAAAATCATGAGAGAAGAATTGCTGGAAGGATTCAATGGACCCTTCATCAAACTCCATTATGAAATTAGTTATTCTTAGAGAAGATGGTGTAAGCAGGAAGTCCGAAAGGAATCTGACAAGCATCCATATCAAAAAATGAATGGACTCTTCATCGGAGTGCCAATCATCCCTTTGTTGCCCATCAAGATTAGTGACCTCATTCCACCATGCTTCTTGATTTTCCACCTCCTGAATGGGGAGACTAGGAGCAGCAGTGAAGTCTTCATTATGCAGCTCTTGCATCCTCGTTCCATTGTCAGAAGAAGTGCTAGAACTTCCCTCTTCAACAATGATGTCATAAGAGATTTCCTCAAGGCTTGAAATCCCATCATCTACCTCAAAGGAATGTTTCTCATAAGCTTCCTCTTCACTTGGTTCAAAAAGAGGATTGTCATAAGTTGCTTTAGCACCCACTTCGAAGAAAGGGTTGTCAAAGACTCGGAAGCCATTCCTTTCGTCTCGCTGCCCCAAATCTGCACATGCAACTTCTGATTTTCTTGAAATGCTTTCAAGATCAAACTCCTCTTGAAGATAGTCAAGGTCTCCAATCACTTGATTGATTTCTTCAGCTCTTTGTGCATCCTCTTGCTCCTTGAAAAGTTTGAAATCTGCAAACTGGTCTTCAACCTCTGTTAGATCCAACTAAGTTTCTCTCAACTTGTCCTTTATTGATTTAAGCTCCAGAGTGAGCTCATCAATCGTACTCTCCTTTTCATGAAAAGCACAACTGGCCTTCCTTGCAACTTCAAAGGCATGATCCCGTTCTCCAATAGAGTGCACGTACTTGGACTTCAAGGTCTCCAAGGAATCTTTGATAAGTTGCAAATTAGGAAGAGTAACTTCATCGGTCACTCCTCTACGTCTCTTTGGTATCAGAGCCTTCCAGTAAAGCTCTTCAACCAAGCTATGTGCGTGGTCAAACAGGGATAGAGCTTGCACTTCCCTGTCAACGAACACCTTGAATTGACCTTCCCACTCATCAGAATGCGAAGATGGTAAATTGCTGGTTGGCTGCTCTTCAAAATCAGAACTTTGTTTTGTGACATCGCTGTCCTCAGAGCTGCTCCAACCTTCTTGTCTTTCATCCTCAACTAACAGAGAATGTTCAGTGTCATGGAGAGGGACATACTCCACAGTTTCTTCGCCCTCAAGCATGCAATCAGCTTCTTGCCTTGGTAGATCAGCCTTGTGTTCCAAAACCACATTGAACCTTCTTCAAAAGTCGTAAGGTCTTCAAGCTCTTCATCCACCTCACTATCATCTTGATCAACGGCTATGGCAGCCCCTGACTCAAACGAACAATCATGGAATGCTGGTTCGAAAGTTTCGAAAGTAACAACATTCTCCTTGGTGGCTGCAATCAACTTGAAGGGATCACCATGGAACTCTTCAGAGTAAGATTCTTCATCCAAAACAACTTCTCCTTCGGCCTCCTCATAGCTTGCAAGGCAGACAATATTTTGGTCTTTATCAGGATCAAAGGGAAATTTATCCCACAAAGGTTCTTTGTTATACCTCGGTGCCAACACACCTGGATCCCAAATGCCAAGGGGTTCACTGAGATGATCAACATGAAGAGGGTTTTCATGCTTCCTTGGAAGTATTGACTCAATGAATAAGTCAGATCCTAAATCTCTTAAGCTGATATCTTCAAAAACATTTTCTTCCAATGGTTTGGTTTGCTGGTCAAACCCAAATCCAACCATGTCATCACCGAAATGAAGTGAAGATTCTTCGATGCTGCTTGTTTCGAAAACTTCACCTTCATTATCTTTTATGGAACCATCATGAGAAAGTATTGTCACTGATTTCCTCATGTGGAACTTCTTGGGGAGTTGAGACAGCAACAAGAGTAAAACTATGCACCACCAATCCTTCAACACGAGGTGATACAGTCATGTTGGAATCATTACCAACTTCATCACTTTGGCAATGCTCATTGGCTGATTCATCGGGACCATAAGTATTTCCTTCTACTTGCTCTTCTTCAGCAAACTCATCCCATACAACAGTGCTACTAAAATCTTCAGTGAAGCCCTTAGCTTCACGACCTTCATAGGTTGAATCCTTATTAGGATTCAAGACTGTCGTTCTGTTCTTTTCACCAAGCTGATCTTCATCACTTCCTATTACATGCAAGTCAAGGGAAGTATTATGGGGTTCTACTCTTAACTCTTCACTTGCCACGGTATCTTCATCAAGCTCACGATCATTCTGATGTGTCATGTGCACCTTTCTATCCCGACTTTCAGACTTAGCATAAATCTTTCTGACTCTCCATTTTATGTCAGGATCCTTCGTTAGCGTACACAGTTCATGCATTAACTCAAGTAGTGACTTCTCTGTAGTCATCTCTTTCTATACGTAGTGTCAGGTATCTCTGTCACTCATCTGTCAAATGAACTTTGTTGGGCACAGGATGGCAGGAACCTGGCTCTGATACCACTGAAATATTCCGAGCCAATTTTTTTCGATTTTTCAATTATCAGATTACAACATTACAATCAAGGAACCCGTTAAGGTTAGAAGGTAAACCAAAACGTGCAAAAGCAACTCTAACTAGAATGTACACCAGGATCCCGATGTGGGCAAGGTGTGAGCATTGGTCAGAGGATCTAAAATAAAGTGCTTATGCTGGAACTCTAACCAAGGATGGCGCCGATGATGGCGAGCATATGGTCAGAGGATCTTCTACTCTAAATGCTGAAAGGGAACTCAACGCCAAGTATGTGCTACCCAATCCAGATTGGAGTGAGGGGCGACCATATGGCGGAGTGATTACAAATAACAATGCTAGAAAGGAAGTGCTGAAAGCTTAAAACACTCAACACCCAGAATGTGCTTGCTAACCCGGATTGGGAAAGTAGCTACCATAGGGCGGAAGTAAATTAAATAGAATATCAAATGCTGAAAGTAAGAAGAGCAGTACAATCTGATAAAGCAAGAATCTAAATGGCTGTCAGTACTACTGCCAGCTTACAATATGAGAAATGATATCTTGCTAACAATGCGAATCAGCTTATAACAGTTTTGCAACAATATTAAAGAATTTCTTTGCTGATAAGTAAAGCTAAAAATGAAGAGCACCACTAGATCCAACCTCTTTTCCTCTGAAGCAATTCCCAATGAAGCTACCGCAAAATCTTTGAGAACTCTCAATACCCGTCCAAGGATGAAGATGCAGAATTCTGCAACTGTTATGACAGTCCTGTATTTTCATATATAACCAGCTGCATATGGATTTCCTTTAATAGCTCGTAACTCCCTTAATACCAACTCAAATAACATGAAACTAAATGCAAACCATTACTAGCAATAGGGCGCTCAAACTAACAACAAAAAGCAAACTTAAAAGGTGAACATTATTTAATGCACAATTCCCAAGAAGAAGCAGATGGTACGGCCCAGCACAGGGGCGATTCTTCTTTATAAAATTCAGATGCTTCTCAAAAAATCTACAAACTAGCATGCAAGGGCGCCTAGCCAAGGTGGAAGGGAATAACCAATACCCACAATGAATTGTTTTGTCTTTTTGGAATTATGAATAAAATATCAAATCTGTTGTAGCTAGAATGCCAAAAACCAGAAACTTCTAACATGCAAAATCTGAAGCTAACTAGACAAATGCAGATTACAATGCACGAAATCAAATTAATTCACAAAACTAGACTAAATCACCACTAGTTGTTGTCTTGCAAACAAGAAGCGATGCCCGAGCTAGGAGGCCTTCATTCCTCGAAGCAGTTCCAGAGCCAAACCGGCAGCATAACGATATTGTAGACCCAAGATGCCAAATGATGATCAAAGACTTCCTTTTATAATTATCTCGTTGACTTCTCAAAACCCTAATCTCCTCTTCAAGGCAAAAACCCTAATCTCTTTCAAGGATGGCGTCCATTTCCTTCAAGCTCAATATTGACTTTTTAATTAAAATCAATACTTTAATAAATGCGTCCCCTTTATAGCTTGTTTTGACTTTGGATAAAATGAAAAATATAAAATAATCTTTAATGAGGCGCCACCCTCAAAAGCCCACTTTTCAAAACAACATAAAGTCAATAGACTAGGCCAAGGGGTCAACGTCCGAATATAATATTAAAACTTGACTTTTAATTAATTATATCAACTTATCTCTCCAATTGTGCCCTGAAGCCAATAATGACCAAGTCAATAGACCAAACTGAAGTAGGAAGTCAACTATGCTGAACCCAACTGAAAAACTGCCAGAAATAGAATTTACTAAAAATAGTAAATTCCTGAAAATGCTCCGAATGCCGAAATGAACATACCACTGCGAAGCTCTCTGAAAACCCAGAAAGAATCCGCCATTGAATCCACCAACTCCGAGCAAAGACATCCTTAAAAATAGGAAACCCTAATTTTACCTTCCGACTAGCCTTCGGGTCTCCAGAAAAAGGCCAAAGGTCACTGGAAAGATCAGGTTTGAGAAGGGGACATTACACATATAGTGCAGGATGTAAGCAATGTCCTTGTCAAACATCACAAGGAGTGGGCTAAGACAAGTTGCACAATCATGTTAGATGGGTGGACATATGAGAGAAATTGTTCTCTAATTAACTTCCTTTTGGCATTTGAGGTTGGAACAATTTTCCTTAAATCCATGGAAGCAATAAACTGAATCAAATCAATAGTTACTTTTCTCACTAGTTGATGAAGCCAAGCCAGGTTGAAGAGGTATCAGTACTGAGAGTGCTTCAGTTGACTATGCCCCCATAAGCAATGGGGTACGAGAGAAGAAGAAGAAAGAAAGGAAGACAACATGGTGGTTGAGGTAAAGCCACAATATGTAGTTCAGTTGATGCAATGCCTCATGCATTTGTGCCTTGTACATCTATTGATTTTTACTTTAGTTCTACTTCTTCTTAGCAATTCTGTTTAGTATTGCCATCCGTGTGTTCTCAATGTGGTTTTGTATTGGCATCCATATTTTCAATTATATATTATGGGATACACATGTTGTCCCTTTATATATTTGAATCATTACAATATTATATAGTTGTGATTATTATATTTGATTTGGCATTCTAGATTACTATTGAACTTTGCATCTCTATGTTTGGGTAATCTCTATCATATATGATTTCTGTTAGATGTGATGTTTTATCAATATCATAGAAGCATAAATCTGCAAAAAATCCCGACTAATCGCAATTTTAAAAAAATTCGCAGGCTAGACAATTTTTTCCTCGATTTTTTGAAAAAATCTGACTTTTTGGTCAAGGATTTTTTCTTGTTTCAAACTGCAAAATTAAAAAAAAAAACGTGTTTAAAACCTGCAAAAAAATGCAAATAAAATCATGCTGATTTTGCACGAAAACAAAAACCATGAGACCATAGCTTGTTGCTTACTATTATGCTTTGATAGATTTTTCCGAGCATCCATAGCTTGTTCGAAAGCACCTGTTTTAGGCTTTTAGCCATAGCAGCAAGGCAATGAACTGTTTGCTAAAATGCTTTGGTAGACTTGTATGAAAAATGTGGTAGCATAGACAAGGCAGTGAAGTATTTGAAAAAATGCCTCAAAGAAATGTGGTCTCACAGTGATGGAATGCCATGACAATCCATAGCAATTTGCTTGTCATGGCATTCGTCATGGCATTCCATCACCACTATGGATTGTCATGGCATTCCATCACTGTGAGACCACATTTCTTTGAGGCATTTTTTCAAATACTTCACTGCCTTGTCTATGCTATTGCTTACTATCATGCTTTGATAGTTTTTTCCAAGCATCCATAGCTTGTTCGAAAGCACCTGTTTTAGGCTTTTAGCCATAGCAGCAAGGCAGTGAACTGTCTGAAAAAATGCCACAAAGAAATGTGGTCTAATGGTGATGGAATGCCATGACAATCCATACTAAAATAGGTGCTTTCGAACAAGCTATGGATGCCTGTAAAAAATTTATCAAAGCATAATAGTAAGCAATAGCATAGACAAGGCAGTGAACTGTTTGAAAAATGCCTCAAGAAATGTGGTCTCATGGTGATGAAATGCCATGACAAGCCATAGACAAAACAGTGAACTGTTTGAAAAAATGCCTCGAAGAAATGTGGTCTCATGGTGATGGAATGCCAATTGCATTTGTTTGGCATGGCATTCCATCACCATGAGACCACTATTTGATTGTCGTGGCATTCCATCACCATGAGACAACATTTCTTTGAGGCATTTTTTCAAACGCTTCTGCTGTCATGGCATTCCATCACCATGAGACCACGCTTTGAGGCATTTTTCAAAGGTTCTTTGTATGCTATTGCTTACTATTATGCTTTGATAGATTTTTCCAAGCATCCATAGCTTGTTCAAAAGCACTGTTTAGCTTTTAGCCATAGCAACAAGGCAAAGTGAACTGTTTGATAAAATGCTTTGGTAGACATATATGAAAAATGTGGTAGCATAGACAAGGCAGTGAACTGTTTGAAAAAATGCCTCAAAGAAATGTGGTCTCATGGAATGCCATGACAAGCAAATGCAATTGGCAGCTGCTCCTAGTTATTAGTTATGCAATGTGAAGTAATTGCATAACTATTTAGGTTGACTTTGTAAAAAGCTATATTGTAGTTGAAATTTTTTCATCTATCAGCATCTAGTTATCAGTTATGCAATGTGAAGTAATGCTTTGAGTTTTAAAGATGTGCAATGCGATGTAATCAGCAATATGAATATAAACTACAAAAATCTATTCTCTACAATTCATTAGTTAAAAACTTTATTTTATTTGCTCTCTATATCTCCATGCTATGGAAATGCCTTTCAATTTTTAAAAAAAAGGCTTTTATCTCTTGTTCTACAAGTTTTTAGGTTTTTTTAAATATGATTTTTTCCTTATTTTTTCAAAAAATCTTATACTTTTGGTTTGCCGATTTTTCCCCAAAATTTTTTTTGCTGCTATGATCTATATTATGCCATGTCGAGTTATGAATTGCTTCAACTATTATATATGGTGAAAGTACACCTAAGGTTTCACTTGATTGTGTAGGTTCAAGGTGTTCCCCAAGGGTAGTTATTTTGGAGATAATAGTTTTGGGTAAAACATGGCTGTTAACCTCTATCTCACTTGATTTGAGTGTGAAATAAGTATTGTGAATCCTTCTGTGAATCTAGATCCAAATTGATGGTGATTATAGAATGTGTATGTTTTGTTCAACCCTTGAAGTGAGTGTCATTTGTTTGTAGTTCTATCTTGTCGCATTGCATTTTAATTATTTTGAAATGCTTGTTTGTCATGTTTGAAAAATATCTAATGCTTTGTATTGATAGAGAATTATTACACTTTATTGGAAAAACACTAATGGCATTATTTCTTCCTGCTCGAAGAAAATTTGGTATATTTAATTGTATTTTGAAGGGAGATATTTACTTAAGGAAATATATCAATTTAAATCAAAATTGTGTATTGTTATTAGAATGCTTTTGCTTTATATTAGGATTGTGCAAGTAAATTATTTGTTGGGTGGAAAAAATAACTATTTCAAATGTTTTGAGTTTGAAAAATATCCTTAGTTTGAAAAAAAATTATTTGAACATCTATTTAGTATGAAATCTAAAAATCAAAGGAAAGGCATTTTGCTTGTTATCACCTCTCTTTGCATTTTCCTTGAAACTCTCACTTGGTTCTATGGGATAAGAATTTTTGAAAGAATGAAAGGAAAGGATTGGGATTTCTTTGGATTGGAATTAACTTGGAGTGGGATTGCTTGGGTGTGTGCCAAGATTGTTGTGTGATTCTTCCTCAAAGGATTTTTCCATCCATTGTTTAAGATTATGTTTGGAAGGGTATTTTTTGTTGGCCTTGCCTTTGCACCAAAAGGTCAACCTGTCAATGGCTGATACAAGCATTGGATAAGATCCACATGAGGCAATTAAACCATGTCGTGAATCACGCGGCCAGCGCTAACTGAGGGGTGGAAGCGTCAAGCTTCCAACAATCCCCCCCCCCCCAAAAAGCGCGACCACTGGACTCAAACCCACAACCCCACTCTGATACCAATTGTTGGCCTTGCCGTTGCACCAAAACGTCAACTTGTCAATGTCTGATACAAGCGTCAGATAAGGTCCACGAGAGGCCTTGTTTGCTATAACTTATGAGGACACCAACATCTTGAGTTAACATTTTCTCTAAATTGCTTGAATAGGAAACTACAACAATGAGAGGTGAACTCCAATTTAATTAATTGCTATAACCGGATTCAATTGTAAACTTAATTAGAATAAGCATGAAATTCATCTACTAAAGATATGAGGTACCCATGTACAAACAAAAAATCTCTCACAGCTAGAGAAGAGGAGAAAACCAGAGTGGGAGAAAACTCCTCTCCAAAAGAGAGAAAGGCGAATGAAGGGCTGAAAGCCTCCAAAATCAAGGCGAAGGACTAAGAAGCCTCCAACCAAACAAATGTCCCAAAAAAGAGAGGAACATGTAGAACATCTCTGAAGCACGAAGAAGTTGGTTGTCAAGTGATGATTGATATAGTGCTGAAAAGAAGAACCTCCAGAAACAGAAATGCAAGAGTGTCCATATGGTAAATGATCCATCTCACCAAAATGCATGTAACCAGCCGTTAATGTACGTTGCATCCAAAAGTACATAGGAACAAGAACTAGATACGTAGATCACTCAAACGTGAAACCAAGGAAGCATTAGCACCAGTAGTAGAAACCCTCCTATAATGCTAACAACAAAGAGCCATGGCAGGCACACTGAAACTGTTTGAAACCAAGGAGTGCATGTAGGAGAAACAACCTGCAAATAAAAGGGTGTGCAAACTAAGGCACACATGCATGAGGCAAGAATCACTCGGATTCACTACTGTCATGGAAGGGATACTCACTTGACAAAGGTGTGATGGAAAACCAAAGGAAAACATCAACCCCCCCATGGCAATTTATATCAAAGTGCAAATACAAAAGGCACAACAGGATGTGCAAAATCCCCAAAAAGTATACACTAGAATGGCACTATATCTCAATGCATCTACAAAAGAGAATGTGCATGAAAAAGATGTATGCAATGCCCAAATAGGACAGAATACTGAAAATACATAAAAAACTGCCAAAAATGAGTCATCCCATGCAAACAAGTTTCTAGGAGCTAAAACGTCCAAGTAATTCACTAGAATGTGAAAACACCAAAATTTGAATAAAATGTACCTAGAGAGAAATCTAGAAAAAGTGCATGGATGGCTATGAAGAGCTTTGAAAGACCGTCTCAATGCCGCTAGAATCATGAAAAACTGAGAAACGGGTCAAAAGTTATGAGCTCAAGACTAAAAAACAACACCTCTAACTTCAACAAGCTATAAAATGTACTAGCAGCAAAAAGGGTGATAAGACCCTCACCACTGGAAAGTTGGTCAAACCAGCTTTCTGACGATATCTTATTTATCAAAAAATGACATCATATGCCCAAGTTATGCCCAAAAGAAATAAAGACCTCCTTTAGGGCACAAAGGGGTCTTAAAGGGGCCATTGTCAAGAATCCGTACGATTGATGTCAGCAAAATATTCTTGGGAATATTCCCCCTACCACACAAAAAAAATTTGACCCCTGGAAACGAGATTCGTAGGAAACTCCTATGTCTAACAGAAAATTCGAAGAATATTCTTTGGTCGAAAAAAAATTCATTGTCGCTAAAAATTGCTGATGTTGGTGAATAGGGTGTTGCCAAAAAAGTAGAACACTGATCCCAGAAAAATTGAACACAGCGTCGGAAAAATGTGACGGCCCCGCGAGCCATCAAGAAATTAAAGGCTGTCAAGCAATAGGAGGAAAGAACCCCACCACCGGTGTGGCCACATAGGCCTGCAAGCCTACCGTAGCAAGTACCTACAAGTACCACTTGAAACCGCCCCTGCCAAGAAATTTAATACACCACCCAAAGTTAAAAAAATAAACCTAGAGCTTCATAGATTTTTTTTATTTTTCCAAAAATTGCTAAATTAAAGAAACTTTTAAAAAAACAAACACCAATTTTAAATATTTCCTAGTTTTTTTAAACCCGTGCACATGAATTCGTACAAGGGCCGTACAGGCCCTTGTACAAAAAAATTTTGCCTCAAAAGCTCCTGGCAGCAAAATAGGGCAAATTTATAGTCAAAATTTGTCGAATCGGCCTCCTGAATCCAACGGCAAGGTCTTTTCACACCAAAACTGCAACTACCCTCCAGATCTAAAAAAAAAAGCAACCGCTTCAAACCATCGCAAATCTGATCGCAGGAGTCCAAATCAGGCCAAATAAAAGCCAAATCTAACTTTCTTGACAACTTTGAATCCAACTGTGAGGTCGTTTTTAAGCCAAAATGCACCTAAAAATCGCCCACCCCCAAAATTTGCAAAAAGAAAACAAAGGGGATTCTAGATTTGAAGCCTGTAACCCTTGTTGAAGAAAAAAACCTAATAAATCGAGAAGGGATTCGCTCAATCCACACTCTATTACCATGTTAGAATTGTGAAAAACACGAGCCACGGGATCAGACAATGAACAAAAACACTTTCCATGCAAGAGATTTACAAACAAAAAATTGATATATTCCTCAACAAGAAAAAGCTACAGAAGAACCTCAAGAGACTTCAAGGAAAGCAAGAGTTGTCAAAGGTTGAGAGTTTGAGAGATAATACAATGAGGGTTGAGTGCTATATAGGAGCAACCCTAAATGAGAAAGGGATTAGATCATAACAAGTGTCAACATCTCATGCAATGAGATAGAATGATCTAATAATAGCTCACCTTAGTTAACATAGAAAAGCACTTAGTTAACTGAATAAAGAACTCCTAAGTTTAGCTTAAGTGCATGAGAATAAATTAGACTAATAATTAATTAAAGATTAATTAGTCATTAGCTAATGCATGATTACTCTAACAGTTAATATAAAGAACTCATGTGAGACTTGGAAAAGGCATGGAGATCACTCAAGGAAGGAGAAGGTGGTTTGGTGGGCTATGGGCATGGGAGAAGGGGCACACAGTGTGTGTCCAACTTGGGGTACAGTCTACACCCAGGATTGTCCTAGATAGGGTTGTTGCTTGGGGAAGAATGTGTATTGGTTTTGAATAAGAATTGGGTCCTTCTAGATATGCCATAGTTATGAGGGCCAAGACCACTAAAATCTTCTTAGAGTGAGAATAACCACTCCAAGTGCACTAATTCAAATAAGTATCGGAAACCTTGATATTAAATGATAGTGGAAATATTATATATATGATTTTGATGTTAATTTGATTGAAATATGTGGATTTATTATTCAATTTACTATGTAAATTCTTTAATTTAGAATTCTTGCCAAATTATCACATGCATGTAGTTTGCATTAGTTATTTATATCTCTTTTTGGTAAAATTACATATTTTAAATTATCTTAACTCCACTGAACCACAGGGACACATCATTTTCCATCCTTTATTTTCTCCTTCACCAAATGGCTCATAAAATATTCAATTTTCCCAATAAAATTCATTAAAATAATATTTAATCAATTAGGTCATTCCCTTAGCCCTCCAACTTAGCCTACAGGAATAGGATAGGCTAACCAACTCCATTAGGTGATCACTCTGAAAATGTGGACGTGACAAACGCCATGACAATATCTTGGTGGCAGTAGACAAGCTTATGAAAGTTTTGCACTTTATTCTAGGGACTGATGGTGCACCGATTCTTGCAAGAAGGTTCATCTAGGAGATCTTGCAACTCCAAGGGGTTCCAAAAAGATTATCTTGGATATTCATACGTTGAGGTTTTGGAAAACCTTGTTTTTAGCACTGAGAACTCAAATAAACATCAGTTCAACTTATCAAATAGAGACCAATGGTCAAATTGAAAGGTTGAATCAGGTGTTAGAAGATTTGTTGTGGATGTATTGTATAGACTAGCAATACAAATGGGAATGACACCTTTGTATATAATAATTCCTATCACTTTGTTTCATAAATGGTTCCATTTGAGGCTCTATACAACAAAAAATGTAGGACACTTATCATTTGGTATAAAAAGGAAGATAGGGTAGCATTGCACCAAAAATGTTAACAGAAGTGGAAAAGCATGTCAAACTAATTAGGTAAAGGTTGGTTGAAACCAATGATAGACAGAAAAGTTATGCCGACTTGAAATAGGAAGGGAGTCAATTTATTATTGGGCAAAAAATGTTAATAGAAATGGAAGAGTAAGTCAAACTAATTAGGTAAAGGTTGGATGAAGCCAATGATAGGCAAAAAAGTTATGCCGAGTTGAAATAGGAAGGGAGGCAGTTTGTTGTTGGAGGCAGTTCTTAGAGTTAAAACTCATAAGGGTTCAATTAAGTTTGATAAATCAACAAAGTTGCCTCCCATATATGTAGGCCTATTTGACGTGATTGAAATCATTAATCCAATTGCTTACAAATTATCCTTATTGTTTTCTCTTGCTTGATTGCATGTCTTCCATGTGTCTTATCTAAAAAAAATATGAGCCAACTTTTGCTTATGTTCTTGATTGGAATTCTTTACAAGTTTTAGACCCAAGGGTGGTAATGATGGAGCCTCTCAGAGAGCTTGAGGTTAGGAAGTTTCATTTATGTAACAAAGAAGTAACTCAATGCAAGGTCTAGTGGGACTAATATTTAGAGAACAATGCCACTTGGGAGGGCTATGAAGAGTTTCATAGAGTATTTCCTCATCTATTTGCATAGTATTTTTAATCATATTATACTTTCAAAAACAATATTTTATGTTATGTTTAATTAAGCCATCGGGATGATGACTTTTTCCTAGCAAGGAAGGATATCACATCTCATTTTTATTTACTCATTATGGACAAAAAAATTGATGTTCAAATAAATGTTTAAGTGTGCATATTTAACGTTTTGATATGATGTACTGAATGTGATAACACTATGCTTTGTATGTAGTTATGATAGTATTTCATTGTTTTACACAATATCCATGATTTGAACTAATATTTTGTTGATCTAAACGTTTCACATATGTTATTTTTTAATAATTGATGAACAATATAATGAAATCGATTATTTTCATAAATCATACACAATTGATATTTTAATTGTTATTACTGATTTGTGATTATGATCTGATATTGGCACAAACTAGCTAATATTTGTTGGTATGAGGTGGATGCAAGTTGTATTTTTCTTCTCTCGCTTGTTGAGGGAGGCAAATCGTGACAGTGGGATAGTTGTACCATACACTTCAAGAACCCACTTGCATTGATGCATTGTAGACATGTAAGGGTCTGCTTGAGTGTCTATCGCAATTTTGTCTATGAAATCTTCGATTTCCTTCATATGGTTGCATGAAGTCTCTATCTCATGAGGTTATCGTATCTAAGTTTTACATTGCTTCAGCTAAAAATAATTAATATATGCTGATTTATGATATCATTATGGAGCCATAGACCTTTTGGAGGTATCACTTATTTATCTTGTCACAATATTAGTTAATGCTAAAGAGCTGATTAGAATTTTTTTTTTAAACTGGCTTGGAAAATCGGGGATATCGGTTCTGATTTGTGAATGTATCATATCCGAGAACATAGAATCAAATTTATTTTATAGGAGATAGTGGAATGCTATACCACTATGCGCTAATAGTAAAAAAAAAGGTATCCACTTATTCAATTGGGTGTGGGAGTTTTCAAGAGGTTGTGGTAGCCAGTAAGGCCGGCCCCATTGCAGGAGTTTCAGAGTTTTGGCACCATTATATGCTTTGTTGGAATAGAGGGTAGTGGTGTGCATGTTCTGAAGGAAAAAATGGAGTTTATTGTTCGCCGTGAAGCCCATGAGGGCATGACAGGTGCTTAAAATGTGGTGGTCATTTTGCATTCTTTGGAAGGGATTTGTATGGATTTTGGGGAGAGTTTGAGGCCATTAGTTTTGGGAATTTGATAGCATTGTTTGCAGTTATTGTGAGAAGTCATGGCTAGAACTAGAGATGAGACCATTATTTTTAGGAATTTGGCAGCATTGTTTGCAGCTATTGTGAGAAGTCTTGGCTAGAGCTAGAAATCTAGGTATGTGGTCGAAAAAAAATTGTTGTATGAAAAAATAAATCTATATGGTTTATTTGGACATTGAGCTGATGATTGCATTCATCATTGAGACTTTTAGACTATTGAGCTGTTGGCGTTTAAATTCGCACCTCTGGAATACGGATTTGAAAACGGACAGCTATGCACAGATAAATTGCTCTTCAAATTAGGAGGGGAAGCTCCCTCTTGCTGATGGTATTCAAGAAAGTAAACTAAAACTAAGTTGCCTATCTTTTTGATCAGCTTAGAGCACAAGGTTTATAAAACACAAACGCCGCAGCTCAGATTTTCTGATTTAAGAACTTCAACTACGACTAACTTAAACTAAAGACGTTTCTAACTTCTCAAGTAATAAGCAGAGCAAGAGAAACTAGAAATGAACAAGGTAGATTTTCTGACAAAATACTTCGATAAACTCTTTCTCAACGAACATCTACACACTTCAATGTAAGTTGAAATCAAGATCATAAAAGTAAAACACCAATAACGGAAATCAGAGATTTTATATCAAGGCAAAGGAGGCTCATGATTTTATTACTCGAACTTCTGGAACAAAACTCACTTCTAACATGCCTGGAACAAGAAATTGCAACTAAAGAGGCTTGCAATCTTGCTCTTACACAATAGAAACAGCAATCACATTAACTCCTTGTTGGCTAAAGAGGCTCAACAATTTGCTATCACAACACAAGTGAACTGAAACTGAATAACAACTTGCTGCAATACAGGCTCGCAATTTGCTAACACAATAACCGTTAAAGAAACTAAATGAGCAAAGGCTCTTATTTATAGAGAAGCAGAGGAGTAGGGAACCCTAAAATCTCCTTGCTTTCACAATCTAGGGCTTGCTCAGCAAGCAAGTTTATTACTAAATCTAGAAAGAAGATAACATCTAAAACCCTAGAAAGCAGAAAAAGCGGGAAACGCCAACTATTACATCTTATCTTCTTTCTATCCTCAAAGAATGGATAAGAATTATTCCAAGAATAGAAAGAAAGCTTCTAGAAGAAAGCTGCTTTAAAGCTCGATCACATCCGCTAGAAAATTGGAAATGTGTCCCGGTTCGGTGCATCTATGCCAACTAAGGCAATATTCTGATTCTCCAAGATCTCTTCGCCTTCTTTCACTTCTTCAGTTGCTTTATGAGTTCTATTCTTGCAAAACATCGCTGCCCAAAAATATGACTTACTAATTGATAACTTGGCGGCTCTGCAACTTTATGCTTCTGACACTTCGCTTGATTTCCAATAGAAGAATATTGCACAACTCTTTTTTGATACCTTTCCTTTTTCTCATATCACACCTCCTTTCGTTCTTCAGCTGAGATGATGAAGTTCTGACATAGTGCTGATTTGGTCTTAAACTCGAGGGGAGTGTATTCCATATTGAAAACCTTGAAGAATGACTATAAACTCGCCTATGTTCAGACAAGTCTTGAGCAACTTTCTATTTTTAGAATGCTGGTTTTTCGTCTTCAAACGGACACTTTTTTTTGGAAATTTTTCTGAGATATGGGTTTTGCTCAGAATCTCATTGCAAGACAACCCAAATCGTCCATTTTTGAAACTCTTGAATTTTGACTTAAAAAGCAGCAAACCCTAATTTCTTCAATTTTCCTCGAAAAAAGCTGGCATCTGGGTTTTGTTCAGAATACAATTAGAAATGGACCCAGTTGATCAGATTTGAAAAACACTGATGGCTGATCGAAAAAGCAACCAACTCTAGAATTTGAAATTTTCTTGAAAAAGCTATGATATGGGTTTTCTTCAGAAGACTGTTTAGAGAGGACCCAGATGATTAGAAATTGGAAACCCTGAAGATTTCACTGACATGCAACTAAAAAGCAGCTGCTGCAACTTGATGAAAGTTTCTTGAAAAATTCTTCAGAAGAACGAGAAGAAGAGACCCAGATGGCTGAAAATTAAAATCTTTGACCTTCTCCTTCAAAAATTTGATCTTCTGGATGAAAAAGCATGAAAAAACAAGGACTTATGTTGCTGGTCTGAAAATTATTCATGAAAATCAGCAACCTTGAGCTCTTGAATCTTGAAATAAAACCTTAAAGTTGCTGCTCAACTTTTCTTCTTTGGAAGCCCCCTGCAAAAATGATGAAAACTGAAAGGAAGAGATGTCTTAAATAGATTTAGGGCTTGAAATAGATTTGCTTTCTTTTGTTTTAATCTTCAAACCCTAAACTCAGCTTGTTCAATGAATTTAGACATTTGCCTTCAACTTGAAATTTTGACATTTCGAAAATTTGGCTAAGGCATGGCTTTTGGGTGTTGATCTCCTCTTGGGGCGCTTTTCTTCTCCATACTTAGCCATTTTCTTCACTATTTTCAATTTTTTGCTTGAGTTTCATCCTCTGTTCAATCTCGATTTTCAGGAACTCGGTGAATGCTGTGATCCGGCAGAATGATCCGTTACGGAGCTTGATTGTTTCTGAGGAGATCATCTGGAGACAACTTTGTCTAAAGACTTGATTTTGACCTCCGAATTCATGAGAGGCTTTTCCTTCTAGGGGCGCCCAACTTCTTCAGTGTTAGCCATTTTTTGATTTCCAAGTTCTTCCTTCTCCCCTTGATTTTCTGATGAATCTTCGATTCCGGGAGCAATACTGATCCGACTGACTGTCTGAATACTTCGTTGGATAGCCAGACTGATTTTGATGAGGCATTCTTGGACGCTACTTCTGCAAATTCCATCATCTGAAGGCTTTAAAGTTTGGGCGTCTTTCTTCAAGGGGGGCGCCCACTTTCACCAGACTTAGAAAAAATTTCAATTTATCCATTTCTTTCACTTCTACAGGCGATCCTGTTGAATCTCGAGCTCCGGGCGTCAGATTGATAAATGTTTGAGCTTGTTGCGAAGCTGAGAGGATTTTAGGAGGGGTCTTCTGGAAACACTTCTGCCAAAAAGCATCTTTTAATCCTTCAAAAGCTTGGGCGCCTATCTTGACTGGGCGCGCCCACTTTACCAATACTTAGTTTATTTTTCACCTTTTTCACCTTTGCTTTTAGATTTCTGTTTTCAACTCTCATCGAACCCTCTTTTCAGCTCTTTGGATCTGGTGACTGCGAGCTCCGTTTATCGTGCTGGATAGCTCATTGGGAAGCCTGTTGCATTCTGAAGACATCTCGTTATGACCTTGACTGCAAATTCATCTGTTTGCACCCTTAAAAAGTTGGGCGCCTTTCTTCACTTAGGGCGCCCAGTTTCTCCAGACTTAGAAAAATTCTCAATTTATTCATCTTCAAGTTTCAGATCTTCATTTTATACCTTCCACTTTGACTTGAATTTGCTGGAGACTGGATTGTCGGATGCTCTAATGGGGATATCCATCGCGAAGCTGACTGAACACTGAACAACTTTCATTGGAGGTCCTAACCCTAATTCACTCATTTGATGACCTAAAAAGGTGGGCGCCTTTCTTCAACTGGGGCGCCCAAACTCAGCAGTGTTAGAAAATTTTCAAGACTTTTCAACTTTCTTCCTCGTTCCTCATGCATGTTCATCGTTTCACCTTCTACTGGAAGTTTGAATGCTAACATTGACGCCTGGCAGTCGGATGACCTCCATTGATGACCTCGGAACTCCAGATATGCTTCTGAAAAAACTGAATAGACCCAGTAGGGAAAAACTGATTATTTTAAGATTCTGACTGCACCAGCCTGATATGGACATATTTTGAGCCAATCAAAATCAGTTCGGACCCTGTCGGACCAACTTTCTATTTTTAGAAAATTTTGCCAGTATCCGTTTCGAAAGAAACCCAGAAAACCCAGAAAACGTGACTATTTCGAGAAAATTTCTAAAAATAGCAGTTTTCCTAAAATTTAGGGATGAAAAACTGAGATCCGGGTTTCGTAGGTTAAGCTGCTCTTAGCAGACCCAGATCGTCAGAAATTGAAAATTTTGTGTTTTAACCCTTCATGCAAGACATGCACACCCAAATTTTGACCTTTTTGACTGTTTTGACAAGACTTTTACTCATTTCTTCAAAATGTCTAAGTGTAACAAAAATTTTAATTTTGGGGTACAACATTGGCTCTGTTTGGGGACCATGGCGGATACTTTCGGCATAGGAGAACCATAGAATCTCTGAAGTTTTAAGCTTAGACCAGTGCCTTATCCATTGCGTATCGGAGTCAGCATTATTTCCTAATCACCTATTTTGCAAGACATTCCTTAATCACCTATAACCGGACTTCCTAAAAATCACCTAATAGTTGGACTTCCCTACTAATCACCTAAAACAAGACTCCTAATCACCTATAACACGACAAGACTGTTACGGAAAGGGGAAATACAACATAACGAAAACATCACGGAAAGGGGAAACACATTACGAAAAGCAATGAAAAGTATTTACAAAGATTGATTTTGAGAACTTACTCCACCCCTGAAGGGACGAAGTGCTTGAGGTACTGCCTGCTGTGCGGTAGAGGGAGGAGACTTCCATCCAAGCGTGAGAGAATATAGGTGTTCTCTCCGGCGAGCTCGTGAATCTTTAAAGGTCCCAGCCACAAGGAATCAAATTTCCCATGCATTCCCTTGGGCTCATGTCTCTTATCCCATAAAAGGACTTGATCTCCAACCTCGAAATCCCGTTGGCGAGCTTTCTTGTCAAAAATCTTCTTCACCCGCTCTTGGTGCTGAGTGATTCTATCTACTACCTCTTCCCTTTCTTCTTGAAGCTTAGTCAGGTACAAGATACGCTTCTGAATAGGATCTGTGAACTCTCCATCTTCTACTGCGGTTGCCAGCTGCAAGGCGGACAACTCCAATGTGATGGGTATCATTGCTTCTGTACCATACAGGAGTATAAAGGGTGAGGTACCAATGGCTCTCTTCGGAGTAATTCTGTCGGCCCAGAGAGCATCATAAAGTTTCTTATGCCAAGTTCGCTGACTGGAATCAACCAACTTGCGAATGATCGTGACAATGTTCTTGTTTGATGATTCAGCTTGTCCATTACCCTGGGGGTAATAATCTGATGAATGAGATAGTGTAATGCTATGATCAAAACAGAACTCCATTAGCTCCTCTGATGAGAAACATGTTGCATTATCTGTCACAATTTTGCGAGGCACCCCAAAGCGTGTGACAATGTTTTCCTTTAAGAACTCACACACGACCTCGGACGTAGCTCGCTTGGTGGGAATGGCTTCAACCCATTTAGTGAAATAATCAGTGGCTGTAAGGACATAAATATGCCCCTTGCTGGAACGTGGGTTGATAGGACCAATAAAATCTAGACCCCATTGCTGAAATGGAGCATCTATAACAACTGGCCTGAGAGGAGCGGCTGCTAACTTTGCTTTGCCAACAAACTGCTGACACAACTGACATTTATGTACCCACTCGTATGCATCGCGGAACATAGTCGGCCAAAAGAACTGAGCCCGCAAGATTTTAAAAGCTGTCACCTTTGATGAAAAGTGACCACCGCATGCTTGATTGTGGAAAGCTTCCAGCAAGCGCCGTTGTTGATCTTTGGTAACACACAACAAGAATGTTCCGTCAAGGCCCCGCTTGTACAAAACATTGCTGATGATTATATAATTCTGCGCTTTCAGCTTAAGCGTTCTCCTTTGTTGCTTGTTCAGGTGATTTGGACAATCACCGTATGTTAGGTAATACCATATCTCAGTAAACCATTCTCCCGAAGACTCGATCAGCAAGACCATTGGAAGGTCTTCTTTAACTTCAGGTTCAATCTCAGGTATACCTTTGGCTTGAAGTTTCTTATCACCATCTTCCGCCATCAACTGACAAAGACCTCTCCCGCGAACGAGTTTGGTTGGCTTGATCTCCAAGTCATACTCTTGAACCTTTGCGATCCAGTTTCCTCTTTTGGAGCCCATCTCCTGTTGAGTTAACACGCTCTTCACTGCTGGATCTGTGACATACACAACGGTGTGAGAATTTAGGATATAAAATCTGAAATTCTTTATAGCTCGAACCACCGCATAGGCATTCTTTTCAATCTGAGAGTATCTTGATTCGCTGTCCTTGAAACTGCAGCTCATGAAAGCTATTGGAGATTCAGTTTCTTCATTTAACTTTTGTGTCAGAATGGCAGACAGAGTATGCTCTGATGCATAACAATAAAGGATAAATTCCTTTTCAAAATCAGGACGGACTAGCACTGGAGCTCGACTGATGGCTTCTTTTATCGCTGCGAACGCCTTCTTTCCTTCTTCCATCCACTTGAAAACTGTCTTCTTCTTCATCATAGCAGATATATCTTTAGTCAACTCAGAAAAATCTGGTACAAATCTTCGTATGAAATTTACCTTACCAAAGAAAGAGTGTACCCCTGTTCTACTTGTTGGAAGAGACAAACTTCGGATAGCTTCAACCCGACTTGGGTCAATTCGAGTTCCTTCCTTGGAGACGATGTGGCCAAGCAACTTGCCTTCCGTCACCGCGAAGATAGACTTCTTGGGATTCAATGATATTTTATGATATCTGCATCTCTCGAAGACCTTCCCTAGATGTGAAAAGTGATCTTGTCGTGTCTTCGAGAAAACAGTGAGGTCGTCAAGATAAACAACTATTACTTTATTCTTCAAATCACCAAATGCCAAATCCATGGCTCTTTGAAATGTAGCTCCGGCGTTGATGAGGCGGAAGGGCATTCTTTCATATGCAAACATACCCCACGGGGTTGTGAATGCCGTCTTGAATTGATCTTCCTCAGCCACCGCTATTTGATTATAACCAGAAAAACCGTCCAATAAAGATAGCATCTCTAAACCGGTAACCGTCTGTAAAGTGTGCTCCATGATTGGCAAAGGATAATTATCCTTAAGCGATGATTGATTCAGGTTCCTGAAATCAACGCAAATTCTGATTTCTCCGTTCTTCTTGCGCACAGGAACTATATTCGACACCCAAGTGGAATGATGGATTGGAAAGATGATCTTTGCATTCACCATCTTTTGGATCTCCGCGTAGATGGTGTCTTGAATCCGCGGATTATAGTGTCTTTGCTTTTGCCTGAAGGGCTTTGCTTCAGGTGGAAGAGGAATTGTGTGAGACAATTCTCTTGGTGTAAAAACTTTCAAATCTTCATATGACCAGGCGAAGACATCTCGGTATTGCTGGAACAAAGAAATGAACTTCTCGCTCTCCTCTGCCGTGCAGCATGTACCTAAATTAACAAGCTTGGGCTTGTCAATTGTACCAATATTGACTTGTTGATATTCGGCAGAAGTTCTGTCACTTGAATTTCTCTGATCTTGAATGTATCGATCGTGCCTGTCAAAAATATTCTCCAAGGAAACTAAGCCCTTGGGAATTTTATTTCCTTTCAACTGGATTATGCTGGACTCTGGTTCTTCTGAAATTTCTTTATCTTCAGCAATCTTTGGCGTATCAGAAACTTCTGTTATTGCTTCTCTGTGAGTAGATGAACTGCCTTCAAAGAACAATTCCTTGAAATTATCTCCCATAACAAGAAACTCCTTAATGTGTTCATCATCATTAAAGACTTGCCAATTATCACAGTTGTCAGGTACAGCTGGCCTGTATATTAATTCAATGGCAAACGCATTCTGACGAAAGTCAGAATGTGGCATGAAAAGTGAAGCTGATACCGCGAGGGCATCTGCTCTGCTATTTTCCAGACGTGGAATGTACTTGATATCAAATGCTTCGAACCAATCTATTGCATTCCACACCCTATTTCTATAATGTCGAAGACGATCTGCTTTCACTCTGAATTGATCTCTGACTTGCTTTACAACAAGCTCCGCATCACCTTCGACCTTAAGGTATTTGATACCCATATCTTTTGCATTCCTGAGACCTAGTAAAAGCGCCTCATATTCCGCCGTATTATTTGTACATTCAAATTGCAAGCGGTATGCAAAAGGATATAATTGTCCTTCAGGAGAAATTATCACAACTCCTGCTCCTGAACCAGCAGTGGAACAACTCCCATCGAACTGCAAAGTCCACAGCTTAGGATCATCTGCTGATTTCTCTACGATGCACGCGACCTCTTGACTTTCTTCAGGAATCTCCGACAGCATGGCGTAAGTACCAAGACCCGTTTCTTGATATAGAACTTGAGCTTGAGGATCTTGAGACTTCACGACCGCAAATCGAGATTTGGGTTCTGGTTCCAGCTTGAAAGTTCCTTTCTTTAATGGAATATTTGCAGAAGACCAATCCATCTGAATCTCTCCACCGAGGTCCTTGCAAAAGCTTCTGCTTAGTAGCATCCCGTAGCTTGCTGGAATGTCAGCTACTAGGATGGTCATCATGATTTTCTTTTCAGGACAAGCCGCCAACCTTACTTGAGCATCTTTTAATTGACCGACCAACGGCACCGACTTGGACTCCAGTGAGTAGCATTTGTCCTTTGTCTTGGTGCACGAAAGTCCTAGAGCATTCATCACTTGTAGAGGCATGACGTTGTCGGAAGCTCCGGAATCGATGATACAATTGCTCAATTTGTAACCTCCTATATATAGAGAAATATAGAAGGGCTTAGGCTTGTCTTCCGCCGGAACGGATGATTCGAGCAATGTGGGCTGCTTGGTAGGTCCTTTCTTCACAAATTTGAGAAGTCGGTCCACTTGCTCTGGATGATCTTGGAGATACTCTAACTGAGAAATCTGCACTTTGTTCTTCATCAATGAATCTACAATATCAAAATTTGCTGAGGACGAACCTTCAGCAACTGCTTTCATGTTCTCTTGAGAAGACTTAATATTTGAAGTAGAAGCTACTTCTTTTCTTTTTCTTTTCTTTTGATATCTTCAACCTCTCTTCTTCTTCTTCTTTGTGTGCCCTCAGATGTTGAGCTCTGGTAAACACAGGAGTCGTATGATTCTCAGGATTAACTGCAAGAGAGTACTGACAAATATCTTCTTCTTGTTCTTCAAAATCGGGTTCACTTTCAAAGTAGCCCGTTGCGGAGTCGCCATCGAAGTTGTCCGATTGAGGTAAGACAACATTCGAACTTGGAGTTGGAACGAAACTTGGTGCAGGTGCAGCTTCGGCATATCCCATTATCTCGTTCATTCTGACATTTTCAGGGCAAGATGCGCCGGCATGTTCAGTGGAATCATGAAAAGAGCAAAACACAGCATTTTGTGTATTGTCGGCCGCTTGCCTTGGTGGAGGTGGCCCTCGTGGCTTGTAATTGTTGTAAGGCTGAAAGTTATTCCTCCTTGGCTGATACGGCTGCTGAGGTTGATAAGGCTGCTGTGGTGCGGGCAAGGCAGGTGGTGGTGCAACTTGAGCAAGAGGCGTTGGCTGAAGTGGCAATTGCCTCTTGAGAATAGTTACTTCGTTTGCAACCCTTTGAAGTAATGGATCAGCAGAACTTTGAACCAAAGGTCTAATAGCATCTCCTCTGATCTTTCCTGAAGTGATCATGTTGTCTTCAATTTCTATTGCACCTTGTTGTGCTTCTCCCAGTTCTGTCTCGTGAGCCGATCTTATGATAAAAGCTATCTCTGATGGAAGTGCGTTGACAAAACTGCTTAACAGGATCTCAGGCGATGGATGAAGTGTATATGAAAGACAAGTAACCAGGCGATTAAACCTTGCTACGAACTCTCTCATTGGTTCATTGTCCTTCTTTGAATTGGAAAGTCGAGCGAACAACTGGTGACTATCTTCAGCTGGTTTGAACCTCGCAAGAAACTTTTCAGTCATAGTATTCCAGTTGGTTATGCAACCAGGCTCCAAGTGATTGAACCATTCGGCAGCAGCTCCCGCGAGTGTCTCAACAAAGAGACGTACAGCAACATCTTCATGACCTACATGCAAAACAGCGCAAGCCGTTGAAAAGGCTGAAAGATGATCATCAGGATGTTGACTTCCATCTCCTTGGAAACGTGGAAAGTGCTTTCTTGACCCCTTAGGCAATTCGTGATTTGCTCCTAAGGCCAAAGGTCCGATATTATCACCCCAAGGCAGTGGGGGGCCTCTTCTCCGATTGCGATTGTTGTTGTCATCGTTGTTGCGGTTATCACCCATTGCTTCGAATTCTTCTTCTTCGAACACTGGGATGGCGTTGAACTCAGGAACTGTGTTGGATTCAGGTACTGTGTCGGATGACTCTCCAACTTCTGCGGGATGTGTATGTGGAAGGAAAGTATCTTCTCCTTGGAAGAGCGGATTTGTTCTTGTTCTCCTCCTTGTATAGACTTGGAAGAGCGGATTTGTTCTTGTTCTCCTCCTTGTATAGACTATGTACGCCAGGATTGTCTAGTCCCACGCGGGTGGTGGCAAGACAGGTCTTTCAGCTGCAATATCGACTTTCTATTCCTCTTTGTCTAAAATAGCAGCAGCGTTTCTCCACTGAGCAGGGGTCTCCTTCTTCTCAAAGATGAAACTTCTCAAGCTGTTGATGATGTCTACTTGCTCTCCTTCAATTATCTAGAAACTTGGCTGGATAACTGGAGGTGTAAGATCACGTTGTCGAACTGGAGCAGTAGGACGCCAGATGGTCATACCCGTGACATAAAGCCTAAGCTTTCTTTGTTGTTTAAAGCCTCGTGCCCCACGGTGGGCGCCAGAAAACTGTTGGCGTTTAAATTCGCACCTCTGGTATGCGGATTTGAAAACGGACAGCTATGCACAGATAAACTGCTCTTCAAATTAGGAGGGGAAGCTCCCTCTTGCTGATGGTGTTTGAAAGAAAGTAAACTAAGAAGAGCTAGTTGCCTATCTTTTTTGGATCGACTTAGAGCACAAGGTTTTTTTTTTTAAACACAAGCGCCTGAGATTTTACGATAAAGTTCAACTTCGATAGCAAGCAAGTTCTTATCAAGTAATTGTGAGCAAGAAGTTAGAAATTAACAGGAGGTAAATTCTCGACAAAATACTTCCAATATTTCTATTTCCAACGAACACTACACACTTCACTGCAAGCTGAAATAAAGATCATAAAAGTAGAACACTGATAACGGAAATATGAGATTTTAGACCAAGGCAAAAGAGGCTCATGATTTTATTACTCAAATCTCTAAAACAAAGCTCACTTCTAACATGCCTTGAACAAGAAATTGCAGCTAAGGAGGCTTGCAAACTTATTCTTAACACAATAGAAAACAACAATCTTACTAACTCCTTGTTGGCTAAAGAGGCTCAACAATTTGCTTATCACAACACAAATGAACAATACTTGAGCAACAAATAGAAGGCACAATAGGCTCAGCGTTTTGTTCTCATAAGCACGGTTAAAGAAAATAAATGAGCAAAGGCTCTTATTTATAGAGAAGCAGAGGAGTAGGGAACCCTAAAATCTCCTTGCTTTCACAATCTAGGGCTTGCTCAGCAAGCAAGTTTTATTACTAAATCTAGAAAGAAGAAACCCTAAAAAGCAGAAAAAGCGGGAAACGCCAACTATTACATCTTATCTTCTTTCTATCCTCAAAGAATGGATAAGGATGATTCCAAGAATAGAAAGAAAGCGGGAAAGAAAGCTTCTAGAAGAAAGCTGCTTTAAAACTCGATCACATCCGCTAGGAAGTTTGAGATTGTGTCCCGGTTCGGTGCATCTATACCATCAACAGCAAAACACCGCTTTTCAAAAATATCTTGACATCAATAGATCTCGAAATCTTGATCTCATTGGCGCTTTATTGAACTGTGACATCATTGATATGGCCTATCCTTCGCCCAGGCAGGCTGCAACTGAACAACATTCTGGAACTGATTTTGCACCTCCTCAAGCCCAACATAGGAACCATCCTCAAGGCTGTACTGAGAGGGGATCTCTATGACAAATTCGCTGATGAAAAGGAGAGCTTCAACCACCCTTTGTCTGTAGGTGATGAATTCTTCGGATATCCTTTCATAAGTTTTAACTTTGAAAACATGACGCTCTCTCCAAGCAAGGATTTGCCTTTTGTACTCCTTTGAAACTGCTGAACCGTAGGCTGTGTCTAAATCAGCAATGATAATCTGATGCCTAGGTTTTACTTCAGCCAATGTTTGTTCAAATCCTTGGATGCCTTGACGAAGTTCATGAGCGTTTTCTCTTAACTGGAACATCCGAGCCAAGATCTCCTTTCCTCTAACAATGAAGCTCTCGATCCACTCCTGAGTCTCTTTCCCACATATGACTAGCTGTCTTAACTGATGTTGATCAGCTGGTGTCTCTAAGACCTGAGGCAGCAACTGAGTTGCTTGTGAAGAACCACGAGCAAGGTTAGAAATGAAAAGCTTAAGCTGCTGATTTTCAGCCTTGAGGGCTGCCTTATCTTCTCCATCTTTTAGCACTCTTTCATGAAGGTTTTCAGATACAACTTTGAAGAGACTCAAATCTGCATGTCTGGTATTTCTACCAAGATTAGCCTTGACCATGACGAAATCATCCATATTTACCTCATCCCTATTCTTATCTTCTGGGGGCACGACAGTCTCTACGACAATCTCGTTATCAGGATTCCTATCAAAATGAACTTGCTTCTTTGCCTTCTTCTTAGGAGGTTCCTGATAGATGTTATCGAGATCATCAACACTCATTTGATACGAAGGCCTTCTCCTAACCCTTCCTAAGGAGTTCTCAAGCCAAGACACCGTAGTATCTTTACTAACTTCCTCAGGAGGTACTGCTGCAATTTCTTCATTATCTTCGATATCAAGATCAATGTGAATTGGTGACGAACCCGTCAAAGGTACATGAACATGTGTTGAAGGCGGCTCCTCTGCTTCATTTTGAGGTATGGGCTCGTCAAGAGGAACTTCTGAATCTACTGTAGGCTGTTCCTGTATGACTATGCCTGAGAAATCCAACCTTCTTTTTACGTTTTTATTCGATCTACAACCTTTGACGCCATCTTGAGAGTGACTTTTACCCTTTCCTTTTGACTGTGCTGTAGAAGAAGAGGGATTTATCCTTGGCGGCTCTGCTACTGGAATAGAGTTCTTCCTTTTAAGCACTAAGAAAACCTTACTATACTCAATGACTTGTTTTGTTCTGTCTTCAATTGAAAGAGATTCCTTGTTTGCCCAATTAACTTGCGGAAGAGGCTGATCCTCGATTCTTTTCTGAGTGTACATTGGTAGAAGCACATCTTCATCATCATCGGAGAGCCCTTCTATATCTTCATTTAAACAATCTTTCATCTGATGGAGAGTCAACCTGCTGTAGCTACGCCTTCGCACTTCAAACTCATCTGCACAGTTAGCCCAAAAATCTTCAAGTGCGGGTATGTGATTGTAGTTCTTCTCCAACCGGGCAGCGTAGACACCATGAGGATCAAATGACCGCCTCTCGCTGTAGGATTTTAGACCAAATTTATCTAACTCTTCTCCAATTGTCTTAGCATCTGTAGCAGTCCTGCATGTATAAATACCCAACCCTAATGGAAAGTGAAGAGAGGGTTTCTTTCTATTTCTCAAGACTGTGTGGACACCGTGAGCTTGCCTCAAGAATTCCATGAAGATGACCTCGTCTGACGGATACCTTGGCAACATGAGCGGGGCACCTGAATAACCATAAACCAGAGATAGGTAAAG